>CM068956.1:104883053-104900179 GCA_035128595.1 Eptatretus atami | reverse complement strand
TGTGTGTCGTCTATCTATGCATATAATTCAGCAATGTGTGTGTGTGTGTGTGTCGTGTGTGTGTGTGTGTGTGTGTGTGCGCGCGCGACGCGTCATTTACGAGAGCGAAGAACGGCCGTGTTGGTTGTTGTTTCTGGCACGCGGTTTGAAAGTTTTTTTGTTTGTTTTGTTTTGCACGTACGGCCACGCACGTACGGGCACGCACTAGGGCATGCACTTGTTCTAATAAATTTTCGATCTTATGCGCATTTATATAGATATCACAATGCCAATCAGTCGTCGTTTACGAGAGCGAAGGAAGGCCTGTATTATGTGGTTGTTCTGGCTCGTGGTTTGAAAGTTTTTTTTTGGTTTTGTTTTTTTAGTTTGCACGTACGGCCACGCACGTTACGGAGCCTACGGCCACGTACATGGCGACGCGAGAGTGAAGGAACGGCCTGTGTGGTTGTTGTTCTGGCTCGCGGTTTGAAAGTTTTTTTGCACGTATGGCACGCACGTACGGGCATGCACAGTCCGGGCACGTACTAGTATATCCAACTCTTCCACCAAGTTTTGTTATAATCCTCCACAACTTTTTGAGATATCATGCTATATATCGTTTTTGGTCCCATCTCTCAATGGTGAAGAATCACTTAGAAATTCCATTCCAGTATCCGAGCTGGCGTCCTACGATATTATATATATATAATATATATATATAATAATATATATATATATAATATTATATATTATATTATATTTGTTACGGCTGTGAAATTCGCATTACACCATAAAGGGTCCCGTAGGTGAGATATCTTGATAGGTGCATGTGTAGTTAGGCCCTAACCCGTTTTAGAGGGAATTTATGTGATCCATCCGGGCTGCGACGCTTTGAGTCAGTCGTTTTTTCCCTATTTTGATTTAAAACGAACGAAAACTGCCAACGATGCTGTGGGTTTTCCCCGCCATTCTTCTCCGCCTTGTGTGAGGGAGGAGAAGGGGAGGGCAGCTCGCCGCCGATTGGTGGATGACCAGCGTGAGCGGTCGGGGTGAGGGAGCCCTCTTCGAGAACCCTCTCGAAGGAGGGTGAGCCGAAAACGGCGGGCGGATGAAGGCGGAGCCCCGGGCTATAAAAGTCGGACACGGCAGGGCGCTCTTCTCTTGCTCTCTTCTCTCTTCTCTCTTCCGCTCGCTCTCCTCTCTCTTCGTGGTGGCCGCTGGCCTGGTCTTCTGTGGTGCGGTCCCGAGACCCGCTGGCGGGACGGAGCGTCTGCCATTCCCACACCGCAACCTCGAGCAACAACGTTTCCCCCCCTCCCCCTTCTATCCGCGCTGGGATAGCGCCGGAAACCCGTCCGTGCGTCGAACGGCCAACACGTGCCAGCGCGAGGCACGCCGGAGAGACTCCCTACCACACTAGGCACGGAGTCCGGCAGACGCGACCACGCCGACGGACGTGGAGAGGGACTCGACGGCCAAAGGGAAGTCACCACTTTCTTTTCGGGTTTTTGTATGGATCTTGTGGCGCCGTCTGTAAAGTAACTGTATAAGTGTTGCCGTGTGTAGCGTATTCGGTTTAACTCTTTCTTTGCTATATGTGATTTTGGTTGCTTTATGTGTATTGTGGCTGTATATACGTGCTTTCCGTGTGTCGCGTAATAAAATGTGCATTGTGTGAACTGTTTTCCCGTTTCGCTTCGTCTTTCTTTAATTGAATCTCCATCCTGCTTCACGTAAGGGGTTCGTAGTGGGCTTATACGCCCGGTAATTAATCTGAACCGTCCAGTCGACGATAACACCGCTCGGTTATCCGATAGCACGGAACGGGCCGCCCAAGCGGCTCGTGTCGGAGTCGACCTGTGGCGAGGTGCGATCGCCCGGTTTACCATCCGCGTGGGTACTTAGGTAGGTCGAGTTTGCGAACAACCCTATCCTACGCGGTGGCATTGGCACGATTGTGGTGAGTCGAAAGGCCCACCCGTGACTGGCTCCGGGCATAAGTTCCCGGAGGTCACGACAGAATTGTCCTCCGGTGGGACGTGCCGCGGTTCGAGTTACGTGGCCGTTCGCACGCCGGCGGGCGCGAATTCGCACACTGGATGTACAGGAGTGTGATTCAAATCCACCTCGGTCTCCAAACTAAATTCACGGGAACGGCAGCAGGGGTGGCCAGCGACGACCCCCCCCCCCCCTTCCTCCAAATTACGAGTGAGCTAAATTTAATCTCTTTACGAGAAATAAGAGGAGTCTCAAGGCGAGCGGGAGCCGGGGGTAGTAGGAATGGATTTAGAAATGTTAGAATCCATGGCCAGGATGAAACCACCGAGCAGGAAATGCTTAATGTGCAGGGAGCAACCCCCCCCCACAACTGAAACCCAGAGCCTGAAATGGCGCGCGGCGGCCGCGGCGTATGACACCTCCCCTCCCCCTCTCCACCAAAACCCCCGATCCTGGCCGAATCGGCTCAGCCGAGCGCACCCGACATGGCCCAGCTATCGCCATCTAGCAGGAATCAGTGGGACTATGCAACAAATGATGGACAAAATGGATGCGCACACACAGGCATTCGTAAGCGATATGCGAACCCAGCGGGGTGAGATGCAGCAAATGGGCCGAAAACCTGCAGGCGGGCATTAAGGCAATAACAGGGAGTGCGTAATGGCGACGCCACGTGTGGGAGCGAACGAGCTGGGAGGGGGTGCAACAGTTGTCAGGCCCGCAAAGGAGGCGGGTGAGGACAAATTAATTCGGGGGACGTGTGAGAACGAGGACACGTTGACTGGTAACAACGACGAGAAGTGACGGGACACGTGAGGGAAACTAAGTGGGAGACCGAAAAGTGTGAGACGAGCACATGACCGGTGACCGACAAAGGAAATAAAAATAGTGGAGGACAAGGGAGGTAATGGGTGAAGAGGTGACTGAGGTTGGCAGAGACACGGGGATAGTGATGAATTGGACGGGGTAAAGACGCACACACAACACGGATGGTGAGTGGAGGATAATGGGGAGCGAGCTGGCCAGGAACGTGTGGGACCCGTGCGGCAGTGGATGCCTCCTCCAGAACGAGGGGAGGGGAGTTTGCCCCTTTGAAGCTGATCACGACCAGGTGAGTTCGGTCGTGTCGAGCGAGTTCGAAGGGACGGTGCTGTTGGACAAGGTGCACGCCGAGCTTGGGGGTATAGAAGCCCGGAACCCCTTGTGTGTGCACGAATCCCAGCGTGTTGGTCCGCGTGTGTGGTGTCGAGGTGTGTGTTGCGAGTGTTGCTGAGTGTGTGCCTTCCAGCACGCCGGGTGTAAAAGAAACACAGGTGGTGAATGAGACCCCTGTGTGAGAGCGAACCCCGTGTGTGAGTGGTTGGCTGGCGGATCGTGCCAGGATGCGTGCTTCCCAGCACCCATGTGTGGATTGAGGCACCGCGGGTGAGTGCCCCTGTGATGTGTGAGTGAGGCACGGTGTGTGAGTATAGCACGGTGTGTGAGTGAGCGGCGAGTTTAAAGAGAGACAGCGTGTGTGAGGTCGCTGTGTCAAGGGAGATGTCGGTCGGCATGCGGGAGCACGCAGCCGCATCTCCCGGTGTGAATGTGATGCGAAGTGGAGTGTGAGCGTTGTGACACGCAGGGTGCGTTGGTTGAATGGCGACGGAGACGCGGACAGAGAGACAAAGCCGGGTTAGCGGCCGATACTGTTTCGGCGGACGCGCGGGTTCACCCAGCCGAGCGCGAGTCGTCCGTGCTGTGGGACGCACGAGGCCGAACACGGTCGCTTGCGGAGTGAAACCCGTCCGGAAACGCCAGCAGTGAGTCTGCCGATCCCGCGACGGACAAGTTTTAAGGCAGGATTTCGAATTTGGACGGACGGCGTTCTCCACGCGGCTTGTGTTAAGCTCCAAGGCAGAGCACATGTGTTCGCGTTACGGGAACCCCTCGGAAACGTCGAGGTGTTCTTTGGAGTGCGCAGGGTGATGTCATGCGCCGTTGGCGGATCCGGCAGGAGGGTGAATCCTCGGATGGTGCCGTCCGAAGGCGAGGTACAGTGCGTACACGCGCATGGCCATACGTCACGGGCAGGTTGCCAAACGGTGCGCGAGCTCGAGTTGCCGCGCTGGTGCTGCGCGATGAAAAAAAAAAAGCAAAGCCTCGCTGTCGGGTGAACAGGATTCCCGGCATGGGTGAGAAACCCCCCTGCCTGGGCACAGGATGGAAACTAGTTAGGGGATGGGTTAGCTTAGTTAGACCGGCCTTCATGGGGCAGGGGTAAAGTCCTCATGAGCTCCTGTGAATGGATTAGGTAGAGGGTATTGCAGCTTAGATTTAGAGAGAAATGATTTTAGAGATTTGGAGACATGGAGAGACTGTGGATGTGTAGCTTGGGGACGTAGCTAGTATACGTAGTATTAAAAGGAACGTGCTAGGTAAAGGGATGACGTTGGGCAGAACCGAGTTAGTAAGGTGGAAGTAGTGGAGCAGGATGCAGTGATCAGCGATGGAGTGTGAGTTGAAGAGCGGAAATGGTTACTTGGTGAGTGGAGTGAGGCCAGCGGTCTGAGTGCTATGGAGCGATTGTGAATGCATTTTTGTGCCGATGAGTGATTGGGGGGAGATGGCTCCGCCCAAGGGACCCCGGCGTCAGTGTAAAGTGATTTAGTGGGTTAGTCAAATTGGTCAAAAATGGAGGTCGTTTTTGCTGTTGGTGGAATGAAGGCTCGATACCATTTGGAGGGTGCAGGAGCCCTGTTGACGGGCTGGAGCGTGGCTGCGAAAGGTGAGTATCGCTGAGGGCTACCCGGGCCACCGGGAGTGGCCGCGGTCGGCCCAAGGGCCCATGGGGGGCCGGGAAGCGTAGTGGGCACGGGTGCGCCCGGCATTGATGCGGGGGCCGGGGCGCGTTAGCCGCGTGGCAGTGCTTGTGGCACGGGTGACCCTCGGAAAGGGCCCGGAAGCCAGCCTGCCACGTGAGCGTTCAGGGGAGTCGCCCAGGGAGGGCATCTCCGGTGTTTAAAGGGGAAGCTGTAGGCTCGGAGCAGTGGTAGTGCCCGGGGTAGCCATCGTTGGGGAATCGGCAGAGGTCGTGCCTGCCAAGGAGCCACGTCAGCCCAGCCGTGAGACCGTGTGAGGGCACGGAAAGAAAATTGGGGGTTGAGGCCCGAAATTGAGAGGACACCAACACAGGCGATGGAATCATGGTGTGTTAGAACAATAGTTTAAGCGAGAGGTGCTGTTTGAAAAGGCCCGGGGAGTTTAACATTAAATGATAGTGTAGATTAGGAAAGGGTACCCCTCCGCACCATCCATCCCTTCGCTCACGTTGTGGCCGCTGGACCCCACTTTGGGTTAAAGATCGCTGAAGTGCTGGGAGGCCATATGAGGCTTGAGTTGGGCCTCGGACACAGGCGCTAGCTCTCCTCATTCCCCTCCAGGAAGGAACGTAGGGGTTGGAGAATAGGCTAGGTGACGAGATAGGTTAGCCCGAACAAGGGACAGTAAAGGGGGTTTAGGACGATTTATAGTGGGAAGTAAAATAAAAACACACAAAAAAAAATTGGCTAAATTGGTTTACAAATTAAGGGATGGGTATGGAGGTGAACAGGCAATGGCGATAGGTTGGAGGAGGACCGTAGGGTAGGTCCGAGCCCGCCTTCCGAGTGGCCAGCACCACCGCACTCCCTCCACCAACCTCACTGGCAAGGCAAATGCCGGCCCACTTCATCGGCAGCTGTTGTTTGGCTGCGAGGCCTGTACCGGCCGGATCGTCAACAGCTGTGTTACTGCAAGGCCTGTGCCGGCCGGATCATCTGCTGGCTGTTTTGCTTCAAGGCCCGTGCCGGGCGATCATCTGCTGGCTGTTTGCTACAGTGGCCCTGTTTGCCATGCCTTGCCTGCTGCCTTTGCCATGCCATGCCTACTGCCCTCGTCATTTTGACCCGTTCTGTTTTGATTTGCCCCCCCCCCCCCTTGTTCATTGCCATGTGCGCCAGGATCATCAAAGCAACAGTTTTGCAAGCGGCAAGAACTGTCCTGTTGGCAGCTACAACACGGGCCTGCAGTGGCGGCCCGTGCAAACGTTGTTTTCTGCTCAGATCATCGCGCGTACTGCAGGGACTGCCGCTGTAGGCAGCCGCGCCAGGAGACTGCATTTGCGCAGCCCATGCGCCGTTGTTTCGCCTGCGCCCATTTAAAAGGGGGAGGCCTTGGACTGCGTGTGAGCAGCCGGCCACGTTCCCTCGTCACCTGCATTGCGTGAGCCAGAGATGCATGTGAGCAGCCTGGCTCCCTGCTAACTGCTTTCTCTTTGCAGGGTCCATTGATCCTGGCCATGGTTTTAGTGTAAAATTTGTTAGTTAAGTTAAGTTGTACTGTAAATATGAGTGCCCCCGCGCATGTCTGTCTAGCGCCGGCAATTTTATTTAAGTCGTCTGTATGAGTGGGTTTGTTAGTAGTTAACTCAGCCCGTAGGTTATTATTTTGTGGACACGAATACCATGAATGTCGCACTCAGGGATCGAAGGTAAAACGTACTAGGGGAGAACTACACATGATGGCACACGAGAATTTGACGACTCGGGACGAGTCTGTAAAAAGGGGAGTGGGTAGTGTTTACGGTTTGTGGAAATTCTCGCATTACACCATAAAGGGTCCCGTAGGTGAGATATCTTGATAGGTGCATGTGGATTAGCCCTAACCCGTTTGTATAGAGGAATTTATGTGATCCATCCGGGCTGCGACGCTTTGAGTCAGTCGTTTTTCTTTCCCTATCTTTGATTTAAAACGAACGAAAACTGCCAATGATGCGGTGGGTTTTTCCGCCATTCTTCTCCGCGCTTGCTGTGAGGGAGGAGAAGGGGAGGAGGCAGCTCGCCGCGCATTGGTGGATGATCAGCGTGAGGCGGTCGGGGTGAGGGAACGCAACTCTTCGAGAACCCTCCGAAGGAGGGTGGAGCCGAAAACGGGGGCGGAGTGAAGGGCGGAGCCCCGGGCTATAAAAGTCGGACACGGGCGGGGCGCTCTTCGCTCTTTCGTCGCTCTTCCTCTCTTCCGGCTCGCTCTTCCTCTTCTCTTCGTGGTGGCCGCTGGCCTGGTCTTCTGTGGTGCGGTCCGAGACCCCTGGCGGGACGGAGCGTCTGCCATTCCCCACACCGCACCTCGAGCAACAACGTTTTCCCCCCCCCTTCTATCCGCGCTGGGATAGCGCCGGAAACCCCGTCCCGTGGCGTCGAACGGCCAACACGTGCCAGCGCGCAGGCATGCCGGAGAGGACTCTCCTACCACGCCAGGGCACAGAGCGCGGCCAGACGCGACCACACCGACGGACGTGGGAGAGGGACTCGACGCCCAAAGGGAAGTCACACTTTCTTTTCGGGGTTTTTGTATGGATCTTGTGGCGCCGTCTGTAAAGCAGAACTGTATAAGTGTTGCCGTGTGTACGCGTATTCGGTTTTAACTCTTTTTTGCTATATGTGCATTTTGGTTGCTTTATGTGATTGTGGCTGTATAGTACGTCGCTTTCCGTGTGTCGCGTAATAAATGTGCATGTGTGAATGAACTTGTTTTCCCATTTCGCTTCGTCTTTTCTTTAATTGAATCTCCATCTGCTCACGTAAGGGGGTTGGTAGTGGGCTTAATACGCCCGGTAATTAATCTGAACCGTCCAGGTCGACGATAACACCGCTCGGTTATCCGATAGCACGGAACGCGGCGCCCAAGCAGCTCGTGTCCGGAAGTCGACCTGTGGCGAGAGGTGCGATTCGCCCGGTTTACCATCCGCAGTGGGTACTTAGGTAGGTCGAGTTTGGCGAACAACCCTATCCTACGCGGGTGGCCGATTGGCACGATTGTGGTGAGGTCGAAAGCCACCGTGACTGGCTCCGGGCGATAGTTCCCGGAGGGTCACGACTGGAATTGTCCGTCCGGTGGGCGACGTGGCCGCGGGTTCGAGTACGTGGCCGTTCGCACGCCGGCGGGCGCAGAATTCGCAACATATATATATATATATATATATATATATATATATATATATATATATAATGAGATTTTAATGATACTGGAATTTCTAAGTCGGATACTGGAATGGAATTTTTAAGTGATTCTTCACCATTGAGAGATGGGGCCAAAAACGATAAATAGCATGATATCTCAAAAAGTTGTGGACAGATTATGACAAAACTTGGTGGAAGAGTTGGATAGGTGACAAGATTATATTTTTGTTCAGTTCTGGATGCAGATCCAGCCTATCATTGGAATACAAAACGTAAACTGTTGAGCCTGGCAGAGGTATGCGCTCTACCAAGTGCCTGCCATTCGAGTTTATTATGAATGTATGGATGGGTGAAATTCAGAAAAGGAATTGAAGAGGGGTTATCGGAGGGTAGAGAAGTGTGGGAAGAGTTGTAGAGAGAGAGGGGAAAGTATGTTAGGAGCAGATAGGAGTCGCACCCTTACACGACCACCCTTTCCCCTGGAAAGGACAAGGGTGGTCGTGTCAGAGTGCTGCCAGACAGCATTCAACCACGGCAGGAATTTCGACAATTTTACCACAAAAGGGGCACGCAAGGTAATACTCTTTTTAAAAATGGAATTACCAGCAAATTATCTTCTTCTCTGAAAGACACTGTACTCATCATTGATGCACCACAATGCCAGCGGCAGAGCACCAGGATGACGGTTTATAGTCTTATCAGGAATCAAACCCAAATAATTTGGTTCACAGTGGACTTTATCAACTCAAAGCTGATTATGGGTGTTTTAAGCAACATGCAACAGTTGCCGTTTCGACCATTACCCCAACGTAAGAACCCATCTTCATACGATTAACATCTTACGGATTTCAGTTGATAACATCCATTGGTTTAACTTGTCCGCAATCCAGACAGACACTGTCCTTCACAAAGACAAGGATTCCTTAGTATATTCGGCATACAGTTGAGGTCAACACCTCTGAGCGGCACAATCATCGTCAATAATGTGAAACAACCCACAGACTATAACTTGAACATAATAGACATCAGAGAAATCTCTCATGGATGTTAACACATTGACAAAAATGAATGGACACGAGAAATCTATTCACACGACATCGATTATGTCTTACAGGGGATTTTCATTTCATTTATAAAATTACATATAAATTGAGAGGAAAAAATTTCATGATCAACGTAATCCAGCATAACGGAATAATTCTTATCTACATCACAAACAATAATTCCATTGGAGTCTTTATAATATAAGTTTATTCTTGAGTAGCCTCTATAAACAAATAGTCAATAGGTCTCGAGAAATTTTTCGCACCGTGTGGCACTTCACATTGGTATTCAACTTCGATGTCCCACATGAGGTGGTAAGCTAAATCACAATGAGCTCAGTAATGGTATGAGGTGTTCAGTGAGCAATGTTTTGTGTTTGGAATCATCAGGATCCATGAACGCTGGTATATCTACCTTTGTGATGTTTCTCCAAAACAAATGCAGCAAAGTGTCATAAAGCCCGTGTACGTACATGGAATGGAAGTGACTAGATACATCACGATCAACGAGGCTGCCTCCTAGGGTTGTATTGTTATTGTGTCCCAGTTGTTGTGCTGTATTGTTACTGAAATGACTTCGGTCGTGCCTCTAAGACTCGTGGAGGAGATTTACAACATCACATGCAGGAGAAGCACATGAGTAGGCATCAGTGTACTTTTACATTAATTACGACATTCGTAGACAATGTACAACTCACCATTGTGTAGGTAGGCCATCTTAAACTAAGTGCCGAGAGGGGATTTGCCAAGCAAACTACAATATGGGATTTTGGTCTAAGTATGTACTGTACTGCTTTGATATATTAACTCTGAACTGTAATAAAATATAAATGTGAAAGTGTATATATTGTTGCAGGGATGGCCATAGGGACTCATGGGAGTAAGATAGAAAAGATGTTTCATTTACAGACATGTGGCACAAGTGTTTGGTTTCTGTCTGAAATGATAGGCCACATTGTCGAAGAGTGTGTTAGCAGAAATCCAATGTCCTCCCACCATTATGTACGTGTCTAAACTCCTAACATTCCTGCACCTTAGTCTCCTAATTAATAATGAGTTCCCATTTATGATACTAGTGCGTGCCCGTACGTGCGTGCCAGAAACAACAACCACACAGGCCATTCCTTCACTCTCGTGTGCCCGTACGTGCGTGGCCGTACGTGCAAAAAAACCAAAAATTCAAACAACCACACAGTTCCTTCGCTCTCATAATGACGACTGGATTGGGGCATTGTGTTATCTTTAAATGCGCATAAGAAATCGAGAAATTATTAGCATACAGTAAGTCATCACTATCCGGAAGTCCGTACGTTGTAACCCGTAATGGGGAATGCGGCTGAGGATCTCTTTCCCCAACGGGGAGCCTACGCAGCAACGTGTCCTGTCATTGGTAACTAAGGGCCCTTTCCCCATCGGCCACGCCTACGCAGCAACATGTCCTGTCATTGGTTTGGTAAATAAATGGCCATAACTTGGGAACCACTTGTCCGATTAATATCAAACTTGAAAAGGCACATACTCAGTCCCCAGCATATTACCTGGCAAGTTTCAATTAGATCGGACCAGTGGTTGTCGAAACAGCGCGTCACAGACACACACACACACACACACACACACAGATTGCTGGAATTATAGATAGATGTCTGTGTTCTTTTGGAAAAGTAAGCAGCGACTCTGCACATGCAGCGAAGCTCCTCAAGGAGACGATAACATTGCGAAGGAAGGGGAGGGGTGCACAGCACCTCAGCGACCATGCCAGAGGAGGGGGGATGTCCCAAAGGGTGACATGCAGCCAATCAGTATGCCTGGTTGAGCACGGTCGCAAGAAAATATTGAAGTCATGGGCAGTTGAGTTGTGCCATATGGAGCTGTGCCGAGGAGTGAGTTGGATAGCTGCGCAACAGTGAGTGAGTGGTGGAGAGAGTTAGTGGGTTGATATGAATCCACAGAAAAGCATCAGTGCTGCAAGGGCAAACCCGGACTGGAGTGAGGCAAGACCCAACAAGAGGCTCAGCAGGATGCCGGACCAGGACGCGGTGCATCTCGTCCGCAACTGATCCCACCATTCCCATTGCAAATGAGCTCATCACTTCCATTGCAACTGAGCTCATCACTTCAATTGCAACTGAGCTCACCACTTCCATTGCAACTGGGCTCACCACTTCATTGCAACCAAGCACATGACAATCGTTACAACTGAGCCCACCACTCCTGTTGTAACCACAACCACATGTGAGCAAAGCACATGGGCATGTTTTTTTCGGTCTTGTCCCCCTCTTTCTGTTTCCTATTTTTTGAGTGGGATGGCCATAAGGTATTGGATAAGCCAACGGTATTCATTTGTGGGCATGGGGGTTATTGTCCATATGGAATTCTCTCCTTCATTGTTGGAGTACTTTTCTGCCCTCCCTTCCCCCACTTTAATAAACCCTCTATTTTACAATTGAAGTGTTGGCTTGGTGAGCGGTCTGGAATTAGGACAAATAACCATGGCGTGAGTAAATCCATGGCAGTTGGAAATTGGTGCCAAAGCCCTTGATATAAATGCGGTGGTTCATCAAGGGTCTTCTCTTAGCCCCAATCCTTTCAAACTGATAAACTGATCATAGGCAACATGCTCGTTGGGGTTCATGTGTGTTGGAAACCAAAGTAAAGTTATTTTGGGCTCTCCGGGTGGGCAAAGTACAGTCCCAAGGACTACCCTGTGCTAAATTGGACCCAAAAGACTCTTATCAAAGAAAGCTGCATAAAGCAACCAAGAAAAGCTGCATAATGTAAGCCCTTTGTTGTTTCAAACTCGACCCGACTTCCTCCACAGCTGCAGGCATTTACAAGCAGAACATCAATGAGAACCCCAATGCTACATGCCCCCATCAACCGCCCTTTGGGTCCTCACTGAACGCACCCAAGAGTTTTGGCAGGGGCTGCTTGCAGCTTATGTTTATCTCTGCAAAGTGTTTGATTCTGTGAATCGGGATTCCCTCTGGAGGATTCTTAGTCTTCGTGGGGTGCCACCAAAACTGATCAATCTGATGTCTGAACAATACTCTGGTACTGAGAGTGCTGTGAGATGTGGTGGTACCATCTCTGACTTATTTCCAGTTGTTACTGGAGTTCGTCAGGGGGTGTGTACTGGCCCCCACACTCTTCAGTGCTTGTATGGACCGGATTCTGGGGAGGATGTCAGAGAGATCAAGCTGCGGTGCGTCATTTGGGAATGTCAAGATCTCTGATCTTGATTTCGTAGATGGTGCAGTCATCTTTGTGGAGACTCTGGAGATCCTTTTGGGGGCCCTTGAGATGCTGAATGAGGAGTCAGAGCTGCTGGGATTATGGGTTTCCTGGGTCAAAACTAAGCTCCAGGCTTTCAGTGACATCTTGGATGCTGCTATCTTGTCTGTATCTGTTTGTGGTGAGGATGTTGAGGTCATGGAGTGATTCAAATACTTTGGCAGTGATATTCATGTCTCTGCTGGCTGTGAACCAGAGGTCAATCGATGTCTGGGTCGGGCCTGGGGAGTCATGGATTCACTGGATCATGGGGTGTGGCTGTGTCGGTACCTATGCAGGAGGACGAAAGTCTGAGTCTTGAGGTCCTTGGTGCTTCCAGTCTTGTTCTACGGATGTGAGCCTTGGACTCTGACCATGGATCTGAGACAGAGACTTAATTCCTTCAGTACCAAGTCTCTTCTTAGAATCCTTGGCTATTGCTGGTTGGACTTTCTGTCCAATGAGCGATTGCTGAGAGAGACTCAAATGAATGAGATTTGTTACTTGCATAGTCTGTGCCTGTCAGCTGCGGCTGTATGAACATGGGAATCGTTTTCCTGATGCTGATCCTGCTCACCAGATTCCCTCAGTGAGGGAGCCTCGTGACTGGAGCCCACCAACCTGGAGCAGGTTGATCAGCATCTCAAGGAGATGGGGATGGGCCAGGCTTCTGCCTGGGGGATGGCCAGACGGAGGTCCCTGGAGTACCGGCGGAAAGTGGATGCACCGATGTTCCTCTCCAGCATATGCTCCCATACCTGACCTGGCCTAACCTAACCCTTAAGACCCCACCTGGAAAAGAGAAAAGTCCCACATGACAAAAAGAAAAGTCCCACGTGGCAAAGAGAAAAGACTTACGTGGCAAAGGGAAAAGTTCCACGTGACAAAGAGAAAGGTCCCAAATGACAAAGAGAAAATGGTGACAACAAGTTCACCCCATTATAATCAAATGTGTGTTTTTTATTTTAGTATTGCCAGTGTGTATCGAATTTGGTTAAAATTAGTCAAAGGTTAAGGTCAATGCCATCCAAAACATGTGAAACCCCTATTAGGCGGGAATTAGAAAATGTATCAACCAGATTTGTTATCCACAATATTCAATCATGTAAAACACTTCATAGGTCAAATTTTGGAAATTACCAAATTGCTGTTTCCATGGCAACTACGCAAATAACCTGCCCCCTTGTATACCCCGCACCTGGGGAAAAAAGTGCTCTCAGAAAATTTCAGGCATGTATAACCCAACCCGCACACATTCATAACCCGGAAGCCAGCTTTCCTCTCCATACGACTGAAATACCTGATCTTCATATTTCCAGCATCCATCATGGCTTTGTTGTCAAGGGCCAACGAACGGCTCTTTTCAAATACAACTGCGGTAAATAACCAATTGACATTCACCCTAAGGTGAAGGTGTCGAAAACTTCTCAAAAACTTATTTGGAAGATAACCAAACAATGTAAAAATATAGAATGAAATCTACACTAATAAAAGGCAGTATGAGTGTGTCAGTGTGTCAGTGTGTCAGTGTGTGTGTCTCCTCCATAACTCCAAAACTATAAAACCTACAATCGCTGGGTACGAATCGCTGACTTATAAACATCTGGAGATGTCAGCATTCTTGTCTTCACATTTCGGGCGTCTCCGGGAGGTGTATGTTAAATGTGTTGCCAAACTAGCCGTTTTTTTAACAACCGTTTCATTGGAGTGCTTGCTTGATTGCTTCAGCCCCTTGGCGAGCGCTCACCAAGCTGCTTGGTTGTTCGTTTTGGTAAAAGTATCCGTGCTCTCAAGGGAACATCGATTAGAGAGACGTACGTTTCCACCTGTGTTGGGCCCTGCGGTGCCGTGCGGTTGGTGTCTTGGTGAAATTATATTTTCACAGGATATCGCTTTGTTTAACCTTTTGTAAAATCTCCTAATATAATCCACCTCTCACTTCAACATCGATACAAATATAAAAACAATAAGGTCCATCCGACCACGTGTTTGCCATGATCTGGCTGTGAAGGCAGAGAGCAGAGATCGACATTTTGTGTTCTGTGCCTTGATATATTTTTCAATTGAATTTTGCTAATTTCCCACTTTGATTTCCTCTTTCAAAGAACTCTGTTTAAAGGTAAATATTTGTGTTTTGTGTTTTTATGTATTTTATGCATGTGTACGTATATAAACTGTATGATCATAACAGAAGTGTGTGTACATGTGTACGTGCAAGTTACTGCTCTTGCCTGCTATCTCCACATGTGGGTGGGTTTCAGGAGATGAAACAGACCTGCCAGATTTCAAAGTGTGTGTGCGTGCGTGTCCACATATGGGATTTCGGAATGTGGAATGGAGTCCTCCCAGGGTGAGCTCAAAGTATCCACCTTCATTTCGGTAAGTGGGTTACGATTCACGGACAAAGCTGTGAAGTTTTCTGTTTTCAAAGTTTTGTGCCGAGGGCTCTCTTCAGGATTGTTACTGAGCCCAGGACGGCTTCCAACTGTGGTTCATTTTTTGTGATATTCCCAGGGATGGTTTTTTTAATATATCTGGGGTTCTTCATCATTCCCATGAGGTTATTCGTCATCACTGGCACAACTTTGGCATTCTTCAGCTTCCAGGATCTTTTCACTTCATTCTTGAGAAATTGGTATTTGTTCATTTTCTTGATTTCTGCATTGTTAGTCCAAAATCACTGGGATTAACACCTCAATTAGCAATGCCTTCTTTTCTTGTTTTTTTTTGCACCTAAGTATGATATCTGGTTGCAATGCTTTGTTTTCGATGTTCATGCCTGGTGGGATAATAAGGTCATACGTGAGCAGTACTTCAATGTTGCTTGCTTTTAGTGATTATTTTGGTTCATTTTTCCACAAATATTCTGGAATTGGAATATCATAGTTTTTGCAGATGTGCCAACAGATTACTTTACAAACTCTGTTGTGTTGTGTGTGCAGCTGTTCTGACACGTTTTTTTTTTCCGTTTTCGGTCATTAAGAGTCACATATCATTCTCTTTGCTAACCCCCACCTTCACCCTCACCTGTCTTTTTGTTTTCCTCCTCACCCCACCCCCAACTTATTGACCCGTCAGCGAGCGATGGGTTGTTTTTGCTGATATATATATGAGGCCCCGCAGAGGAATGATGTAAGCGACATTTTTTAATGATATGATGAGATAGGCTCGGATGATAGGGTAAGGGTTAAAATAGTGCTATATGGCATTAACTCCAAAATGGCCGATGTGTCCCTTACATCACTCTCCTCACCGGCGCCCATATATATATATATATATATATATATTATATATATATATATATATATATAATGGAGAGAGGGTGGGGGAGAGAGTGGGAATAGTGAAGGGTGAGGGGGAAGAGAGGAGGAGTGGAGCGAGGAGGTGGGGGAAAGGAAGACAGTGTGAGGTGAGAGGAAAGCAAGGCTGACGTGCTGTAGAGCATTAATTACAATTCATACCGTCTCATCAATGATTCTGCATAGAAAACAGTGAAGATTGAAACAAAATAATGTCTGAAATCCATTTTCTACTGCTCATCACCAATAAACATAGCCCAGAGAAATTCTGTGCAGACATAAATACCGCCGGAACGTGTCTCAAGCAAGCTGTCCGGATACAAACACCGCCCAAACGCGTCGAGGCAAAATACCGCATGGATGCCTCGGAGGAAAACACGCACGGATGCCTCTGGAGGAAACACCGCACGGACGCCTCCAGAGGAAAACACCGCCGGACGCCTCAGAGGCAACACCGCTAGGATGTGCTGGAGGAAAACCGCCAGACATAACCACTTCTGGATCTGTCCAGAGACAGAGAGACAGAGAGAGAGAGAGGGAGGGGGGAATGGGAGAGGAGATGTGGGAGGAGGGTACTTGCACTGTATTGGGTGGGGTAGACCAAGGATGGGACAACGAGAGAGAGAGAGAGAGAGAGAGAGAGAGAGAGAAGAGAGAGAGAGAGAGAGAGAGAGAGAGAGAGAGAGAGAGAGAGAGAGAGAGATATGAAAAAAAAAAAGAAGAGAGAAAGGTGAGGGGTGGAGGTTAGTAAAGAGAATGACATGTTATGCTTAATGACCGAACACACAACAAAAACAAACACGAACCACTGCTCATGGTGACAGACACAAACCACTCACTCATGGTGACGGAGCACGGACCACTCGCTCATGGTGACGGAGCATCAACCAACTTACTCAGCGATGATGGAGCACGAACCACTCGGTCATGGTGATGGAGCATGAACCACTCGCTCAGGGTGTTGGAGCACGAACCACTCGCTCAGGGTGAAGGAGCACGAACCACTCGCTCAGGTGATGGAGCATGAACCATTCGCTCAGTGTGACGGAGCACGAACCACTCGCTCTGAATGACGTGGCATACCAAAACCGTCCACAGAGGTCAGAGAGTGAACGATTTGCTCAGAACGACATAGCGCGGTACCGCTGTCAACAATGGGCGCTCGGAAAGTGACTTAAGCATTCATGCAAGCACTCCAATTAACTGGTTGACAAGGAACGGTTGGCCAGGCTGTCGCTGCACACCATAAAGGATACCTTTAACTTTAAATCCCGTCTTCACACATGCAGCAGTTAATGAAATAAAATGAATTGATGAAATAAAATGACTTCATCCACAAAGAGTTGCAGCTTAATGCAGAACAACCCTGGAGACATCGTAAATTTCAATAGCCCGTGAAATAAACATTGCAGAAAATCTGCCATTTTGCCTGCTCGCCTGTGCACATGTCACGTGGTACATCGGTTTGAGGTCCGAAACGTTATATTACAACTTTGTTTTAAAACGTTCGTTTTTTACCAGATTTACTTTCATTCCCTGTAGAGCACATCGCGAAACAT
>CM068956.1:104863251-104883028 GCA_035128595.1 Eptatretus atami | reverse complement strand
CACATCCGAAAATAGAGATACAAATGCGGTAGGCGTACTGAGGGAATCCGCAGGATCGGAAGCGCTGATACGATGCGTGTTCATTCTTGAGCACGATCCACCGACGAAAGATTCATTGCCAGACGTAATTGGATTCACATACAATGTTTCCTCTAGCCTGGCAAGATTTTTCCTATTGCGATATTTGACCAAACTGACTCCTCATAAAAATGACGGTAAAATAGACACCGTCTTCCAGTCGATGCTCCAGTCCCCAGCCGGATTTCTGTTGAAAAGGGGACTAGAAAAACCAATATAATGAGTACACCAACTATAGCTAGAGACACACACTAATCCGAAAATATCGGTCTGCCGGAGGTAGTAAAACAAGGAGTTTCCTAAATGATTACCATCGCTGAATGTATATATATTCGCGAAGGCAATTCATAAATAACTTTAAATGATTATCTAATCTCTACATATTTTTCAATCAGTAATAAGATATGCCTTGTTATACCTTTTTTTTTTTTTTTGGGTATTGGACAATTTGAGAGCATGTCGTTCTAGAACTTTATTGTAAATGCATACATACTTCTCAAAGAGAATATTTATCTCAAGTTAGCAGTGAGTTATTTTGTTGTGAAATCTGAAAGATCACTCCAACCCTAAAATCTTTCTGGCTTATCTCCACCTCAAAAATGGTTTCATGAAACTTTCGTCATATCAGCCAATTTGGTCACCAAACGAGAGGTCCAAAATTGTCAAAGCTGAGTTTCATGCACTTGGAATAAAAAAACCAAACAAAAAAAAAACATTCGAACCGTATCTTACTAAACGTCCAATGTGTGGGGAAAACAATTTGAAAAACACGAGCAAGGCAATGAGCGTGATCTATGCAATTATGAATAAGAAACATCACCATGATGGTGAAATACTGTGTACGATATGATCCTTTGCTTGAAAAGCTCCTTGAAAGTTTGCATGCAGCGATTGTAGGCACATCATCACATAATATCATTGGGTTTCCCACAGCTAAGAGAGTATGTGCAGAGGAATAATTCTTTTGGTATCTTATAACAAAGAACGGTGGCAAGGCTAAAGGTCTAAAGAAGAAGCCGACATGACCCCACCCTCCTCGGCTGTCTGGTGGTGTCAGATTGCAATAAAGGCTACAGCTGGCTGTCAATGGCTGACTATGAGCCGAGTCTGTGCAATAAAGCATCAGCAAGATGCATATTTTTTGTCTGTCTTGAAACATCAAGTACTGATCCTGTCCCCAAGCCAGGCATAGCCACTTTATTACTTGAAGTGTTTACTCCGGTTCTTTAAGTATACTTAAGATTAGATTGGACATTTGGACTGTTTATACAGAAGATAAAGCTTTCTTACGCCATTGTTTAATAATTGCCATGGAACGGATGGATTGCACCTATTCCTGATAGGAACACATTGGTTATAAAGCACCTTCAGGACCTTATTTGTCAGGTCAAGCCCATAAGATCAATGACTTGCTGCAGTACCAGGTAACTGTACTCACCTGTTTCATGGTCGGCGTATGTCGGCAGAACCTAACCCGTCTGCCCCATCCAGGCTTTCTGGTGAGGAAAGGGTGTATGGAATATGGACACCCAGCAGATTAAAAAGAAACCTGACAAGGGTGAGCGAGCCTCCAATTGTAGCCGAACGGAACATCCTTTTATAAGTGCCCAACTGTGTCTGCGGAATCCTCCTGCAGTTGGCGTATACTTTTTTTTTTCGAAGGTTGGTGGCAGGATTATGCTAAGCCGGCACCGTAAACCACTTTCATTCCGCAAAACCTACCACAATATGCACGATAAATTTGAAACCCACTCGGTCAAGGAGTTACTTCCTGTGCAACTGCCTTTGCCAAGGCAAGCTCAACGGATGACAGGATTGGGGAAAAGCCTTCGGGAGACCCAATCTTGAGGATAGAGAGGAAAAAGCACGGGGTAAACTTCCTGAGTCAGATTGACGGTGGGTGTGTGGCGGATGGTGCCGGAGGTGTAGTCCATCAGATGGTGGTACTCATCGGAGTAGGGAGTGCCTGGAATGTTCCTATCCTGAAGAGAGGATGATCAGCTGTCTACTGTTATCCACTTAGATGTCAAGCACATTTGAACATGCCGTATTGTAGCACTCTTTGAGGTTGGAGAGCGGAAAGTGGTGAGATCAATGGCAGGATGGGTTAAGCACTACTATTGGTCTGGCACTCTGAATGTTCCAATGCCGCAAGGAGTTGCTGTAAGATGTAATCCAAAAAGCTGACTCTAATAATAATTTGAGGTAACCCTAGACGTACGAGCATATGATGAGACCAAGGATATCTTTCACTCATTGGGGATGTCTGTTTCCTGGTTACTGCTAAAGGCTCTAATTGAGGTTTAGTGAATCTCACCGTTGACGCCATTCTATGACACGCTCAAATCGTGTGGTTTTTCAGTGCCATCCAGTGACGAAGGAATTCTCTTCTGGTCCTTGGCGGATTCAATTGACAATAACTGTACACTGGAACTGAGAGGGAAGGTGATGAGACGATGTGTTGGTCCCATGGGTCTCTGGAAATGTGGAACCAGAATTGGCACGAAGTCCTGTGACGTTGCAGAGTAAGTCATGGACTTAGGTGGCTAGTTCATGTTTCCAGTGCCACGCCATCTAACACTCGGACTTGGTATTCGCAACGCTGGTGGATGTGCAAAGGAGATTAGAACCATTGCTGCATTGATGACAATGGAGGATTGTCCAGAACTGCAAGGGTCTATCCAGATGCAGAGTTCTCCAATTACGACCAGTAAGCCATATTGTAGACAATTCTGAAGTTGAGTTATATCAGGAGAATGGGACCAATCCCAGCTTAGCTGGATGTGCCTAGCCTAAGTATCCCGAGAGGTAGTAGCTGAGGAGTATTTGCGAACAAGGTTGAAGTGGAAGTGGGGTCTGGTGCGTTTGGGAGAAGTCCGAAGAGTTGCGGAGAGTGCCTCACGACCAACATCTTCGCATCGCGCCGTTCGATGTTTGGAACTCACCGAAGGCGAAGAAGATTTTGTCTCTCCAGGGACACTGGAATACCAATGACCAGAGTTCCGCAGGGCTCACAGCTTAATAAAGCAGACCTGGTGCTGTCGGCAACAGAGTTTGAGGCATAAAATGCAGCATCCCACGCGCTGAGGGTTAGAACACAGAGAAGGACTATGTGTGAGGAATTAGTGAGGGGGTAGAGCATACTAAAAGGTGGAGTCAAGTGAATTCTTGTCCTCTTGCAGGGAACTTCCGCATTGCGTTCATCGTCCAAGCCAATTCACCACGGGTGCAACTGTAGTTAGAGTGCAAGGTGGAAGGGCTCTTGAACAGAGGAGTCAGAAGATGAAGGCCCCGTGGGCCAGGCTTCGCTCCTCGAGCGAACTGTACAGACTGATCCCACGCGCCTGTTGATTTCAGTGCAGGGGCTGTTAACTGTCCCTATGCTGACCTCCAAATCAACTTTGCATACACTTGTTTGGCCGAAAACCACAGTTGTGCTGAACCAAGTTTGAAAATGGGGTAAAAGCTCCTGGGATATGTGGCATCCCCATGCTGAAGTTTCTCAACACACTGGTGAAATACTGTACCATGTCGTTGCATACAGTTCTGTGCTCTGCCTGAGAACACAGGACATCATCCAACTGGACTGGAAGATGGCTTGTTGTCCTCTTGAATGGGACGAGTGATCGTCAAGGACTGCAACAACTACGTTGCAGACAGGGTGACATTAATCTCAGTACCACAGGCAAGGTATTTGCTTGGAAATTATTGATCGGAGTTCACCACAATATGACTGAGCACACATCTGCAGCAATGTAGGCTTTAATACCAATGCACTAAACGTTCACTACATCCTCTCGGTCCTCAACCAAACGCAAACGAGAGTTTCGGCAGGGAGCTGCCTTGGCAAGCTTTATGTTGATCTTGAAACGCACGATTCAGCTATCACAAGTAAAATACGGTGCCCTCTGGAGGATTTTTGGTCTTCGTAGGGGTGCCACCAGAAAATGAGGAATCTGATGATCTGACCTATAACCTGGTACTAAACCCGCACGCATGTCGATGACGACTGCTGGTGACATACCATCTTCGCGACTTATTTTCGATGTTAATGGAATTCATCAGGATGTGTGTACTGGCAAAACCCACCCACCTTTTCAAGTCACTTGCATGGACGGGAATTATAGGGAGTAGTATTGGAGAACGATCCAAGCTGCGGTGCATCATTTTGGGAATGTCGAAGATACTCTAGACGTTCGATTTAACAGATGATACAGATCTTGCGGAGATCTGGATACTTTTTGGGGGCCTTCAGTGTTGCATGAGGAGTCAGGAGCTGCTACAGGATATGTCGGTTTCCTGTGTCAAAACTAGATCCGCTTCCAGTTGACATCTTATGGATGCTTCGCTCATCTCGTCTAGCTACTTCTGTAGGTGAGAGTAGTTGAGGTCATAGGAGTTCACACTCTTGCGGAGTGATATTCATGTCTCTGCTGGTCTGTGACGAAGAGGTCAATCGATTCATGCGTCAGGGCCTGAGGGAGTCATGGATTCACTGAGTCATGGGGTGTGCTGTGACCGGTCGGTACTATGTGCGGGGACGAAGCGTCAGTCCTCATCTCGGTGCTCCTATCAGGTCTTTGCTCTCAGTCCTGTCTACGGATTGTAAGACTTGACTCTCGACCAGGATCTGAGACAGAGACTTATTTCCTTGTACCAGTGTCTCTTCTGAGAAATCCTTGGCTTATTCGCTGGATTGCAGTCCACTTTTGTCCAATGAGCGATTGCTAGAGAGGAGACCAATAATGAGCATTTGTTACTTGCATAGTCTGTGCGTCAGCTGACGGCTGTTTGGACCATTGGTGGCTCGTTTTCCTGTAGCTGATCCTGCTCCCAATTCCTCAGTGAGGGAGCCCCTCGATGGATGGAGCCAATCGACCGTCTGTGGTTGCAGAGGTTGAATCAGCATACTCAAGGAGATGGGTATGGGCCAGGCTTGCTGCCTGGGGGATGAGGCCAGACGGAGGCCCTGGAGTACTGCGAAATGTGGACACAGCGACGCGCTGAGGCCTCCACCGAGCGCTTGTTACCATACCTGACCTGTCCGAGCACTCTGAATCAGACAGGAAGTCATGCATGAAACAAAAATAAAAGATAGGCTCATTTCATTACCATGGTTAATAGTAAAGCTCGATTTTTTTTTTAAATGTTGAATTATTCTCAGTGAAATAGTCAATCTCTGTAAGATTTCCTGTTTCAACACGAATAAGATGATAACCAACATATTTACTGTTTTGGGAAGGCGGAGCTGACGTTTCAATGGCATTCAGACCTTCATCATAAAAAATGATCATTCGTTCAGTAAAGCTCCTGTCTTGGCTTCAACACAAAGGACTTAACATCTAAGACAAGCAGGAAACAGCACTGTTGACATATTTTAGTAGTATGATAAAAAATCCATTGGTTATTCGAGATCGAAGTGTACAAGTCCCATTTTAGTATGTCTGGAATAAGATAAATCTATGACTTTTTGCAACATCGGCAGAAAAATTTACTCTAACTTAGAACATGCCCAAAGCATAGCTTGGAGGGTAGAGTGCCATTGCACAAGAAGGCCATGTATGGAATGCTTTGATATGGAAACAGTCACTCATGGACATAACATATCATAATCTATCTTCTGCAAGCAGGACCGAACTATTCAAAATCGACTCGCAACGGCCAATGATAATATAAAATTAGTATGGGGAGCTGAATCAATAGTTCACGCGCGGGAAAATGTCTCTCTGAGAACTCCACAATCGACTGTTTGGGCAAAAATAAAATACGTGCAGTATGAGTCGATAAATGACGTCGCGAGGTTAATTGAGTCATTAGTTGTATTCATAGAGAGGGTAAGTATGAAATTCGCGTACTGACTGCTAATGGCTTAAAATATATTACAAGCGGAGAATCAATTACTATACGTTTCTCGACGATATTTCATATTTTTTAATTGAGCTTGAGGAACAAGATACACGGTTGTCCAGTAGCCGTGGTGATAACAGACATAGTAGTGCCAAGGGGCTGAGACGTGCGGAATGGTTTGGTTTCCAACATAAACAAGGCTCTATGATTTCAGGTGTGTATAGATATGTGTGTACCTCTGCTCAACAAATCATTATATATAAAGAGTGAGACATTAAATTTTAACAGGGTCAGCTGAGAGTCACAAAGTAGTTGGATAAGATTTCACATTTCATCGCTGCTAGGGATCTTAAAATTATTTGTGTTGTTAATTTTCCTTAATAGACACATGTACAAAAGATGATATTAATATATATATATATATATATTATAATATATATTAATATGTTATATAAATATATATATATATATAAATATATACATATTATTTATATAATACATACACATATATCATACATATACACACATTACAACAATACATTCATGGGTATGTCATGCATATGCCAAGTAAGCCATGCTACTATCAATTATTACAACCACTCTGTTTATATTCTAAATTATTTATTTATTTTGCACATCGCCTTGTTGAACGTCTCAAACCACAACCAGCACCCAAAAATTAACACGATTACAGGAGGCGGGTTGAGGAAATTGTTCTCGGACAATTACTATATTGCAAGAATCGATTTGCAGAAGCCACCCAGTGATTGCAGCTAATACAATCGGAGAGCCCAGTGCCTTTGCATAAACACGGAACGCTGGAATAGGGCACGGGTGGTAGAATGAAATGAATTTCTGGCAGAAGGAAAGTGCTTGCCAAGAAAGAAATTCATCTCCGCGTGGTAATATAGGACACATGTAACATCAGAAGGACTCTTTATTTATAGGCGTATTATCCAAATAGAGTACATCCAAATTCCCTCAGTCAGATCATTTTCTAAATGAGAGGACATGGTCTCAAAAGCATTGGAGACATCCGTCTGATTACTTATTACTATGGCTTATAAAGCGATTGTTGTTCAAATTGTTAGCAACTAGGTCTATGACCATAGATACTATTATTGATTAATAGTCATATTGATAAACAATCTTCTCTGGCTTCATTCACCTCGCAAAGTTTTTGACAAAAGAGGAAAAATGAAAAGACCGATCTCAATAAATAGATAAAGCTTCAATACTCTGTCAAATATCTTGGGTGAATAGACATTAACATATGGTGGATTAAAAAGAAAAGAAAAAACAAAACTCACAGGAAAAAATTTCTGTATTGAAGCTTCGTCTTGGCGCATTTTTGCATCTGCTTTTGACTTGCCTGACAGGTGTTTAAATTTGAAACAGTCCATGTTGACTCTCAGCAATGACCATTTTGGGTCTGGCTTCTTACAGTGGAAAGATATTGTCCAGTTCTGTTGAACTTCTGAAAATTAATCATGACTCCACATGTAACCATGTGGTCTGAGAAGATTTTGGTGCGGGGTTGAAACACAAATCATATCAGCAGCTTTCACCATGAACCATTCGGACAAGCCCAAATCCAAAGGAGAGTTTGAGTATTCCAGGACAACAGAATGAGGAATTAACTTCTGAGACACAAAATGGCCGACAGCATTTACAAAAGGATAGACAAGCCAGTGGTGACAGACTGATGAAGAAATTAAAAGGCGACACGCCGAGTACTAAATGGTGCCAAAAATCTGCTCTCCAAGTAAGATAGTAAAGCATGTTGTTCAACTTATCACTTCAATCATGTCTTCTATAACAATTACCAATCTTTCCTCTTTCCATTGCACTCCTGTTTATAACATCTCTGAGTTTTTATTGGGGTGCTTATTGTTTGATGAAGGCTTGAAAATGCTTCAATCAGAATACCTGATGCACTATTTTTTCTAGAAATGCCACCCAAATTCCTTCTAGGCACCCGCATTGGAGCAGATTATTTTGAGATTAACTTTAAAAAAAAAACATGCTAACATTGTACATATATGCCCATTCATAATAATGATTCAGATTTATCTGAAGATGGCCGTGATATATGATCAGAGAACCACCACACGTATACGACGTGTATATTATAGAGAGAGAGAGCGAGCACATAGGAGAGAGATAGAGGATGTAAGGATTACAGAGAATAGGCAATAAGTGGAGAGCACTGATGTTAAAAAATCTTGTACAGATTGCTGTCGTATCACAGTTGAATTCACCCAAGTTTAAACAAACCTTTGATGTATTACAAAATGAATTAGCTAATGATCGTTACTATATTATAAAGAGAGAGATAAGCTGAGAGCTATATATCTGAGCGAGAGAATGCTAGCTGTGCAGAATCCTCTGTTTTCTCATTTAGTCAACCAATTGAATATTGCGAATATTTTCCAATAACTATACCCGTCAGCTCAATGACGATTCCCTTGCTGTTTAGTTGGATTTTTTATAAAAAAAAAAGATCTCTCTGCCTTGCTTTGCAAAAAGTATGGATTAGGATTTGATTGAAAAGCATCACTGCGCTTCTTCACAGAGTTTTAAGAACAAAAGGTACACTGGAGGACATGTCATTCAGTCACTGAGCTGACTAGCCTCATCCAAGTAAATTCGCAGACCTGATTTGCCATGAGCGCTTCTGGAAATGCTCTCTCTCTCTTCTCTCTCCGATTTTTCCTGCTCTCTGGACTTTGTTTGGAGCACGTTTGACAAAAAATGTGCTGAGTGTTTGATGGGGGGAGAAGGTGAAGGGGAAAAGAGGGCCACATGTGATAACTCTTTGAGGGCAGCAGACAACAGCCTGCCAGACAGGTGCTTCTGTCTTGTGTCTCACGTGGCTTTGTGCAGTTCTCAAAATCTAGTTATCCACCATCACGCTGCAAAAATTTGCTGCTATCTTGCTTTTCAAGAACAGATGCTGGGTCAAAAGGAACATCACACTTTTCTATCATTCATAACACTTGAAAAAAAAAGTTGGGCCGGCGAAGATAAACGTGAGAGATCAATGGACACGAGAGAGAAAGAAGAAAGATGCAGAAGCAAGGGTATGAAGGAGTTAATGTACAAGTGGGCCATTTTGATACACGAGAATCTCTGAATATTCATTATGCAGTAAAAGACAAGTTCCAACAATGCTACAAATACATTGTACAAAGAGCTTGTTCAGGTAGTAGATCTGTTTTTTTTTTTAGTTCCATAATGCCACAGAGCTAGTGTCATTGGCCGCTTGTTCAACGTGATGCATTCCGAATTTTTCCAGCCTCCAAATTAAAAAATGAAATTTATGAGATAAAAATCCTAATTTAATCTACTCATTTGACTTGCAGCATTGCACGAGAATATTTTCAATTTTCTATCCAAAGGTTTAACAATAATCAAAGCCTTTTTTGCCTTATAAACTCGAGGCCCACTATCCTCGAGTCTGATGGACTTCCTTTAACTCTATGGGTCAATCTCAGTGCACTCTTGGATAACCCTGATAATACAGAAACATTAGGGGCCTGTACACCTGACGTTAGCCAGCAATGCAACGTATAACAATTGATCTACAACGTTGACTGTACCGCTGAAATTTTGATGGTTTTTTTTAGTTTTTGGCGTTTCAAACGTTTTGTCGTTTGCATAACATCATAGTCAACGGGCACAGAACGTTTGTGTTTAATATTCTACTTTTACCAACGAATGGCTTACCTTGTGATGGCGTTCAAATAAGACAAGCGATAGTTCAACTTACCCTTTTGCGCGCTATACGTATCGCCGGCGAACTCGGTGGCGTAGCCTGTTTTGAGAACTTGCCGGACGCCAATGTGAAATAAAACTGCCCGAGATTTTGAATTGTCAACATTGCAGTCACACCTTGACGATTTTGCCAGCGTATCCATTCATTGAAAAACTGGGTTACAACGCTAGGCCAACGTCAAATACGCTATAAGTGAAAAGTTGAGTATAACGTTAAAGATTATGGCTGCGAAATCATTGAATGTACGCTGGCATATTACCTAGTCCGTTCGACTTACGTGTGAAATTTCAAGCATGCTGAAATTTTAAGACGTAGCTCGACGTACAGGCTCACCGTTCGCATGCGTTGCATTGTTTCTTGCACGTTCCGCGATCGTTTAAACAGCACGGCGAACACACGTTACTGTAGGTTTATCATAAGTCGAGAAGCACTCAAGCTTATGCGCAACCACATACTTGAAAACCCAATTTATAACCGTTGAGTAACGTGCTTTGAACAAATGAGTACGTCACTAGCAACTAATGTTTTAACGTGCTTGAAAGTATGAGGTAACGTGCATTGAACAGTGTATAGACTGGCCTTGAACCATAGCTACCGTGCTATGAACGTAAAGAGTAAACGTGCGTTTAACCCTATGTGTGCAATGTTTTGAACCTATAGTAAACGTGCATCTAACATTGAATAACATGCTATGAACCTATTTGTAACGATGTGAATACACGCACATTGTCGTAATGTAGACGAATTAAATGACGTCTTCCGGACAACCACAGAACTGTATGCCCAAGTGTTTCTAACTTACCATTACCGTGTACTGACGTAATTGGTCAGCGTTTAGGGGAATTGGTAACATACAGAATGGGCTTCACAAGAAGGAAACCCTCCTTGTTCCAGACTCCAGGTGCGCAGAGCTCATGCCAGTAGTATCATAGTGTAATACTTATTAGCAGTAGTTGGTGTGGCGTTGACAGTAGAATATAATGTATAGTTGTAGTAGTAAGCATTGGTAGTAGTAGAATGTCTACATTCAGTAGTGTAGGGTAGTCTATGTCAGTAGTAGTAGTAGTATGTCTAGTCAGTAGAGTAGTATAGTTAACAGTAAGTAGTATGTCTATGTTCAGTTGTAAGTAGTAGTTATTGGTAGTAGTAGTAGTAGGTGAGCGTGATGGAGGTGTGTGGGTGTGATGGATCCTCTTACGCTCCACGGAATAAAGGAGAAATACTTTGCACAAATTGTCAGTGTTCTTTTCGGCTAATTTTTTATACCTCATTCCCACGATGAAATATTTCTTTGTTTACTTTTTAAAGTTTAAAACGACTTTGACAGATGCATCAATGTACTAGTAATGACACAGAAGCTCGATAACTTATATCATAAGTTCTACAACGAATTGTTATCGTGTTTGTAGGGCGTCCCAACCTATGCCACGATAGTCTAGCGTATGCATAGCGCTAGCATTCTAGGTTATAAATAAGTCACGGGTACCTCTAAACTTGACTTATGATAGTGTTTCGACGTATGAGGAACTTTCACCGTAGCGGTTGGAAGTGTGAACAACGTTGTGTAGCGTGCTTACAAACGTTACTCATGAGTTAGAAATAAGTTTCGGGTACGCGAAATGTTACCTCTACGTTTTGACTATGAGTAACATACAATTAACGTGTGTTCAACGATCGCTAACGTGCCTAAACCTTAGGCCGCGTAGCGGAACGTGTGAGCCAAACGCCGAGTACGTCGTAAAATTTAAAAAGCATCGACAAAAAGAAGAACAAGCACAAAAGTCACGATTAAAGCCAGCGTACAACGACTTCTGGCAGTGTTTTTTCAGGGTATTCCAACGTAATACAAAACTACCAATAACGTATTCGAACGTGTGACGCGTATTCGGCAATTTGTAAAGAAAACGGCATAACGTTCGCTAATCGTCAAGCGTGTGACAGCCCTTTACAAAGCCAATAAGCAATGTTGTGGTTATCAAGGTTCCTGTCATGACAACCCTTAACCCAAAATGGGGACCACTGTGGCTCGCTTTTGTGCCGTTACTAAGTTATCAACATGTATTGAAAGCAGGTCTATGAAATAAATCACTGCACTGTCCTGCAACAATAATATATTACAAGCGGTGAGCATACGTGTTTACTGGTGTATTAAATGAAACATAACAGATTACAGTTCTTTGCATTATATTTCTGTAAAAAAATATTTTTTATCACAAAAGTGAAAGGTTTTTCAACTTAAAAAAAGTCAGTAAACCGCCAGTTAGTGAATGTACCCGAGTAAATCAAAGATAAAAAAGGTGTTGTGTGGTGTATACAGGGAGCTATCAGATGGTTCTCAGGTCGTTAGTGAATGTATTTCGAAGTTAAGATGATCGTGTTTACAAACCGTAAGGCGCTTGCAGAGGTTGGTGAATGAAAGATAGGCAGGTTAAGGCGCTGTTACACATGTAAATCAATCAATAAAACTAACGCCAAGTATCTAGCTTCCTGTATGGTACTGTTTCGGAGGCTCTCAAAGCTCTCCACAAAGTTTTAAAAAACAGAGCCCAGCTGCAGAGAGACTTATGTTGATGATGACCAAACACAGCTGCTAAAGTTTGCAAAGCCAAGACTGATAACTGCAACTACTGCTGTAAGAAACGGTTCAGTTACTTTGTCTGAATCTGATAGATTGTTTCATTCATTCTTATTTTCCATTCATTGAATGCATTGAGTGTTTGACTGACTGTTTTCTTTCTCAACTCCTTTTGATTCCTGGAAGGATGCATCGAATGGTACTAAATTTTTTTCCTCAGCTGTATGAATTTGTACTGTAACAGCAACGTTTAAACTGCTAAGGAGTCGTGTGGCCTTGGCGATAAAGTGATGTGTCAATGCCCGGTTTTCCCTGGCTGTGTGCCAGGACTGCGGTTCGAGTTAATCCCTCCTTACTGGTGAATATCATAACAGCGAGCTTTGCACTCAAGGATTGCACTGGAGCAGCTAGCTTTCCAGCCACTTAAAAATTCAACCAACACCTAGCCACACTCGCTGGATTTGGGATTTCCCTTTGCGAATCGTTTGTGATTTAGTGATTGAGCGTGTTGCTCTGCTGTTAACAAAGTGCTTTGCAAGCAATGATGAACACGCTATAGTATGGAAAACTGTGAATCAAACATGCGTTGCCAGTTTGCAGTGGAGCATGCAAGAGATCAATGCAAAAAACCTTAAATCTCTGCATTGCATTGAAGACTAACTTCATTGCAGACATTATGGTGATGTTGCGATGAGACTGAGGAGGTGAATGACAATGTGTTTTCTCCTGCGATGACTAATAGGCAATTCCATTTACTTGCAGATTATCACAGCCTTGCTCAATAAAAGTTGATCTTGGCATGATTCCAAAATTGTGCAATAAATACTAGATTATTTTTGTCTCTGATTATAAACTGTTTTGTAATAAGTTATGTTGATAACATTTTATTTGACTAATATATTTCAGATATACTTTCGGAAACAATTGTTCAATTTCAAAAGTTCAATTTATATATGCAATGTTACAGTTTCCTCGAAGCAACGGTTCCTCCCTATGGGAGTACAGAAAGGCCATGTTTAATATATATGATTAATACCAGCAGAGTACCCACCATTCGGGGGTCTAGTTTACAAACATGCAACATTTTCCTTTTTGACACATCCTTTATTTGGGCAGTGTATTGCATTACAGACTGTGACTCAATCACCCTGACAAAATAATATTAATCCGGTACATATTGAAGCAAAAATGTGCATACCATACTGCTTATATATAATATATAATATATATATAAGTATTATATAATATATATTATATATATATATATAGTGTGTGTAAATACAATTGTGGTTATACACTGTAAGGTGGAATAATTCAATGCAATAATTCCAAATGCTCCCTAAAGAAGGAAAATGCCAAAGATAGGTGAATTTTTTTTTCCAAACTCGATGGAATTAAAAGAACCTTGCACATGCACAACCCAGAAGCCTCAGTGATCCTTCAAAGTTTCAGCTTCCTAATGTCAAGATCCTCTCAGAGCCGTAGGTGATACATACATTTATACAGGCATCGTTAAGAAAAGAACATTACATACATTGACAGAAAAAAATGGAAACACCTGGGTAAATGAGGGACACCACAACAATGGCTCCACACAGGTGGCTCGTGTGTAAATAACTCCCTGCCTAGAGTCTGAATAAAAATGGCCTGTAAGGCTTGTTGCCATTAGTTTATGGCTAGTATGGCTGTAAGAGGAGCTCCCAATTTCCCAGTCCACGATGCACATGGGTCACACCCAATGATTGATGGCATGACAACTGATGTCAGCCATATGTCAGCCTTCTCATCAATCACTAGATCTGACCAATCGAGGCATTTGATATCGGAACAATGCTGAGACCTCGTTTTCCACCTCCATCAAGCCAAAACAGTGCTCCCCCTCAAGTTGACTTACTGTATTCTTTCTTTCTCGATTTCTGTACTTTCTCGATTTCATTCTCGATTTTCTTCAACACAATGCCCCAATCCAGTCGTCGTTTACGAGAGCGAAGGAATGGACTGTGTGGTTTTTTGAAAGGTTTTTTTTGTTTGTTTGGCACGTACGGTCACACGCAGGTACGGCCACGCATGTACGGGCAGCGAGAGTGAAGGAACGGCCTGTGTGGTTGTTTCTGGCAAGCGTTTTGAAGTTTTTTTTTTGTGTTTTTTTTTTGCATGTATGCCGGGCACGCACGTACGGGCACCCATACGGGCACGTACTGGTTTCTTTAAATTATCAGATTTCACAAGAGATTTCTCGACACTTTTTTCGTCTGGATGATATCCGAGCCTCAAACCGAGCATAATATTTCGTTGATGCACTTTAATTAGTCCGTGAGGGTTGATCGTGGAAAATCATCTAATAATGCATAAAATCACTCCAAGCTCCTAATTTGAAAACTATAGTACTTACTAAAGTGATGTATACAATGATTCATAGCTATGATGAACAGGCATTCGATATGAGTGAGAAAAGTGAGAAAAACAACGTTATCGTTAAGAAATCGTTGTTGCCTGTTCCAAGTTAAGGCATGGTTGAGCAGGCGAGGACTCCAGCGAGGTTGCTCAGTAAACGCCTTAAGACCGGAGGGGGCCGAGGATCACCTGATGAAGGATAGAATTAAATAATGCCGTTAATTATCTTCAAAAGGGGTGTTTAAATTAACCCAAACATGCAATTTTCAATCTTGCACTTCCTTGGAGTTTTCTTCGTATGCATGCAAAGTTTCAGGCTGCTAGGTTTTATGGTTTTGGAGTTATGGAGGAGACACACACCCTGACACACACAAACACATACACACATTGCCTTTTATTAGTGTATTTACTGTAGATACTGTATATGATTATTGCAGTCGTCAGACCTGGACAAATGCTGTGACCGTGATGATACCGTCATGACGTACACACACACACACAACACACACACACCACACACACACACACACACACACACACACACCACAACACACACACTCACATACATTAACTTTTTGATTGTCAACATTGTGGCCCGAGTCCTGTTTCACTAGTATTTGGTTTAACTGACCTATTTACTCTGACCTCTTTACATTGAACCACCAACCTCTTTACAATACCCTAACATCTTTATTTGGTTAAACTGCCCTATTGTTTGTCGTTATTTTGATTGTTGTTTTATTTCACACAAACGAACAGACCTGGGATCGCATACCATGTTCAAGGCACAGACACTTGCCGGCCAGTCATAACTTAATATTCCCCAGGTCCAACGGAGGGAGATCTATTAGCAAAGCTGTTAAAATAGAAAATTACACATTAGGGTGAAAAATTCGATTGCATTGTAACTACGAGTGAGAGTGAGAAACGAAGATTCCAATAAATGTGTGTAATACAGCCAATTCATTGGAGAACTTTATCAAACAGCACTCCATAAAATCATTGGTGCAAGCAGCAAATGAACATCAATGACTAAACGGTATAACAATTACCATGTCTGGGTTTGTTTTTAATGTCAGCTCGTTGGAAATGCTTATGAGTGGTGTTCTGTGGATCCATGGCCAATATTGTAAAGAAGTCACAAATCAACCCTCTCTGGAGTGAAAAGTTGAATTGAACAACCCTGGGTACTGCCAAGATGGATGAAAATTTAATGGAGATTGGACAAGCTGTTTGTTTTTCTATGATTTTCAGATGTACATACGTACATACATACATACACACATACAGAGAATTGCCTTTTCAATATGGCGTAAAAAAGTGATTAAATGTGAGCGTGAAAGTAATTGAAAGTCAAAGTAATTAAATGTGATATTTCATGTGTGTCCCTTTTATGCATAGTTAGACACCGTCCACCCCTCCTCATGTGTGTGTGTGTGTGTCTAAAATTATCACCCCTTTTGAATTTTTATTTGATGTTTTTCCCTTTGGTATTTATCATAAATGTGTGTTTTCAGCGCACGCAAGGTTACAAGCGCAAGTTTAGGCAGCAAAACCATCTTTGTAACTTCTAGGCCATGATTCCTCAGAAGATCGGGTGAAAGGTTGGGGAAGGAGCTCGCCCCACCCATTGGCTGAGATGCGAACCAATGATGAGTGAGAGGAGAGTGGCGTAAAGTGTCATCAGTGACGTGCGCGGAAGACCTTATGTAAGGTGGGGGCAATAAAGATAGGAGTGGAGAATCTTGGGGACGCGATGCCCAAGGCTACGTTTGTCACGAGCTCGCAGAGCAGAGGCCACACCCTACCCAGCTGTCGTCAGACCCACTCAACCAGAGTCTCGCCTTCCCCTCTCATCACCATGGTGATTGGGCATTTGCCTGCACAGGACCCCTGTACTGTGCGATCTTCTTCACGACTCACTGGGTTTGCCCGAGTCTCGACCATCCTTTTCTGTCTTGTCTGCCCCAACTATGTCTATCCAATTAAAGCATAGGCGACGTAAGGAATCCCATTTGTTTGTTTGATTTGTGGGCATGTGTGGTTTGGTATAAGGGGTTTTGATTATTGCCATTTACTGCATTGCTTTCTTTGTGTTACCTCCCCATGACCATTTATTTGTTTCAACTAGCAAATACAACCCTCGCTTTGCTGATGGGAATATTAGGGAGAGAGAGAGAGAGAGAGAGAGAAGAGAGAGAAGAAGAGAAGAAGAACAGAGAGAGAGAAGAGAGAGGAGAAGAGAGAAGGAGAGAAGAGAGAGAGAATAGAGGAGAGAGAGAAGAGAGGAGAAGAGAGAGAGAAGAGAGGAGAAGAGAGAGAGAAGAAGAGGAGAAGAGAGGAGAAAGAGGAGAGAGGGAGAAGAGAGAGAAAAGAAAGAGAGAGAAGAGAGGAGAAGAAGAGAGGAAAAGAGAGAGAGGAGAAGAGAGAGAAGAGAGAGAAGAGAAGGAGAGAGAGAGGAAGGAGGAGAAGAGAGAGAGAGGGGAGCAATGAGGGATGGTAGCTAGGGGGAAGCTAATAAGGGGAAAAGAGGAGAAAGGGGGGCGGAGAGCAATTCTTCCCCAGACATCGCTATACACTCGGAGTGGGGAGGAGCAAGGAGGATGGGGAAATAGGAAGGGAGAGGGGAGGGGCTTTAGGAGGAGGTAAGCATGGGGGAGGGGTTCTGAACTTGTGCCTGTGTGTGAGACTTGAGGGGAAATGGTTCTGACATGCATTTGATAGTGGGACTATGTGGAGAAGTGGGGGGGGGTGGGTTGGTAGCAGGATTAAGAGAATGGGGTACGTAAATACAGCACGTTAATGCAGCACCCGGAGACCACCTGGAATATGTTCATTGGGTGTCGAGGGGAGTGGGATTGGTAGGAGGATGATGGGAAAGGAAGGAAACATGAGATGAAGAAGGCAGCATGAGATGAAGGGAAAAAGCAGTGTGAAGGGATAGGAAGGCAGTGTAGGGTGGCAAAGGAAGGCAGCATGAGGAAGGGAAGGGTGATAAAACGTGCCCAATTAGCAACTTTTTTTAACCACCGGTTCTATATAAAAACTGGGTGGGAGCATTTAAATTCCACGCTATCTACCTGCAACCTGCATGCATCATGCTCGCACATGCAGCGACCTTTGCACCCCTCTGGTCGGCTCCACTCTGAATCGGATTCATACATGCTACATTATGGAGAAGCCATTTTAAATTCAAAACTAAACCATCAGTCCTTAACAAGAGGGAGGAGCAGGGTGGGAGAAGGGTGGAGACAGAAGAATGGAGAAAGAGGGAGAGGGTGGAGAGAGAGAAAGGAAAAGGAAAGGATAAGGGAAGGGGGATAGAGATGAGAGGTGGGGGAGAGAGAGAAGAAGGAGAGAGAGAGAGAGAGAGAGAGAGAGAGAGAGGAGGAGGGGTGGGGGGAGAGGGGGAAGCGGGGGGATTCCGGCAGATGTAATGTCTAGTTTAATGTCCACGAGCGACATACACATTGATGAATCACACTGCCTGTGAAACACTGATGACAGTTTATAGCTTTGTCGGATTCAAAACAAGGCAAGACGCTTAGAGACGTGCATACCTCTTGGCTCTCCTGCCATGATGTGGCGATTCATTGCTTTGTAACAAATGAAAACATTTTTCACTTATTTCAATCATCTAATCTATTTTGCCTTCCTATCTCCGGAGGTGGAAGATTGTCGTAGTATCACCATGGAAGAATGTTGAGATCAAAGCTTGAGGAGCGCTCCAAGCAAGCACTCCAATGAAACGGTTGAAGAAACTTTTTAAAACGAAACGTTTAATTTTTTTTAGATGTATCAATCTATGTCTTGGTGACAGGTTGTATCATGAAAGAAGATCGTACAAAAAGGGGAAACGTCAAAATACAATTGCACATTTTCTGCGAGTGAGCCACCGCCCGAGGGATCACACAACAACGTGGGGCCAAACATAGGCAGGTAGCGCCTGAACATTGTTCAAGTCGATCGATATATTCATTGGCAGTGTGAATACTTTTGCCATGTATGGCCATGGATTGGAAACGAACAACCAAGCACCTTGTATGGCACTCGCCAAGTGGCTTAAGCACTCCAACAAAATGTTTGATAAGGTATGGCTGGCTTGGCAAACGATCAGCGATCGCCGATCAGTCATCGAAACACGATGCACCCGGAGGCCCGGAATGTCAAGCAATGTCCAAATTGGACAACAAACACTTTTTTTAATTCAGTTGGAACTGCTGCTGAGGTCAATTAAGAAGTTTAATTTTTGAAATTTGGCTGAGATTAAGAGTTTCTACAGGTTATGGTAGGTGCGGAAATGAAATAAAGCCACAGACGTTGGCATCTCCCAGTGTTTATATGCATTGCAACACACCCAGCAATTTGTAGGTATTATGATCAGGCATTCGATGATTTGAGTGAGGAAAGTGAAAAAAAAACTTGATTGTTAAGAAATCGTTGTGGCCTGTTCTAAGTCAAGGCGTTGTTGAGCAGGCCAAAAACATGGCGAATTAAGACCCCAGTGAGGGCAAGTAACATGACTCAGGATAGCCTTGATAAAGGATAACATTGGCAACAAAACAAAGTAACTTTTCGTCTGCTACAAAGGATACGCAGGTGTTCTTGTCTAAATTGGGCGCTGATTTTCAAATCTGTAGTCAGAATTTAGCCAGCACATCAGGTTTTCAAAGATGTATATGTATTAATGATACCCAGCATGCTATATTGGATGCGTTTTTATTGCAGATCACCACATTGCACACTAATATCAGTGCTTAATAACTTACTTTCACGTCATATTGGATTAACAATGATGGATCGCTGTATAATGTGCAGTATACAACCAAAACATAACATGTTGCAGAAAAAGAAGTTAATTAAACATTAGAACCTGGTAATCCTTAGGAAGGGTGTAAACTTATAGGGAAATCTGCCCATTGTGAGTGATTCAGAAACAACATTTCAAGTTTACGCTCTCCTTTCAATCATAGTCAGGTAGGCACTGTTCCGACGTGTTCAGAAGTGTGCGAGACACTTGCTCTTGCGCTTATGTGTGAAATTTGTCTCCCGTTGTGGGAACCAGCAGTAATCACCCATCATGTTTGGGTTGAACTGGCCTTGAT
>CM068956.1:104831835-104854680 GCA_035128595.1 Eptatretus atami | reverse complement strand
CTTTTTTCCCGCCTTTGGAATAAACTCCCACATTCTTCCCATTCTTCCCTCCAGTCCTTCAAAACCGTTGTTCGCCACCACCTCTTATCTCCCCCCATCCAAAACCACAATCTTTTCTACCCCCGTTAATCCACCCCAAACCCACCTCCTTTCAAATCCTGCTTTCCTTCCTGAAAGTCCCTGCAATGTCCATCTTGTATTCCCCATGTTCCCTGCCCCATCCCTCTCCCTTCCACAGATCTCCTAATGTCTCTGTTCCCCACTGTTTTGTCCTTCCCTCTCCGCCCTCTTGTCTCATGCCCCCCTTGTCGTGCATTGTGTGTTAGGCCTCAGTCACATTTGCTCTACGGCGAGGATAAGGCGGCTGTACGCCCTCTGAATTGACAGAAACATGCGGCGGCCGCAGAGAAACTGAGGTGGCCTCAGGGTGGCCCTACGCCGTTTGGCTATATTTTACAGGCCGTAGGGTCGCCGTGGAATGAAATCGCGGAGTTATAACTTTTTTTCATTTCTACGCTCGCCGTAGCAATTAGACAAGCCAAGCTATGACGTAGATGTGTTCCACGTCGACCGTACGTAGGGCGTGCGGTGGCTTGCCTTTTCCGTGCGGCTGCCGTAAGCTCTTCTCAATGAAAAATGAATTTTCCGATTCATTCATCAGATTCATGCCAATTAACTTGGTGTGTGATTTTGAAAGTGATTGGTTGCACCTGAGCTAATTTACAATTGTGATTATTGTGGGGGGGGGGAGGGGAGGGGGAGGGGGGGTGTGGACACTTATCCAACTAAGATATTCTCGTGTTGTATTTTCATTGATTTTCTGAAATTTGTAGAAGTTGTTTTTCACTTTGAAGTTGTGGGTTACAATGTGTTAATTAATGTGGTAAAAGTCTGATTTAATGCATTTTTCATTCCAGGCTGTAAGACAACAACAGGTGAAAATTTTGAAAGGTTTTGTGGACTTTCTATAGGCACTGTATATGAGAGAGAGACAGAGACAGAGACAGAGACAGAGACAGAGACAGAGACAGAGACAGAGACAGAGAGACAGAGACAAGAGACAGAGACAGAGACAGAGACAGAGACAGATATCGCAAGTCGGCGTTTTCAGTTTTGCCATGTGTGACCATACACAAACCTTCCTTCCTTTTTTCTTCCACCACCGAAGGTGGATGGAGGTTGTTTTCACCTCTGTCTGTTTGTTTGTAAACAAAATATCTGAAAAAGTTGTGGACGGATTTTGACGAAATTTGGTGGAGAGCTTGGGTATGTGGCAAGGCCGAAATGATTAGATTTTTGTGAAGATCCGAATCCGGATCCGGATCAAATAATTTTTGAAGTGATTTTTCACCATTGATAGATGGGGCCAAAAACGATATATAGCAGGATATGTCAAAACGTTGTGTACAGATTCGGACGAAACTTGGTGGACAGGTTGGTTATGTAACCGGGAAGAATTGATATGATTTTGGTGAAGATCCGAATCTGGCTTGGAGAATGTTTTTAAGTGATTCTTCACCAATGAGCGAGTGATAGGGCTAAAACGATATATATCACAACATCTCAAAAAGTTATGGATCGATTGGGACGAAATTTGGTGGATGAGTTGGTTAGGTGCCAAGAACAAGCTGATTAAGTTTTAATCCAGGTCCGAATCCAGATCCGGCCTATCAGTGCGATACAAAACGTAAACTAATCAGCCTGGCAGAGTTATGTGCTCCACCAAGTGTCCTTGTGTTTATTATTTTTTGTTTTTTGGCATCACAAACCTTCCTGGGTGTTCCCTGAAACCACAGTCATTGGTTTCATTGAAATCCATTAATCCGTTCTCAAGTTATAGCACAATAAACAAACAAACAAACAAACAAACAGACAGACAGACATGGCCCCTTTTTTAATTTTGCAGGAGATACAATGTAAGGGGTCATATGTTTGTTATGTACACAAATGTTGGAGAATCCCCACCTCCTTCCCTTCCCCATGTCTGTTCCATATACAGGCTACCCTACCCTTCCCTTCCCCCTTATATCCCCTCCCAAATGTCTTTTTCTTCCCTCCCAACTCCCACCTCCATTACTTCTCCCACTCATCTCCTTCTTATTTTTTCTTAACTTAGCCGGACACCGCTTACATAATGCATAGATTGCTCCACACTTTATATTCTAGGAAGAGTATTTGGTGTCGAACAATGATTGCTTTTGAGCTGGGAGGATTCTTGGTCTTGCAGCATTGAAACATCCCAGTTGCCACGACTATTATTTGTCTGGAAATGAACGTAAAAGAGAACCCAGGAGGTGTGGAATGTAATATCATCTCAGCAATCAAGTAATCACCTTAAAAAGTGCAGAGAGAAAGAGAGAAGGAAAACGTCATGGGATTAAATGGATTGAAATGAAACAGGTTGAGTGGAATCCCATGGAAAGCTTCCGCGAGTCCCTGGAACGGGAGCGAGGCAAAAGGATCCAAATCCCCCGCGTGGATCCCGGTGGTGCAGCACTCGGGTGGCAAATGGGCTGCGCTCGGCTGTGCCCAAGTTACCGGCACACACCTAATTAAGGCCATTATAAGAACCGTTCGTCATTGGCTTCCCAGGAATGGCTCACGGCACAGTGGCACATGGATTGGAGGGATAACGGGGAGGGAAGCTTGATGGATGGATTGGTGGGATAACGGAGAGGGAAGCTTGATGGATGGGAAGGATGAATTGTAGACTCGTGCCTGGTAGAACCTGACTGTGATCACAGCATTTTTTTTGGTGCATGAGTTGAGAGCTTAATTGGTCTACAGTCTACACGATAGCAAGGAGTCTCCACATAGGTAGTGGGCCGAGTATAAGCCATTCGTACTCGATAGGAAAGGTGTGTGTGGCATAGACGTGTTTGTCGTGGTATGATGAAGTATCTTAATTGCGTGTCGATCACAACTCAACTACTTGAACATTATCTGCAGAAAAATTAGACCTAATAATGTTGGGGGCTAAGTAAACCGAAACGGTGTCCCGGCACGTGTGGATATAGAAACGACTCGAGTCATTCGTTAACTAAACGATAGATTCACCTGTTTGCCCAACACGACCCATGATTCCTCACCACATATTTGGTGTAAACAGATACCGGGCGTAGTGGCGTGCGCCTGTAATCCGGCTACTCGGAGGCTTGGGTTGGAGGATCGCTTGAGGACGGGAGCTCTGCACTGGGCCGCGCTATGAGAGGGTGTAGGGCAGCCCAGAATCATGGCGAAACCCAATCCTTATCCCTGTGTCGTAAGAGGCGACCAGGGTTGCGTCAGGAAGGGCATCCGGCGTAAAACCTGTGCCAAATCAGTATGCGGATCATAACGGATGATCCGCTGTGGCGACCCCTAACGGGAGCAGCCGAAAGCCGAACAACATTTGGTGTAAACAGATTCGTGGGGGTAACGTATACTGCATGCACAGACGACCATGATGACATGTAGAAGGCACTGTAATGCCTAGACCTCCTTCCTTTTAGAGGAGGGGGGACAGAGGAGGGTTGGTTTCCAATTATCCAGAGAAACCCACAGGGGCGCACGCCACGCAGATGTCTCAAAATTACCTTTATTGACGTGTCCACCGTGCGGGATGAACCACTCTGCGCTCGACCCACAGCTTGAAGGGTGCGGGTCTTGTACGCCGGCCAGGTCCATGGTCTTAACAACAATACAAGTCCTCGCACACTTGGAAGATTTCTTTTTTCACGTAAATTATTACTATTACTACTAAAAAGTTGATGGTCACATCTGATCTTTCGGTGTTCTCGGTGGTCTTTAATTCGGCCGAAGTCGAGCGGCTTGACTCATGGTGGATACTGACAAACCGACATCACCAATATTGTAATGGAGGAAGAAAACTTTGAGTTTTAAGCCCTGGAAAGAATCAATGGGGAAAGGGGGGTTGCTGAGGCATATCCCTGTGGAGCTCGGAGTATCCTTAGGGTTCAGGTGGCGACAACACGACGACCAAACTATGGGTTTTGGGAAAACGCTCACGCAATTAGCGTCTCCGTTAACACAGCTGTGTCCTCTCAGGGCCGAACTGGCGCCAGTTTGCTCCTTTCTTTATTTGCTCGTCTGTCGCTTTCTTTGCTTATTTTGCTTCTTTCTGTTACTTCGGCAACTCGTACAGCCGGTCCTTCAAAACCAAATGAAAAACGCCATATGTAAATGCAGCAGAAGCATAACATAGCAACACCATATCTGTGAGTGATGGGAATACTACGAATGTATGATTGGGATGTGATTAAAGGATTGCTTTATGATGCCAATGATGAGTAAGTATACATTATGGGTGTATGTACGTGATGATGGGAATACTATGAATGTATGGTTGGGATGTGATTTAGTTTATGAGGGTCTAGCGAAGGGAACAGCACCACGCTTGACTTTCATCGTAAGGTCACGTACGGGGCTGTTTGCTAATGATGTCACAGTGTTCAGCACCATTCATCACACCTGTGACAATGAGGCAACACTTACCCGCCGGTACCAAGACCTTGACAACGTAAAGGCTCGGTCTGACAAGTAGCAAGGTGTATTCCCGCCTGATAATGGTCAAGTAATGACCATCTCAGATGGGAGGGCTTCTCGCAAGATTTCTTTTGACTTTCAATGGCACTGCAATCCCAGAGTCTGCCCCTGCCAACACCGAGGGGTCATTGACCTTCAGTTCAGCTGGGTAAGCCACATCAACACCGTGGTGTTGCATGAATGGCACAAGCCGGGTGTGCTCCAAGTGGCTCACCTCTGACCCCTCAAGACCACTCCCGAATATATATACAAGTATGAGGTCAGGAACGTCATGGAATACCCATCGCTCGCTTGGATGGAAGCATTGGAACAACATATTGGAAGCTCGACTCCATCCATGACATGTTTGCTTGATCGCTTTGCCACAACTTCTGCCCTTTATTTGCGATCTGTGGATTCCGTGTAGATCATTTTAAGGATGCACTAGCTAGCTATCGTGTGCAGCCTGTGGGTGCTGGTCGCATCATTTCTTTTCCTTGGGCACGGCCCTGCCGCTGATGCAGCACACCGGCGTGCCTTCGATTACCAGCACACCAGTATTCATTTCGCCAACCTTGGAAGGATGACAGGTTGAGTCAACCCCACCTGGTGTTAATTCAATGGCTGACAGGGACTCAAACTCAAGACCCTAAGATCTTCAGCCAGCCATCTTAACTGTTAACCCAACACCAGGCTTGAAGGATGCACTATAATGACTCGATGAATAGACTGGGAACTACACCACCTTCAAGGTCCACTTCAAGTCACACAACATTCTGACTCGCACCCACAGATTGCCGTTCCTTCATCACACAGCTGGATTAAAATCCTGGAACATCCAAAATCAAATCCCGTCAAATGTGAACCATCCACACAGGGACTTAGGCGGTTGGACGATGAGGTCAACCACCACCTTTTCAGGGCATCTTGGGATTGGCACAAAATGTTGACCATCTTTGCAGTGCTGCCGACGTGCTGCAAGCAAATAAAGAGAGAAAAAGAAATGAGAGGAGAATGGGCAATGGATACCGAATCAGCATCGGTACCTGCCTGTTGTACCTTGTAACGCTGCCTCTTGGAGCTTGCTTACCACTTATTCCTCCTTTCTTTAACAGCCACAATCATTCCCATGCTCTTGTGAGGTCGGCGTGGAGGAGAGGAAGTTTTTAGCCGAAATATCTTTCACGAGCCGGATGGCCAGGCCTGCCGTTCAACTATGTTGTTTGGGCAGAATTTGGAATTCGTCCAGCGTGCCAGCGATAGCTCACTCACTCTTCTTGAAGGATGTCCTGAAGTCTTTAACGTCCACCACGTAATGCCGGCAGACGGGATAGCCGTTGAACGTCTGTCCGAGGGACGGCACACACATTGATGAACCACCCAGAGTGTGAAACACCGAGATGACAGTTTATAGCTGGGTCGGGATTCGAACCCAGGCTATACAGCTTAGAGGAGAGTGCGCATACCGTCACATACCTGTAGACCATCCCGCCAGTCAGCTTGGAGGAGAGTGCGCATACCTGTAGACCATCCCGCCAGTCCTGCTTACAACTCAATTAATGGTCACGATTGTATTTCCACGTCTTTCACAAACCGGATGGCCAGGCCTGACGTTCAAATGAACGTGATTTGGGACAGAAAATTGTAAATTCTTCAGGTTGCCTTTAATAACTCGCCTGCTCTTCGTGAAATATACTGATGGAGCTTTAACTTCCACCACCGGCAGATGGGTCACCTGGCTTAACGTCCACTGGAGGTACATCTCTTCTTTCTCCTTACCTGCAAAGCGCCAATCTGACGGTTTGCAGTCAGGTCGGGACTCCAACTGCACAGCTCAAAGATGAGTAAACCTCTGCACCACGATCCTCTCCAGACCATCGTGGAGTTTGCTCGTCCGTTGCTCCATCTTTCGTCGTCGTTCACCCGGTGGATCCTCCTGGTCTGCAAACGTTTTAAGCCGGCCATCGTATTTCTGCTTGAGCCACAAATGTCGCACGGACGCTACAATAACGGATTGACATAACTTATTGCGCAGTACTTTCTGTTCTGCTGCGGTCTTTTATTTCTCTTTTTAAATGCCCAAAGATACTGCTTACATCCGCGAAGAGCCAATCAGTGTATTCCACATCGTGATTTAAAAGTTCCCTGAATGATGGAGCCAGGAGTAAATGAAGACAAAGACCGTTGGAATGTTATTTTGGTATACTTTCACTCAACATCAATACCATCGGGCTATTTATCTTTCAATGAATCAATCGCCTGGAAAAGGACATTTTACGACTTCACCGTATAAGATATGCCTTGGCAGCAAATCCAGTTGTGGACTTTATGATGGGGGCGTCCGAATGCTCCAAAAGGATGGTGGCCGGCCTCACGCATGGAAGCACGTCCACGCGAGTCGGGAATACACACGTAATGTTGAATCACTGCTGTACCACGTTTGATTCCTGCTTTAGCGGGTCAGCAGAATTGTGTACTACATGTCGGTGCCTGACTGCTCCGTCATGCAATTTGTTCATGTGGTTGGGGAAGTATTTTCACTTTCAGCGCAGCCTTGGATTCTGCATGTGTCCCTGTTCGTTCAAGAGGACGACGTTGAAGGACATTGTCTGATGACCACCAGTTACGGAATTTGTGTTTGAATTCCCACGGCCGTTTGTGCACCTCGTTGGGCTGGTAGGATAAGCATAGATGGAGGTATGCACGCTCAGCATTGATGCCTCGCCTTACATGTGAAAAATCAGGGTGTCACTTTATAGCTGGGTTGGCACATTCGAACATAGGGTAGAGTGCTCAGGGTGTGTGTGTGTGTGTGTGTGTGTGTGTGTATGTGTGTGCCATCCATCGCAGGTGGATCTGTCTGCCAGCAATGATCGTTGTTGAATGTTAAACATCACTGTATCTTTGTGAAGAGTAGGCGATCGTTATCTCCCACATACTGACCAAATTACAAATTCCTGCCCAAATAACCTTCAGGCTCATTCAGCCAGTTCTTACAGACTTTGGCCAAAGTCGTTCCCCGGCCGCTGGTAAAATAAGCGGCCTAATTGTGGCCGTTGGAGTGGTGGTAGATTTCTGCTCCTTACTGTGATGAAGGTTGAACAATGAAGCTCTCAATACGGGACCTTCCAAATGACTTATGGATGCTAACGAGGCCTTTCACGCATGCATTGTGTGTGCGTTTTCAGCGACTCACTTCCACTATGGGGGGGGGGGATGGGGGCTCTTTTAACCTGCCGTTGCTTGAGCAAAATTTATAAATCAAGTTTTTTTTTAAACACATAATTTTTCTGTATTTTAATGAAAGATTGTCAATTTCAAGATGGTTAACCATAATCATTCCGATGCAAATCGGAATCACGGAAATATAGAAAAATTCGAGAAATATCTGTGGATGATGGTGTCGAGCTCCGATCATTTCCTGTTAATATAAGTGGATACACACACACACACACACACACACACACACACACACACACACACATACACACACACACACGTTTCTGCTTTTAGCAATAGATGCAAAAATCTTGTATCATTGTCTGGCCCCGGAACCAAGCAAGCAATGTATTTAAAGCACAGCTCTCACAGCTTCCACCCCCCCCCAACAGATTAATATAATTATTTGTAAAGTTGATTTTGAACTCCCCTTGTGATTTGATCCCCCAGCTGTGACCTTCCTACCGGTGTTCAGAAGGACCCAAACCTGATACCTCTGGCTCCCACGTGAATAATAGCTGACACAAGCTTTGTGTATTTTCATGTCACGAAGATGTCTTTCGTCAAAGAGTTGGTTAGCCGGTGCTCTGTTGGCAATGACGTGCAGCATCGTGTTCCCAATTGCAGATGTCCACTAAATATGTCACCAAGCCTGACATGATCACAGGAGCAACTCCTGCAAGGTTCAAAGTCTATTCACTGGTCGGGATCCCTCAGGAGTTTTTGGTAAAACATGTTCATCCATGATCCTTCGGGCCTTGCACGGTGCACCAGCCCACATCGCGGTGATTCTGCAGTAAGAGCAGCTGCAAGATCTCAGCTTTTTGGGCAAACTGAGAAATAACTTTACCTGGAATTGGATTGCAACTCTCTTATTGTGCAGAGACACAGCCCTTTCTCTCAGGTACTTTTCCAAGTATTTTCGGGTTGTTTTAGAAGCTTTGTGAGCCATCTTAGATAACGAACCTTATCTCATACACACGACCAAGACAGAAACATTCCCAAATCAACATTGCTGCTAAGGGGTTACCCGCATGCTAGCCGAGCATTCTGGGGCGGATGACGTCATTTTGAAAGTCCCATATTGTTGATGAAATGATTTGGATGATGAAGAGCATCAAATTGACTTACACGGAGGGCTAGTGATTCTGTGCCTGGAATTGCTAATTGATTGAATCATTATTCGAATTGGGGGGGGGGAGGGAGGGGAGAACTAGAACGGGCACTCGGTAGAGCGCTTACCTCCACCCGGCTGAACAGTTTACATTTTGTTTCCCACTGATAGCCAGATCTGGATCCGAACCCTGAAACCGAATCGAATCGCATTGTTCGTGTCAACTATCCAACTCATCCACCAAGTTTTGTAATAATCCGTCCATAACGTGTGATACATCATGCTGTGTATCGTTTTTGGCTCTATCTCTCAGTAGTGAAGAATCACTTTAAAATTCACAATTTCTCGGATCCAGATCTTGGGCAAAATCTAATTAGTTCGTCCTTGTCACACATCCAACGTGTCCACCAAGTGTTGTCTGAATCCATCCATAACCTTTTGAGATTATCGTACTCATACATGGGTGAAAATGTAACCTCCATCCATCTTTGGTGGCGGAGGTAAAGACACGAGAGATATGAGGTTACTGGTTAATCTCATGGTGGATTGTTCTGATACTTTATGGCTCTGCTATTTTAATATCCCAAACTACAAGTGGGGTGAATGAGTGGGACAAGGGGGCCAGAAGTGGGACAAGGGGGCCGGAGGAAGGGGGGGGTGGGAGAGTGGGAAGGTGGCGTTGTGCAGTGAATGACAGATATCCTTTACCAGTTATCCTCCACACCTCCTTTTACTTCTCTCTCCAATTTCTTTCCTTTCTCTAAACTTTGCTCAACCATCCATTGTTTGTTTGTTTTTTCCAACCATTTGCATAGTACATCTTATGTAGATGGACCAAATATCAAGTTTTCACGGGGTATAATAAAATAATGAAAAATATTGAAGCACACACAATGGAAGGTGAATGGACAAGGAAATGACTTCCCAAACATCTTGCTCGATGACAAATTCACCTGACATGGTGTGTCTCACATTTCCAGAGGCTATTAATTGTCCTTACACAGGTCAGGACATTGCTCAGCTGTACTGTGTTGTGAAACTACTACTACTACTGCTACTACTACTACTACCACTACTTTAATCGTCTCAATTACGTATTCCTACCTTCTTGTGGGGTTGGCCGGCAAAAGATGTTGGCCCAAGTCTTTCATGAACAGGCTGACCATGCCTGATGACTGGAGGTCCGACTGTAGGTGATTTGGCCAGTAATTTATCATTCGTTCAGGATGGCGGCGATAACTCACCCACTTGCGAAAGGCAAAGTGAGGTCTTTAATGCTCACAAACGACCGTTAGCATGCTACGAGACGCCCAGCTTAACGTCCATGCAAGGCACGGAGTACTTTGTGAAAACCCCGCCTGTGACGCATCAATCGAACAGCTTATAGTCAAGTCGGGAATGGAAGCCAGACTGCAAAAGGTAAGTGCGCTACCTCTGCCACCATCCTGTGCTGTGAAACTGCCAATATAAATGATTTAACATCACTTTTAATAAATATTTAATTAAACGTCCCGGCTCATCCTCACTGTGCAATTAGAGGCAATTATTTTGATCATCGTTCGACTCAAACTTGTATTTATTTTTCTTTGTTATTGTTTGTGACCTTGTAGACCAACGTCTTAAATCTGGACCTTGGGTACATGGGCACCATCCAATGATCTGAGCACAATGGCATGCATTTGTGATGATAAAGCTGAAGGAATTAGGATTAGAAACAAATAGAATAATAGATGAATGTAATATCAAATACATGACCATCATTCAACTAATTTAGCTTTGAAGTTTTCTCTCTGCCATCAAATGATGAAATCACTCTCGAGATGAATGGATGCCAAAAGTAGGCCAAAACACACACTCACACAGCTCGCGCTTCATCATCCGTTTCGGTGATTTATGGCGATGTTCAATTCCAGGCAGGCTTGGAAAATGAAGTCGTTATTCCAGAGCAATTAAACTCTTGAAGCTCAAAATAGATTTTAAAACCATTCATAATAATCTCAATTTGTGAACGGATTTCCAATACTCATCGTGTCGAAACAATACAATATCGTGTACCCTGCGTTTAAGGGTCAGGCTCCATAACCAAACTGCCACCTCATCCTGATCTACATATACATATATATATATATTATATATATATATATATATATATATATATATATATTGTTACGAATTTGGAATTCAATTGCACACAACATACAGGTTCCTTAGTCAGTATGTCGATAAGTGCATGTTCCCAGATAGCTCACCTTTCATTGTTTAAATGTTTTGAAATCATTAGATGCGCTGCGGATCGATTTAATAGTTAGGGAGCGAACAATGGAGACGTCCCTCCCCCTCTTCTGCGAAGAGGAAGAAGAACCCTGCCATCCCGTGACGTCAACAACTCCCTCCCACCTGGTTGAGCGGGGGGTGGATCACGAGGGCATGAGTCACGCCGGTGCGGGGAGGGGGTGGGAAGGATAAAGGAGAGATCCTTTCTTTGTTCGTGTGGGAGTCCCATGGTAGGGCTGAGTTCGTGGGCTGAGTCCGTGGGCTGAGTTCGTGGGAGTCCTGGTAGGGCTGAGTTCGTGGGCTGAGTTCGTGGAGTCCCGTGGCAGAGTTCGTGAAGAGTCCCGTTCTGAGTCCCGTGTGCAGAGTTCGTGTGCTGATCCCGTGGGAGGAGTAAGCTTTTTTGCTTCAGAGAGAGCAGTCCTTCAGCAGGCCATCGGGTCCTGCTTGGCTTGCTTGGCTTGAGGCCTTCGGAAGCTTTTTGCTTCGGCTGGCTCAGTGAGCTTCGGCTGCTGCTTTGTTTTGGAAGGAACTTGAGCCGGTTGTTCGGCTCGAGCTGCGAGTGGAGGCTTCTTCCTCTTCTTCCTCTTCCTCTTGGTTCGTGGAGCTTTTTGTTCCCCATTTTGTTTCCGGCTTGGTGCGACGCATCGGCCTCTTCTTGGAGTTGGATCCTCGGGAAGCGACGATCGACAGGAAGGATCGGCCGCTCGTCTCACCGGCACGTGTTGAGAAGCGCAGGAGGATTCGCGGGAGCTCGGGAAGAATCGCGGCGATTGGATCCAGCTCGCTCTCGCTGGAGCCCGGGTCCGGACAAGTTGAAGACCACACGAGGTGGAAAGGTTCGAGTCAAGCTCTGAGTTTCAGCTCACCTGTCCTCCGAGCTGGAGCTCGTTAGTAAAGGCCTCAGCCACCGTTTATTGTGTGTGTGTGTGTGTGTGTGTGTGTGTGTGTGTGTGTTTCGTACGTGGGTCCGTGGGCCCGTCTAATAAGTAGGAACTGCTGTTAAGTGTAAATGACTGTACATAATAAGTAGACGGTTGTAGTTCTTTTGTCGTGCTTTTGTTGCTTGTATAATTGCATACGTGTGTTGCCTTATTTAATTGCATACGTGTTTCATTATAATAAATGTCCTTGTGTGAATGTAAACCTGCTCGTTGCGTCCATTCCCTCATTGACTGAACTTTTCGTGTGTTGGGAGTTAGAAAGCCGTTGGTTTGCCGTAATAGGGGGACATTAGGACCGACGGTTCTCGGCGATTACGCCGCTCGAATGCGCACGACCAAGCTTGCCTCGACGGTTTGTTCCGTACGAGTTCCGTCGAGGGTGGAATACCCCAGTAGTTGGATCACGTGGGTATTTAGGTACATTAGAGATTGGCAATCGACCCAACCCTACGTGATCTGCCGATTGGCGTATTTCGGTTCTTGTACAAGGACCCGTCGCTCAGAGTTATCCGGGCGGCGATCTATATTCCGGGCAATCGGTGGGGCGACTTGACTTGCGGCTCCGTTCAGAGCGGTCGGTTGGCGGCTGACGCCCGGCCAGTAACAATATATATATACATATGTATATATATATATATATATAATTGCCCCAAGAGCGGAAAATCAAGTTTTGTTGAATTAAAATCTAAAATAAAGTATATATATATACACGAGGTGTGTTCAAAAAGTATCCACCTTAATTTTTTGTGCGTAAACAAATGAAGCTAGGGAGGCGTGGTTTGGTGCACGTATGTAGGCGATCCTAATCGGTATGCGTGAATATTTTCCCGCCTGCAGAAGCTGTCAGTCGCCGACAGACCGCCGATGAGTGAGGAAGTGTAAGTGAGCGCCGTCGATTTTCGTTTTTGACAAAATGACGGATCACTGTGGTCTCATCGCCAGTGATCACTGTGTTGAAGAAGTTGGGATCGCTGTTCAGTCTCCAGCATGTCCTGTGCGATCTCCAAACGGAGTTGCTTCTGCTCGATCGTTAGCAGCTTTGACACGAACTTCGCTGAGATTCTCCTTAAGCCCAAATCCTCAGTCACAATGGAATGAACGGATCCAATGCTGATGCCCTCCTCGTCTGCAAGTTCTCTGATCGTGATTTGACGATCCTGCATCAGCAGGGTCCTCACTTGGTAATGACGATCTCATTTCGGGATGTTGAGGGCCTACCAAAACGTGCTTCACTTTCCACTGATGTGTGACCATCTTTGAAGCGGTTGTACCACTATTTTATTTGTGTGGTGCCCATTGCTTCATTCCCGAAGGCCTGTTGAATCTTGCGGATCATTTCCACTTGGGAATCCGCAAAGCTTTACACAAAATTTGATGCGTAGCGTTGTTCAAGTTTTTCGTCATTTTGTCAAAAACGAAAATCCGACGGCGCTCACTTACACTTCCTCACTCATCAGGGTCTGTCGCGGACTGACAGCTTCTGCAGGCGGGAAAATATTCACGCATACAAATTAGGATCGCCTACGTACGTGCACCAAACCACGCCTCCTAGCTTCATTTGTTTATGCACAAAAAATTAAGGTTGGATACTTTTTGAACACACCTCGTATATATATATATATATATATATATGCCAGAGCCGAATATCAAGTTTTGTTGAATTAAAATCTAAAATCAAGTAAATATATATATATATATATATATATATGTTACGGCTGTGGAAATTCACAGAACACCATAAAGGTCCTTAGTTCAGTTAGATCGATAAGTCTGTGTTCAGTCAGATTTCCCCACCGTTGTTTAATGGGAATTATTCGTGTTATCAGGGCTGTGAATCTTCAGTAAGCGGTTTTTCTTTACTATCGTTATTTTGGACCAACCACCAACATCAACTCTCATCAACCGCTTCACAACAACCATAACCACACCTGCCTCTACAACCACGCCATCCTCACCACTCCGCCAGCAACAATCTCCACACCACAAACATCGCCTCACCTTCGTCTCCGAAACAACGCCATCTTTGCACCAGCCGCGCGGTCCCAGCGAACAGCGTCGCTGCAAACCGACGCGGGGGTTTTCGTTGTGAGCGCAAGCGACGGTGATTCCAGCACGTCCGCTCTGTAAAAGCTTCACCTCGGAAAACGGATCACAGGAGAGAAAGGGGCGGGGCCTGTGGGGGTCGAAGGTGATGATTTCAAACACGTCGGCTCGCTCTCGGAGAATCGATCCAGAGGGCCGTGATTTCCACAACGTCGCTTTCCGCGCAGAGGTCAGAGGTCAGGGGAGAGTGCGGAGATCAGATCCCGTCTCACCAGCCCTATAAAAGGCACGCAGAGCGCCAGTTCAACCAGTCTGGAGAGGTCGAGGAGCCACTGGAAGTCTGAAGCCTGCAGTAGCTGGAGAAGCTGAGGAGAACGGAGGAGGCGCGAACGGGGAGCGCGGCTAAGCCTGCTGTGCCGCGCAGAGCTGCGGAACGTGTACGAGCCGGAGAGAGCTCGCCCCAGCGCAGACGGTCCGAGGTGATCGGGCTTCGGGACAGTCCGAGCATCGCTGAGGAACGGACGGTTTCTTACAGAGCATCAACTCTAAGAGAGCAAAGGCTGTTCGTTCCTCTCAGGCGTTGCCGGCCGGGCCCCGTACCACCAGCCTGGGCCGGACCAGGTTAGCCAGCTGCCGTGGGGAAGGAGCGTCGTGGGTCGCCCAGCGAGGAAGGTAACCTGCGCGGCCTCGCGGAGCCTCTGCGGTCTACACGGCTCCACGTTATAAAGGCCCAGGGCCCATCTGACTCCCCTGTCTATGGGGGTGGTCTTTTTCCTGGGTTTTGCTTTTGAATGCATGTTGTGGTGCCGTGTCTTGTAAGTAAAACCTGTTAAGTGACTGTGCATAATTGCTCATAGACGGTCATAGCACTTTTTGCTCTTGCTTTTATTGATTCCATACCTGCATGACTGTATACGTGTGTAAAATAATAAATGTGCTTGTGTGAATGTTAACCAGTTCGTCGTTCTTTTTTCCCCCCATTGAACCGCTATCTCGCTCTCGGAATACTAGTTGGGTTTTGAATACCGATAAAATAGAATCGGGTCTGGCGAGGTCTGGCGATAATACCCGCTCGTTATCCCAGAACGGAACTGACCGCTTAGCGTTTTGTGTCCAAGCAGGCCTTCGCCAAGGTACGGTCCCTCGGTAGGTTACCCGCGCGGGTACTTAGGTATATCGATATTCGGCGATTGACCCTATTTCGCGCGGGTAGAATACGGACTGGGCCGTGTGGGATTAAAAACCCACCCGTGACTGGTTTCTGGCGTGTTCCAGAAAGTCACGACTGAATTGTCCGTCCGGTGGGGAGACGGCCGCCATTGGCTAAAGCGGTCGTTCGCACGCTGGGCGGTGCAGATTCGTAACAATATATATATAATATATATATATATATAATATAATATATAATATATATATATATATATATATATATATATACAGTAGACTAGGCGTAAGTCGGCAGCTGTAACTCGTCACTTCGCCAAGTCGGCAGCGTCAAAAAGTCCCGAATTTATCTCATGTTAAATCCCTTTGAATAAAGGGTCATCCCTCTGTAAGTCGTCATCTCTAAGTCGTCACTTCGTCTAAGTCGTCAGATGTTGTCCGTTCCCGCGAAATGGAACTCAAGTAAATTACCACGCCTAACTCTGACACGGAACTGCTGCCTCGTGAGAAGCCAGATTTCATGGAATCGTGATGCTCGCTCATTGGTTTACACCGCAGTGATAGGCTATTTTATACTGCGCTGCCTTCAGCTCAGTCAGCACGCTGTCCCCACATGCATCTTAAGAGGTAGGCAGGCTGCGCAATGCAGTCGGCGAAGGAGTAAAGGATCGATCAGCTTCGTGGTGAAGTCTGATCATGGTTTATATTGGCTTTTTTGTACATCACCGCACTCACTTACACATAGGCATTGAGTGGTAGTCATCACCACGATGACTGTGTGTCATGTAATTTGTCGATGGTATATGAGTTTTCATTCCATATGAAAACTCATTCTACATTCATTCCACATTTGTCGATGGTGATAATTAACCATTCACGCATACAGTGTCGACATCACCGATGTAATATGAGTTGTCATACAGTTGTTCATTATCTTTCTTTTGATAAACTGATTCATGAATTCCATCTTTGCTTGATCACTTTCCAACTCACCAATGAACCCCACCTATGCGCCGAGGATTGTGCTTCCCTTTTGGTACAATTGCCGGCTTAGAGATTGTTGCGCCCTCTCACATGTACGTGTTCAGGCCTCGCGCGACTTCATCGTTCACCCACAGTCAAGAATGTTCGCATACGCGTAAGTCGTCACATTTCTAAGTCGTCACTTTTTTCTCGGTCCCGATGGTGACGACTTACGCCTAAGTCTACTGTATATATATATATATATATATATATATATATATAATTATATATATATATATATATATTATATATATATTATATATATATACAGTGGGGAGAACATGTATTTGATACACTGCCGATTTTGCAGGTTTTCCCACTTAAAAGCACGTAGAGGTCTGTAATTTTTATCATAGGTACACTTCAACTGTGAAAGACGGAATCTAAAACAAAAATCCTGAAATCACATTGTATGATTTTTAAATAATTAATTTGCATTTTATTGCATGAAATAAGATTTTGATACATCAGAGAAACAGAACTTAATATTTGGTACAGAAACCTTTGTTTGCAATTACAGAGATCAGACGTTTCCTATAGTTCTTAACCAGGTTTGCACAGACTGCAGCAGGGATTTTGGCCCACTCCTCATACAGATCTTCTCCAGATCCTTCAGGTTTCGGGGCTGTCGCGGGCAACACAGACTTTCAGCTCCCTCCAAAGATTTTCTATTGGGTTCAGGTCTGGAGACTGGCTAGGCACTCCAGGACCTTGAGATGCTTCTTACGGAGCCACTCCTTAGTTGCCCTGGCTGTGTGTTTCGGGTCATTGTCATGCTGGAAGAACCCAGCCACGCCCCGTTCTTCATGCTCTTGTTGAGCGAAGGAGGTTGTTGGCCAAGATCTCGCGATACATGGCCCCATCCATCCTCCCCTCAATACGGTGCAGTCGTCCTGTTCCTTTGCAGAAAAGCATCCCAAAGAATGATGTTTCCACCTCCATGCTTCACGGTTGGGATGGTGTCCTTGGGGTTGTACTCATCCTTCTTCTTCCTCCAAACACGGCGAGTGGAGTTTAAACCAAAAAGCTCTATTTTGGTCTCATCAGACACATGACCTTCTCCCATTCCTCCTCTGGATCATCCAGATGGTCATTGGCAAACTTCAGATTGGCATGGACATGCGCTGGCTTGAGCAGAGGACCTTGCGTGCGCTGCAGGATTTAATCCATGACGGCGTAGTGTGTTACTTATGGTTTCTTTGATACTGTGGTCCAAGCTCTCTTCAGGTCATTGACCGGTCCTGCCGTGTAGTTCTGGGCTGATCCCTCACCTTTCTCATGATCAGTGAGGCTCCACGAGGTGAGATCTTGCATGGAGCCCCAGACCTAGGGAGATTGACTGTTATCTTGAACTTCTTCCATTTTCTAATAATTGCGCCAACAGTTGTTGCCTTCTCACCAAGCTGCTTGCTATTGTCCTGTAGCCCATCCCAGCCTTGTGCAAGTCTATAATTTTGTCTCTGAGTCCTTAGACAGCTCTCTGGTCTTGCCCATTGTGGAGAGGTTGAGTCTGATTGATTGAGTGTGGACAGCTGTCTTTTATGCAGATAACGAGTTCAAACAGGTGCAGTTAATACAGGTAATGAGTGGAGAATGGGAGGGCTTCTTAAGACAAAACTAACAGGTCTGTGAGAGCCAGAATTCTTACTGGTTGGTAGGTGATCAAATACTTATTCATGCATAAAATGCAAATTAATTATTTAAAAATCATACAATGTGATTTTCAGGATTTTTGTTTTAGATTCGTCTTTCACAGTTGAAGTGTACCTATGATAAAAATTACAGACCTCTACGTGCTTTGTAAGTGGGAAAACCTGCAAAATCGGCAGTGTATCAAATACTTGTTCTCCCCACTGTATATATATGCATATATTGTCCCAAGACCAACACCAAAATCAAGTTTTTGTTGAATTAAAATCTAAAATCAAGTATATATATATATATATATATATATATATATATCTTCTCTTCGGCTAGCTCCCGTTAGGGGTCGCCACAGCGGATCAACCATCTTTGTTGTCTGCATAATGATTTGGCATAGGTTTTTACGCCGGATGCCCTTCCTGACGCACCCTGGTCGCCTCTTACGACACACAGGGATATGGTACACCTATTCTAACCGGGGCATACACCGGGCCCAGTACAACTGGTACTCATTTCGCCGACCTCGGAAGGATGGCAGGCTGAGTCAACCCCCTGGTGTTTTCGACTTGGTTTATATATATATATATATATATATATATATATATATATATATATAATATATAAAATATATATATATATATACATATATTATATATAATACATTATTAATTCAGTGTCCAACGGGGCTTGAACCCAGGACCTTTTGGGTCTATATATATTGGCCGAAGACCAATGCGAAAATCAAATTTTGTTTAATTAAAATCTAAAATCAATATATATATATATATATATATAGAAATATATAATATATGTATATGTATATATATATTATATGACATGTATACACATACACACAAACGGATGGCTTTCATGAGTTCTTATATCCCCACAAAAGTACAGTGTCGACTAAATTAATAACCCGAGATGAAGTAACATGATATCATCGTCGTGAGAGAACTGCCTGATCGAATAGCGAGCGTTTTATGCTTATATGCCGCCCTATATGATCCACTTGATGTGACACACCAAAGTTCCCATCAACTTCTCTGTAGCCAAGACTTTGGAGAGACTGATAAAGTTCTGAATATTGATTATTTTCCCTATGTGACCCCGTGAAAGGCTGCTACTTGCCGGTGTTCATATCAAAGCTGGTGTGTGATTGTCCTTGTGATGTCACGCATCTCATCCGTCTTCTTTTGTCAATGCCAACATGCTTGCTAATTGCCTTCCCTGGTGTTTGAATGCAGATGTTGTTTGAAAATCTTGTACAGAACATAAGGTGAGATTACCTCCACCAGAGGTTGTTTTCAACCATGTTTGTTACTGGGAAATGTTTTTTCTTTTTTGACAAGTATGTTGATCACCTTCGTTTGTTTGTGTGTGTGTGTTTGTGTTTGTGTGTTTATTTTTCTGTCCGCTCGCCTCCAGTCCAAACCGCTCAACCGATCGTTCTGAAATTTTCAGCGATTAATGTCTCCGACCCTGCGACGGTCCCGCATTGAAGTTTGGTAAAATTTGGTCGACCAAAAAGGTCTACATCGGCCAATAGGCCAATTTGAGCAAAATTTTCTGAAATACTCAAATTTCATCCGATTGACTTGAAATTTGAAAAACATTTGCATATCAGGTCATTGAATGCAACCATCGATTAATTTTGAGGTAAACATAGGTCAAAAGGTCAACATAGGTGAAAAGGTCAACAAAGGCCAGATTTCTAAAATCCACAATTTTACTCCAATTAACTTGAAATTTGAAAAATTGAAAAGAACATTTGCATATCAAGTCACTGAATTCAACCACCTACTAATTTTGAGGTAAACATAGGCCAAAAGGTCGACCTAGGCCAAGAGGCCAATTTGGACCAAATTTTCTAAAATCCTCAATTTTAATCCAATTGACTTGAAATTTGAAGAGCATTTTCATGTCAGATCACTGAATTCAACTACCAATTAATTTTAAGGTCAAAAGGTCAACATGGGCCTTATTTCTAAAATTGAGAGATAGGACCAAAAACTAAATATATCACTATATCTCAAAAAAAAAAGTTGTGGACAAGTTATGACAAAACAAAGTGGATGAATTGAATAGGTGACAAGAACAAGCAGATTGGATTTTGGTTCGGATCCAGCCCATCAGTTTGATTCAAAACGTAAACTGTTCCACCTGGCAGAGGTATGCACTCTACCGAGTGCTGTTCTACTTTGTGCTGTTTTGTGCTTTGTGCGCTACAAGAGCTCCAAGGGCGACAGGAGCTTCATGGGCTACAGGGGCTCCACAGGCTACAGGGGCTCCACAGGCTTTTGGGGCTCCAAAGGCTACAGGGGCTCCACAAGCTACAGGGGCTACAGGGGTCGGCTCACAGGCTACAGGGGCTCCACAGGCACAGGGGCTCCACAGGCTACAGGGGCTCCACAGGCTACAGGGACTCCAGGCTATAGGGGCTCCACAGGCTATAGGGGCTCCGCCGGCTACAGGAGCTGCACGGTCTCTGCCGGCTAAAGGAGCTCATGGGCTCCGCAGGCTGCAGGAACTCCACGGGTTCCAGGCTTCATTTAATACTCATCAGCCATAAATGAGTAACGGCTATAACAGGCTCGAAAATCACAAACGTGCAAATACTGGGCTGGAAAGACACATATACTGTCTGTATTCAATGGATCTTCGGGCTGTAGTTTTTGGTTTCACGGACCCTTGGGCTGCTTGGGCCCCTGAGTTCTACAGTCGTTCCTGGCTGTGCAGGCTTCGCCCCCAAGGTGCACAACCTCCAGGACTGCGAGGCCTTTGCAGACTCCACAATCTCCCGGAATTCAGACCCCCCCTCCCCCCCCCCGTCCTCTTCCAGGCTGCCCTCTCCGGACCTCACGCTCTCCCTGACGACCTCACCCCCACCACCACATTTCACAGGCTGCGGGCCCCTGGCTCCTAGCAGCGTTACCTGTGGGAACACTCTGTGATTCGGGAACTTGCTGCAGGAATTCCGGGATAAACGATCACCGTTTCCCGCCAGCTTCACGCAGACTTCTGGCAAATACGGACGAAGAGCAAAACCAAGTGCCGATCACAGATGTTTGATTAATTAATGTTTGTTTGAGAGTAGTTTATTTATTATTTATTGTCAGCAGGTCTCGTGGTTTTCGATTCGTTCATCCAGCGATGAACCTGCATTTCCGACAAGCACGTCCTTGTCGGGGGAAAAGAAAATGAACCCGAACGATTCCGTTCGTTTGTCTTCCCAGAATGTGGTTTCGTGTGGTTGAGGGAGACCTACGGAAGGCGCAAAAACGAGCCCACCACACCGTGCACATTCAGCATTAACACGGATTCAAATCTCGTGTGAAAACGAAAACGATTTACAATCAAAAACAAAATTTCTTAGTTCGGTTAGCGCTGCGTGTTTGTGAAGTCTTCCGCAATCGACAATTTCACGATTCAAGCAGAAATCATTATTAACCTTCTCGATCAAACATTTCAATCGTTTGTCTGCAGCGACGATCGATCCCGGAGGAGCAGCCGATCATGACCGTGTACATCTAACACACTGTACATGATTATAACACCACGTGTACATCTAACACTGTACATGATTATAACACCGTGTACATCTAACACACTGTACATGATTATAACCACCACCGTGTACATCTAACACCTGTACATGATTATAACCACACAGTGTACATCTAGCACACTGTAATGATTATAACCGACGTGTACATCTAACACACTGTACATGATTATAACCACCACCGTGACATCTAGCACACTGTACATGATTATAACCACGACCGTGTAAATCTAGCACACTGTACATGATTATAACCACACCGTATTCATCTAGACACTGTAACATGATTATAACCACGACCATGTACATCTAACACCTGTACATGATTATAACCAACCGTGTACATCTAACACACTGTACATGATTATAACCACCAGTAGTACATCTAGCACACTGTATATGATTATACATACCACGTGTACATCTAACACACTGTACATGATTATAACCACCACCGTGTACATCTAGCACACTGTATATGATTATAACCACGACGTGTACATCTAGCACACTGTACATGATTATAAACCACCGTATACATCGAGCACACTGTATATATTATAACCACGACCATGTACATCAACACACTGTAATGATTATAACCATCCCTGTACATCTACACACTGTACATGATTATAACCACACCGTGTACATCTAACACACTGTACATGATTATACACCATGTAACTAAACACTGTACATGATTATACCACCACCGTGTACATCTAACACACTGTACATGATTATACCACCACCGTGTACATCTACACACTGTACATGATTATAACCACCACCGTGTACATCTAGCACAGTACATGATTATAACACACCGTGTACATCTAGCACACTGTACATGATTATAACCACCACCGTGTACATCTAGCACACTGTACATGATTATAACCACCACCGTGTACATCTAGCACACTGTACATGATAACCACCCGTGTACATCTAGCACACTGTACATGATTATAACACCACGTGTACATCTAGCACACTGTACATGATTATAACCACACAGTGTACATCTGCACACTGTACATGATTATAACCACAACCGTGTACATCTAACACACTGTACATGATTATAACCCACCGTGTACATCTAGACACTGTACATGATTATAAAACGACCGTGTATCTAAAAACACTGTAAATGATTATAACCACAACCGTGTACATCTAACACACTGTACATGATTATACCCACCACCGTGTACATTATACAACACGTACATGATTATAACCACCACCGTGTACATCTAGCACACTGTACATGATTATAACCACGACCGTGTACATCTAAAACACTGTACATGATTATAACCACC
>CM068956.1:104820155-104830279 GCA_035128595.1 Eptatretus atami | reverse complement strand
TTATAACAGTAATGCGTAATCTGTACAGTACGGTATATGTATACAGTATGGTTAATCATGTGTACAGACGTTTATGGTATATCAGTAATGGTTTAATCTTGTACAGGGTATGTTATATGTATACAGCAATGGTTCATCATGTCATGACGTTATGATGTATACAGTAATGGTTAATCTTGTACAGTACATTATATGTATTGCAGTAATGGTTAATCATGTACAGTACGTTATATGTATACAGTAATGGTTACTCATGTACAGTACGTTATAGTGTATACAGTAATGATGTAGTCATGTACAGTACACTAATGTATACAGTAATGGTTACTCATTACAGTACGTGTATAGTGTATACAGTAATGGTTAATCATTGTACAGCACGTTATATGTATTACAGTAATGGTATAATCATGTACAGAACGTTATATGTACTACAGTTAATGGTTAATCATGTACAAGTACGTTATATGTATACAGTTAATGGTTAATCATGTACAGCAATTTAAGTAACAGTAATGGTTAATCATGTACATACGTTTATCATGTACTACAAGTAATGGTTAAGATCAGTGTACAGGCTACGTTATAGTTGTAAGCAGTAATGGTTAATCATGTACAGAACGTTATATGTATACAGTAATTGTGTAATTGTCATGTACAGTACGTTATATGTATACAGTAATGGTTAATCATGTACAGCATCGTTATATGTATACAGTAATGGTTAATCATGTCGCAGCACGTTTATATGTATACAGTAATGGTTAATCATGTACAGCTACGTATATGTTACAGTAATGGTTAATCTATGTACCATGTACGTTATATGTATACAGTAATGGTTAAATCATGTACAGCATTTATACGGTACTACAGTAATTCGGTTAATCATGTCAGACGTTATAATACAGTAATGGTTAATCATGTACAAGAACGTTATATGTATACAGTAATGTTATATGACAGACTTATATGTATCAGTAATGGTTAATCTGTACAGTAATTAATCATATGCTATCAGTAACGTTATATGTATACAGTAATGGTGATCTTGTACAGTACATTATATGTATGCGCAAGTAATGGTTATTCATGAACAGTACGTTAATATGTATGCCAGTAATGGTTAATCATGCACAGTACGTTATATGTATACAGTAATGGTTATATCATGTACAGCAGCACGTTATATGTATACAGTAAAGGTTAATCATGTACAGTGCGTTATAATGTAACTAGTAATGGTTACTCATGTACAGACGTTATAATGTATACAGTAATGGTTCGTTCATGTACAGTACACTATATGTATACAGTAATGGTTAATCCATTACAGTACGTTATATGTATACAGTAATGGTTAATGATGTACAGCACGTTATAGTGTATAGCAGTAATGGTTAATCATGGTACAGCTACGTTATATGTACACAGTAATGGTTAATCATGTACAGCACGTTATAATGTAGCACAGTAATGGTTATCGTAGAGCAACATTGTATGTTACACAGTAATGGGTTAATCATGTAAGCAGTCTTATATGTACACAGTAATGGTTAATCATGTACAGGAAGCAGTATATGTATACAGTAATGGTTAATCATGTACAGTACGTTAATATTCTAGTACAGTAATGGTGTTAATCAGTTACAGCATGTTATATGTATACAGTAATGGTTAATCATGTACAGCACGTTATATGTATTACAGTAATGGTTAATCATGTACAGTACGTTATATGTATACAGTAATGGATGAATCATGTACAGTACAGTTATATGTATACAGTAATGGTAATCATGTACAGGCACGTTATATGTAGTACAGTAATGGTTAATCATGTACAGCACGTTATATGTATACAGTAATGGTTAATCATGTACAAGCACGTTATATGTATACAGTAATGGTTAATCATGTACAGCACGTTATATGTATACAGTAATGGTTAATCATGTACAGCACGTTATATGTATACAGTAATGGTTAATCATGTACAGCACGTTATATGTATACAGTGGAAATGGTTAATAATGAATAAGCACGTTGATAGTGTATACAGTAATGTCTAATCATTACAGCACAATATGTGTAATGTAGATATGTTACAGTACGTTATATGTATACAGTAATGGTTGTCATGTACAGTACACTATATGGATTACAGTAATGGTTATCATTACAGTACGTTATATGTATACAGTAAGGTTTTAATGCAATTGTACAGCACGTGTATATGTATACAGTAAATTGGTTTAATCATGTACAGCACGTTATATGTACACAGGTAAATGGTTAATCATGTACAGCACTGTATATATGTTACACAGTAATGGTGTTAATCATGTAGAGCACGTTATATGTACACAGTAATGGCTAATCATGCTACAGATACGTTCATATGTGCACAGAACGGATAGTCAGTACAGAATGTTAATCATGTAACGACGTTATATATGTGCACAGTAATGGTTAATCATGTACAGTACGTTATATGTACACATAATGGTAATCATGTACAGCACGTTATTGTATACAGTAATGGTTATCATGTTACAGTACTTATGATGTACACAGAGTAATGGTTAATCATGTACAGCACGTTATATGTATTACAGTAATGGTTAATCATGTACAGTACGTTATAGTGTACACAGTAATGGTTAATCATATTAGGATCACAGTTATATTGTACACAGTAAGGTTAATCATGTACAGACAAGTTATATGTACACAGTAATGGTTAATCATGTACAGCAGTATTATATGTACACAGTAATGGTTAATCATCTGTACAGCACGTTATATGTACACAGTAATGGTTAATCATGTACAGCACGTTATATGTATACAGTAATGGTTTACATGTACAGCATGTTATATGTAGATATACAGGGTAGTGGTTAATGATGTACAGGCATGTTAGATATGTATACAGGTTGGTTAATGATGTACAGCACGTTGTAGTATACAGGTATGGTTATTATTACACTGTGAGATAGTACTAGTAGTGGTTAATCATGTGTACAGCACGATTAAAATATACAGGGTAGTGGTTAATCATGTTACAGCACATGACTGTCAGAGTTAGTACAGGGTATGGTTAATCATGTACAGCACGTTAGTAGTATACAGGTTAGATGGTTTTAATCATGTACAAGCACGTTAGATGTATACAGGGTAGTGGGTTAATCATGTACAGCACGTTCGTTAAGTATGGTTAATGATGTCGTAGCTTTAGTATACAGTAGTGGTTAATCATGTACACAGCTTAGATATACGCTGTGGGTAGTGGTTATTCATGTACAGCATGTCAGATATACAGGGTAGTGGTTTAATCAGTACAGCACGTTATATGTACACAGTAATGGTTTAATCATGTAAGCACGTTATGTTACAGTAGGTTAGTCATGTACAGTACGTTAGTATACGTAATGGTTAATCATGTACAGTACGTATATGTATACAGTAATGGTTAGTCATGATACAGTACGTTATATGTATACAGTAATTGGTTAATCATGTACAGTACGGTATATGTATCAGTAATGGTTAATCATGTACAGCTACGTTATATGTATACAGTAATGGTTAATCATTGAACAGCACGTCATATGTATAACAGTAATGGTTAATCATGTACAGTACAGTTATATGTATACAGTAATGGTCAATCATGTACAGCATGTTATATGTATACAGTAATGGTTAATCATGTACAATACGTTATTGTATACAGTAAAGGTAATCATGTACAGCAGTTATTTGTATAACAGTAATGGTTAATCATGTACAGTACGTTATATGTATACAGTAATGGTTAATCATGTACAGCACGTTATATGTTACAGTAATGGTTAATCATGTACAGTACGTTATATGTATACAGTAATGGTTAATCGTGTAACAGTAACGTTATATGTATACAGTAATGGTTAATCATGAACACACGTTATATGTATACAGTAATGTTAATCATGTAAGTACGTTATATGTATACAGTAAGGTTAATCATGTACAGTACGGTATATGTATACAGTAAAGGTTAATCATGTACAGCCGTTATAATGTATACAGTAATGGTCAATCATGTACAGTATGTTATATGTATACAGTAATGGTTAATCATGTACATACACTATATGTATACAGTAATGGTTAATCATGAACAGACATTATATGTATATAGTAATGGTTAATCATGTACAGTATGTTATATGTATACAGTAATGGTTAATCATGTATAGCACGTTATATGTATACATTAATGGTTAAGCATGTACAGTACGTTATATGTATACAGTAATGGTTAACCATGTACAGTACGCTATGTGTATACAGTGATGGTTAATCATGTACAGTACGTTATGTGTATACAGTAATGTTAATCATGTACAAGTCCGTTAATATGTATGCAGTAATAGCTAATCACGTTACAGTATGTTATATGTGTACAGTAATGGTTAATCATGAACAGCATGTTATATGTATACAGTAATGGTTAATCATTTCCAGTATGTTATATGTTATACAGTAATGGTTAATCATGTACAGCACGTTAATATGTATACAGTGATGCTTAACATGTGTACAGTACGTTATTTAGTATACAGTAATGGCTATCATGTACAGTGCATTATATGTATACAGCAATGGTTAATCATGTACAGTACGTATATGTATACAGTAATGGTTAATCATGTACAGACGTTATATGTATACAGTAATGGTTAATACTTTGTAGCAGTATGTTATATGTATACAGCAATGGTTATCATGCTAGTACGTTATATGTATACAGTAATGGTTAATCTTGTACAGTACATTATATGTATGCAGTATGGTTAATCATGTACAGTAGTCGATATGTATACAGTATATGGTTACTCATGTACAGTACGTATATATGTATAACAGTAATGATTAAGTCATGTACAGATACACTATGTGTATACAGTAATGGTTTACTCATGTACAGAACGTTATATGTATACAGTAATGGTTAATCATGTACAGCACGTTATATGTATACAGTAATGGTTAATCATGTACAGTACGTGTATATGTACACAGTTAATGGTTATCACTGTACAGTACGGTTATATGTATACAGTAATGGTTAATCATGGTACAGCAAGTTATATGTTACACCAGTAATGGTTAATCATGTACAATGACGTTATATGTACACAGTAATGGTTAATCATGTACAGCACGTTATATGTACACAGTAATGGTTAATCATGTACAAGCACGTTATATGTATACAGTAATGGTTAATCATGTACAGTACGTTATATGTATACAGTAATGGTTAATCAGTTACAGCATGTTATATGTATACAGTAATGGTTATCATGTCCCAGCACCTTATATGTATACAGTAATGGTTAATCATGTACAGTACGTTATATGTATACAGTAATGGTTAATCAAGTACAGGTACGTTATATGTACAGTAATGGTTAATCATGTACAGCATGTTATATGTATACAGTAATGGTTAATCATGTCAGCACGTTATATAGTATACAGTAATGGTTAATCATGTACAGTCGTTATATGTATCAGTATGGTTAATCATGGACAGCAGTTATATGTATGCAGTAATGGTTAATCTGTACAGTTATTATATGTATTACAGTAATGCTTAATCATGTACAGTACGTTATATGTATACAGTAATGGTTGATCTTGTACAGTACATTATATGTATGCAGTAATGGTATTCATGTACAGTACGTTATATGTATCCAGTAATGGTTAATCATGCACGTACGTTATATGTATACAGTAATGGTTAATCATGTACAGCACGTATATGTATACAGTAAGGTTAATCATGTACAGTGCGTTATATGTATACAGTAATGGTTATCATGTACAGTACGTTATATGTATACAGTAATGGTTGTCATGTACAGTACACTATATGTATACAGTAATGGTTACTCATTACATAGTTATATGTATACAGTAATGGTTAATGATGTACAGCACGTTATATGTATAACAGTAATGGTTAATCATGTACAGCACGTTATATGGTACACAGTAATGGTTAATCATGTACAGCACGTTATATGTACACAGTAATGGTTAATCATGTAGAGCACGTTATATGTACACAGTAATGGTTAATCAGTACAGCATTGTTATATGGTATACAGTAATGGTTAATCATGTACAGTACATTATATGTATACAGTAATGGTTAATCATGTACAGTACGTTATATTATACAGGTAATGGTTAATCATGTCAGCATTTATATGTATACAGTATGGTTAACATGTACAGCACGTTATATGTATACAGTAATGGTTAATCATGTACAGTACGTTATATGTATATAGTAATGGTGAATCATGTACATACGTTATATGTATACAGTAATGGTTAATATCATGTACAGTACTATATGTATACAGTAATGGTAATCATGTACAGTACATATATGTAACAGTAAATGGTTAATCACGTACAGCACGTTATATGTATACAGTAATGGTTAATCATGTACAGCCACGTATATGTAATACAGTAATGGTTAATCATGTACAGCACGTTATATGTATACAGTAATGGTTAATCATGTACAGCACGTTATATGTATACAGTAATGGTTAATCATGTACAGTACGTCTATATGTATACAGTAATGGTTAATAATGTATAGCACGTTATATGTATACAGTGAGTGTAATAATGATATAGCACGTTGTAGTTATACAGTAATGTCTAATCATGTACAGCACGTTATATGTATACAGTACGTTATATGTATACAGTAATGGTTGGTCATGTACAGTACACTATATGTATACATAATGGTTATCATTACAGTACGTTATTGTATACAGTAATGGTTAATCATTGACAGCACGTTATATGTATACAGTAATGTTAATCATGTACAGCACGTTATATGTACACAGTAATGGTTAATCATGTACAGCACGTTAATATGTACACAAGTAATGGTTAATCATGTAGAGCACGTTATATGTACACAGTAATGGTTAATCATGTACAGTACGTTATATGTCACAGTAATGGTTAATCATGTAAGCACGTTATATGTGCACAGTAATGGTTAATCATGTACAGTACGTTATATGTACACAGTATGGTTAATCATGTACAGCAAGTATTGTGTACACAGTAATGGTTACTCATGTTACAGTACGTTATATGTACACAGTAATGGTTAATCATGTACAGCACGTTATATGTATACAGTAATGGTTAATCATGTACAGCACGTTATTATGTACACAGTAATGGTTAATATATAGAGCACGTTATATGTACACAGTAATGGTTAATCATGTACAGTACGTTAATGTACACAGTAATGGTTAATCATGTCAGCAAGTTATATGTACACAGTAATGGTTAATCATGTACAGCAAGTTATATGTACACAGTAATGGTTAATCATGTACAGCAATGTTATATGTATACAGTAATGGTTAATCAATGTACAGCACGTTATATGTATACAGTAATGGTTAATCATGTACAGTATGTTATATGTATACAGTAATGGTTAATCATGTACAGCACGTTATATGTATACAGTAATGGTTAATCATGTACAGCACGTTATATGTATACAGTAATGGTTAATCATGTACAGCACGTTATATGTATACAGTAATGGTTAATCATGTACAGTACGTTATATGTATACACTAATGTTATAATGTATAGCACGTTGTATGTATACATTAATGGTTAATCATATACAGCACGTAATATGTATACAGTAATGGTTAATCATGTACAGTACATTAATGTATACAGTAATGGTAATATGTACAGTAACGTTACATGTATTACAGTAATGGTTAATCATGTACAGCACGTTATATGTACACAGTAATGGTTTAATCATCACAGCACTATATGTACCACAGTAATGGTTAATCATGGTACAGCACGTTATATGTACACAGTAATGATTAATATCATGTACAGCACGTTATATCTACACAGTAATGGTTAATCATTGTACAGTACGTTATATGTACACAGTAATGGTTAATCATGTACAGTACGTTATATGTACACAGTTAATGTTTAATCTGTTACAGTACGTTATATGTACACAGTAATGGTTAATCATGTACAGTAACGTTATATGTACACAGTAAAGTTTAATCATGAAAAGTACGTTATATTATTATTGTATACAGTAATGGTGAATCATGCACAGTACGTTATATGTATACAGTAATGGTTAATCATTGTACAGTACGTTATATGTTTACAGTAATGGTTTAATCATGTACAGCACGTTATATGTATACAGTCATGGTTAATCATGTACAGTATGTTATTGCGAATGCAGTGAGCTTCATACTTAACGCGTGCATGTGTGAGGAATAGGAAACAACAACAACAACAACAACAACACAATACCCCTGGCTATTTGGATTCCGTGTCGTTAGCTATGACCTTTTGCTTCCGGTTGTTGTTAACGCTGTGCGGTGTATAAACACGATTGGGTTTTTTTCTATCTTTGTGATATTACTTACGCATGCACATGAGAGAATAGGAAACAACAAAAAACAACACAATACCCTGCCAATTGTGAATCCGTGTCGTTGGCTATGACCCTTTTGCTTCCGTTTTGTTTTGTTTCTGTTTTTTTTTGTTTCCGGTTTTTTTTCATGGGGAATGATGCATGCCGCGAGATCATGACCGGAAGTGTTTATTTATTTATTCAATATATTTTTTTCCCAAAGTTAATTTTATACATCCGAAAGTGATTTTTTTCATGACAGGAAGTGTTTATTTTGTATTTAACATTACCGGGAGTGATTTTGAAACTCTTTCCGGAACTATGTTTTTCTTTTATTCTTGACCAGAAGTGATTGTTTATTTATTCAATTATTTTTTTCCCAAAGTTAATTTTATACTTCCCAAAGTGATTTTGTTCATGACAGGAAGTGTTTATTTTGTATTTAACATTACCGGGAGTTGATTTGAAACTCTTCCGGAACTTTTAATTTCTTATTCTTGACCAGAAGTGATCGTTTATTTATTTATTTATTCAATTATTTTTTTTCCCAAAGTTAATTTTAATAAAGATATCTCCCGCATCATCAAAAAATATTTTTTAATCGTGATTTACATTATTTGATCGCTGATCCGAATCCAGGCCGAAGTAACCGGAAATTGCGTCAAATTCATCAGCTGTGCGGCGCTTACAGTACCACGGTATAGTTGGCAAGTTACAGTTGTGAACACGTTATAGGTAAAGTCAGAAGTTGAATGTAAGAAGAATTCTACGTTCGCTTCAAGGTTTTGCCTATTCCATATTAATGTACAGTACGTTATATGTATACAGCAATGGTTAGTCATGTACAGTACGTTATATGTACACAGTAATGGTTAATCATGTACAGTACGTTATAAGTTTACAGTAATGGTTAATCATGTACAGAAATGGTTAATCATGTACAGTACATTATATGTATACAGTAATGGTTAATCATGTACAGCACTTTATATGTATACAGTAATGGTTTTCATGTACAGTACGTTATATGTACACTGTAATGGTTAATCATGGTACAGTACGTTATATGTACACAGTAATGGTTAATCATGTACAGTAAGTTATATGCATACAGTCAAGGTTAATTGTGTACAGTAAGTTATATGTATACAGTAAAGGTTAATTGTGTACAGCTAACATTATATGGTACACAGTAATGGCTAATCATGTACAGTAGTTATATGTATACAGTGGTGGTAAGCATGTACAGTACATATATGTAACAGTAGTGGGTTAATCATGTACAGTGTTTTATGTACACTGTAACGGTTAATCATGTACAGTACGTTACTATTTATCAGTAATTGGTTACTCATGTACAAGCACGTTATATTTAACAGTAAGGTTAATCATGTACAGTAAGTTATATGTTAACAAGTAAAGGGTTAAGTTGTTGTTAACTTGCTGTACATGATTAACCATTACTGTGTACATATAACGTACTGTACATGATTAACCATTACTGTGCACATATAACGTGCTCTACATGATTAACCATTACTGTGCACATATAACGTACTGTACATGATTAACCATTACTGTGTACATATAACGT
>CM068956.1:104762177-104777177 GCA_035128595.1 Eptatretus atami | reverse complement strand
ATATATATATATATATATATATATATATATATATATATATATATTCCAAATAATGCAGGTTCATTGACATCGCCGATTCAGTTTAGGCTACAAAGTACGGTTAGAGGCACCACCCCACTCTCCGTGCCCATCCTCGATTTAATAATACCATATAGTGATATAACGACAGCCAATCAGTGCTCTGCCTCTGGACATTAAGTTAGCTTCAGCAAGCACGGAGTGACATCTCACTTAAATGTTAATAAATTCCGCAAAGATTCCGAGGATCTCCCGGGACCCTCTGTGGAGCGCACGTGCTTGGGTCTGCTTCGACCGAACAGCCGTGATCTTCGAAACGGACATCGAGCGGCCGAGGATATCGAGGAGTGAAGGTTCCCTTAGTGGATCATTTTCCATGCCGTGATTCCTGGATGCCATTTCATTTGTGGAGCAACTCTGAACGACGAGAAGGTCGAACAATGCTAAGTGGAGGTCTTGTCACCTTACATCACTATCTTACAACTGTATAGACAAGATGCTCTGATGTACGAAGCAATCCGAAGAAATGCCAAGGAAATCGAAAGCTGAAAAGGTTCACATGCCCGCGTAAGCTTGCCGGGTCATGTGCCCAGTCAAACATCGACCATCATCAGCCTCGTGCTCCTCATGGTTCATGCGCACGAGCTGTAGATTTCTTCTTTCCCTTTTCTTCTTCCACCTCACTCTTCTCTTGAGCCCCGTCCAAATCACTTGACACCCCCGGTTCTATTTTGCTTCTCCTTTCATGGCCGCTATTGGGGTTCTGTTGACCTTTAATCTTCTGCACCGTACATGTGCTACTCGTACAAACTTCGCTTTAAGAGATCCGTACGGATTGACAAAAGGAGAACATTTTTTAAAAGCAAAACTCAACTCAGACCAAATCACAAGTCAGAACTCTTGTCTTTGCGATGGGAAATTGTCTGAAGCTGAACTCCTGCCTTTAAACTTTCTGAAGATATATATATATATATACATATACAAATATATTTTTATATTTTTATTTTTTTTAACCAATCGCTAACTGACTGTCTCACTGCCTGACTGATATTAATGTTGGGTACCTTCGGTAGAAGTAGAAAGCTGTAATTTTGTGTGCTGATGGACATCGAAGCCGATACATCGTGAAAAATCACAGGACCGTCAGAAAGCATCGGGAACTGAAAATATAAACAAATCAAAATAAATAAATAAATGAGAAAAACAAATGCAGGTGAGCGACCCGAGACAATTGGGAAGCATGGTTTGTTATTACTTACAATGTGCAAGCATACCATGCTAATACTGCACATATATGTACATATACTAGCGGGGGTGTGCTTACACATTGTGTAAGCATATGAACCGTGTTTTCCCTTTGTCTCGCTCGGGTTACTCACCGATATTTGATTTTTCATTTATATATTTTCATTTACGGATACTTTCTGATGGTTCTGTGATTTTTGCTGGTGCAATTACTTGGATATCCGTTGGCGCACAAAATTTCACCTTTCTACGTCACCCGGAAGTCACCGATCTTTAGTGTCAGTCAGTCAGTGAGTCAGTGGTTAGAAAGAGCTACATGCACTACATGGCCAAAAGTATGTGGACAGCTGCTCATCCAACATCTTATTCCAAAATCATGGGCATTAATATGGAGTTGGTCCCCCCTTTTCCGCTATAACGGCCTCCACTGTTCTGGGAAGGTTTTCCATTAGATGGTGGAAAATTGCTGCGGGGATTTGCTTCCTTTCAGCCACAAGAGCATTAGTGAGGTCGGGCACTGATGTTGGGCGATTAGGTCTGGCTCACAATCGGTGTTCCAATTCATCCCAAAGATGTTCGATGGAGTTGAGGTCAGGGCTCTGTGCAGACCAGTCAAGTTCTTCCAGACCGATCTCGACAAATCATTTTTGTATGGACCACACATTGTTCACGGGGGCATTGTCATGCTGAAACAGGAAAGGGCCCTTCCCCAAACTGTTGCCACAAAGATGGAAGCACAGAATCATCTAGAATGTCATTGTATGCTCTAGCATTAAGATTTCCCTTCACTGGAACTAAGGGGCCGAGCCCGAACCATGAAAAGCAGCCCCAGACCATTATTCTTCCTCCACCAAACTTTACAGTTGGCGCGATGCATTTGGGCAGGTGGCGTTCTCCTGGCATCTGCCAAACCCAGATTTGTCTGTCGGACTGCCAGATGGTGATGCGTGATTCATCATTCCAGAGAACGAGTTTCCACTGCTCCAGAGTCCAATGGTGGTGAGTTTTACACCACTCCAGCCGACGCTTGGCATTGCGCATGGTGATCATAGGCTTGTGTGCGGCAGCTCGGCCATGGAAACCCATTTCATGAAGCTCTCAACGGACAGTGTTTGTGCTGACGTTGCTTCCAGAGTCAGTTTGGAACTCGGTAGTGAGTGTTGCAACCGACGATAGACAATTTTTCCGCACTGCACGCTTCAGCACTCGGCGGTCCTGCTCTGTGAGCTTGTGTGGTCTACCACTTCGCGGCTGAGCTGTTGTTGCTCCAAGACGTTTCACCTTCACAATAACAGAACTTACAGTTGACCGGGGCAGATCTAGCAGGGCAGAAATTTGATGAACTGACTTGCGGGAAAGATGGCATCCTATGACTGTGCCATGTTGAAAGTCATTGAGCTCTTCAGTGTGGCTCATTCTACTGCCAATGTTTGTCTCTGGAGATTGCATGGCTATGTGCTTGATTTTATACACCTGTCAGCAATGGGTGTGGCTGAAATAGCCGAATCCACTAATTAGAAGGGGTGTTCGCATACTTTTGGCCATGTAGTGAAACATATATACTGTACGTATATATTTCATTCTAAGATTGTTGAGCATCTCTCCTAGAGGGAACGACATTCGGATTGCATTTCTTATGAAAATAGACCTTGAACCGCATGCATCGAGGGAGGACCAGATGGACCAGTCCCACCGTTGTAAGTGATATAAACCACTGGGTAATGCACTGGTGCGTATTGTAAACGATATGAATGTGAGGAACATTGGACCGCCGCAGTAATTGCATTTGAAAAGGCGGTTTGATTCGAACCTCTTAAAGTTGTGGAGTTCCGCTGAGCACCGAACAACACATTAAGTCCAGCTGTACATAAGATGACACCAGCGTCTTATAAACAGCAAACTGGCTGTGAAAGGAATATTATGGGCTTACAAGAGCAGATTCTTTCCTTCTGCTACTCGCCAGTGGCTCCTCGGAGGAATCTGTGATTTATTCAATTGTGATTTTACATCGTCCTGTAACACACATTACATAAATCACTTTTAGGCCACACAATGTTGTCAGCTTTATTTCCCAGCTTGTACATTTGACGATTCTTTCCAAACCCTAACCCACCCCCCATTCCCAACCTCACAACTCCCCCCGCCCCCTCGCCTCCTCCTCTCCCATATGGCCCTTTGCCTCCATCCCGTGACATCAAACTATCGAATGTGTCTCTGAATTAACATAACATCCAATTCATGCTGATGATCATTCGAACCCACCGAAGGTGTCAGGACGGGGATTGAGGCATCTATCATTCACAATGCCAAATAGATTTTTTTGTCAATTGAAAATGATATTTTTCATGCCTGTTCGCTGCAAATGATTGCGAGGTGAAGAACAAAGATGAGGCTTTTTTTTCATTTGGTCTGCATTAAAGTGCACGCATTGCTCTTCCGATGTTCTCTGCTCTTTGTTCTTGTGCTACTCGTAAAGGACAAGTCTTTCCATTACAGGCACGACAGCTAATACATTTACATTGCTCGATATGTAAACTTCGGGGTGTGTGTGTGTGTGTGTGTGTGTGTGTGTGTGTGTGTGTTGTGTGTGATGAAACATAAGTTAAATACTAAATTATAGTTGTGTGTTAAAGATGAAATGTAGAGTTTATCTCAAGTCAATTTCACTTTCAAAACATCATTTTACTTTCATTGTGTGATATGAGTTAAACCGCCTGCTGGTACACACCACACAACACACCACACACACACACACACACACACACACACACACACACACACACACACACACGTATCAGTGACCTTTGTACGTGAACCGATCCACAGTTGTATTTTGAAACATAAACCACGTTTATCAACGCATCAACGAGAGAATGTTTTAACCACCTCTTCTCGTGTATACCTCCATGTTACTCATTCTAACCTCTCCAGCAGGTTGCTGTTTTCTTATCCACATTGATCTCAGGCTCATTTGTGAGCTTATGTATATTTCACTGGGAAGACATGGACATTAGGAGACAATGGACCAATTAACAGTAGATTGGATTTTAAACTAGGATCCCAGCAGAGTGAGCTAAGTGCTGAGATGGGATCATCGAACTGTGTATTTCCCCTTTAACCTACACTTTGTAAACATTCCTCATTCAGGCAATCCTTTGTCCCAATTTTTACTTGTTTTATGGAATCATAACATATCTTTCCAGTCGCAAAATCATTCAAAATATTTCTGCATGGTGGCTCATTCTTGTCTTCATTGTTCTCCTCTTTCGTGCCACTTCACAATTTCAACGAATGTTGCTGACATTGTCTGTCTGCACATCATTTGGCCACCTGTTTTACATCACCCCAACCGTTGTTACAAAACATCTCACTCTTTATTGTTTGACTTCCACGACCTTTGATACCAATGTAAACCATAGACCAATCTATTTCAATCCACGACTGGATGTCGACAATCCACGACTCGCCGGGCGCCGGAAGGGAGTACTCACTTTTTACTCTGTTACTTGCAAAATCGAAGACTTTTCAAGTATATTGGTTAGTCGATTTTGTTCTTCTGTTTGTCTGTCTGTCTGTCTGTCTGTCTATCACCTACAGATCACAATTTTAAACTGATCTTCACAAAACTTCACCACATGGTGAAGTTTGTCAAAAGGAAGAAGCCTATTGTTTTTGAGGTCAAAAGGTCAACGCAGGCCAAAGGCCAACAACTTTGGAGAGATTTCTAAAATACTCAATTTTCATCCGATTGACTTGAAATTTGAAGAGGATTTATACTTCAGTTCACTGAATTCAACTAGGTAATTATTTTTGAGGTCAACATTGACCAAAAGGTCAACATAGGCCCAAGGTCAACAACTAAGGTGGTATTTCTGAAATTCTCAATTTTCATCCGATTGATTTGAAATTTGAAGAGGATATTATATGAGGCCCGGCGAGGAGGAGTGATGAAAGCGACATTTTTTTAATGATATGATGATGATAGGCTCAGATGATAGGGGAAGGGTTAAAATAGTGCTATATGGCATTAACTCCAAAATGGCCGATGTGGCCCTTACATCACTCCTCCTCGTGGCGCCTCATATATTTCAGGTCATTGAATTCAACCACCAATTATTTTGGAGGTCCACATCGGCCAAAAGGTCCACATCGGCCGAATTTCTAAAATTGTCAATTTTCATTCGTTTCACTTGAAATTTGAGGAGTTGCCTACTTGGTCATCGAATTCAACCACCAATTATTTTTGAGATCAAGTTTGTTTTATGGATTTTGCAAGTATTGTGTTCTGCACGACATCTTGTTTTCTTGTTTGTCTGTCTGGGCGATATCTCAGCCATCCTTTGAGACAGTAAGCAGAAATTTGGGGACAAAAGTGAAGATATGCTTTGGCAAAAATGGAATTCAAAATTTATTTTTTTTGAGTAATCAATTAATTAATTCATTCCTTAATTGTTATCGATTTATTTATTACTTATTTATTTTCTTTCTCTTCTGGGCAATATCTCAGGCACCTTTTGAGCTAGGAAGCTAATATTTGGACACGATAGTGAACGAGTGATTTGGCTATAAAGGGTATTATTGATTTGTTGATTAATCGATTAATTAGTCATTTTTCAATGAATTACTTAATTTTCGAAAAGTTACAGTTTTGGATTAAACCGTGGTGGTTTTGGTATGCTATTAGCCAATTGATTAAGAAATTAATTATTTTGCGATTATTATTTATTTATTTTTACGATGCAGTTAATCAATAAATTATTGTACAACACTCCCAATTCCGTCTCCATGTGCTGTATGGCGAGTAAGTATCATTTGTAGACATTCACCTCAGAAGTACACCGTTCCCTCCCAATTTTGTCTGCATGTGCTGTAAGGCGTCATCGCCGGGCGCCAAAGGCGCCCCGGCAATGTCACGCGCTGCAGGATTTGTAATTTATTTATTTGGCATGATGGCGGTGTACTTTAAATGTATCTCTACTTGTTTGGTATACTCATTATGCTTAACAAGTTCAGGTTGGTAAGAATGAGCAACCATGGGAATCAAACCCACACCAGTATCTGCAGAAACCAAGTGGAACGAGCATTAGGTAGAGCACATGATGCCTCTGCAAGGATGAACAGCTTACGTTTTGTATCCCACTGATAGGCCGGATCTGGATTCGGATCTTCACCAAAATGGAATAAATTTGTCCTTGTCACACACACAACCTGTCCACCAAGTTTAATTTGAATCTGTCCACAAGGTTTTGAGATATGTTGCTCACAGACAAACAAACAGACAGAGGTGAAAACATAACTTCCATCCGCCTTTGGTGTTGGAGGTAACAAGTGGTTAACTACCCAACCAAGCAGAAGATCAATACCTATTCTACATATACAAATTACAATTTAAAGCTATGCTCCGGTCTAATTTTTCAAGTCCCTCCCCTTGTTCTTCCTGAATATAATATTCACTGTCTTTAAGTTATCCAAAATTTATATGATCTGCTGTTTATGAGAACCAGTACTTGATTAGTGTTTGTTGATGAGGATGTAATCATTGACTTATGTAAACAGTAATCTGTGATCATCATGGTGCTTACATATTGAAAAGAAAGTTTTGTCTCTAGACTTATTGAGTTTATACCAACACATTGGAGGTTCAATACCAGAGATCAGAAAATACAAAAGTACAACCAGCTCGAGGTGTTTGGCCAAAAAATGGGCAAGGGGCCTTGGATGCCTCTATTTTTTCTTCCTCTATGGATAACTGTACATAACTAAAACTGTGGATCCACTGTTCAGAGAGCTTCACTAGGGATTTAAGTGTCAAAATTCAGATGGATGGCGCCCTGCCGATCCAGATGTCTATTGAATCAGGCACTCAAAAAGCTAAAGGAATTTGTCAGATCTCTCACCCCACCTCTCACGACAAAATCCAGACCACACTGTAAAGGTGATGATAAAATTGGTTGTCTGGATCCCATGGTCGACTGACTGCAGGACTGCATCAATACATCTTGCCGAGAGTGCACTGAGGAACTGAAAACACACACTGTTTTAGTTACTGATGAAGGCCACTCTATGGTCGAAACATAAAATCATTGCCCCTTTTTATGGAAAAACCTCGATGGTTGTGCTTGTTGAGTTTTTCGCTCGGCGGTTCTTGCTTTGTCTGTGATAGACCATTCTCCTAACATGCAAGCTCTCATTTGATGAATACAAAGCATTGCTCCTTGAATTGGCGAGTATCATTATATGATGTCTACACGAATTAGAGCAAAGTGTGAACGCAAGAAATATCAGGTTGAAAGTGCACTAGGCCCTGGCTTTGAACGGCTTGTCATGTAATTCAAGGGGTCCGCACGCATCATGCTTAGCTTCCCCGCAGGCTGTAACAGCAGGAATGGCACAATGAATAAAAAACATCCACTCTGATAATGTCAGCCCTGGCTAAATAGAGAAGACGAATGCAAGACTCGCGCCGTACATTTATCTAGTGCCACCGGTATAAACAGCATGTGCCTCTGATACTGCCTTTGGAAGCTATTTAGCTCGCTGGGGGATGATTGAATGTCAGAAAATGCCCAGGCTCCAGCTTTTTATGGCCGTCCGCACTTTGGTTGCCTCCAGCGCACGCCACTGCATGCAAAGCTGCTTGCGCGGGACCCGTGCTCGAATACCGCTGGTTGAGAGGAGGTCCCAGTATATCTCACGCGCTCTCGGGTTTGGAGGACTCCCTTCGGGGGGACCGTGAGCTGGGCCGGGTTGAGGATGGGAGGAATTTTTGAGCTACTTGATGGTACATAACCTCTCATTCTCTTCCATATGTATTCCCTTTTCTGGATGGTCGTGGCAGGAAGTTACCACTATGGTTAAACCACACATCATAGGTGGTGGTTCATGGTAATGCCCTGTGCATACCTTTGATGGAGGGCTGGTTTCCATTCAAAATGCTGGATGAACAAAACTATATCAGTTGCAGATGATTTTCCAATATTGTCAGCATCAACTCCAAGAACTCTGTAATATATTACTCACCACAACATGGCTTAATGAAAGGAAGAATACAATGCAGTCAAGGTAATTGTGAACAATATACAGCATGGTACATTCAAAATGTCCAATTTGCAGTGTCATATCAAATGGCCAATTTACACAACCATGATTACACATATTATAATTCAAGATATCGCATCAAATGGATAAGTTACAATATCATCCTAAACACCCACCATGTGATACCGTATTCCAAACGGTTAATTTATAGCTCCACACTCAATGACCAATTCCATCTCATGGACATTGTGCAGTTAGTGACCATATATTTAGCACATGCATACAAATTATGGAATGTCTGAAGACATTTCCCCTCCCCCCCCCTCCCCCTCACCCCACACCCATAGTCATCGTCACTTTGCTTCCTTCCCCTTATACTCTGACCCTCTTTTCCATTCTTTAACCTTCCTACTCTGTCCACACTCTCATTTCCCACCATGTCTTTCCTATCCTCCTTCTTCCCATCCTTTTCACGTTACCTATGTACATAATCAATAGACGGTAACTCAAACAAAAACCTTGCACAAAATTTCGAAGATGATGGTGATGATGATTTTACTTTTGTATCAAGGAGTCAGTGGACTTCTTATGTAGGGATGGCCAAGACATTTCATTTGCTCAATACAACATAAATCCTCAAACAAATCTACCAAGATCAAACTTATAAACCTATAAGTTACCTCCCAGTCATCTGTGAATAATTCCCCATCCAATAACACTCATTAAACTTAGGGACATCATCGCTGCACTAGAAAAATGAGAGAACCAAAAAAGGCCTTTGTCATTATTCTTCCTCATTATTATGATTATTATTATTATTATTATTATTATTATTACTAGCATATAAGACCCATCACTTCGCTGATGGGAATACCAATCTTTGCTGCGATGGCTAATCTATGGGGCAATACCAAAAAAGGGTTCCTGCCCCCCTTGCGGGGATGACCATTGTCGCAAGTTGACATATGCAGTTTCAACATGTGTGTCCATGTACCCGTGCACACAAACTGAACTTTACTTTCCTTATTTATTTTGCATCACAAACCTTCCCAGGAGTTCACTGAATCCACTGTCATTGGAATTAATGAAATCCGTTAATCCTTGCGGCTTAAAGAAACACAAAAAACATGTTGCATTTCTCTTGTTTTGATCTAGTGTTTGTAAATTGGTGTGGTGTTAGACAAATGTGGTGTTGATGTGGTGCCGGCATGATGGGACGAATGGCCTTCACCTGCATCTAATTTCCTTGTGTGTGTCCTTGTGTATCCATTCTCAAGTTATGACACAAACAAACAGACAGACACACACAATTCCTTTTATAATATAGATTATTCTTTTCTGATAAACTCAAAATTGGTTGAAGCTACGAACTTGGTTTAAACACACATCTACTCCATTTTATAGTGGGGAGGAGCAAACTAATCGAAATTTTAATAGCTTGAAAGGATTCCAAGGAAAGTATGCAAACCTGCATTCTTTTGCGAATGAGTAGGAAGGGCACAGTGGGGTGGGTGGGACTACGACTGTCAATCAGTCTGATGGGGTTGGGGCCACTAGACATATTTGCTCAAGGGCCAATCAGACCTATATGGGTGTGGTTAATGGTAGAATACTATCAGGAAGTCGGTAGACTTCCTATCCTATGTATCCTGGGTCACTCCCGGGAGGTTGATTGGTGGTCTCCGTCGATCGGCAGAATAATAGCAATCAGTGGAATAATAACAAGCTGAAGACGACGATGGTTCACGAGCGGTATTTGACGATGTAGATTGTTTCAGAAGTCAAGGATGAGACAATGTGATAATTTTGACCAAGTTATAAAAATGATCAACATGATGTGGTACGAGTGACGGTTATTAGCTGCAAAATGTCGAAAACCCGGTTTCATTCAACAACTTTTAAAATTTGACCTTGCATAACCTTTAAATCACACAACAATGTTGTGGACATTAAAATAAGGAAACAGGATAGTGCTATAGCTATTGGAGTTAGTTCGTCGAAGAAGGTCGAAACCCGGTTCGATTCCCACAACTTTGAAAATTTGACCTTTGTGACCTTTAAAGGTCAACGGTCAAGGATTATGACCTTGGTGCAAAACTTCCTCTGGAACATTCCAGGAACAATATAACGTCATATAGGCTATACGGCATTTCGCACTCCTTGGATTATCCATACTTTGATGAAATCAGCATAAAAACAAACTTGAAGGGGGCGCCATGGGCAAGGTGTTCGAGATAGAGCAAAATGGTTTCAAGACTTTAGGTGGGGAATGACCTCAAGATTATGCATAAAAATATTGTCATCCTCGCTCTCAAAGTTTGGGCGGTCGTCTGATTTTTATGTCAAAATTCGCAATTTTCTAAGTTTGTGACCTTGTGACCTTGACCTCGGGACGAAATTGAAAATCAAGCTCCGTGGGGCTATGCAGGTGCCATTGGGCTAACCAAATACCGAAACCACTGCCAGATTCGACAAACCCTCGGAGAAGATGGATTTTTATGTCAAAATCGCAATTTTCTAAGTTGGTGACCTTGTGACCTTGACTTGTGACCTTGACCTTGGGACGAAAATGAAAAATCGAGCTCTGTGGGGCTATGCAGGTGCCATTGGGCTAACCAAATACCCAAACCCCTGCCAGATTCAACAAACCCTCGGAGAAGAAAATTTTTTCGGTCAAAATTCGCAATTTTCTAAGTTCGTGACCTCGTGACCTTGACCTTGGACGAAATGAAAAATCGAGCTCCGTGGGGCTATGCAGGTGCCATTGGGCTAACAAATACAGTGGAAAATCGATATAACGCTCACCGTGGGGTCCAAAGCGACTAGGGCGTTATAAATGATACAGCGCTATACTGATGCAGTGAAAAATATTTTATATTACATAAAAACCAGAGCCAAAACACGTGGACATGTACTTCCGCCATCTTGGATTGTTGGGGTTGATGACGAAGCGGTCAAGTGAGTTACAGGAGATACAGATGCTATGATGATTTGAATTGAATTGATTTTGTTCATCTCAGCTTTGCCATTTATACGGGAAAGGTGCGAGAAGATGACAGCTCGTGAGTATTTTCACACCACATGTCAACTCAACACAGGGCGATGACAGCTTGAATTTTTTTCGCCACTTAGCGCTATTTTGGACTAACTTTGTCTCTATTTTCTCACTTTTTTGCCTTTAAACATGGGATAGTAGTATTTTTGGGGTCCAAGGTCTATGAGCGTTATATCAGTACAAGCGCTATAACGCTTAGCGTTATATCGATTTTCCACTGTACCGAAACCCCTGCCAGATTCGACAAACCCCTAGGAGAAGATGCAAATTGAAATTGGCTTACCCCTAAAAACACATGTTTTTTTGGCGTGGCTCCGCCCATAATGGGCGCACCACGCCCATTTTCAGGAAAACACAACTAGATCATGATATAAACCTCCCACCAAAATTTTGTCAGGATTGGATCAAAACCCACGGAGCTATGCTCGGACAGACAGACAGACAGACAGACTACAGACAGACAGACGACAGAAAGACAGACAGACATACAGACATACAGACATACAGACAGACACACAACAATAACGAATATAGTGGTCACTTATTTTTTTCGTGAAAATATTTTTTCGTGAACCATATATATAATTATATATATATATATATATATATATATATAATATTATATATATATATAACAGTATATAATACCAGTGTGTGTGTGTGTGTGTGTTGTGTGTGTGTGTGTGTCAGAGTGTCAGAGTGTCAGAGTGTCTCCTCCATAACTCCAAAATATATAACTGAGCAGCCTGAAACTTTGCATGCATACTAAGAAAACTCCAAAATAGTGCACGAGTGAAAATTGGGTGTTTGTGTTAATTAAAACACCCCTTTTGAAGATAATTATCAGCCTTATTTAATTATATCCTTCATCAGGTGATCCTCGGTCACCGCTCTCTTTGGGGTCTTACGGTGTATCTTAGGTAATCTCGCTGGGGCTGAAGCGCCCATGTTTTTTGGCTTGCTCAACCTTGCCTTGACTTGGAACAGGCCGCAACGATTTCTTAACGATAAAGTTGTTGTTTCACTTTCCTCACTCATATTATTGAATGCCTGCTCATCATAGCTATGAATTGCTGGGTGCATTGCAATGCTTATAAACGCCTGGAGAAATCGTTTACGAGTATGCGATCACCACGAGTATCTCTTAATTAAGGAGAATTACAAAATTTTAGCTCCAGAATCAAACTTACAAGCAGTTCCGACTCCGAGGAAAGTGCTCATTTGTCCAATTCGGACGTATCTGACATTTCGGGTGTCTCCGGGAGGTGTATGTTTAATACGCCGGTTCAGTGATTGCCAATTGTGTGCCAAGCGAGCCATTTATTATCAACCGTTTCATTGGAGTGCTTAAGCCAGCGCTCTACAATATTCACACTGTCACCCAATACTGTATGTATATATATTATATTATATATATATTTATATATATATATATATATATAGATCGACTTAAACAAAGTTCAGGGCGACTTGCCTGCATTGGCCAGGTCTTGTTCTGCGGTGCAACAGGCAGTCGTTGGGTCACTAAAATGTGAAATTTTATTTTATACGACATTTCCCGTTTTGACGACATTATACGACCCGTTACTTCGGCATACATAACAAATAAAACTAGAAGGGCACTCGGTCGAGTGCAAACCTCTGCCACACAATTCCTGATCCACGAGAACATATCAGGCCCAATACATTTTTGAAATATCATGCTAGATGGTACTATATCGTTTTTGGCCCAATCTCTCAATGGTGAAGAATCACTTTAAAAATTAAATAATTATCGTTCCAGATCCGGATTTGATCTTCACCAAAATCGAATCAAATCGTCCTTGCCCCACACCCAAGCTGCACCAAGTTTCATCTGAATCCGTCCACAACTCTTTGAGATACCTGCCACACAAACAAAAACAAACAACAACGAAAGGAGTGAAAACATAACCTCCTTCACCTTCGGGGCGGAGATAATTAAACATTTCGCTTTTAAAAGTTTATTCAAACGTTTCGTGCATTCCATGGTAAAGCCACTTGGTGCATTCTTAAACTTTCAATTGTGATACCGTGGTTCTCCACTGGAGGTGGGAAGGCAAAATAAATTATGTGATCACAACGAGAAAACCTTTTTTTTTCAGCAAAGAATCACCACATCACGGCATGAATGCCGAGTGGTAGTCATGCTCACTCTGTGTAGCCTGGATTTGAATCCCAACCCAGCTCAAAACTCCTTCCCGGTGTTGTACAAGCGGGTGATTCATCACTGTCGTGTCATCTCTCGATGGACGATAAACTGGGCGTCACATCTGCCGGAAACCCTCACCCTCTCCCCCTAACCCTAACCCTAACCCTAACCCTAACCCTAACCCTAACCTCACCTCTCCCTCCTAACCCTAACCCTAACCCTAACCCTAACCTACCCTAACAGCGTCACATCTGCCGGAAACCCTCACCCTCTCCCTCCTAACCTACCCTAACCCTCACCCTTCCCTCCTAACCTAACCCTAACCCTCACCCACTCTCTCTCTCTCTCTCTCTCTCTCTCTCTCTCTCTCTCTCTCTCTCTCTCTCTCTCTCTCTCTCTCTCTCTCTCTCTCTTCTAATGTTGATGCTAAATTTTATTTCACACCAGTATTTGCACTCTTTTGAGACAAATCCAACCTCTCCCCCCCGCCATGTGCACACCATTTTACGCTGGGCAGTAGAAGTACCTCAGGGCTTTGGCTCTGCATGAAACTAAGAGTGCAACACAATTGACCTTTTTAAAGTTCATGAAATATTATTTAAATTGATAGATTAACTTAAACTTTTCCTGTCACTGGGGACGGATACTTTTTCTAACTTCCCGTCACTTGTGACAGTTACCGATCCTAATATAAGAAGAAGAAGAATGACAAACGAGCACTTTTGAGTCTCATTTTTCTATTTCAGCGATGATATGCCAAAGTATACTGAGTGTTATTTGATGGGAAATTCTCCGCAGATGACTGGTAGATAATTTATGGGTTTATAAGTTTTATCTTGGACAATATGTTTGAGGATTTATGTTGTATTGAGGCAATGGAGTGTCCGGGCCGTCCCTACAGAAGAAAAAAGTCTCCTGACTTTTTGACATCTCGTGCTGTTGATACAGTCTGGCATCCTGCCTTGCTCTCCAAACTCTGCTGATGTCATCCAAGGCCAACCCCTCACGTGGCTTCCTGACTTTCTCTACTCTCCTCGCCAACATGTGCCACTTAACGGAATCCTTTCATCTGCTCTCCCTGTCAAGGCTGGAGTTCTCCAAGGCAGTGTTTCGGGCCCAGTCATATTACTGATCTCTGACTCTCTGGAAAATCCTCTTTATCTATTTGCTGATGACTCCACCCTCTGATGTGACATCCCTCATCCTTCAGACAGGTGGGCTGCAGCCTCTTCCCTCTGTTCAGACTTTGAAAAAAATCACAAGATTGTCAAACATTCTGAACAATCCTCTGAAGGAGGTTCTGTCATTCAAACTCTTGTGTCTGACTTATCAGCCACGATCTTTCTTAGGGAAACCACATTTCAACGTTGGCCTCCAAAGTCGATGGCCTTATCACTTTGTCATCGCAGACAGGTCTGTCAGTCTTCCACTGCATCCTTTCTGGTCTTGCACCCTCTGCTCTTCCTGTGCTTTG
>CM068956.1:104722289-104748371 GCA_035128595.1 Eptatretus atami | reverse complement strand
CCAGCACTTTTCATCTTGGATGGTTGACCAAGCCACTTTCATGTTGGGATGTAGACAGCACTTTTCATCTTTGGATGGTAGCCAGCACTTTTCATCTTGGATGGTAGACAGCACTTTTCATCTTAGATGTTAGACAGCACTTTTCATCTTTGGATGGTTAGACAGCACTTTTCATCTTTGGACGGTAGACAGCACTTTTCATCTTTGGATGGTAGACTGCACTTTCAACTTTGGATGGTAGACTGCACTTTTCATCTTTGGATGGTAGACAGCACTTTTAATCTTTGGATGGTAGACAGCACTTTTCATCTTTGGACGGTAGACAGCACTTTTCATCTTTGGATGTAGACTGCACTTTTCAACTTTGGATGTAGACTGCACTTTTCATCTTGGATGGTAGACCAGACTTTTAATTTCTTTGGATGGTAGACAGCACTTTTCATCTTTGGATGGTAGACAGCACTTTTCATCTTTGGATGGTAGACCATACTTTTGCTCTTTGCACTCTAAACCACACTTTTGCTCTTTGCACTCCAAACCACACTTTTGCTCTTTGGATCATAGACCGCATTTCTGCTTTCTGGACACTAGCCTGCATGACCTTTTCTCTCTGAGTCTTTTTGCCGGAGATGATGATAGTCCTCGGTAAGTGGATATCTCACCAACCCGTGAGCTATCGACAATTTGCACAGGTAACGTAAGCCCTTTTCAAACCAAACCGCCCGGTGCAGCGGAGGCTTAACTTGGCCATCCTCAATCAAACACTGATACATCATCTCACCGACTTGCCGCATTCTCTAAGCACCTATATAATGTGTGATATTGAACTGTCCAGATGCGTTCGTGACCATGGGCATGCTACCTGTGCGCTCCAATCACACCCGGTAGGCCGCAGCTCCGAGTCGTCGTAAACAAAGCTCGCCTTTGTTTACGATAGCTGCATAACATTCTAAATCAGTGACATTTGAAGATTCTATTAGGAAAAGTGAGAGGCGTGCGTATTTATCGCGCATCAGAATTCAGGCCGCGGCAATAATGCGTCTGAGCACTTGAGAGCTCCCATCAGCATGGCGAGAAAATAAAATGGATTCCCGAGTAGGATGAAGAGAGGGAGAGCTAATAAAAAGGGCGCCAGTGTTTCTGCGTAGTTATTGCAAAAACGCGTGTGAAATGAAACAGACACGGCGAGTGCCTTTAGTGTAAGGGTCGGACACGTCTGCACGAACCCCAGCTAGCCGTGGAAAATACTTTACGATTATAACGCTTTGCTTCTGAAAAAATGCTTCCTGGCCTGGAAATCCGACTTTATGTTCTCGCTTCACACCACGACGTCTACGTGTCGTGCCTTTTCAACCTTCGGTTCTGCATGTAAAGCATATCACAGTATATGTACATACAAGGTTGGTCACCCGATCAATATCAGGTTATTTAAACTTCAGTAAACCATCAAGAAGATTGATGTTTAAAGCTGTAGCAAAAACTAACTCGGAAGTGCATCACAGAAATGTTTGGCCAAATGTGCAAGTGCACAACGGCAATGCTCACAAAATCACAAGCTGGTCAAACACTTGGAATATGTCCTTAAAACCTAACAAATCTCACACTCTCTCTATCGCTCTCGAAAAGGACCGTCTGGGAAAAACTCATATCTACTATATTAACAATCCTCTTGAAGAAGTTCAGTCATTCAAACTCTAAGGTCTCACTATCAACCATGATCTTTCTTGGGCAAACCGTGTTTCAAAGAGTTGGCCTCCAAAGCCTCGACTGTATGTATACAAAAAATAACAAGAAAAGGCACTTGGTAGAATGCATACCTCTGCCACGTAATTTCGAATCCGCAAGAACATATCAGGCCCGATACATTTTTGAAACATCATGGTGATCATGCTATACTGTATATTGTTTTTGGCCCGATATCAATGGTGAAGAATCAATTTTAAAATTAAATAATTTTCGTATCCGGAATTGGATCTTCACCAAAATCGAAAACATCTTTAAAACTAGAAGGGCACTCGATAGAGCGCATACCCCCGCCACATAATGCCTGGTCCACGAGAACATATCGGGCCAAATACATTTTTGAAACATCATGGTGATCATGCTATATATTGTTTTTGGCCCGATATCAATGGTGAAGAATCAATTTTAAAATTAAATAATTTTCGTATCCGGATTTGGATCAGTAGGGTGGATATACTGATTCTGGCTCACTTTTCCCCATATGTTAAATGAATGGGGATTTTCAGCGATTCACATTTTTTTTTCCCTAAATTACACCCCCTTTTTATCCCAAGGTATATTTGTTTGTCTCCCCTTTTAACCTAGAGCCTAGCTATTCAAATAACCAATGTATATTGTTTAGCTCACACATTGAACCTATAAGATTTGTTCATTCTCAAATTCCTTCAATAGTTTAATTTCTTTGCACAATAATCCCCATCTAAAATATTTAAAAACAAAACATTTGAATCTTTATATTTTTCAAGATACCCCTTTTGTGCCATTATGAAATGATATACTTCTCTTAATGATCTCATCTGACCACCTCCTGAGTTGCATATCATTTTGAGATTATAGTAAATTGTTTTTCCATTGTTTCAATTGATAACCATCAAATTTTTCAGTCCATTCAAGGATATTTATTATTTCTTTACATCCTCTAACTCATTGGTTTTTAAATTGATTCGCCTTATTTGTTTTATTTACCTTTGTTTTAGTTATTTTTCAATAAGACTATTTTGATATTTCCACATTCATTATTTTTCCATTTATATACCAAGACTGAGATTTTCTCCACTCTTTAGTTTGATTAATACTTGGTTCGACCATTTATATACCGTGAAAAACGTGGCGGTAGCCCTTAAAAACCCTAACCCATCTTCCCATCGTTAAAACTTGTGTCCATATGGAACACAATCTATTCTATTCACTCTATCATACAATATCCATATGGAACACAATCTATTCATTTTCTAAATAAATCTCTTATCATCAAGGCTCCTAATGCCTTTTTATTTACTTCTTCACTATATATCTTATGTTTTATACTTCTTATTGTATTCATTTCCTATATTCTTCTTTCTTATTCATCAAACAATTATAATAATTTCTAAAAGTTATTGATTTCTTTATTACATATTTTCTTATTCCCTTTACCTTTTATCAATCTGATCACCATACTTATAAGCTATGCCTTTGCTCTCAATCCAATAAACTCACTCATTACTTTTCCACCCAACTCATCCTTAAACTTACCAATAACCTTTTCATTCTTTTGAAAATAACTCACTCTTCTTACTAAAATTACTTGTATCATACACTCCAATATTTTTCTTCATATCGTTATAAACATCATCAGTTTTTTATATCTAGAATAAAGCTATCAGTGTCCATATACAACAATGAAACATTTTCACCATACTTTTCTTTAAGTCATTATACAAATAATCATACATCAATATCTTTGATAAATCAAGAACTGCTGTTCCAATATAAATTGGTTTATCCATTACATACTTTCCTTTTCATATGAATAGCAGAAAAGTTCTCTGAAAAACCTCTTCTCTCTCAAAACTTGGTTTATTTATCAATCTAGAAGCTTCTTTCCAAGATGTTGCGAATCTAATGTTTTGCCTGTTTCTAACATTTTCCATAGTCTTTCCAAATACAGCATTATTCATTAATTTTATAAAGTCCTCTCAAATTTTACTTTTGTATTTGCTCTCATATCTGTATTGAATTTAATATACTTTTTCATCCAAGGACTTTGTTAAATTTTAAAACTCTATGAATTTTTAGCTACTCTCAACCCAGCAGATAAATATTGTCTCAAGTTCCTTTGATGCAAAACATATCCCTCTTTATCATAAAATGTTGTTAATAACTTTTCTGTTGATTTTCCTTAATATTAAAACTTTTATGATAATCACTTAACCATTCTTTTTTGGGGTTTCTTTCTCACATGCAAAGAAGATCTTTATGCTTATTATGAAGATTACTTGGGTACTTCAAATCAACTTCAAAATAATAACCTTCTTCCTCCTCATTCAATTCCTCTTGAGAAGAAATAACGATATTCATCAAAGCCTTTTCATAATCCTTTTCTTCCACCCACTCTAATTTACCATAAGGTAGAGATTGAGACATTGCCCATCCATACAAATTATTGCATCAAAATACATCAAATAATTACTATCTTTTTCACTCTTATAATTTTGAAGATATTATTATTTGCTTTAGCATATCTTTTTGAAAATCTTGTGATATTCCACCTCTCTTAGACTTCTCAATCATCAAAGCATATCTACATCACTGATTAAATCAATATCTTGTTTTTGTCATTTTCAACATTGCACTCCAAGCTAAACCAGGAGCTGTGAAATAGTGGGAGGATCTATCCATAACAATTTTATTATGACAGAGTGATCTAAATGCTTCAACACATCAGCTAACAATAAAAATCTGTTTTTAGATACAAATCATGATATTCTCCAAGGTTCTTTATCTTAAATATTTTCCAAATTTCTTTTGCGTGTTTATATTCCTTATCACTTATCTCTTCTTCATAAAAGGTTATTATAGAAACTTTCTTTGAAGGAAGTTGTGTTTTCTTTAAATCTCATAAATGAATTCATATAATATAAGGATAAATTCCCTTCCTTGTAAGAATTTTCTCTTTACTTTGAATTTCATTCCTTGTTGAATTTCCTCTCGAGTAGAATTTCCTCTTTAATCAGAATTTCATCTTAATCAGAATTTCCTCTTTAGTTAGAATTTCATTCATTGTTTGAATTTCTTTACAATTAGAATTTTCATCTCTCAGTAAGAATTTCTTCATTAATTTCCTCATTAATTAGAATTTCCTCTTTACTTGAATCTCTCTCTTTAATCTGATTTCCTCTTTAGTTAGAATTTCCTCTTTTGGAAAGAATGAATTAAGATTTGGAAAAGAGCCTGTGGAGCTTAGATTTGATGCTAGTTGGCTAGTGGTGTTCCCATAAAACTGTTAAGAATCTAGAAACCTAATACGAGTTATAGGTTTTGTGAATATCATTTTTGCAAATGAAATATACTTTTGATTTGTGTTTGTTATGCAGAATATTCCCTGGTGTTTTGAAAGTTCATTTATAAATAGATGTGTATCATAAGTTGGCGCTGTTGTGAAGAGAAGACTGAATAAAAGAAGTAATTTATAATTAAGATTACAACAGGAATGAGCGGGACCTCTATATTTACCAGTAAGATGACAATGATCCCTAACTTTAGACTCCTCAATTCCTCCTCACAAATTGACAGATATTGTTCTTTCTAAATTCTAATTTTTCTTCTTTGGTTAATTTCATCGGTTCATTTGTTTCTTTCATTAATTTAGTAGTCTTATACAATCCTTTTCTAATCGTTTTACAAACTCTTGTGAAGCATTTTTTCCACGATAATGTTCAAGTTTATATAGTTTTCTCCAACAGATGATTGATATATAACAGAAGGCCACCAAGGAATAGTTTTTGATTATTTATTTGTATATGATTCTTTTGGATTAGAGAAGCAGTATTTATCTTTTTAAGGATACACTCAAATCAGCGTATTTACAAATGGGTTGCATGATAGATTTATTATAATCTTCAAAAGAAATTCTTTTCACCAGGTTTAAGCATTGTAATTACAGCTGATTTATGATTACTACCAATATTTTGAATGTTGTTCTAATTCGTTCTTTTGTATGAAATGAATTAAGACCATCGCTTACAAGGATATATTTTGTTTGCTGTTCTGAATACCGAGAAGAGATTAATCTTGATAAATTATTGATGTATGTGTATGTGAATTCTTTCCACACTAAAATATAAAAGATCAATGTGTGTTTCTTCATTTTATAGTTGTTTGAAATTTTTAATATTGAACTTTGTTTGTATCCGTTAATCCATATACTTAATAGAAAGATTATTCTTTTTTCCAAATTTAGGAATATCTGTTAGTGGCATTGGGAATTTTAAAATCTTTAATGGTCCAAGGTATTCTCATATTTCATATATTGTTTACTCTTTCTGAATTACATTTTGGTGGATGTAAGTGAGCAAGAACAGACCAGAGAAAACATTATTATCATTGTTCTTAAATATTAACAACTGCCTTCTTTAGTTTTATTTCTTTTGGTAATTCCAATATAAGAAGAAGCTTTAAGAGGGTTTGATTTTAGAATGTGTATTCTAAAAAATGATTTTTTTTAATATTGAATCCACTTCCTACCACTGTATTATCAACAATCCTCCTCTTGTCTTGATAGTTCTTCATAAACCCCCATATTCAAAAAATCTTGAAATGATGTTATAAAATGAAGATTCTGTTCTCATATAAGGAGTTTGTTCTTCATCTTGTCTTTTCATATTCATTTCACTCCCATATAAAACTTTAAAGTTTTCATTTCTTTTAATGTCTTTTTTTAATAACTTTTTCAAACATCAGGTTCACTATTTCAATTGATTCAGCTATGATGATGGACCGGGTTTCCAAATTGAAAAAATCCTTATTTTTATATGCCCTTTAAATGCCCCATCAGTGTTTCAATATGATAGTCTCCCTTTACTTAAACTCATTTTTCTTGTGTTTTTGTGATTGAAGATGTCTATTATAACTACTTTCCAAAACATCCTTTGAGCAGATATCACAATGTTTTCTTCCAACTCAAGAGGAGATATTTTATGAAATAGATTAAATGTGTGTTTGTTGGTTCGGAGGTGTTTTCTATAATGTTTATATTCGTGATTACAAAACATCCAGTACGTTGTATTCACCATATTATATAATATAAAACTTTGCGTGAAATAAAATTTTCTTGATGAAAATTCGTTTATTTACAGGTGATCTGCTTAAACTAAAATTTTCTTTTGATGAAATTTCTGTTATTTTACAGGTGAATCTCTGCTTAAACTAAAATTTTCTTTGATGAAATTTCGTTGATTTACAGTTGAATCTCTGCTTAAACTAAATTTTCTTGATGAAAATTTCGTTGATTTTACAGGTGAATCTCTGCTTAAACTAAAATTTTCTTGATGAAAATTTCGTTATTTTATCAGGTGTGAATCTGTGCTTAAACTAAAATTTCCTTGATGAAAATTTCGTTGATTTTACAGGTGAAATCTCTGCTTAAACTAAAATTTTCTTGATGAAAATTTCGTTTTATTTTTACAGGTGAATCTGTGCTTAACTAAAATTTTCTTGATGAAAATTTCGTTTTGATTTTACAGGTGAATCTCTGCTTAAACTAAAATTTTCTTGATGAAATTTCGTTTACTTTTACAGGTGAATCTGTGCTTAAACTAAAATTTTCTTGATGAAAATTTCGTTTATTTTACAGGTGAATTCTGTGCTTAAAACCATTTTATCCTCCAACTTTTTTCACTTAATAAATACAATGTTCAAGACACAAAAGACCAGTTTCAATCAATCTCTTCATTGTTAAAGATACTGAGGAAATATTGTTCAAGGATGTAAAATTGACAAAAAGATAAATATAACAACTATTGGATAAAAACAATTATGTGCGAATGATATGAGTTCTTTCAATTTACTTCAGTGGGAGGCTTTTAGTATACCTCGGGTAGAACATCAATTAAAAGTATCTCTAACAAAAGTTTCTCCTCTCCTTTTGGTAATATATTCAAAACTAGAAAAAGCAATGAAACAAGAAAAGTATCAAAAAACAAAAACCTTATGGATGAAGCTTTTAGAAAGAAAAGATAAGACCATCTGTAATATGCAAGGAGAAATTTGTATTTTTTTTCACAAACCCTAAGATGTAATCCTGATGAAATAAAGGGATGTTAATATATCAGGTGAAATGACATTTCGTTCAATAGTAGTTAAGGATCATTTTAAAATTACCTTTATATAAAAAATGTTTGTAGTTGAATCTGGTAATGAAAAAAAGTTATATAGATATCGATGGTATATTATTAAATATGAGTCAATATGCAACTGAAAGTATAGATGAATTTTAGTTTAAGTAAAGTTTTACTTTATAAATATGAATAGTTTACTCGATTTTGAGCCTCTTGAATTCCCTGATTCTCCATATGACAAGTTTGAGAATTGTCCTGCGTGTGAAAGACGGGGATTAAACACAGAGTCAAAGCCTATAAACAATGTATATTCTGTGATTATCTTCTAATTAATGATAATAAAAAATATAAAAGGAAAATAATCTTTTAGATTTACACAAAAATGATTACTTTACAAGATTGATTTTAGAGAAAGGAATGTAAAGTATGAGGTGATAACACACCTTTCCTACAAGGGAAGAAACTGAACGCTTATTGAGAAAATGTTTCAAGGATTGCTGTTATATATTATTCATGGATGTGATTTTCGGGGAAATATTCAACACAAGATATTGCATAAATAAAATAATGGATTATCTTGAAATAAACCTGAACTTAGGATAAAATAGTAGAGTTTTCTAAAAAGCCAATAATAATTAAATTAACCTGTTTTCCAAATATATTAAATGAAGATTTTTTACCCATTTGGGGAGAAAATAAAGATAAAATATTAACAACCATAAAAAATCTCCCAATTCATTTAGGTGCTCTATAGTTGGTTTCAAGTGAGACTGTGGAAAAAACCTTGCATTACTTTAAAGATTGCCTCCTCACTCCCATACTTTTTGATTATTGATATGTAATTTAATTAATTTTCACAAGTCGGATTTCTCAACCAGAGTATCAAACTTACCTCACAACAGGTTTTTAATGCTGGGCTTCAAAAGAAGAATCATTAATTGTTATTTAAAACTTCAAAAAAACCTAATGATTATAACATTGAAGATTAATACAACTAATTTTGTGATACACAGAGATGCTAAAAAGAAATCAAACCGATAAACTTCGTATTCTTGTGATAAATACGGATGAATACCGTCTCCCCAAGATTTGGATAAATCCAAAAAAGAACCATTCGTTATCTTTGATGATTGTTTAATGACGAGAAACTCAACGAGTAATGGACAGCTCTACTACACAAGAGGGAGACTTCTTCTTGTATTTATCTTTATCTTAGTCAATCGTTACTTTCAACTTCCTCGTCGTTCCAATCAGAGAACAATTGCTAATACTTTTATTTATTTTCAAGTAAATTCACATAGATTATTAACAATTTTTTGGAGAGACAATTGTTCTACATTATGAGTAAAAGAATTGGGGATTACATTGAAACACACGACTGAAAAATATAAAATATATGTGTTGTGAAACAAGATGAGATATCTAAATGATATTTTTCAATAAATAAATGGACGCAGCGAAGAAAGAGCAAGAAGATTTAGGAACATCTAGAGTTGTTTCAAAAGTTTGTAAAAAACATGAAGACAAAAAGAAGAATAGCAGAGGACAAAAAATAACGGGGAAGAACCATTGAAAGAAAACAAGAGAAATTTTAAACCACTTAAAGAACTTCCCAAGAAAACAATTATAGTATGTTTCCACAGTGCCCACAATAAAATATACTCCTAGGAAATCCAAAGTTAAAAGATTTCAGTCCAAATGACGTCGAGAAGAATTAGAGCATATAGAGGAGGAATAGAATTATGGTGATGAAAAGGATTATTATCAACAAATGGAAGAGATGAATCGATCCCCCTGATCTATATGTGAATCGCTCTTCAAAAACAATGAATATTCAGCGGGATTTCAAAAACAAAGCAGGCTCATTTCCAAAGCAAACAATCAGCAATATTTCCATCTTTGTCAGAAAAGGTATTGATATTTAATGATTAATTAAGGTTCTTATGAATTAGCTGCTCGACCCCCTGTCAACTAACTCCGAGATTAATGTTTCTTCTCACAAAAGAGGGAAGAACAAGGTTCAACTGTGTAGGGATGATCAAAGTATATTGATAAACCAATTGGATAGAAATAATGATGTAAGTATAATATTGATCTGCTGAACTTCTGTTGATTATAGGGTTATTTTTCTTCGGTAAAAGTAGAAGAATGAGAAGAGAAAACATTATCATGCTTTAAGTATCCTTTGGTTCAGGTGTTAGTTTTTCTTCAAAGACCCATCACCAATTAGTAATAGACTGTTTGTTGTTTAGGAGTAAGAAGGCTGGAAATAACAATGTTTTAATGAAAAGCATCAGCATTTTAGACCAGTTGATGAACATGAAAATATAATTAAAATCAATATAAAGACATTTGATATCTTCATATTAAATTAGATGAGAGCACTTAATCCTTAGTTTCAATTTCACAACAAGCGACCACAGCAGTCTTCTATTTCCTACCACTCACAACTTGACACACAACAACGGAATATGTGAGGCATCTTTATTTCCATGGAAACTATATAATACCTATATTTAATATAAACTGATAAAAATGAACAAGTTGATTATAATCCGGAGAATGGATACAAAACGATAACCAGTCTCACCCGGAGCATATGAGATTTCTCAAATATTCTCGAAATTGCTCGTCTTATGAAGAGAACAGCGGTGATGAACCGAATATATATATTGTCAAGACATTCAAAAAACATTACTTCAAATCACTAAACTAAAAAATAACTACAAGGTTGATTTCACCAATTTGATAATTCATTAGAGAGTTATTGGGTTTCCCTCAAAAAAGATTTGAAACTAAGGGACGTTTTACAGTGATAATGTCATTCAAATATCCTCAGGAATTAAAATTCGGTATTAATTCACTGTATTTGATTTGATGGTGCTTATAATGATGGAAATAAAACAAATACAATATTTTCATTCAGCCGCATACTCAACCCCAATTGGTTATAAATTCATATGGAACCCAAAAATTTGGTTTCTATCTCCCTGTGTCAGGTAAAAACATAACACAGAGTAAATTTTTAGGATAAACCGACCAAGATAACGTATTGATTTTCTTTAATGGAGAAGCTTATATCCAGTCAGAATTCACCCTTACGGTGAAGTTTTTCCAATAAATAAACTACGATGGTTATGTGGAGGAACACGAGTTGGGAAAATATAAAATAATTACAGGGGATGGGATGTTCCTTTCCCCATACTACAAGGCGAAGTTTAATTTGGTAGGAGGATACTATAAACCTATGCAGACAAAGGGGTGTCGGACATCAATTTTCGAGGAGATGGGATTAATTGGATACTCTAATGCGGTAACGGTTCAACTATTTTAAAACGATAAAGACCTAATTGGTTCAACTGCTTCTGCTGTGGGAAATGTAGCACGGTGCTATTAAAGAGTATAAAAGGATGCCCAAAAGGAATCTCATAAATTACAAGCAATAAAGAAATTAAGGAAAGGCAAAACTTCAGTTGTCCCAAGAACGACAGCAAAATAATTCGAATACTTGGACATCAGGTTTCAAAAGTTAGTTCTTAAACATCTTTTTTCCTAAATAAATAAATAGGAACAATATAGTATCTATGATTTGGATGATTACTATTGATTATCTCAAACTCACTAAAGAAGAAAAGAAATTTTTTTAAAAATTACTTTCAGGTTAAATGGCAATAACTGGAACAGACTGGATACCAAATGGTGTACAAAAGTTTTTGAATAAATAATCAACAAACGTATTTAACTATCCGAAAGTTTCTTGTTTGTAAAATTTACACAGTCACTAGGCTGGGAATAACACCAAACGCCCACACTCGTAATGATTTTCTTTGGAAAATGTTTGTGATAGTGTCGTTGTACCATTGGAACACAAGAAGTTGAACGGGTATTATGTCTCTGCTGTATCTGAAATGGATTGAAATTTTTACCACATTATTCATTCGGTAGAATAGAATGGGAAAGGGGGGCTGTCGAAGGTTTTTATTCCTGATATCAACGGAACAAACACAGACCCTGATATAATTCAAAGGAAAAGAATGTATAATTGATACAAAGCAGGTAATAGTTTTACTTGTGGCAGTTCCCTTATAAGGATATTTGGATTTTGTGATCATGATGAAAGTTCTGTATGTCTTAAAATTAGATTTCAACTACAAAGGAATGTTAATGAAAAAAGATACTTTTTGGTGTTTGTAGTGCTTTTCGCTGAGCAGATAAATTTGTAATTGTGAAATGAGTTGGTATATTATGAACTATACTCCTAATCTTAAAACAGAAGAGATGTTGAATAGAGATTACTCAAAGAAACCACTCGGTAGTATCATACCTCAAACGAAGATGCCAACACGTTAACTTCAACCAAACCACTTACACGTGGAATTTGGGTGTTCTTGGAAGGAAGCACGATTATCTGTTGGGAGTCATATTAGTTTGAAAAAGCCAGATGTGTGGTGATTGTCTGAGACTGATAATAGAATAATGCATTGAGATAATGCTAAGGTGAAACAATCTTCGTGTTTCTCTGATGCACATTATTACCACTCTCGAGATAGATGGAAATAATGGGAAAAGTTTGAATGAGTTTGTCTTGTAAGGTAATACAGTTTGGCTTACCAAAAGTGTTGTGAAAGTAATGGGAATTTAGATAGGCAACCTATTTTGGATATGACTAGCATTATGTAAATTTAGGTATACAATCTATGCGTTTGACCTAGTAGTGGCTCGAAAGGAAACGTATAAAGTCTTTAATCGAGTGGATACTTCCCTATACATTGAAAGAGGAGAGAGTTGAGAAGTTTGATGCATATTGTTGCTTTTGAAGAAACAGAATTACAGAATTAATACAGTATGGTTTATGCATTAGTCTCACTTAATTTTTTTGTTAAATAAATGAGTTGGCAAAGCTACCAACTGGGGTATATGTTAATCAATTCAATCTTTTCATCAACACTATCATCTTTGTTTCAATCAAAAGCCTTGTACGATTAACGTTAAATACAATTTCAGAGAAAAGAGCAGTAGAATTGATGTTTTGCTCACAAGGAGAAAACAGTGTTAAAATCATTGAACGATACTGCCTCACTTAAATTAAAATGACAAAACCAATGTTGAAAAAATATTCATAGAGAGACGGATGGAATTTCCCATTTTCTAATTCCTTTATTTGCTGGTTTTAAGTGCGGTTGGAGCATTGACGGGTGGTATTTCAACAGCGGTGAAAACTGCCAAGAAAAGGAAGGCTCAACTCGGGCTTTCAAAGAATGGAAAGACATAAAAAGAGTTGGAGAAAAACAAAGCTGGAAGTTGGTGTAATTTTAGATTTTGCTGAAAAGACTTTGGAAGGTTCTGCCTGATAAAAAGCGAGATTTGTTAGTTGGAGATATGGCTTTCTTCTATCGCACAAGCAGTGTGTAAAATTAACTAAAAGGGGTAATGGAATTATATCCGTTTCTAATAAATAAATGAGCATTTGATGAGTGGTTAAAGAATTTGGAAAGAATACAACATTCAATTTACAACTTGTCAAATATTGCTAGGGAAATTTAAAATTCATTATGTGGTTTAATTTTGTATTTGAGAGATTGAATTAACAAATGTGCCGAAAACAAAGAATATTATTTGAATTAGAAGATAATAATGGAACGCGTTCTCATTGGTTTTGTATTTTTAATAATCAAGACAAATATTATTTTGATAGTTTTTGGTCTTCCACCACCTGTTGAAGTCATTAAATTCTTACAGAATTGGTGTTTATAAACATTTCAAGTCCAAGAATTTAAATTCTAAGTGTTGTGGTCAATTATGTCTATATGGTTTATTTCCAACTCAACCAAAAAAATAAAAAATTTATGATTATTATTTAATCTAATATAAATGACTTATTGTTTGGTTAAAGATGGTTCTATCTTTGGTGATATCTCAAGAACTGGATTTATTGATTATCAAATTATTACACCAAAGGCACAGACTGAACGACATAAATGATAATATAACCAAAATTATTAACATTTGAAAAAATGCTTTATAAATTAAAAAATTATCCGCCCGGACTGACGCGAATGACTTGGTGAGATTAAGATGATTTTATCACAATATATATCCTAAATAAACGGCTGTTGTATTACCAAAGATACAGAAGTGTTGAATTATCTCAGGTCATAAGAATTCCACAGTTCGAATTAAAATAATTTTTTTATAAAAGAAGGCGTATCATTTGTATGAGAATAGAACAAGGGGGTAATGATATGAATGATTTAGGTTATTGGTCATTATAAAATTAACCTCGAAGGGACCTGGACAATTAAATCAGTCTCGTAAGAAAGAATATTATCCAACTTGGGTATCGAGAATGAGTTTTGTGGGTCCACGATTACGCCTCAAAAACAAATAAAAAGAATTTAATAAGGGAAATATAATTAATGGTTTTGCTCTTGTTTTATATCATTGAAAACAGAAAAAAAAAACAGGATATTGTTAATAAGTAGGGAAATACAAATGATTAACTATGGAAGATGGGCGAGGTTGTTTCGTGTCATTAATATTATTCTAACATTATCTTTCTACATACATAAATGACGGCAAGAGGCTTCAAGAAATTATCATTTCTGTTGGTCCAAGCATACCTTCAAGAAAAGGGTATTCGGTATTTTAATTAATATGTTTTCTACAACTAAGAATGCATGTTTTTCATAAAGATTGGCTTTATGCTGGATGTTGAATCAAACCGAACAACTTGGAAATTAAACTTAAATGTTAAATAATGAAAAAATTTATAACGTTAAGAAAAGTAAAGCCTCCTTTTAGAATTCAAAAGAAATTTTATTTGGTTTTTCCTGTTGTAAAAAAAATTATTTGGATTACAGGAATACAAGAAATCCTGATGAATATATGTTATGATATTCTATTGGGGTTGTAAGCGATTCAAGTATAGTAAGGAGACGAGGAAGGAGTTGAAGAGAGGAGAAGAGGGGAGTGAGAGAGAGAAGAAAGAGAAAGAGGAAAGGGAGGAAAGAGAGAAAGAAGAGAGGAGGAGAGGGAGACAGAAAGAGAAGGAGGAAGAGGGGAGAAGAGAGAGATAGAGAGAAGGAGGAGAGGAGAAGAGAGAGAAGAGAGAGAAGAGGAGAGGGAGGAAGACGAGACAAATAAATATCAACAATATGGGAAACCAGTGAGATTCAAAAAAAGATTTGGTGGTATTACAGGGAACATAACTCAACCCCACGAGGAGGAAACAAAGGAATTGACACGTCTATTTGCAATATTTTCTTCAAGACTTTTGACATCGTCAAGCCTATTCATTTAATTTCAAGTTTTTCTTTAAATAAATGAGGAGAGAGTGAAGCATTTCTAAGGATTCTTTATGTTTTAAAAAATTTAAGATCAAAGTGCATGTTGAAACTAAAAAGGTTTTTGCACTCTGTAGGAATTTTTCTCAATAAATAATGAGTTTATTGTCTCAATGTAAAAGAAAACTATACTAAAAATATATTTCAATTATATTAAAAAGTAAAAATAACAGGGTTATACAAAAAAGTATACTTGTTCGGTGTGTGGTTCAAAAAAAAAATTCAAATTTATCTCCAAAACACAAACTCGGAGGACCCGATTTACAAAAGTTATCAGGAAAGTAAATTTACAACGACTGGGAATACCGGGCGGAATTACATCTGACCAGGTATTCTTTTCTTGTGTCCAGGCACATAACTTGGATTAAAGATTTAGATGAGGCAGACAATCCTAACCATGGAGTAAACCTATCAATAGGGTTGATGAAGTTGTGCATTTGAGGCACGATACTTGATTTATGGAAACCACAAACTTTAGAAGAAAAAGCAGGAAGCCGAGTTAGAGAAATGATTGTATAATTTGTCTTCTGATACAAATCCAACCTTTGAGAGAAAAAAGTTGCATCGGTTCATCGTGAAGAGATGATCAGTGCTAAATTTGAAACTTGGACTATGGAATTTCAAAAAAGCGTATAGGCTCTATGATGTCATTAAGACTGAAGAGCAAATTAGCTGATGAATTACATAAACAATATCACAAAGTTTCAGAGAAGGAAAGTTTATTCCAGGGAAGTTGATTTTATATCTGGTTCTGCTGATTTGATTTGAACTCATAATGATTAAAGGAGGTACAAGTATGCTTAACCGTTATTTGATTTGAGCGAGTCAGATACGCCATGGGTTTGCCCCTTTAAAAAACAAAACAGGTTTACTTTATGATAGCCTTTCAGACAGATATTTAATAAAAGTAAGAGAACTACCTAAAATTGTTGGACTGATGGAGGGTAGAGAGTTTTATAACAAGCATTTATTTGAATTTTCTAAAAGAATAACAGTATTAACATTTATACAGTACCTTTAATGAAGGGAAGGCGTTGTTGTTCGAACGTTTTAATCGTTACCCTTAAAAGAGAGACATATATAAAAAATGCACACACTCCGGTTTCACAACAAATGGTTAATCTTTATTCAGGATATTGTGGATAAGCCTATAATAACACGGACTTCATTATCAAACAAATATGAACCATCAAACATTTACAAAATTATTTAAAATATGAAAAGAGATTAATGTCAGAAAACCTTAAGTTTCAAGTTGAGTGATATTCTGTAAGAATATTAACAGGTAAATCTCATTTTGAAAAAGTGTTTCGTAACGATGGACTAACGAAACTTTTTTAAAATTGTTGATTGTAATAGATACGGTTTCCTTGGACCTTATCAAGATTATATGATTTGGAAGGGGGAAAGAGATTTTTTAGTTCATTTTATTCACAGGAATTACAAAGACAAAACTAACAGAAATACCCATGGGAGCAAGCGGTTGCCCCTTCACTCCCCTCCTACTATACACCTTTTGTGGGACACTAGAGGGGCCAAGTCCGAGGTGCTATAAACAGTAATATAATGTGTGTTCAAGGGGACTTCTAGTCTTGTGAACCCCAAACACAGGATTCCTCCAACTGAATCGTCAAGGCTTAACATTTTGTTTTGTTGATGTGGTGCTGTGTTGTGTGTGTGTGTGCGTATGTATTGTATGTGTGCGTGGTGTGTGTGCTGTGTGTGTGTGATATGCGTGTGTGTATGCGTGTGTGTGCGTGGTGTGTTGTCATGGTTGTGTGTGTGTGTGTAATATTTGTGATGTGTGCATGTGTGTGGTTGTGCGTTGTGTGCGTGGTGTTGTGTGCGCTGTGTGTTGTGTGTATTGCGTGTGTGTGCGCGTGGTGGTGTGCGTGTCGTGTGTTGTGTGTGTGGGTGTGTGTGTGTGGGTGTGTGTGCAATGGGAGGCAATGGGTTGGCGCTTCACTCCCTTCTGCTATAACACCCTATTGTGGGACATCGAGGCCAAGTTCCGAGATGTTATTAACAGTATAAATAATGTGTGTGCAATGGAGCATGGTTGGCGCTTCACTCCCTCCTGCTATACACCATTGTGGACACTCGAGGGCAAAGTCCGAGATGTTATACAGTATATAATGTGTGTGCAATGTAGCAATGGGTTTGGCGCTTCACTCCCTCCTGCTATACACCATTGTGGACACTCAGGGCCAAGTCCGAGGTGTATAACAGAATATAATGTGTCAAGGGGACGTTCTTAGATCTGTGAACCCCAAAACGAATCCTCAACGAATAGTTCAAGGCTTACTTTGTTTGGTTTTTCTGCTGTTGCGTGTCGCGTGTGCGTGTGTGGTGTGTGTGCGTGTGTGTGATGGGCGGTGTTTATTTTTTGGTTGTTTATGGCGTTTTGTCCGTTGTGTGTGATGTGTGCGTGTGTGGTGTTTGCGTGTGTGTGTGTGTGCGTTGTGAGTGTTGTGTGTGCAGTGCGTGGTGCGTGCGTGTGTGTGCGTGCATGCGTGTGTGTGGTGTGCTGGTGCGTGTGTGCGTGTTGTGTAATGCGTGTGTGTGCGGTGTGTGTTATCGTGGATGTGTGTGCGTGTGTGTGGTATGCATTTGTATGTGTGTGTGCGAGCTTGTGTGTGTGTGTGTGTTGTGTGTGTTGGCTGTGTGTGTTGTTTGTGTGTGTGTGTGTGCTGTTCCCAACCTAACATTTCAAAATCTCAACCCAACTCAATCCAATCGCCCACACAATGTCTTTTTCAAAATGAGATTTCACCATATATATATGTTTTTTACGTTTTTTTTTTTTATTCTCTTCTTGTCCAATTCTGTCTTTTTAATGGCTTTTCAGGTTTGTGATGTAGAAGGGGGGTAAGTCTGCACTTTCTTCCACGACTAACATATATATTTTTTTATGTTTTTTTTCTCTTTTCTTCAATTCTGTCTTTCAGGCTTTCAGGTTTGATGATGTAGGAAAGGGGGAGTCAGGAAACTTTCTTGATAGGTTTTAATCCCAAGGAGTTGGGTAGCATTTCAAGGTCTCAAAATAACCCAACTTTCCCAAAGTCTCCAAGTTATAACTTTTGGTTGGTTTCATCAAGGACGAACTCGTTCTGTGGGTCGTTGGTCGCTCATGAGGTCTTCACCAAGCCAACAATTTCGCCCCAAGTTGTTGGCCAAAATCGGTATTTTCAGATACAATTTTCCAGTGAGAGAAAATAATAATGTATTAATTAGTTTTTAATTATTAATGAGTTCAATGTTTAAAAGGAACTTGAAAATAGGAACAATAAAATCTATACCTCAACAGATAATTAGGGTTTGAATCCAGTAAAGTTGTAGGTTTCAGTTCCATACAATAGTCGATATCCCAAGGAACCAAAGTTCATCCCACTCAAGATCTATAGCTCGTTTTTCTGTGGGTCTTGGACGCTCATGAGATTCACCAACCGTATAACTCTTTTGGTGGTCATCAGATCGAGCTCGTTCTGTGGGTCTTGGTCGCTCTGAGGTCTTTCAACCAAGCCGAACAATTTCGCCCAAGTTGTGCAAAATCGTTTATTTGATATTGCATTTCAGATACAATTTCCTGTGAGAGAAATAATAATGTATTAATTAAGTTATTTAATTATTTAAATGAGTCGATGTTTTAAAAGGAACTGAAAATAGGAAAATAAAAATCTTACCTCAACAGATAATAGGTTTTGAATCCAGTACATTCAAGTTGTAAGTTTAGTTTCCTACAAATTTCGAAACTGCAAGGAACCCCAAAGTAATCCCACTCAAGGTTCTCGCTCGTTCTCGTGGGTCTTGGTCGCTCATGGAGTCTCCAAACGTATATCTTTTTTGGTATGGGTCATCAAGGACGAGGCTCGTTTCTTGTGGAGTCTTGGTCGCTTCATGAGGTCTCAACGTTAACTCTTTGGTTGGGTCATCAAGGGACGAGCGTTCTGTGGGTCTGGTCGCTCATAAGGTCTTTCAACCACGCCAACAATTCGCCCCAAGTTGTACGGCAAATCGTATTTTGATATTGCATTTCATACAATTCCTGTGAGAGAAAATAATAATGTACTTAATTAAGTTATTTTAATTATTAAATGAGTCGATGTTTAAAGCGAACTGAAAAATAGGAAAATAAAAATCTTACCTCAACAGATATAAGGTTTGAATCCAGTACATCAACGTTGTAAGTTTTAGTTCCACAATATTCGAACTGCAAGGGAAACCCCAAAGTTACCCACTCCAAGTCTCGCTCGTCGTGGGTCTTGTCGGCTCAACAAGGTCTTCCAACCAAGTCATTCAATTTCGCCCAAAGTTTGTTGCAAATCGGTATTTTCAGAATACAATTTCCTGTGAGAGAAAATAATAATTATTAATTAAGTTATTTAATTATAAATGAGTCGTATGTTTAAAAGGAACTGAAATAGGGAAATTAGATCTTTACCTCAACAGATAATAGGTTTGAATCCAATTCTTCAAACTTGTAAGCTTTAGTTCCATACAAATTCATAGAGTCTCCAGGCAAGTCAGCACAGTAGTACATTCTCAGTAAAGTAAAAAAATATGTTTAAAATGGAGCCTTGGGCCTGATGGCTTTATAGAGAATAAGACTGTGTGGGCGTGGTTTCCTGTGGAAATTCCCTGGGGCTAAGCCAGGCATGCCTTCGTTCGGAAAATTTTTCAAACCATAACATTGTAGAATTTTCTAGTGATTTCTTTTGTGAGTCAGGTTGAAACTGGAAATGATTGTAGAGTAGGCGGGGCTAAGAAAGTGGGCGGGCGTTAGGGAAAGTGGGCGCTGGCTTTATTGAAAATACCTCCACGAAAGTGGGCGGCGCGGCTTATGAAAAGTGGGCGAGCTTAGGCAAAGTTGGGTGGCTTATGGAAAACACCTCAAGAAAGTGGGCGGGGGGCTTATGAAAAGTGGGCGGGGCTTAGGAAAAGTGGGCGGGGCTTATGAAAAAGTGGGCGGGTTATGGCAAAAATTGATATGCAATTTCAGGAGGGTGGTCAGATTGAGATCATTAAGAGAAGTATTATTCATTTCATATATGGCACAAAAGGGGTATCTTGAAAAATATAAAGATTCAAATGTTTGGTTTTTTTAAATATTTTAGATGGGGATATTGTGCAAAGAAATTAAACTATTGAAGGAATTTGAGAATGAACAAATTCTTTTATAGGTTTCACTGTGTGAGCTAAACAATATACATTGGTTATTTGGAATAGCAGGCTCCCTAGGTTAAAAGGGGAGACAAACAACTATACCTTGCGGGATAAAAAGGGGGTGTAATTTTTAGGGAAAAAAAAATGTGAATCCGCTGAAAATCCCCCATTCCTTTACATGGGGGAAAAGGTGAGCCAGATCAGTATATCCACCCTACTTGGTATCTTCACCAAAATCGAAAACATCTTTTAAAACTACCAAGGGGCACCGGAATTAGAGCGCATACCCCCGCCACATAATGCCTGGGTCCACGAGAACATATTGGGGTCCAATAACCATTTTTTGATTTCATTGTATTACAGTACTAGATCGTTTTGGCGCCCATCTCTCAATGAGTAAACAATAACTTTTAAAATTCTAGTCTTACGGATCGGATTCTTAACAAATCTAATCAGTTCATCCTTTCACACACGGAAACCTGTACACAAAATTTCATCCGGATGCGATCCACAACTTTTTTGAGATATCCTAATACACAGACAGATAAACAGACGAAAAGGCGTGAAAAAACATAGCCTCCTTCTCTTTCGTGTGTGCGAAAGGTAATTAAATATTCTCTTACCCAGGATCGGGATTTCGGAATCTTCACCAAATGGAAACCAATTCTGTCGAGGGTCACATTTTACCTAACCTGACGCCAAGTTTGCATCCAAATCCATCCACAACTTTCTTGAGATATCGTGATATATATATTAGTTAGCTATCTCCAATGGTGGAAGAAATCACTTTTAAAATTTCTTAGTAGGTTGATCGGATCCGGATTCCACCCAAATGTAATCAGTCCGTCCTTGTCACACAAATCCAACCTGCCTGCCAAATCTTCATTGGATCGGTCTACAACTTTTTGAGACATCCTACACACAGACAGATCAAACAGACAACCAAGAAGAAGACGTCGTACAGAGCACGATACTTTGCAAGTCATAAAATAAATTTGACCTAAAATAATTGGTGGTTGAATTCAATGACCAATATGCAACTCCTCTTTCAAATTTCAAGTGAATCAGATGAAATTGACAATTTTTTTAAAATTGGCTATCGTTGAACTTTCCAAATAATTTGGTGATTGAATTCAGTTAACCTGAAATATATTTCCTCTTCAAATTTCAAGGCAATCGCAAATGAAATTTGGGATTTTAGAAATACCACCTGAGTTGACCTTTTTGGTCCATGGCTTGATTCTAAAAATAATTGACTCGTTTTGAATCAGTGGCCCAGAAATGGATACCCTCTTAAATTTTCAGGTTCAATCGGATTGAAAAATACGCAGGATTTATAAATACCACCTCAGTTTGTTGACTAAGGGCGATGTTGACCTTTTTGGATCCATTTGACCTCACAACAACAATTGCTGGTTGAATTCATTGACCTGAACATAAATCCTCTTCAAATTCTCAAGTTCAATCGATGAAATCGACGATTTCTAGAAATACCACCTAGTTGTTGACCTTGGCTTGGTTGACCATTTGGTTCATGTTGACCTTCTAAATAAATGGCTTATTGAATTCAATTGACATTAAATATATATCCTCTTCAAATTTCAAGTTCAATTGGATTGAAAATTTGAGGATTTTAGAGATCTTCTAAAACATCGAACCAGACAGAAGGACAGAATAACAAAAAGCTAAGTTGTTGCAGCTTCTGGCCTATGTTGACCTTTGACCTTTTGACCTGAAAAAACAATAGGCTTGTCTTCCATATGACAAACTCTTACCATGTGCGTGAAGTTTCGTTGAAGATCGGGGTTTAAAATTGTATGACCTGTAGGCGACAAAAAGGACAGAATTAAGAAAATCGACTAACCAATATACAGGTACTTGAACATTTTTTCGATTTATGCAAGAAAAAACGGACCAAATGCAATACCCTCTGACGAATTCTTAGACGAAAATATCTTGCTTGGATAAGTGTCCACCACCCCCCCCCTCCCCGAGTTAAATACGCGGGAGCGTTTAATGACAGCAATCTTCAAGTTCATGCCACAAGTCGTTTGATGAAACTTGACCACAAACCTTGATCACTCGTAATTCCCAAAAGGTGTCTCGACCACATCCAAATTCTGCGCTCATTCGTGGGATATTACGCGGACGGGTTTTTGGACCCCCCAAAAATAGGTTTTTGCTCTTCTTCTCCGAAACTACACAGACAATTTGATTGAAAACTTGGACCACAAGCCTTCATTCACCCATATGTACCAAAATGTCATCGCCGCATCAAATTCTGTGCTCTTCGGGGATAGTACGGGCGGTTTTGACCCCCAAAATTAGGTATTTGCTCTTCGTTCTCCGAAACTACCACACACGCTTCGATGAAATTTGACTACAACCTTCATCAACCCGTGATCTTACCAAAGCTTATCTACATAAAACCTGCACTCAAGGGGGCTCTATGGGGGGGGGGGAGCGGTTGGGGTGGGGTATGTGTTGGACCCCAAAATAGGTATTTTCATTCTTGTCGGAAACTACACACACAATTTTTGATTAATCTTGACCACAACATTCTTTACCCGTGCCGCTATCAAGTGTATTGACTGCATAAATTGTTCTCAATTAGGGATTTCTAAAGGGGGGGGGGGGGCGTTTCTGACCCCAAAAATAGGTATTTTGCTCGGCTCTCCGAAACTTAACCACAGAATTTCAATGAAACTTCACCACAACCTCATCACCCTGATGTACCAAAGTTTGTTTCGCGCATTAAAAAAATTTCAGGGTCGAAGGGAGTTCTGTGCGGGGTTTTGAGTGACTGTTGCTTCCGATCCAGGTTGAGCTTCAGGGCAGGTGGTCCTAATTTTTACCTTCACCAACCGAAGCATGAAGGAGGTTATGTTTTCACCCCTCTCTGTCTGTTTGTTTTGTAACAGAGCAAAAATCGAAGGATTTTCAAGTTGTATTGGTCAGTCGATTTTCTTTATTCTGCTGTTTTGTCGCCAACAGGTCACAATTCAAATCCGATTTTCACGAAACTTCACCACATGGCTCGAGTGCCATTAAGGAAGACGCCTGTTGGTTTTTTGAGGTCAAAAGGTCAGCAGAGGCCAAAGTGTCTCAACCAACTTCGGTGAGGATTTTCTAAAGTTGCTCAATTATTCATCGATTGATCTTGAATTTTGAGAGGATTTATATTTCCTGTCAATGAATTCAACGAGCCCATTTATTTTTGAGTCACATAAACCAAAGGTCAATAGGCTCTAAGAGTCAACAACTAGGGTGGTGATTTCTATAATCCTCAATTTTCATCGATTGACTTCCCGCAAATTTTGAGGAGGATTAATATACTTCTGTCACTGAAGTCAACCAACCAATTATTTTTATTTAGAATCAACATGGACCAAAAGGTCAACTCAGGTGGTGTTTTTCTAAAATCTTCAATTTTCATTGCGATGCCTTGAAATATTGAAAGAGGAATATATATATATAATATATATATATATATATATATATATATATATATAATATATATATTATATATATTAATAATATATAATTATCCATATATATTATTTCAGGTTTACTGAATCAATCACCTATTATTTTTAAGTTTCACGTTGGCCAAAAGTTCAGCATAGGCCGAATTTTCTAAAATTGTCAATTTTCATCCAAATTGACTTGAAATTATTGAAGAGGAGATTGCATATTGGTCACTGAATTTCAACTAAAATTATTTTGAGGTCAAATTTGTTTTAATTGGTTTTTGCAATATCGTGCTCTGCCACGACGTTCTTCTTCTTGTTTGTCTGTTCTGTCTGTCTGGTCCACACCAGAACTTTTTCGTGTTTTTCTCCGCAATGTCATTGGCGGAAAAATTAGACAAAAATAAATACAAAACCATTAGCTTGGATCTACTTCATGTAGATTGTTTTTAATGACTATTATGACGTCACGTGGTTTTTTGTGGGGGGGGCACCCATATTGGAAAATGGAAAAACTTTGGGCCTCTGTATTTCTTGAAGCTTGCACAAGGACAAAAATTTGGAGACTTTTAGCACGAGAAATACTCCTTATTGTGGAATGAGTGGTAGAATTTAATATTGACATCATAAGAGTGCCATTTCTTGATGACATCATAATTGCAGATGTAGAATGTTACATCCGATCAGGTTATGAAAATTTTTGAGGGTCATTCAGGAATAAAATGGTCCACAGAACAAAAATTTTCATGATGTCATCGCGTTCATGTGATTTGCCACAAGCCATATTGTTTAAAAAAAAAAAACCTTCAGGAATCTTCTCTGAAGTGGACCTGAACAGATCGAGGCGGAACTTTACAGTACGATCGCCTTGTCCGTGGAGGAACAAAGGTTCACACAATGATGTCATAAGTCAATGGCTTGGGCAGCCATATTGGATTTACCCTAAAACCTATAAAATACACCATCTAAATCAAAGTCCTGAGCGATATGTTTGCCAATTTCTCTGATTGTCTTTTTTTCTTGTTACTTTTATGAGTATACTGATTATCTGTGGAATTTGTTTTTCACTTGGAAGTTTGGGTTTAAAATGTTGTAAATCAAGGTGTGGAAAAAGCTGATTATGCAATTTAATTCCAGGCTTAATGGCAACAAAGAGGTTGAAAATTTAATTGACAAAGGGGGTGTAGACTTTCTATAGGCACTGTACATGCAAGAGAATTGCCTTGTGGGAGGGGTGTAGAAGGTGATTGTTCCCATTGAACCTGACCTGTCGTAATAAATTTTATTTTAATTAAATTAAATTTAAATACCCAATTTTAATTAACAATAATAAAACAACCAAATTTTATTAACAAACTTTTAAAATTATATAAAAAATTTTATTTTAAAAAACATATATTTTTTTTAAATACCCAAAATAAATTAACAATAACATTAATAAAACCACAATAAATAAAACCCTCTTACATAATTAATTAATTAATTATTATTAAATAAAAAGAAAAAAAACAATTTTAATTTACCCCTCCAGCACTTATGTAAAATTTGTGGAAATTTGCAAGGGGTATTGAATTGCCATAGAAATCAACGAAAAACAGGCTTCACACATGCACTCCATACAACCAATCACCCATATTGCCAGGATATTGTGACATTTGTTGAACCCTCGGCAAGACCGAATCACCAACACATTTGGGTAACATTCTGTTACGCTGATAGTTACTTTTTTCTAGTTAGCACTAACAATATGGCTTATTTATGTGGATTGATGCTGCGTTGTTGACTGTTAGTTTGAAGTACATGTTCTCTTTCTTCTTCACATTCTGTACTTTGAGCCATTTCTTCACGACGCCAACACGGACTCTCCACAAACAGCCCAACGGTGCAGTTCACATGTATGGGCAGAATCATACCCTCAATCCTATTACACACAAACTGCCACGAGAGCTTAAGTGCAAGTCGCGTGTACACGCAGAAACAATCAATCCTGTTCACACACAGCACTGGCCACGAAGAGTCCAAGTGCAAGTTCGCGTGTAACGGCAGAAAGCAATCAAATCCTGTCAACACATGGGACTGGCGACACGAGAACCCCGGGATGTGAGTTCGCACGGCACGCGGCAGAAGCGACAAATTCTGATCTTGAACGTGACACGCATGTAGGACCTTTCCCCTTTCCCGAAAGCTTCGTGGTCCAGCCAATGACGAGCTGATTACCAAGCAGAGCGAAGGTGGGAGGGGAAAAAGGGGCTATAAATATCTGAC
>CM068956.1:104704383-104718438 GCA_035128595.1 Eptatretus atami | reverse complement strand
CATGTGGTGAAGTTTCGTGAAGATCGGTTTAAAATTGTGACCTGTAGGCGACAAAAAGACAGAATAAGAAAATCGACTAACCAATATACAGGTACTTGAAACATTTTCGATTTTGCAAGTAACAAACGGACCCAAATGCAATACCCTCTGCGAATTCTTCGACGAAAATATCTTGCTTGGATAAGTGTCCACACCCCCCCCCCTCCCCGAGTTAATACGGGAGCGTTTATTGACAGCAATCTTCAAGTCATGCCACAAGTCGTTGATGAAACTTGACCACAACCTTGATCACTCGTAATGTCCCAAAGTGTCTCGACCACATCCAAATCTGCGCTCATTCGTGGGATATACGGGACGGTTTTGACCCCCCAAAATAGGTATTTGCTCTCTCTCCGAAACTACACAGACATTTTGATGAAACTTGACCACAAACCTTCATCACCCATAATGTACCAAAATGTATCGACCGCATCAAAATCTGTGCTCATTCGTGGGATATACGGGACGGTTTTGACCCCCCAAAATAGGTATTTGCTCTCTTCTCCGAAACTACACACACGACTTCGATGAAACTTGACTACAACCTTCATCACCCGTGATCTACCAAAGCTTATCTACATAAAAACCTGCACTCAAGGGGGTCTATGGGGGGAGGGTTGGGGGTGGGGGTATTGTTTGACCCCCCAAAATAGGTATTTCATTCTTGTCGGAAACTACACACACAATTTTGATTAATCTTGACCACAACATTCTTTACCCGTGCCGTATCAAAGGTTATTGACTGCATAAAAATCTGTTCTCATTAAGGGAATCTAAAGGGGGGGGGGGTTCTGACCCCCAAAATAGGTATTTGCTCTCTTCTCCGAACTACACACAGAATTTCAATGAAACTTCACCACAACCTTCATCACCCTTGATGTACCAAAGTTTGTTCGCGGCATTAAAAAATTTCAGGGTCGAAGGGAGGTCTGTGCGGGGTTTGAGTGACTGTTGCTCCTGATCCAGGTGAGCTTCAGGACAGGTGGTCCTATTTTTACCTTTCACCACCGAAGATGAAGGAGGTTATGTTTTCACCCCTCTCTGTCTGTTTGTTTGTAACGAGCAAAATCGAAGATTTTTCAAGTGTATTGGTCAGTCGATTTTCTTATTCTGTCTGTTTGTCGCCAACAGGTCACAATTTCAAATCCGATCTTCACGAAACTTCACCACATGGTCGAGTTTGCCATAAGGAAGACGCCTGTTGTTTTTGAGGTCAAAAGGTCAGCAGAGGCCAAAGGTCAACAACTTCGGTGAGATTTCTAAGTTGCTCAATTTTCATCCGATTGACTTGAAATTTGAAGAGGATTTATATTTCCTGTCAATGAATTCAACGAGCCATTTATTTTTGAGGTCAACATAAACCAAAAGGTCAACATAGGCTCAAGGTCAACAACTAGGGTGGTGATTCTAAAATCCTCAATTTTCATCCGATTGACTTGCAATTTGAGGAGGATTTATACTTCATGTCACTGAAGTCAACCAACCAATTATTTTTTTAGATCAACATGGACCAAAAGGTCAACTCAGGTGGTGTTTCTAAAATCTTCAATTTTCATGCGATTGCCTTGAAATTTGAAGAGGATATATATATATACTATATATATATTATATAATATTATTATATATATATATAATATATATATACATTATATATATTTCAGGTTACTGAATTCAATCACCAATTATTTTGGAAGTTCACTTTGCCAAAAGGTCAGCATAGGCCGAATTTTCTTAAAATTGTCAATTTTCATCCAATTGACTTGAAATTTGAAGAGGAGTTGCATATTTGGTCACTGAATTCAACTAACAATTATTTTTGAGGTCAAATTTGTTTAATGGATTTTGCAAATATCGTGCTCTGCACGACGTCTTCTTCTTGTTTGTCTGTCTGTCTGTCTGTCCACACCAGAACTTTCGTGTTTTTCTCCGCAACTGCTTGGCGGATTGAGACAAAATTTTCACCATTGCTGTGACTACTCATGTAGATTGTTTTAATGATAATTATGACGTCACGTGGTGTGGCAGCCATATTGGAAAAATGGAAAAACTTTGGGCCTCTGTATTTCTGAAGCTGCACCAAGGACAAAAATTGAGACTTAGCACCGAGAAAGTACTCCTTATGTGGAATGAGGGTGATTTTTATGACATCATAGGTGCCTTCATTGTGACGTCATAATTGCAGATGTAGAATGCTACATCCGATCAGTATGAAAATTTTTGAGGGTCATCTCAGGATAAAATGGTCCACAGAACAAAATTTCATGATGTCATCGGTCATGTGATTTGACAGCCATATTGTTTAAAAAAAAAAAAACCTTCAGGAATCTTCTCTGAAGTGGCTGAACAGATCGAGGCGGAACTTTACACGTACGATCGCCTGTCCGTGAGGAACAAAAGGTTCACACATATGATGTCATAAGTCACATGGCTTGGCAGCCATATTGGATTTACCCTAAAACCTATAAAATACACCACTAAATCAAAGTCCTGGCGAAGGTTTGCAATCTCTGATTGCTCTTTTTCTTGTACTTTTAATGAGTATACTGATATCTGTGGAATTTGTTTTTCACTTGGAAGTTGTGGGTTAAAATGTGTAAATCAAGGTGGAAAAAGTCTGATTTAATGCAATTTAATTCCAGGCTATAAGGCAACAAAAGGTGAAAATTTTGAAAGGGGGTGTAGACTTTCTATAGGCACTGTACATGCAGAGAATTGCCTTGTGGGGATGGGGTGGGAGAAGGTGATTGTTCCCATGACCTGACCCTGTGTACCTCCAGCACTTATGTAAAATTTGGTGGAAATTTGCCAAGGGGTATGGAATTGCATAGAAATCAACGAAAAGGCTTCACACATGCACTCATACACCAATCACCCATATGCAGGATATTGTGACATTTGTGAACCCTCGGCAAGAACCGAATCACCAACACATTGGGTAAATCTAGTTACGTCTGATAGTACTTTTCTGTTTAGCACTTAACAATATGCTGTATTTATGTGGATTGATGTGCGTTGTGACTGTTAGTTGAAGTACATGTTCTTTTCTCTTCACATTCTGTACTTGAGCCATTTCTTACACGCCACACACGGACTCTCCACAACAGCCCAAGGTGCAAGTTCACATGTATGTGGCAGAAAGCAATCAATCCTATTACACACAAACTGGCCACGAGAGCTCCAAGTGCAAGTTCGCGTGTACACGGCAGAAAGCAATCAATCCTGTCACACACAGACTGGCCACGAGAGCTCCAAGTGCAAGTTCGCGTGTACACAGCAGAAAGCAATCAATCCTGTCACACATGGACTGGCGACGAGAACCCCGGGTGTGAGTTCGCACGCACGCGGCAGAAAGCGACAAATCGTCTTGAAGTGACACGCATGTAGGACCTCCCCTTTCCCGAAAGCTTCGTGGGTCAGCCAATGACGAGCTATTACCAAGCAGAGCGGAAGGTGGGGAGGGGGAAAAAGGGCTATAAATATCTGACCTACACAGAAGTGTAGTGTGTGTGTGGGAGGCTCCATGCGTTCACTTCACTATCCCGCTGTGTATTCACTTAACTAGTGCAGGGTGCATGTTTGCTTCATTAGCAGTGTGTGTGTGTGTGTGTGTGTGGTTCACTTTATTCTTTTTCTCTGTCTTCCTGGCACCTCTTTCTCTCTTTCTTTCCTTTTGCTCACTTCGCTTCGCTTCACCTCTTTCCGTTCATTAGCTTCACCTGACTCTTCCGTTTCCTGTCACCTGCTCCTTTCAATACATTTTGCGTCTTTCTTGTCTCTGCACACCCACGCACCCTTTTGCTTCATGCCCCAATGCATCTTCGCTTGAACCTGGTTACATCACCTCGTTGCCTGGTGTACAAGTGCACAATGAGTGAAGGTGCAGGTACCTCTCCTCACCTCACCACCAGACGTTCTCCCGCTACAATCTGCCTCATACCATTGCATGCGGCCATCTGTACTAGTGGGAGCTCAGAGGGAATGCAAGCGGAGCACTATCACATGCAGTCACCCGTACCATTGGACACTCTGAGTGGATGCAAATGGAGTGGAGGAGGAAGCATGAGGAGGTGGATCGAAGGACCATCAGGCCTGACTATTGGGCAGTGGAAACGCAGGTGTGTGGAGACCCGCAATAAACCCCAACTACTTATTTCTCACTTCTACCTCTTTTTACCCCTCCTCCAATCTTTCACTTCTTTGGATGTTTGGATCCATTAAAGTGCTAAAGTGCTTACGAGGGCGGGTATGTCGCGTGGAAGTAATGGGAATGTTATACATGTTATAAATACTTGCCTCTAAATACTTGCTTGCCTGTCATTGTGAATACTTCCCCAAATACAAACTTGAAACTGCTTTGATTGCGACATAGCGTGCCTGAAGGCCATTGACCCAGAGTTTATTGACCTCTGATAGATAATAGGGTGTGGCACGTATCACTGGTTCGCTCAGCCAATTAACATCCATTGTACAGCCACCGGCAAGGTTCTCCATTTCCTTCGATCATCTTACAGGTACGGTCAACCGACCCTGGGCGTAAAGATCCTGCTAGGGGTGAGGGTTGTAGATGGCATCTGTGGTCTTTGAATATATGCCTCGGACTCGGAGTTATCCGAGAGCAGCACGGTCCGTCACAATATATTGCTGTGGAAATGACCCTCGAGGGTGAAGATGCTTCGTATCGGAGTTATTTTCTTAGTTTATGTCTCAGCATTTAAGTGCAACGTAAGTAATTGTGATGTAAGAAATATGTCGCTTATGTCATAGTTAGAGGACATTTACCTGTTCCTATGTCTGTTTCTAAAATTATCTAAAATAAAAGTGGCCAGGATTATATAAATAAATAGACTCCATCACGCTCTTCTAGCTGAAGAAAGCTGCATAAAGCAACTCTGAAAAGTGACACAACGGCTTTTCAGCCTTGGTGGTGCGCGTTTCTGTCTTCGCTGTCGCTGACGACTTGCCAATAAGCAAGGAAGCTGTCCACAACTTTTTGAAATATTGTGCTCGATATTGTTTTTGGCAGTATCCTTCACTTGTGAAAAATCACTTTTAAAATTCTCAAATCCAGATCTTCACCAAAATCTAATCAATTTGTCCGAGTCACACACTTATCCTGTCCCTCAAGTTTCGAACGAATCCATCCACAACTTTTTGAGATATCCTGCTCTACATCATTTTTGGCCCTTTCTCTCAATGATAAATAATCACTTAAAAAATAATAGGGTTCAGGTCTTCACCGAAATCTAATCAATTCGCCCTTGTTACACACCCAACCAGTCCACCAAGTTTTGTCTGAATCCGTCCATAACTTTTTACGATATCCTGCTCACAAACAAACAGACAGATAAAGCGGAGAATACATAACCTCCGTCCACCTTCGGTGGTGAAGGTAACCAAGGGGGACACAGCGGGACAGTTGCTGCAAAGTATCCTCACTTTCAACTTTTTTACTCTTCTATTTTGGTATCCTGGTGAAAATAAATTGTGTGCAAAAAAGATTACAAGATCCAAGCATGAACTTACAAGAGGCATGTATAATGAATAACAATGAAGCCCTTCAAGTTGATATCTCCAAAATTCGAGACTATTTGTGCCAATACCCCATGAACCAAGGCAAAGAACGATGAGTGGAGGTACAGAGAAGAACAAGGAAAAGAATAACGGCTGGAGAACTGGCACGACACGAAGGTCTCTCAGCAGAGGAAGACATCATAAGAGTCATCAAAAGCGTTCTGGACCAGCTCCAGCAGGAAATGGTTCAGCGATTCACTCGACCAAAGGAACTCAATGAAAAGTTTGGCTTTTTACTCGACATCAGAAATGTGATAGAGAACAAGAACTCAGCGGCTCTCCCTCTTAAACAAAACTGCACAACTCTAAAGAATTTCTATCACACTGATTTGGATGGAGTCGAACTCCACATAGAGACCTGGACTGCAGGATTGCTTCTAGAAACCCGTCGTGACAGTACACCACACACTCCTTTTGAACTGCTTTCGTTCATCGTGTCTTACGGTGAAGATGTTCCCAGATACGTATGTCTGTTGCATTAAAAATCCTTCTTTCAACATATATATATATATATATATATATATATATATATATATATATATATATATATATTATATATATATATATATAACCAGGCGTAGTGGCGTGCGCCTGTAATCCGGCAACTCTGAGGCTGGTTGGAGGATCGCTTGATGACGGGAGCTCTGCATTGGGCCGCACTATGAGAGGGTGTAGGGCAGCCCGGACATGGCGAAACCAATCCTTATCCCTGTGTCGTAAGAGGCGACCAGGGTTGCGTCAGGAAGGGCATCCGGCGTAAAACCTATGCCAAATCAGTATGCGGATCATAACGGATGATCTGCTGTGGCGACCCCAAACGGGAGCAGCCGAAGACGAGCAAACAACATATGTATATATTGTGTGTTGTGTGTGTGTGTGTGGTGTGTGTGTGTGTGTGTGTGTTGTGTGTGTGTGTGTGTCAATCGCAAGCTGCAAACGGTCATTCAGTAAATTAAAGCTGATCCTCATGCACCTGAGGGTGTCAATGGGACAAGCTTGCCTCAGTGATCTGGCTCCTCCTCACCGTAGAAAGGGAGACAGCAGAAAAGGTCAACTTTGACGAAGTCATTGATCACTTTGCAGCAGTTAAGTGTTTGTGTGTGTATGTATGTATAAATATAATTACTGAGGATAAATATACATTCTGTCATATGTTTGCTGATAAATTTCTTCCTGGATTATCCACTCGAACTCTAAATTGAATAAATATTTGAACTGACACTGAATGTTCCTTTCATCTTTGTTTTGGCCTTCTGTATCGAGTGGAGTTTATTACATGCCTACATGGTCAATTAATTTAAATTTTAATATAAAGATCTTAGTTTCCCGATGTCTATGGTGGGTGGGTTTGTGGGTTTGGGGGAGGGAGGGGACACAAAATTATGTTTTTCCTCTGGGTGCCAGACACCCTCAGTACGCCACTGCACAAATAGTCCGACTCACGCAACTCGGGTCCCGACACGACCTTCGATGCCACCTCGCACACCTCGATGGACTTAACCTAGCTCACTGGAGTAGGATCAGATTCACTCACTGGCGGTCCAACCTCTTTCACACCCTGAGCAGGCTCACCCATCATGCCACACATCGCAGCCTCGGAGACCTGGCTCACCAGCTCAGGCTCGGCTGCCTGCACATACACAGGAGCCGGCATCACAACCTGTTGGTCCCGGGAGTGCCAGGATCTAAATGTGCACCTGTGAGCACCGTCCCACACATCATGGAGGTCGCTTCACAAACTGTAGGGACCTCCACCTTCACCCCCTCTATCTGGCTCATCTCATGGATGGTCTCTTCCCACTAGAGCAGAGTGACATCGACACCAGTGCAGTGTTCTTCCATGTCATTACCATTTTCAAATGTCCCTATCTTTTCCTTTATCACCCCAAACCTCTCCCCAACTGCCATTCCATTCCTGATCTGTGCTCGTGCCTACGCCCAAAAAATGTCATCGTTTTGATTTAATTTTCCAATTTATTCTCCAAATTATTAATTTGTTTCTTCATTTCTGCTCCATTTTCATCCATTTTGCTCTCTAGTTTAATCATTTACCCCTTAATTTCCTGGAATTGCACCATTATGGCCTCCATTATGCCCTGGGTCAAAATTGCACCAGCCTCCTGGCTAGAGGGCTGAGGGGTGGGGTCCTAACCTGGTACCTGTTGCTTGCTGCCCAAAACTAAGGTAATTTAACCACTAGATAAGAGCTATGCTGTAGTTAAAATTCTTATCCGTTGGTTAACTAACCGACCATTTATCATCAAGTGAGGAAGCAGTACCATTTTAAAAGTATTTTGTATGATTTCACTGGGGTAGAAACTTTCTGGCCACCCTGTATGGAAAACTTGAAATTTTATCTGCTGGATAAGTAATTTCCAGAGGATAGTGCTTATCCGAGCTTTGAGCAACCAGGTGTTGATCTCTTCCCCGATAACCACCCCTTCAGTGTCGCTTCCGACCACGTGTTCTGCGGTTTCCGCCATTACCTGGACATCTGCCATTTTGTCTGCTTTTCTTCCCATGCAACCAAAGATTTGAAAAAAAATTCTTTTAAATTTCAACACTGTAAATTGCGCTTTCTGCACTCTAATTTGCTTTTAATGATTATCCTTGGAGATGTTGGTATGAATCCCACTCTCCTGATAGCAGATGTCTAGTCGTGTCAGGAGTGACCATCTTAAATTTAGAGTTGTTGCATCTCAATCCTGAGCACCAGATGTCGAGTCAGAGGCATCCGTTAACACAGAACGCTCTAGGCCGGATGGTCAAAGACCATCTGTGGACTCTGAAATGGTGTTAAAAGTATTGCATTAAATTAATTCATACCATAATTCCCCAAGGATCACCCAATAATGCCGAACCTGGCAGTGTTCGCGTGGGAAGGCAGAAAAATGGGAAACGCTTCTTATAATTAATTGGGGATTTATTTTAATGAAGTATCCAGGGAAAAAGGTCGGTAAGACTATCAATAAATGGCACAGATCTGACAGTCAAGGAACACAGAGAGAAATGAAAGGGCCACACAATGGTATATACAGCAGAGAAAAACAAGGCATAATCGGCTAATGGCACCACAAATACCAGGACTTTCACAACAAAGGGGAAATGGAGGGCTGTGGCAGATATGATCCCATGGCGTGTGGGTTGCTGGCACACGAGCGTGGTATGATCTGGATGGCGACTGGCAGGGGCATGCAGTGGAAGTGATGGATTGTGGTGAAGATTGCGGTCAAGCAGAGAGAAGATCTCTCCAACACGTCCTCCTTGGTATGGACCAAAGCAAAGAAGAGAGAAAGAGAGAGAGAGGCACATGTGGTTGCGCAACGTACACAATCCCTCTCCCTGACCACCCATGGCTGGTTTCCATTGGCCACTTCACAGGAAAGGGGTGGTGCTCTTCCCTCCGTCTGCCCCATCCCGCATCCAGTTACCCCCCCCCCCCCCGCAGCACACAAAAACCACTTATCCTGTGTCCTTTGTAAGCCCTCAGCAGAACTTGCTTGTGCCTAATTTGTAGTGATTGCAGTGTCTATAAAGTCCTGAAAAACACACTTATATTGCTATTGATGACTTTGTGCCCACAAGTCTCACCTGCCTCGCCTAAAGAGAGGAAGTTTTGTGCAATACATCCTATCTATACTGTCTTAAAGTTAATGCCTCACTACCTTGTCAGTGCACATTTTACAAGACTTACCGCTGACATTTCCTCTGATACAGGTGTAAATTTAACCTATGTGATCGCATACAGTCCACACTATACTGAATACAATCTACCTATGGATCCTCCTCCACTAAAACTATATATATATATATTATATATATATATATATATATAATATATATAACATAATAACATTATTTAAATGTTGTGGATTTCAGAAATCGATCCGACTAATGCACACAACATCCAGGTCCTCAGACAGTTATTTCCATAAATGCATGTTCAGAATAGACCCATCCCCTTGTCTGGTGGGATTCTAACTCTTTGATACGTTGGAGAAGGGTATAGAATAGATTCCCTTTCTATCAGGACGCATTGGCTTGGAAATGGAGGATTTATTTACACTTTGGACTTACAGGACGTTTGATTAAACATACCGCGGGCCTTTCCTGAACAGTTATTCTGACAGACAAACACGGCTGTGGATCATTTACCTCAGACACCCACCTATCTTTCACCGACATTTGACATCCACCTTTTCCCATTGACGCCCGATGCCCCGTTCGGCAGCTCCGTGGACGCTGGCTGGCTCCTTCTCGTGTCGGGCTGAACGGGGAAGTGATGGTTGCCATTGACGTTTTGTGAGCGCTTCACGTTTTTGCTCAGTAATTCCGGCAAATGGCCGCTCTCTGGCGTTCATCCAGTTCCCCAAACATGGCGTTGTAAGCCAGGCCTGTGTTAATTTGGAGTTGCTTCTTGTTTGATTGTGGGGAAGGAATGATCACGAAAATTGACAGTTGGAGGACACGTGCAACGATGCGCCAATAGGCAAGCTGGATTTGGCTGAAGTCTGCTTGAGGTTCCGCCCACACTTGTCGCCTATAAAAGGATGAGAGGACTGTCATCCTGAGAGTTGGTAATAGCTTCTGACCATCGGTTACAGTTGGTGATAGCTCCTGATCGTTGGTTACGGTTGGTGAAAGCTCCTGACCATGGGTTTTGGTTGGTGATACCTCCTGACCGTTGGTTATGGTTGGTGATAGCTCCTGACAGTTGCTGACAGCTCCTGATGGTTTCATACGGTTCCTGGCAGTTCCTGACCATTGCTTACAGCTCCTCACAGCTGTTTGTTGGTTACAGCTCCTGATAGCTCCTGAAGGTTGTTGACGGTTGGACCATTATTGCTGCTTCTGCTCGGTACCTGGCTCCTGACGTACCTGATTATTGGCATTCCTGGTTCCTGGGGGTGATGACATGACGTCAATTGGTGTTCGAGCCTGTTTGCGGGTGGGCGCACAGCGAGGCAGGGCGTTGGCAGCGGACCAAGGCATGCTCACACATTTTGGGACACTTTTTTTAGACGCACGACGACTTCTGCCTTGGTAAGCCGAGACTGGATTTCTTTTCCCCCTGAATGATCTGCTGGGTACCCTTGTCTAGTGTTTAACTGTTAAGTAAGGCATCGTGATAAGCATCTCCTCTTTGCCTATTTTTTCTCTCAATGGCTGTTGAATTCATTATTTGTTAGAGATTATTTTGATTGATTTGAATTCATCCATTTACACCACAAGGAAATATAAACTTCTTCAGTTTATTTAGGTTTTCTTAATAATAAATTCCTTGTTGACGTTTCAACCTGTCCGTGCTTGTCCTTTCCTTCCATTGATCAAGCATTGCCTGAACCTAGATAGACTGGGAGGTAATTCCCAAACTAATTAATCTGTCATAGTCGGCGTGCACCAGCGGTAAACGCTCGACCGCATTACAGAAGATCTAATCAAGATAAGATTGGTGCATCACGGAGGGTGCATTCTCCGGTCAGGAGGCCACGTGACCTCCAGTTAAATGGCAAATTAGACGGTGGACACTGGAACTCGCAGTTAACTGATTGACGCTTGTGGTTGCTAAGCAACTCACCATACCACAAAGTTAATTGTGAGCAGTGGCCCCAGGTTCAGTTCTTCTGAGGAGAAACGAGGATTAACCCCCTCTCAATACACTCGGTACCCATGGCCGTAACTATATATATATATATATATATATATATATATATAATATCATATATATATATATACATTATATATATATATGTATATATATATCCAGGCGTAGTGGCGTGCACCTGTAATCCGGCTACTCGGAGGCTTGGGTTGGAGAATCGCTTGAGGACGGGAGCTCTGTGCTGGGCCACGCTTGAGAGGGTGTAGGGCAGCCTGGAATCATGGCGAAACCCAATCCTTATCCCTGTGTCGTAAGAGGCGACCAGGGTTGCGTCAGGAAGGGCATCCGGCGTAAAACCTGTGCCAAATCAGTATGCGGATCATAGCGGATGATCCGCTGTGGCGACCCCTAACGGGAGCAGCCGAAAGAAGAACAACATATAGATATAATATATATAGTATATATACAGTATATATATATATATATATATATACAGTATATATATATATATATATATATATATATATAATAATATATATAATATATATATTGTTGTGGATTCTCGCCACTCCGGCGTGCGGACGACCGCCTTCAGCTAATTGCGGCCGCGCGCGCCCACCGAACGTGGCAATCTAGTCGCAGCTTTTCGATCAATGCCGAAACCCAGCCACGGGTGTTGTTAACCACACCATAAATCAGCCAACTCTTCTGTCCACGCGCGACAGGGTTGATCGCCGAATTGTCGATGTACCTAATTATTCGCACAGACAGAAATGCCGGGGATTTACACCTCAACAGAGCCTGCACAAAAACGAGCCGCTTTAAGCAGCTCGTTCTGTTTGCGATTGCCGAGCGTTTATATATCGCCAAGCCCCGTCGGACCCGATTATCTTATCGGTGTTAAAAACAGCTAATATTCCGAACGCAATTACGGCAGTTCAATGGAGAAGGGACGCAACGAGCAGGTGAATATTCAAAACAATAGGGGACATTTATTTCAATTGCACATATGCAAGCAAGGCAATGAATGGGGGTAGGAGACAAGACACAAGCAAAAGACCTACAGCCGTTATCTATTTTACCATGCACATGCACTTAGTCAGTTCACTACTTAAAGGACAAGGCGCCACAGACTTCCATGCAAAAACCCCCGAAAAGAAAGAAGAGAAGCACCGGGCTCGTAAGCCTTTAATGTTCCTCGAGCTGGGATGACCGAGGAGCTCCGCGAGGCCGTGCAGGTTACCTTCGTCACCCTTGAGGCGACTCGATGGTCTTTTCGTCGGCGACCCTCCGTATGTCTCGGTTGTCCAAGCGGCAGCTGTTGTAACGGCGGTTCAGTTGGTCCAGGGCTAGCAGTCCGGCCTGGTTGATCGGCCTGGCCGACGATGCTTCAGAGGAGCGAAATGGGCCTTGCTCTTTTTGACTTGATGATCTTTAAGAGCCCGTTCACTCCTCAGCGTCGCTCGACCGTTATGTAGCTGGCTGGCGACGTCTCTCCGGCTGCCACTCGACCAACTCCGACCAACTCTGGCGCTCTCCACACCGACTCCTCTGCACTGGACTCCACACTCCACCGGACTCACAAACTCCACTGGACTCCAAACTCCACTGCAGGCTCGACTCTCTGGACTGTAACGGCCCAGCCCAACTCTCAACAACCCTTCTCGGCATTTCAGCCCAGCCTTTTATCGGTACGGGGGGGGGGGGGGGTGCTTGGTCTTTCACCTTCGACCCTTCACCCCCAGCTGGTTCCGCCCTTTCATCGTTTTGATCCGTTTGCAAGTCATGCACGGACGTGTTTGAGATCACTCTCACAACGCGGCGTGTTTGAAAACACCTGCCGCTGTGAGGAGGTCATCGTGTTCGTCCGCGAGATGTTGCTTGTTGGGGATGCCGCTGCCGGAAAAGATGGCCGTGGAGATGATGGTGAGAGATGTTGTTTGTTTGTTGAAATGTTGTTTTTGTGGAGATGATCTTTTTGTGGAGATGATGGTGAGGACTTGTTGTTGTTTGTGGAGATGATGGTGAGGAGATGTTGTTTGTTTTAAAATAAAGATAGAAAAAGAATAACGGCTAACTCAAAGATGCACAGCCCGGTCACGAATAAATCCCGTTAGACATTGGTGGGGAAATCTAACCTGGACACACACTTATCGACATAACTGACCTCTGGGAAACCTGAATGGTGATCTGTGAATTTCCACAACCATAACACTATGTAATATATATGTATATAGTTGCAGAAATTATTCCTCGGGATTAATAAATGCTTAATATAGTGTAGTTATTACCCTCGCCAAAGGAGAGAGTGTTGCATTTGGGTCTGTTTGTTCTTTGTCTGTTTGTCTCGGTCCGCACAGAACTTTCGTGTTTTTCTCCGCAACCGCTTGTCGGGTTGAGATGAAATTTTCCCAATTGGTGCGACTACTCATGTAGAATGTTTCAATGATAATTATGACATCATAGGTAATGGGGTATGGCAGCCATATTGGAAAAACGGAAAAAAACTTTGGACCGCTGTATCTCTGAAAACCATTTTATAACTGCCAGTAGTTATAAAGTGGTAGTTCTAATTATGTCTCTTATTTATTATGTAACACACCAGTACATAAATGCCACGCAAAATACACCACACAAAACAAGTCCTGGCAAGGGTCTGAAATCTCTGATTGCTCTTTTTCTTGTTTCCATATTTAAAGTTTAGCATAATCGTGGAAGTAATTCAATGTGATCGTAGACCTGCGTTGCCAATTTGTATAGTTGGAAACGTCAATCCCAAGAGATTGTGTCTCAAATTCCTCTTTCCTGCAAGATTTTATTTAATGGACCAATCGTAGAGGAGA
>CM068956.1:104684173-104699106 GCA_035128595.1 Eptatretus atami | reverse complement strand
TCTTATCAATGAAAAATGAATTTTTCCAACCTCCAAAAAATTACGGCGGCCGCACTATTTCCACGTTCGCCGTAGGGTAGTCCTAAGGCGTCCCTGTGTTCAACGTACGGTGGCCTTGCGGTCTGTGTGACTACCTGCGGGCAATGCCAGGTCGACGACAACGGTTTCCCTACGCCCGCCGTTTGCGTCCCTACGTACGGCTCCGTGGGCAGTCTGACGTCGACCTGCGGCGCTTACGCTAGAGATCGGAGGAGTGTAGTACGTTCTACTGTTTGGGACCACCAGTGTTGGGAACAAAAAGCGATAATCCATAACAGATAATTATCGGGTTTACCTTTTTTATCGGACTTATTATCGAAAGTTTAACTTCCACTTTATCGGTTATTCGGACCAGTTAATCCGATTAACTCTGATTTTTTAGGTCCATTACATTTTTACTGAGGTACCCATGATTCCGTGGTTTATAACTTTTTCGCATGATTGGTCTCGTTAACATTTTATCATTTCCGCTGGTCGCATTTTCGCCGAACTAATATTATTATTCAATGAGGAGAAAAAAAAAAATTGTACATGATTTATAGATTACTTGTTTTACAAAGATAATGCTGAATCAGGCCTGCCGCTGTGAAGAAAAAGCTCTGGAAGGGAAGAAGAAGTACGAGGAGTCAGAAGAACGAAGAAAAGAAGAAAAGAAGAAAGTAAGAGAGAGAAGAAGAAGAAGAAGAAAGAAGAAGAAGGAAGAATGAAGAAAGTAACCTTTGCAAGCGACTTCCTCAGCCATGCGGCTGCTTGGGCTCTGCATGGTCACTGGGTTCGGTCAAGGAGTATCGAGAAACCCAAAAAAAAAAAAAATAAAAAACATTATGTGACTGCACTTGTGTGACCTGGAAATACTGCGCCGCCCTATATATTGCATAGTGGCCCGTAGATTTTTTCGACCCTTCGGGCCGCGAGCCAAATTGTGACTGCAGCATTTAGGGTGGCCCGAACTATATTTGTTTTGGCTATCGTTGAACCTTTTTGGCTGTATTTCTCGAACATACATATATACATACTATGTATGTATATAATATTATATATATATATATTATATATATTATTAATTATCTGGAATAGGCAAAGCCTAGAGCGAACGTAGAATTCTTTCTTACATTCTCTCTCTGACTTTACCTATAACTGTTGTGACAACTATATCGCAATTTCCGGTTACTTCGGCCTGGAATCGGATCATCAGATGATCATTTTAATCACATAAAAAAAAAAGTAAAATAAAAAAATAAAAAAATTTATATATTTATTTTTTTGATGATGCGGAGATTATCTTTATTAAATCATGGAGGAAATTATACACCATGATTCTGAATTTATTTGGGTCTTTCATGACTCCGACGACATTGCCTTAATTTCTCCGGTTGCATCATTTCCCTCCATGACAAAAACCGGAAAACAAAAAAACCCAGAAAACAAAACAAAACAGAAGCAAAAGTGCATAAGCCAACGACACGGGATTCACAATTGCCAGTTTATTGTTGTGTTTTGTTGTTTCCTATTCTCTCAGTGCACCGTTTTAGTAATATTCAAAGAAGAAATTACAAAACCCAACGTGTTTTATACACCGCACAGGTTTAAAAACAACCGCAAGCAGAAGGTCCATAGCTTGACGACACGGATGTCCAACATAGGCAGGTCGGTTTGTTGTTGTTGTTGTTGTTCCTATTTCTCTACGGTGCACGCATTAAGTTGAAAGCTTCAGCGTGCGTTCGCTAATATATATACTCTATAAAAAGATGAGATTTCAGTAATTATATAGATAATGGTCTTGTCTGTCTGTCTTCCTTTGTTAATTTTCTTTTTCTCGCCTTATTACAGCAATATACTAAAACCTTCCTGCGTGCAATTATTGTCCAAATAATGCTTCAGAGTTGTGTTAGCACGTCAGTCTGTTCCAACAACTGCTTTTACCAGACAGAAGATTTGTCAACTAATACAACAAAGTTAGACACCTGTTCTGAATGTTTGCATCAACTTTCAAGCTTTAATTTACTTCCATGCTGCAGCAACAGCTTGCAGTTGCTAACCCATTACTTGTCCCTGAAAAGGGCCTTTTTTAACACTCTGAAAATTACATTATTTTTTCAGTTTGGTTAACTACAACTTTCTTTTTGTTAAACTTTTTTCTCTGGCGTTTACCGTTTAGCTTTTTGTATCCATTCAGTTTATTCACTGACTTGAACTGCTTAAATTTTCAGTAAAAACTGAAAAACTTGGGGTGTTCATAAACCTCTTAGGACCGTGAGTGTATAGTGTTCGGTTGGTATGATGGCCTATGGTTTGCACCACTTTGCCTCTAAGCTGTTCTAATCTAGGTTTGAGATCCCGGAATCAGCTATAAACAGTCACACTTGGTGTTGCACAGGTAGGGTGATTCATCAATATGGGCGCCTTTCTCTGGATTGGAGCGTTGAACGGGGGTCCAGTCCATGTGCGCATTCGTTGTTGGAACATTACAGATCCTCATTGTGTGCTTGCAAAGAGTACGGCAAAGCTCTTGTGGCATTCCGGAACAAATTACAAATTCCTGCCCTCATGACTGCTTGGAAAGCAATGGCAAACCACGGCAGTATAACCCTTTGTCAGAAACTGCTTCGGCAGCACCATGCTCTCTAACAGAGATGTGGTGTATCTTCTCTGCTGAGGCTCTGTCCAAAAGGCAGGTTCTGTGCTTCAAAGCACTTATGGCAGGCATTCATTGCGGTGCATTTGGCATCGCTTTCCAAGGCAAATCAGTCAATTTTTGTAACTTGGTTCAATGTGCCGATAATAAACTCAAATACTTTCATGAAATATACCGCTGGATCCTACAACATCCAGCAATTAAAGCCAGCAGACAGGATTACCCACTTAACTGTCCATCCGAAGGAGATCTGTGCACTTTGTGATGCAACACTCTCCTTGGAAGATCAATCTGGCAGTTTCTATTTGGACAGGAATCTTAACTTCAAATGAACAGCTCAAATGTAAATGCGCGACCTCAGCATCACCTCCTGCTTCTATTCTATGTACATATATACATCGTGCGATACACAGGCATCTTTTGCGAGGACCAACATCGACCCAATGGGGTTCAGATTTCTAAGAGTTCCTTCTGCGTTTTCAAAACCGATCTCATTGCGGCACACAAAGCATTTGCATATCCTTGTAGCACAAATAACCTAAATACAAGAATTACAAATGAACGTACGTCGAGTCTCAGGCTGCAAGGGCGTTTTGTCCGTATTGTACTCTTCAATTGGAGGCTTTTTAAACGGCATTCCAGACCACCCAGCCATCCAGCATATAAGCGTCCAGTGCTGCTTCATCGTTCTGCAGGGAAATTCTATGCATAGGAGGAAAGAATGATCTAATGTCTCTCTCTCTCTTCTCTCTCTCTTCTCTCTCTCTTCTCTCTCTCTCTTTCTCTCTCTCTTCTCTCTCTCTCTTCTCTCTCATCTTTCTCTCTCTTTCTCTCTCTCTTCTCTCTTCTCTCTTCCTTTCCTTCTCTTCTCTTCTCTGCTCTCTCTTCTCTTCTCTTCCTCTCTTTCTCTCCTCTCTTCTCTCTCTCTTCTCTCTCTCTTCTTTTCTCTCTCTCTCCTTCTCTCTTCTCTCTCTCTTCTCTCTCTCTCTCTCTCTCTCTCTCTCTCTCTCTCTCTCTCTCTCTCTCTCTCTCCCTATTGTGCACCACAAAAATAGGCAGTATATGATGGGAACCACTTATTTGTGGTTTTGGTTTAATGGAACATCCAGTGTGTAATGTCTCAGCATGGATCATAGGGAATCATGACGATTTAGGCTTGGAATCCAAGGAAATACATCTTACACATTGTTATACAGAATGATGAGGATTTGTTATAACTTTCAACAACACAATAAGTCACGACCTGACACTGTGTGTTGTAATCGGTAAGTGTGTGTCCGCTCTGAGTCTGTTAGGTCCGGGCGACCTCGACCCCGGCCAAGACTGTTAAATGTGGTATGTGCTGCTCCTTACTTGTCACTAGGAAACTAAAACGATTGAGGTATGGACAAACAACAATAGATTGGCCAACCATTGTGCTAGATTGATTGGTTTTTCTATGGCTCCTCTTGCGTTGAATTTCCTTAAATGACTTGCATTGACACCAACAGCATTGATAACAGGTAGTCAAGGTGTACAGACGAATTTCCAGCGCATTAGAGTCTGTCGAATGTTTTTGGGCTTACACATTGGTATGCTTACACATTGTCTATAGCAATAACAAAACCATGTGCTTTCCCCGATTGTTCTCGGGTCACTCACCTGCAATTCACCCCCGCCGTCTTTTTCATTTTTTCTTATTTTCTTATTTGCATTTATTTATTATTTTCATTTTATGGATCTGATTTCACTATGTTTTTTCTGTGATTTTTTCCCAGTGCAATGGCTTCGTATGTCCATCAGCATGCCGAAATTCAGCTTTCTACATCACCCAGACGGTACCAAACTTTAATATCAGTGAGTCAGTGTTAAGATATTTCATTATTTATTTTTATTTATTTATATTTTCATTTATAGCTTGATATCCGATGATAGTGATTTTTTCCTGGTTTCATTTGTCCATCGGCTTGGCAAAAGTTTAGCTTTCTACGTCACCCGGAAGATACTGATCTTTAATATCAGTCAGTGAGTGAGTCAGTCAGTGGTTAGAAAGTAGCATTTACAATCAATACTAGCAGTGTGAGCTGACACATTGTGTAAGCAGAACAAACCATGTTTCCCAAATTGTCTCGGGTCGCTCACCTGCATTTTGATTTTTATTTATTTATTTTCATTTATTTATATTTTCATTTACGGATGCTTTCAATGCTCTGTAATTTTTCCTGTGTTATCTGCTTCGATGTCCATCGGCACCACAAAATTTCAGCTTTCTACGTCACCTGGAGGCACCGATCTTTAATATCAATCATCAGTCAGTCGTTACTATATATATTTATATATAATATATATAGTATTATATATATATATATTGTATATATATATTATATTATATATATATATATATATATAGGGTAGCCGAAAGTTACTTTACCCCTGATAAATTTCTCGCACTTCAACCTCCGTCCCTTCCCCTCTACCCCTCACCCCTCCGCCCGCTATTGGTTGCGGAAACACTGACTCAGAAGAAATGAGGGGGTTGGAGCACATTACAGATACAATGACAAATTAATTAATTGTTAGTACTTATCAATAAACTTTATATTAAAGAAGTTCAAGAAAACAATGCTTTCACTGGGAAGGGTAAAGTGACTTTCAGGCCACCCTGTGTATACTATATTTACTATATTATATATATATATATATAATATATAATATAATACATATATAAATATACATATATAAATAATATTGTACAATATACATACACATTATACATACATATATATACATATATACATATACATTTACTATATATATACATATATACATATACATATATATATATATATATATATATATACGTATATATATGTATATTTGAATGGTCTTTCGCTTGGGTCCTGCGGGAGATCAAATCTCGAAGATATGCAAGGTTAATGACCGCTCTTAGAATCCAAGAAAAACAACTGCTTTTTGGCACCAGGAATCGCTTTCTGCGAGTCTCCCTCAGTGTCTTGAGTGCCCTGATGTCCTGTGAAACGGAAACACGTTAAAAAAGCACTTAGGGCACACGAGGGCAAACCCTTCAGAGGAAGTGAAGCAAAAATTTTACATCCTCTACAATGAGAAACAAGGGTGGAAATGCGCCAATTAATGCGGGAAACCCTAGAAACGTTGCGGAATCAGCTTATTGCACTTTTCGATTTGTGTACATTCTTTGAAGCTTTAATGGACATCATACATCCTGGGTATGATATTCGATAGAAATAAACAGTTTAATAAAAATCATGAACAACACTTTGAGAAGCCCTGTACATCCTACTGAGTAATAGAGACCTTCTTGATGTGTGAAGGAATCAAGCTTTGCTAAGTGATATCAGTTCCAGGACACTGTGGGTCCTGACCTTCTAACAAGCTTGCTTAGCGCTGCGTTGGACCGGAATAGACCCAATCGAATTGGATGGATGTGTGTGTCCTGCCCTCGTATTTGAACTCGTTTTCAGGATCGGATCAAATGATGGGAGAAAACAAATTCCCTTTGGTGGGGTCCCGTTCTAGAGCGGGAGAACAGAGCACTCATTTGGAAAACCTTGCTCCCTGTCCCACGAGTTCCATTGGAATTTCTGAAAGCAGTCCTCCTTTTCATAGCTGGGGTCTTCATGTCGAGGCCTCATGGTATGTGACCGCACTTCTATGGCTCGCGTCAAAATTAAACAGGTTCCCTTCAAGGTCAGCGCTTGGAAATGGAAGGACACACCAGGAGATGGGAGATACACATCCTGCTATATAATGATCTCTAAATATATATATATATATATATACATATATATATAACTGTTTATATATATATGTATATATATACTATATAATAATAATGAGCCACTTAATATAATGATCTTTAAAAAGCACAATAGAGATCGTTTGGCAAGAAGCCAAAATCGCGCACCTTGCCCTCACACTCCGGAATCGCACACCCATTGCAGTTGTACGTTTCCCTCGTGCACTGAAATAACACACCCATTCGCTTTGCTTATCCCTTCGTGCTCCGAGTCACTCATTACCCATTGTTGCATTGTGCACTTCCCGTCATTGTTCCAAATTGCACTCTCATCACACCATGTCCTTCCCTCGTGCCCTGAATCACACACTCATTATATTGTTGTGCTTCCATACCTGCTCCAAATCTCACACCGCCATTACACTGTGTGCCTTCCCTCGGCATTTCGAATCACACACCCATCGCACTGTATGCTTCCTTCTGCTCTTGATCACACACCAATCACACCTTGTGCTTTCCCTCGTGCTACAAATTTGCACACCAATCGTACCCTGCATTCCCTCCTGCTCCATGAGCGGAAAACACCGCTTCTTTTCTCAATGAACCACATAATTATATTTCATTGAGAAAAGTCACCACACCAAGCCTGGTGTGTCACTTAATTAGGTTTAATTTTGTCACGCCATGCGCTGGTTGCTCTTGTGATGTAAGAGATAGGAACCCAGGTGGCAGTACTAAAAAAATTGGAAGTAAAACATTTTATTCCTCATATTAGAAGAAAAACATTTGTAGTTTAAGGAAACCACGTTACATTCCCCCTGCATATGTCATGACCTGTGGTTGAGTTCTGTACAAGTGTTGGGCTGTTGGTTAAGATGTTCTGCATTGGACATCTTCTTCTCCAAACCAGATTTCAAAAAAAATTTGAAAATTGGCCATGTGTTCATAAACTCCCAATGTGTTGTGTGCAGGAGTGATAATGATGACATTCATCGCGCTGAAGTGGTATTCCAGCATTATTGGCTGAATACAATAATCCTTATCCGAAAAAATCTGAACTTCATACGTCTGATCTTACAACTCCGATGTGACTAAGAATTAAACTGTTAGGACTCATCGGTCATGTGGTCTGGTGGCCATATTGGATATTGACAAGAAATTAAAAAAAAATCTTCTTCTCCCAGGAAACTGCTCAGCAGATCGGATGTGAAATTTCATATATATGCATCCGGACTAGCCTCATGGGAGAATATACAGTTTGATGTTTTTATTCTATATTAACCTTTATTGAACGCGAATTTAGTCCTTAATGTGCACAAATGTGGTCGTTAAATATCCAATAATTAATCAATAATCAATAAAGCTATGGTAACGAATGGACAATGTTGGTGACATAATAGGGTGCATGGATAGATACGGGTATATGGGACCGTTAATAGCATGTGGGCCATCATCGTAGCTGTGTTCAGTTAACGATTGGTATTTTTTGTTCAGAATTAGTGACGAGCAAGACATATTGAGCTCTACTGAGTGCCGTTCTCGTTAAAAAAAGTTTTTTCTTGACTTGTTTAACTATTTTTCCTGATTATGGTGCCAATTATGTCATTCATTTACTAAATTATTCGAATTGCATTTAAATGGGGAATCCCAAACCCCCACCACCCCCCCCCACCACGATATATTCATCTAAGTCCCCTCCCTTAATATCCCGTGTGGAATATTTTCCATCCCTTCTGTCCCCACTCAGACATTCCGTTTCATGCGTTGTCCTTTCACTTTTGGAGTCAATCTATTTATTTTAGTACGCCAACATGGAAGAACTTATTCGATACCCCCCTTCTCCTTTCTTGCTCCTTCCCTTCTATCCTAATCTCTACCCACATACTTCCATATCTCCCAACTTCCATTCCCTTCTTCTCCAAAATTCCAATTCATCTCCTTTCTTCTCCTACCATCCTTACATTTCTTTTTCTGTGTCCTCTTATTTACATCCCTACCAAAACGTACAAATCAGGGATACCCCCGATTTCCTATCCTCTTCCCTTTCTGTTTCTTTTCTCAAAGTCGGCCTTTCCATTTCTCTTTCCCTCGCCACCCCTCTCCACCCTGTATTTCATAGTGGTTTTGAAACTTTGCCCCTTCACAAAATTCCTACATCCCATGCAGCCCACACTCCAGCCGTCAATGGTCTCTTGCACCTTTTAAAATGAAACTTTTCTACCAACAGCACCGACACGGAACGACTGCCCATTCCTAAATCATCTGAATCCCCTACTGTCTAAATCAAACAGAAGACCCAAATTGCATTAGAGTCATCAGAATGACCTGAAGAAGTAAAGAAGCAAGAAAATATGGATACTCATCAGCAGGAACCTGGATAGATTTCGGGTTCAGGTGTTACTCCTCTACCCTCAAATCCCATCAGGTGCAGCCAATGAAGGCAAGGGATTCGTCTCCACAGGGGGGTGAGTGTATTTGCTCCTCTTGACACACACCCTCTTCACACACACACAACTCTTCACACAATCCAATTGAATCCTCATTAATCCCTAAACAAATTTTCACATACTCAATTACAACAACACTCATTGCTCCATCAGCCTCAACCGTTTGGGACAATGAGGAATGAAAAGAGGAGAAGGCATCACGTGAATCTATGGTCAGGCCAACTTTCACGAAAGAAAAATCCCCAATCATCATTTAAATCAAAGAAAATTCCACAGCCGAGGGCGCCCACCCACCTCGACTGTGGGTTGCTATTATGAGCAACACAACTCGCCGTGGCGCCCCACACAGCCCTTCTGTGCATGGCCTGGCGATTCTCACCATGCAAAACTCTATGGGGCCACCACTTGGTTTCCCACCCTGCACGTCTTCTTGCCCCCACCTCTCCGCCAAATTTTTTGTCGGGGCTGGCCCATGCGGAATTTTGCTCTGACTGATCCCTTTACTTTCAGTTGTGCCTTCCAGGACGGATCCGTCTTCCTTCCGAAAATTACCAAACTGCCCCGATCTTGTCTAAAAAGTATACCGGGCGATAAAATGCGCTCCAAATAGCGACGCTTCCTTTTAAACATATCAGGTTCTCCATGAAACTCGGCGGAGAGAATTTAACCAACAAGTTACTAACCTGCAAGGGTTTGCATGATGCTCCCACATGCGGCACCCCATGCTCCCCTTCCAACTCACCCCAAGCCGGACTCATATTCCCTGGGGAAGCCGGTTCAATTTCTAAACCTTCAGTCTCTTGATAGCTTCCCCGGACACATTCCTCTTACCTTCCCCATACACAATTCCTTGCACTTGCCTCAACCCTCGCTCTTCCTCCGACACCACTTTATTTCCTCTACTGGCACGACAACCATAACAAAATACTCTACTCCCGTTTCCAATGCCATTCCATTTTCATTTGCCCCCTTTTATATCCTATCCTCCTGCTTGTGGCATTATCTCCTTTAATCTCCACTTCTGTCGCTGCACTTAATTCTTCAACCACTCTCTATATCCTGTGCTACCTCTGTGGTCTGTTCTTTATCCGTGTGAGTGGCTCTGTCTCTTTTCACCCTTCTACTCTTAACTGTTCCTCCTTTCACTGCCTACTCCCCTCGCAATACCTCCCAGTCCCTCCCACCACCCTGGTTCTGACCGTACTGGGTGCTATTTTGTGCTTTGTATGTCCTGACCACACCACGTTCTCTTGCCATTTGCCACTGCTTCCCACGAACGGTCATCCAGCTCGACTCCCATTTTGGTCCTGCTTTGTCATACCATGGCCTTTACGATTTCCCAGATGAACCCAGCCCTTGGCCTCCATTCATCAGCCATAAGCTGCATCAGTGGGCCATTCCACACTGCTTGTGACGAGAGCCACTTGCTGTCCTTATTGCTTTTCAATTGGGGCATCGTGTTACGCTTGTGGGGTATCAGAAAAGCGGTATCAGAATTTGGGAAAGGTGGTCGGGGTGACTCCACCACACTCCCAGAAGTCCCGCCTCAATGTCTGTTTGAGTCGGCAATGGCATTCCTTGCCAGCTCACACCCTCCTGGTCATGCCTACCTTGACCTGAACATCGGTTGACTCCTAACAAATTTGTGCGCTTTCCGTACGCTTTCGCAATATTGCTTTCGAGACACTGGACAACTTGCACCTTGGGTTCAATCTCACCACCCAGGACACCAACCACTTTAGGACGCGTTGCCCCAGTTTGAATCCATTGAGTCCACTTTCGTGACCATCTCAGCCCCACCACAGAGACTTCTGCGTCGGGTCACATGCCAAGTTGCGTTACCATGCCAATTGGAAAATATCTGTCCGGGGTGAGTGACGTGCCATGCAATCAGGGACAGACTTTACTTTTGATGAGCAACCAATGAGCCACGCTGATCCAGAAACTTCAGCACCAAGACACGGCCATCTCTATCTCAATCAGATTTCCCAGAAGCTGCATTAATGAACTGTCGCAAGCCAAGCAGGATGAACAAAGACCAAGTCAATTCAACAAGTGTATTGTTGGTGTGTGTAAAAGCAGATAGTTACGTTTAAGTACTAAGCAGCAATTGCAATCATAAGTTCCCCGTAATTAGCCCCTTTCGATAGGTGCCCATGAACAGTCCAAGCGAACAAACGCGAGCTAATTAAACTATGCAATTAAGGCCTTCAGACACACACATTGCAAAGGACTCAGCTTGCCACAGGGACAGACAAACAGATGCCACGAGGCCAAAACCACAGTGTTGGTTATTGAACAGGCACTGTCCAGCTCTGATAAGCTGCAAGGAGAGTGGGGGTGCGGAACAACAGCGCTCGTCAGAGGCAGGCATGACGCCGCGCGTAAGCAAGGCGTGTGCGCAGGGTTCGGGTGGAGGGCGTGGCTGGTGTCCGGCAGCTGCTTTACAGATTCTGCCACCCTACCGCTTTAAATTGGTCTCACTTTCTGCTTTGTGGGTCCAACGCCATGCCCCCTTTATCATCCTCGGCCCTGCATGTTATTGCGTGACGCACCGCACCCCCCCAATCTCGCTCACCACATTGAGGGACAGCCCAGTACTGGGTGGCAAGCCTGCATGACCCCTGACCTGGCAGAATTGATGACACAGTAGGCCTTGGATTATTAGGGCCTGTTTCCCACCTAAACTAAGGGCTGTGGCCCTAGCTGAAACACTCATAAAGTTACATCTAGTGTAAAGAACAAACGGTAAGGACATTGGAAATCCAGGTCAAGTGGGGATTTAGTTGGGTTTTTTAGACACACACCACACTGGGATGGGTCTGACATTTCCAAGGCTTGCACGAATTTAGTGACACATTTTAAAAATGGCAGTTGAATACTTTCATGCTTCTTCTAATAATAATAATAACAATAATAATACTTGTTTATTCATATCAAATACTAAAAAGGCCAGTCCGAAGACTTGATATTTGTAAAGTTTTATTGTTAAGGTATTACGAAAATTATATGGTTTTACATTGTAAAGTATAAAATACAGTAATCATTACACACATCATTGCTTTCAAACTAATTATAAAAGATAAATACCATTGCCCAAATTGAAAAAAAATGGAAGATTGCGGTCTTACAATAATAATCACATTGAACTATTGCACAATTAGGAATCACAAGATATACAAAAAATTGGTGGCCAATGTGCTGTGGCCGAAAATAATGATTGAAAAACACACAGGAGTATACAAAAATAATTGTACTCATGATGACGAGTTTTCAATATAATCTGTTGAAGTGTGGGAATGGTTTGACTTTTTATACCGTTGTGTCTTCTACAGTGTGGGTAAGTCCAAATTCGAAAGTTTTAGTTGGAGGTTTGAACGAAATTGAGATTTTACGGGATCGGATGCAGTCATTTCAAAATGATGCTCCAATTTGAGGAGAGTTGTTTCCAAACTGTTTGTGGGGTAGTTATGTGTCTGCGCTCTAATAAGGGGCGGTGATGTTCAAGAGAACCACAATATTTGTTGTAAGAGTTGTGCTATTATAGTCTGTTATATAACGGATTGCACGCTTTCTGCACTCTGTTCTCCAATCTTGCACTTGAGCCTGGAGCTGAACCCAACACAGCGGAGAAACAAACTTCCAAGTAAGGGGACATTTTGTGATAGTCACCGGTTCACAACAAGGAAACATTATTTCTTTCAAACCGCACAGGATGTACAGCCTTCAGAGAAGCATGGCGTAACTATCTGCAAAAACTTGATTATTCCATCTCAGGTCAGTGTCTGATCTAGAAGGCTTAAGCAAGCACCTGGCTATCACTCCACTTCCCTGACAACTCCACCTTCCTGTTACATCTCACCTCCCTGATAAACTCCCCCCCGACTATCCACTTCGTAACATAAACCTCCGTATATAACATCCCACTCCCCCTGAAATACTCCTTTCCCTCAACCTCCCCCTTCCAAATGAACCTACCCTCTCCATTCCATCCCCCTGTATAATTCAACCCTCCTAAAAACACCCTCTCCTTTAACAACTCCCCTTTCCCCCTTAGATACAATCCCCTCTAATAACAATCTCCACCCCTTTCCCCCTGATAAATTCAACCTTCACGAATTTAATCTCCACTCTTCCCCCTAATTAATCTCCCCCTTCCCCTGTAATTTCAACTCTTCCCTGTAATAAACTCACCCCTTTCTGTAATAACATCTCCACCCCTTCCCCCTGTAATAATAATCACTCAGAATCTCCACCCCTTTCCCCTTGTAATACACCTCCCCTTAATACAACCCACTCCTTCCCCATGTAATAACAATCTCCACCCCTTCCCTCTCTGTGTAATAATAACCTCCACCCATTCCCCCTGTAATAAACAAACCATCCACCCCTTCCCCTTGTAATAACAATTACTCCTTCAATAATCCACCTTCCCTGTAACAATCTACCCTCCCCTGTAATAATAACCTCCACCCCTTCCCCCTGTAATAATCTTTCCACCTCTCCCGTAAATTCCCACCTCCTTCCCCATATGCAATAATAATCTCCACCCCTTCCCCCTGTAATAACAACTCCACCTCCGCAACATTCTCCACCCTGCCTTAATTAACAATCTCACTTCCCCTTATATAATTCCAACCCCTTCCCCCTTGATACATTCACCCGTCCCCTATAAAATCTCCACCCTTCCTATACTCCACCTTCCCTCTAATAAACATCCCCTTATCAACATTCACCTCTTCCCCCTTTAATACAACTCCACCCCTTCCCCCTGTTAATAAAACCTCCACCCCTTTCCTAAAAACCCACTCCCTGTAATAATCAATTCCACTCCCTTCCCCCTGTAATACAAATCTCCACCCCTTCCCCTCTCTGTAATAACAATCCTCCACCCTTCCCCCTTTCTTGTTAATAACAATCTCCACCCCTTCCCCCTTGAATAATAACAATCTCTCCACCCCTTCCCCTCCTGCTAATAACAATCTCCCACCCCTCCCCTGCTAATAATAATCCTCCACCCCTCCCCTGTAATAACAACTCCACCCCTTCCCCTGTAATAACAATTTCCCACCCCTTCTCCCCAGTTAATAATAAACTTCACACCCTTCCCCTGTAATTAACAACCCACCCCTTTCCCCTCTGTAAAATAACAATCTCCACCCCCTTCCCCGTAAACAGCCACTTCCCTGAATAACTCAACCTCCATACTCTCCACCCCTTCCCCCTGTAATAACATCTCCACCCCTCTCCCCTTGTAATAATAACCTCCACCCCTTTTCCCCTGTAAATAATTAATCTCCAACCCCTTCCCCCTGCTAATAACTAATCTCCCCCCTTTCCCCTCCTGTAATAAAATCTCCACCCTTCCCCCTATTCTTGTAATAAAATCTCCACCCCTTTCCCTCTATGTAATAAACAATCTCCACACCCCTTCCCCCACTGTAATATAAATCTCACTCCCTCCCCTCTTGTAATAATAATCTCCACCCTTCCCCCTTGTAATAACAATCTCACCCCTTCCCCCTGTAATCACTTTCCTTAAAACAATCTCCACCCTTCCCCCTGCTAATAACTAATCTCCACCCCTTCCCCTCTTGTAATAACAATCTTCCACCCTATCCCCCCTTTGTAATAACAATCTCCACCCCTTTCCCCTGTAAATAACAACTCAACCCCTCTTCCCCCGTGGTAATAACTAATCCTCACCCCCTTCCCCTTGTATAATAATCTCCCACCCCTTCCCCCTGTCATAATACAATCTCCCTCCCTATTCCCCCTTTTGTTAATAATAATCTCCACCCCCCTGTAATCCCCCCCCTTGTAATAACATCTCCACCCCTTCCCCCGTGTATAACAATCTTTCCACCCCTTCCCCCCTGTGTAATAACAATCTCCACCCCTTCCACATTTGTAATAAACATACTCCGTATAACAATTCTCCACCCTTCCCCCTGTAATAATAATCTCCACCCCTGTTCCCCATGTAATTATTTCACCCCCTAACAATCTCCACCCCTTCCCTCCTGTAATAACAATCTCCATCTCTCTCTTTTTT
>CM068956.1:104651743-104662280 GCA_035128595.1 Eptatretus atami | reverse complement strand
GTTTATATATATATGTATATATATATATATATATAATATAATGAGCACTAATATAATGATCTTTAAAAGTCACAATGAAGATCGTTGGGCAGAAGCAAAATGCGCACCTTGCCCTCACACTCCGAATCGCACACCCATTGCATTGTACGTTTCCCTCGTGCACTGAATAACACACCCATCGCTTGTGCTTCCCTCGTGCTCCGAGTCACTTACCCATGGCATTGTGCACTTCCCTCATGTTCCAAATTGCACTCTCATCACACCATGTCCTTCCCTCGTGCCCTGAATCACACACTCATTATATTGTGTGCTTCCATCCTGCTCCAAATCTCACACCGATTACACTGTGTGCTTCCCTCGCATTTCGAATCACACACCCATCGCACTGTATGCTTCCTTCATGCTCTGAATCACACACCAATCACACCTTGTGCTTCCCTCGTGCTACAAATTGCACACCCATCGTACCCTGCACTTCCCTCCTGCTCCATTGGCGGAAACACGGCTCTTTTCTCAATGAACCCATAATATATTTCATGAGAAAGTCACCACACCAAGCCTGGTGTGTCACTTAATAGGTAATTTTGTCACGCCATGCGCTGGTTGCTCTTGTGTAAGAGTAGAACCGCAGGTGAGTACTTAAAAAAAATTGGAAGTAAACATTTTTTCCTCATATAGAAGAAAAACATTTAGTTTAAGGAAACCACGTTACATCCCCCTGCATATGTCATTACCTGTGGTTGAGTTCTGTACAAGTGTTGGGCTGTGGTTAAGATGTCTGCAATTGGACATCTTCTTCTCCAAACCAGATCAAAAAAATTTGAAAATTGGCATGTGTCATAAACTCCCAATGGGGTGTGCAGAGTGATAATGATGACATCATCGGTGAAGTGGTATTCCAGCCATTATTGGCTGAATCAAAATCCTTATCCGAAAAATCTGAAACTTCATACGTCTGATCTACAACCCGATGTGAGTGAAGAATTAAACTTAGGACGTCATCGGTCATGTGGTCTGGTGGCCATATTGGATTGACAAGAAATGTAAAAAAATCTTCTTCTCCAGAACTGCTCAGCAGATCGATGTGAAATTTCATATATATGATCGACTAGCCATGGGGAATATACAGTTTGAATGTTTTTCATATTAACCTTTATTGACGCAATTTAGCCTTAATGTGCACAAATGTGGTCGTTAAATATCCCAATAATTAATCAATAATCAATAAAGCTATGGATAACGAATGGCAATGTGTGTGACATAATAGGGTGCATGGATGATACGGGTATATGGGCCGTAATAGCAGTGGGCCATCATCGTAGCGTGTTCAGTTAACGATGGTATTTTTTGTTCAGAATTAGTGCACGAGGCAAGACTATGAGCTCTACTGAGTGCCGTTCTCGTTAAAAAAAGTTTTTTCTTGACTTGTTTAACTATTTTTCCTGATATGGATGCCAATTATGTCATCATTTACTAAATTAATTCGAATGGCATTTAAATGGGGAATCCCCAAACCCCCACCACCCCCCCCCCCAACGATATATCTCATCTAAGTCCCCTCCCTTAATATCCCGTGGAATATTTCCATCCCTTCTGTCCCCACTCAGACATTCCGTTATGCTGTTGTCCTTCACTTTTGGAGTCATCTATTTATTTAGTACGCCAACATGGAAGAATTATTCGATACCCCCCTCTCCTTTCTCTGCTCCTTCCCTTCTATCCTATTCTACCCACATACTCCCATATCCTCCCAATCTTCCTTCCCTTCTCTCCAAAATTCCACTCATCTCCTTTCCTTCTCCTACCATCCTACATTCTTTTCTTGTCCTCTATTTACTCCCTACCAAAACGTACACAATCAAGGGATACCCCGATTCCTATCCTCTTCCCTTCTGTTTCTTTTCTCAATGTCGGCCTTTCCATTTTCTTCCCTCGCCACCCCTCTCCACCCTGTATTCATAGGGTTTGAAACTTGCCCCTTCACAAAATTCCTACATCCCATGAGCCACACTCCCAGCCCGTCAATGTCTCTTGCACCTTTTTAAAATGAAACTTTTCTACCAACAGCACCGACAACGGAACGAATTCCCATTCCTAAACATCTGAATCCCCTACTGTCTAATCAAACAGAAGACCCAATATTGCATTAGAGTCATCAGAATGAACCTGAAGAAGTAAAGAGCAAGAAAATATGGAGTCATCAGCAGGAACCTGGATAGGATTCGGGTTTCAGCTGTTACTCCTCTACCCTCAAATCCCATCCAGGTGCAGCCAATGAAGGCAAGGATTCGTCTCCACAGGGGGGTGTATTTGCTCCTCTTGACACACACCCTCTTCACACACACCCTCTTCACACACATCCATTGAATCCTCATAATCCCTAAACAAATTTTCACATCTCATTACACAACACTCATTGCTCCATCCAGTCCTCAACCGTTGGGACCAATGAGGAAGAAAAGAGGAAGGCATCACGTGAATCTATGGTCAGCCAATTCACAAAAGAAAAATCCCAATCATCAATTTAAATCAAAGGAAAATTCCACAGCCGAGGGCGCCACACCCACCTCGACTGTGGGTGCTATATGAGCACAACTCGCCGTGCGCCCCACACAGCCCTCTGTGCATGCCTGGCGGCTCACCATGCAAACTCTATGGGGCCACCACTTGGTCACTCCCTGCACGTCTTCTTGCCCCCACCTCTCCGCCAATTTTGTCGGGGCTGGCCCATGCGAATTTGCCTGACTGATCCCTCTTACTTTCAGTTGTGCTCCAGGAGGATCCGTCTCCTTCCGAAAATTACCAAACTGCCCCGATCTTGTCTAAAAAGTATACCGGGCGATAAAATGCGCTCAAATAGCGACGCTTCCTTTTAAACCATCAGGTTCTCCATGAAACTCGGCGGGAGAATTTAACCAACAAGTTAACTAACCTGCAAGGGATTGCATGCATGCTCCCACATGCGGCACCCCGTGCTCCCCTTCCAACTCACCCCAAGCCGGACTCATATTCCCTGGGGAAGCGGTTCCAATTCTAAACCTTCAGTCTCTGATAGCTTCCCCGGACACATTCCTCCTTCCTTCCCCATACACATTCCTGCACTTGCCTCAACCTCCTCTCCTCCGACACACTTTATTTCCTCTACTGGCACGACACATAACAAAAACTCTACCTCCCGTTCCAATGCCATTCCATTTTCATTTGCCCCCTTTTTATATCTATCCTCCTGCTTGGGCATTATCTCCTTTAATCTCCACTCTGTCGCTGCACTTTAATCTCAACCACTCTCTATATCCTGTGCTACCTCTGTGTCTGTTTCTTTTATCCGGAGTGGCTCTGTCTCTTTTACCCTTCTACTCTTAACTGTTCCCTCTTTCACTGCTACTCCCCTCGCAATACCTCTCAGTCCCTCCACCACCCTGGTCTGACCGTGACTGGGTGCTATTTTGTGCTGTATGTCCTGCACGCACACCACGTTCTCTGCCATTTGCCACTGCTTCCCACGAACGGTCACCAGCTCGACTCCCATTTGGTCCTGCTTGTCACCATGAGCCTTTACGATTTCCCAGATGAACCCAGCCTGGCCTCCATTCATCAGCCATAAGCTGCATCAGTGGGCCATTCCCACACTGCTGTGACGAAGTCACTCTGCTGTTCCTTATTGCTTGTTCAATTGGGGGCATCGTGTTAGCTTGTGGGGTATCAGAAAGCGGTATCAGAATTGGGAAAGTGGTCGGGGTGACTCCACCACACTCCCCAGAAGTCCCGCCTCAATGGTCTGTTTGAGTCGCAATGGCATCTTGCCAGCTCACACCCTCCTGGTCATGCCTACCTTGACTGAACATCGTGGTTGACTCCTAACAAAATTTTGCGCTTTCCGTACGCTTCGCAATATTGCTTCGAGACACGACAACTTGCACCTTGGGTTCAATCTCACACCCAGGACACCAACCACTCAGGACCGGTTGCCCAGTTTGAATCCATTGAGTCACTTCGTGACCATCTCAGCCCCCACCACAGAGACTTCTGGTCGGGTCACATGCCCAATGTTGCGTTACCATGCCAATTGAAATATCTGTGCCGGGTGAGTGACGTGCCATGGCAATCATGGGACAGACTTTACCTTTTGACTGAGCAACCAATGAGCCACGTGATGCCAGAACTTCAGCACAAGACCACGGCCATCTCTATCTCAATCAGATTTCCCAGAGCTGCCATATGAAACTGTCGCAAGCAAGCAGGATGAACCAAAGACCAAGTCAGATTCAACAAGTGTATTGTGGTGTGTGTAAAAGCAGATAGTTTACGTAAGTACAAGCAGCAATTGCAATCATAAGTTCCCCGTAATTAGCCCCTTTCGATAGGTGCCCATGAACAGTCCAAGCGAACAAACGCGAGCCTTAATTAAACTATGCATTAAGGCCTCAGACACACACATGACAAAGGACTCAGCTTGCCACAGGACAGACAAACAGATGCCACGAGGCCAAAACCCGAGTGTGGTTGATTGACAGGACTGTCCAGCTCTGAAAGCTGCAAGGAGGGGGCGGAAACACAGCGCTGTCAGAGCAGGCATGACGCCGGCGAAGCAAGGCGTGGCAGGTCGGGTGGAGGCGGGGCGTTGTCCGGCAGCTTTACAGATTTGCACACCCTACCGCTTTAATTGGTCTCACTTTCTGCTTTGTGGGTCCAACGCCATGCCCCCTTTATCACCTCAGGCCTGCATGTTATTGGTGACGCACCGCACCCCTCCAATCTCGCTCACCAATGAGGGACAGCCCAGTACTGGGGGTGGGGCAAGCCCTGCATGACCCCTGACCTGGCAGAATTGATGACACAGTAAGGCCTGGATTATTAGGGCCCTGTTTCCCACCTAAACTAAGGGCTGGTGGCCTAGCTGAACACTCATAAAGTACATCTAGTGTAAAGAACAAAGGTAAGGACATGAAATCCAGGTCAAGTGGGATTTAGTTGGGTTTTTTTTAGACACACACACACTGGGATGGGTCTGACATTTCAAGCTGCACGAATTAGTGACACATTTAAAATGGCATTTAATTACTTCATGCTTCTTCTAATAATAATAATAACAATAATAATACTTGTTTATTCATATCAAAATACTAAACAAGGCAGTCCGAAGACTGATATTTGTATAGTTTATATTGTAAGGTATACGAAAATTCATATGGTTTACATTGTAAAGTATAAAATAACAGTAATCATTACACAATCATTGCTTCAAACTAATTATAAAAGATAAATACCATGCCAAATTGAAAAAAAAAATGAAGATTGCGGTCTTACAATAATAATCACATGAACTATTGCACAATTAGAATCACAAGATATACAAAAATGGTGGCCAATGTGCTGTGGCGAAATAATGATGAAAACACACAGGATATACAAAAATAATGTACTCATGATGACGAGTTCAATAAATCTGTGAAGTGGGGAATGGTTGACTTTTTATACCGTTGTGTTCTACAGTGGGGAAGGTCCAAATTGAAAGTTTTAGTTGGAGGTTGGAACGAAATTGAGATTTACGGATCGGATGCAGCATTTCAAAATGATGCTCCAATTTGAGGAGAGTTGTTCCAAACTGTGTGAGGAGTTTGTGTCTGCGCTCTAATAAAGGGGGTGATGTCAAGAGACACAATATTTTGTTTGTAAGAGTTGCTATTATAGTCTGTTATATAACGGATTGCACGCTTCTGCACTCGTTCAATCTTGCACTCTGAGCCTGGAGCTGGAACCCAACACAGGAGAAACAAACTCAAGTAAGGGGACATTTTGTAGATAGTCACCAGGTCACAAACAAGGACAACATTATTCTTCAAACCGCACAGGATGTACAGCCGTCAGGAAGCATGGGTAACTATCTGCAAAACTTGATTATTTCATCTCAGGTCAACTTCGTTGGTGATGCCTAGAAGGGTAAGCAAGTCCACTCTTTGGAATAACAATCTCCACCCCTTCCCAGTAATAATAAATCTCCCCCTTCCCTGTATATAACAATCTCCACCCTCCCCTGTAATAACAATCCACCCTCCACCCACTTCCCTGTATAAAATAACTCCACCTCCCTCTGTAACCAACTCACCCCTCTGTAATAACAATCTCCAACCTTCCCCCTGTAAATACAATCTCCACCCCTTCCCCTGTAATAACAATCTCCACCCCTTCCCCTGTAATAACAATCTCCCACCCTTCCCCTGTAATAACAATCTCACCACTCCCTTCCCCTGTATAAAATCTACCACCTTCCCCTGTAATAACAATCTCACACCCTTCCCCCTGTAATAACAACTCCACCCCTTCCCCTGTAAAAACAATTCACCTTCCCTGTAATACAATCTCCACCTTCCCTTAATACAATCTCCACCCCTTCCCCTGTAAAATATCTCACCCTTCCCTGTATATAATCTCCACCCCTTCCCTGTAATAACATCTCCACCCTTCCCCCTGTAATAAAATCTCCCCCTTCCCCTGTAATAAATCTCCACCCCTTCCCTGTAATAACAATCTCCACCTCCCCCTGTAATAAAATTCAACTTCCCTGTAATAAAATCTCCACCCTCCCCTGTAATAACAATCTACCACCTTCCCTGTAATAAATATCTCCACCTTCCCCCTGTAATAAAATCTCCACCCTTCCTGTAATAAAATCTCACCCTCCCTGTAATAATAATCTCCACCCTTCCCCTGTAATAACAATCTCCACCCCTTCCCCTGTAAATAACTCACCTTCCCCTTAAAAATCTCACCTTCCCCTGTAAAAAACATCTACACCCTTCCCCTTAATAACACCACCTTCCTGTAATAAAATCTCCACCCTTCCACTGAATAATAATCTCCACCCTTCCCCTGTAATAACATCTCCACCCTTCCCCCGTATAATAATCTCCACCCTTCCCCTGTAATAAACAATCTCCACCTTCCCTTAATAATCTCACCTCCCCCTGTAATATAATCTCCACCCTTCCCCTGTAATAATATCTCCACCCCTTCCCCCTGTATAATATCTCACCCCTCCCCCTGTAATAACAATCTCCACCCCTTCCCCTGTAATAAAACTCCACCCCTTCCCCTGTTAACATCTCCACCTCCTGTATAACAATCTCACCCTTCCCCTGTAATAACTCTCCACCTCCTGTAATACAATCTCCACCCTTCCCCTGTAATAACATCTCACCCCTTCCCTGTAATAACAATCTCCACCCTTCCCCTGTAATAAAATCTCCACCCTTCCCCTTAAAATAACTCCACCCTTCCCCTGTAATAATAATCTCACACCCTTCCCTGTAATAATAACTCCACCCCTTCCCCCGTATATAATAACATTAAATCTCCACCCCTTCCCCCTGTATAACAATCTCACCCTTCCCCTGTAATAATAATCTCACTTCCTGTATATAATCTCCACCCTTCCCCTGTAAATAATTCCACCCCTTCCCTGTAATACAATCCCACCTGCCTCCTTATAAATCTCCACCCTTCCCCTGTTAAATCTCCACCCCTTCTCCCTGTAATAACAATCTCCACCCCTTCCCCCTGAAATAACCACCTCCACATTTTCCCCCAGTGTTCCACCTCCACCTTTTCCCCCGGTATACGAACTCCATCTCTTTCCCAGTATGCCACCTCCACATCTTCCCCCGGTGTGCCACTTCCACCTTTTCCTCCAGTGTGCCACCTCCACCTTTTCCCCCAGTGTGCCACCTGCACCTCATCCCCTGGTGTGCCACCTGCACCTCATCCCCTGGTGTGCCACCTCCACCTCTTTCCCTGGTAAGCCACTTCCACCTCTTTCCCTGGTAAGCCACCTCTACCCTCTTCCCTCTGCTCTTCTTTCTGACTGAATCTCCAACTGCATCCTTGGCAACAACGATCAATTAATATGGATTGAAGTGGTTGATACAGTTTCTACAGAAAATAAAGATGCAGATTCTTGCGCTGATGCCGGTTTCCACTCACTCGCTGGACGTGTGTTTAAGTTATGCATCCAAAGACCCTTGTATACATTATACACAAAGTCTCCTGGATATGAGCACCTTGTTTCCCTTCATCCACCCTCGCCCAATTCTCCCTGTGGGATGGTCTCGCTCATTTGATTCTCACCGTCAAAGCAAATTCAACCCCGCTGGCTGATCGGCTCTTGCCCGGGCTATCTATCAGCAGGTGCCAGACCGACAAGTAGGAAACGGCCGACCAGGATCACCTCTTCGAGTGACAAATATCATCGGTTTGACTGCGTGGGCAGAGCATGGAGTGGGGCCGAGTCGTGCACTTCCCTTGCCATGCCACATTTCAGCACGGCTATCACGGGATAATTATACAGCAACGGGCCACTCGGTCCGTCCGATCCCCGTCGGATATTTGGTGCCACTAATCGGCTGTACGACGTTTCTCTCTTAACCCCGGCCTTAACCCTAACTCCTTCACCATCGGTCCGTAAGTTACGTCTGTGTAGTGGAAACGTGGGCCCGTCATGGTCCGTGTGACTTCTTTTTTTTTTCTTCTTTCGACAGGTTGTCTGATTTATGGACTTTATTAAAGCATAAGGGGGCATGGCGTCGTTTCACCTGGTACTGTTGGAACACGACTGGGGTTAAACGCAATAAATGAAGCCGTCGCGAGAGCATCGGTGCGAATCGATGTAACCCCCACCCTCTCGCAACCTCTCCAATTAAATTAAATATATATGCTGAGAAGGCAATGGCAAACTACCCAGTATAACCCTTGCCAAGAAACTGCCTAACACCGACGCTCTGTAAATAGCGTTCAGGTTGAAATATACATGCATATATGGAAGAGGTGCTTTGTTATGGGCTGATTACACAATCCTCATCCACCTTCGGTGGTGGTGGTAATTCTGCTTTCATATGCCATCTCCAGTTTGTTTCTATCATGTGTACATCAAAAGTTTAAAGTTAAACGAGGACTTTATGGACACCCTGTAATTGTGCCGCATGGTGGTGGGGGGAATCCATAGCTTGATTGCATTAAGAATAGCTTGGTTCATGTGATCGTGTACGTTAGATTTACTCTTGTATAGCTATTTGTCTCGAGGTAAGTCGAATTGTGGAACATGTGGCGAGTGTTAACTTTAAGACAACATGGAGTAAGGTTGTATTCCATAAAAACTTCTTTAAAAGGTGAGGTCAGGTGGATGATTTGGGTATTTCACAAAAGCACTAAAACAGCACTATGAAATGTGCTTTACAGGGCATTATGGACACTTACAGGGCATTATGGCACCGCAAGTAGGCAAAGCCAAAGCCAAAGCCGTAACAGCCAAGAAAGGGGCCACAGGATAAACGGCCTTGTATGCTGTGGAGAAGTCCTGGATGTGGGGGAGGAACAGACACTGGAAAATGCCGCTCACATCCAGTGGGGTAACCAATAGGGACCTGATGTGGGCAGTCCGAACAGTATGTGGAGGTCCTTATCAAACTAAGTCCCAAAATCACAACAAAGGAGAAAGATCAAAAGAGTTCAGAAATACCCATTACAGCCTATAGGGGCACCACCAAGGGCCATCTGTAGATCACGGCTCCACTGTCCTGCCGGGGGAGGGGGGGGGTGGTTCTCAGAGCATACGCAAATTCTCCCAGGCTCCGTAAATTGGACACACCATACTCGGCACCCCCTCTGGCCAACAGCGAAACTGACCTAAGCTGAAGGGCAACAAACCAATGAAGAGTCGAATCGGACAACAAGCTGTCGAAAAAGGAACCAAAGAAGAACCATGGAAAAGTAAAAATCTGGATGTGCATGCAAGTTTTTATGGGTTTCCATGATGCCCCGTCCCATGACGTAGCCCCGCCATATCTGTCCCGCACCAATTGGCAGTTCACCCATGAATCAAGGGGAACCCCTCCCTTGAGCCTCTCAACTCGCTATCAAAAGGTCGGGGCCGAGCCTTTGGACCAAAACCTGTGCCTTTCCGGCGTTGCAAGGCCGGATCACACTCTAAAAGGATATTTATGACTGATTACAAAGGGAAGAACATTAACAGGGGATTTATGGGAAAAGCAGTTTTAGACATAAACATTAGGAAGGGAAGACGACACCTTGTCATACAAATATTGACGCATAATCCTACATCAGATAGTGTGTATATGTGTGTGTATTTATATATATATATATGTATATATATATATATATATATATATATATATATATATACACACTATATATCCTGTATATACTCGTGTGGTATGATCAAACATTGTAAGCAAGAAAGAACAGCGCTTCCCCATTGTCTCAGGTCACTCGCCTGTATTAATTTTTTCATTGTTTTTTTCATTTATTTATATTTTAATTTACGGACACTTTCTGACGGTTCTGTGATTTTCCTGGTGTATGGGCTTCGATAAATCAGCACGTGAAATTTCAGCTTTCTACGTCACCCAGAAGGTACCAAACATTAATATCAGTCAGTCAGTCAGTGGTTAGAAAGAGCTTTATATATTCGATATAATATATGCATATACCATGCAGTATATATGTATGTATATATATATATATA
>CM068956.1:104626436-104638479 GCA_035128595.1 Eptatretus atami | reverse complement strand
CACGGAGCCGTGTAGACCGCAAAGGCTCCGCGAGACCGAGCTGGCTACCTTCACCTCGCTGGGGCGACCCACGACGTCCCGTCTCTATGACCCACGGTAAGGCACGGCTCGGCGGGCCACGCGCCTTGGCTCCGCTCTCTCCAGGCCCCTACCGTGGCTCCACTCACTGCCCACCACTCCGATATGACACCCTCCTCTCCTCTCCACACACCTCCACAACCTCCAGCGCCGACTCAGAGAGCGATGGAGAGAGACCGACAGACTTTCGTTCAGCGGGCTTTATTCAGGCGCTCGCCCCCTACCTTTTCCTTTGTTTTTTTTCGCCCCCTCCCTTGCAGCGCGCGAAGCTTCGAACAGGGCGTTTCCTTCGCCGAATCGGGGCGTTTCACAAATTCTTTTCTTCTTTTCTCGCGGCCCCCCGGTTCCCCTTTTTCTTTTTTTTTCCAACATTTTTTTTTTCGTTGGGGGGGAAGGGGTGAGGGCGTCGTCCGTTTCCCCCCCGATGAATGCAGGTTTTCATTCGGACCAGTGCTGAGTGGACGTGGTGGTGGTTATGGGTGGTGGTCGCTGTAAGGTCGGTGGCTGGGGAACTATATGTGGAGTAGAGTAGTAAAAAGAGGGTGGTGTGGGTTTGGGGCTTCGGGGGTTTAAGGTGGATGCTGTGAAAGGGCGGTGGTGGAGAAGGGTGGTTGGTGATGGCGGTGGTTGTTGTGAAGCGGTTGGTCCAATGACGATAGTAAAAGGAAAAACGGGCTAACTTGAAAAGGAAAAAAAAAAAAAAATTTTTTCAAAAAAAACAAGCCCCCGGGGGGGTTTTTACGAATAATTCCGCTCAGACTCGGGTGGGGGGGGGGGGAATCTAGTGCTGAACACGGACTTATAAATTTGGGGGGGCAGATAAGATGGATCTAAGGACCTATATGAGTGTCTGCGAAGTTTCGACGCCGTTAAAAACAAAATTTAAAAAAAAAAATTTTAAATTTTAAATATTAAATTAAATAAAAAAAATAAAAAATTATATATATATTTGTATATATATATATATTTTATTTTATATAAGGGTGTTTTAAAAAAAGAGATTGATACAACTTTGATATCTACTGTGATTTCAATTGTTTTGTTGATCCGAGCATTGTTTTTTCCTCTTCAGGGTGTGGTGTTATAGGGTATTTGTTCGCCTGGAAAAAAAAAATTTTTTTTTTTTTTTTTCCCCCCCCCCCCTAGAATTGCACGAGCTTCGAACTATGCATTGATGTAAAGCAGAGACCGAGAGTGTGGCCGTGGTATGAGACAATACGAGTAATGTAGACACGAAACCAAAGAAAAAAAGAAAAAAAAAAAAAAAAAAAAAAAAAAAAAAAAAAAAAAAAAGAAAACAAAAGGGTTTTTTTTTTTTTTTCCTTTTTTTTTTTCTTTTTTTTGCTTTTTTTTTTTTTTGCCTTGGGAATATGATCAGAAGCAATGGTGATGGACCCCCCCACACAAAAAAAAAAAAAAAAAAAAAAAAAAAAAAAATTTTTTTTTTTTTTGGGGGGGGGGTTTTTGGGGGGGCGCCCCCCCCGAATTTTTGTTTTTCAAAAAAAAAGAACCCGTTTTTTATTTTTCCCTTCCCCCCTTCTTTTTTCCTTTTTTTCCCCTGGAAAAAGAAAAAAAACCCCCTTTTTTTTTTTTTTTTTTTTTTGAGCACAGGGTAGGTGCAAAACAAGAGCAAGGCAGAGTGACAAGGCGACCCAGGCATCAGTAAGCCAAGAGAACAAAGCCAATGAGGCTGTGCGGGATTTGCGCAGGTGGACAGTTAAGTCCATTGCCGGGTGTACCCAGGAGCTCGGCATCATGCCAAATCAGTGCTGGCATATTATCATGAAGGAACTGAGCTTTTCATATACAATATTCTAACTCGGCATAAACTTGGTCAAGATGAGATGAGAAGGGAGAACTTGATATGTGCAAAGTTGGCCTTAGAGGGAAGGATAGATAATTCAAAGCCGCCCTGCACCTGGTGATCTGAAGCAAGGAGGTGTCAGAGTACCTCCAGGCAGTGCCACATGAGGCCTACAGGAAAATTGGTACGCTTTGGATTTCAAGGATGCCAAATGCCCTGTCTGAACTGGGCGGAGGGGCAGCAGCATTGAGAAAGTCATATTATATTTATAATATATATATTTTTTTTAAATTAATTTTATAAATATATATATATATATTTTTTATATATAATAATATATACATAATTGATATTATAATCAGTATTTTATAATATATAATAATATAGTTTACATATGTACATAATTATACGTATTATATGATTTTGTATGATACGTGTATTATATATATTATATATTATATATATTATATATATCAAGGGTTGCTTGCGAAAGTGTTTTATATAACGTAAGATTGGTCATGTTATTTTTGGGATGTTATGTGATTGATATGCTTGCATATCAATAATACGTTTTGTGCGCACATTTTGTTTTTCATTACTACTGTATAACTACTTTTGCAGCCTGTACATATACGGCATATCCCAAGAGAGTGTGTGTGTGTGTATATGTTTATGTATAAATATCCATATATATATATATATATATATATTAATATATACATATATACATATATATACTATTATATATAATAATACATATTATATAGATATATACTTATTAATATATATAATATATATACATATATTATATCTATATAATATATAGATATAGTATTATACTATAGTATTATATATATGTACAGGCCGCCACCTTGGGATTATGTGATATATATGAATATATAATATATTAGTATATATATATAGTATATAATATATGTAACCAAACCACTCTTTTGGGTATCCATGTCATTATATATATATATATACACGACACACACACACACACTCTCTCTCTTGGGGTATGCTTGATGCTGCAGTATACACACACACCACATATATAATATATATATACAGGGTGTCCCTAAAAAAATGACATCTTTTCGTAATCTAATAACAAAGCTAATTCTTGCTCAAATGATCTCAATTTTTAACAAAATGTGTAAAAATGAATAAATTGAATGTTGAATATCTTATCTTTCAAATTGAGGAAAAAAAAATTGCCCCCCCTTATTTTACCCAGGAAAAGAATGGATTGGGCGTGCCAGTGATAATGATCAATGTGGCGTGTTTTTTGAAATGGCCACCCACGTTCAGCCTGATTGACACACTTGTGATTTTTTTTCTACTGGCGTATGTGAAGGAACGTGGTCTATCTCCGCCCTCTCGCTCAAAAGCCTGAGAGACTTAAGGCAGAGAATCACTGAGGCGCTGGGAGAAATGTTACGCAAGACAATGGACTACAGGCGTGTTTGGCAAGAGCGGACCACGGACTTGACGTGCTTCGTGTCACAGGGGCCCGGGGGGGTTTTTTTTTGGGGGGGGGGCCCGCGGGGGGGGATATTGAACATATTTTTTGTGAAGTTTTGAGAAAAGGTAGTAAAATCTACGATCCCTCTGAATCTCTTGTTACGAATTTTTGATAATAAATCTTTTATTGTTCAACATGAAGCCTATTACTGTTCGGTTTGCTTAGGACAATAAAAATGGGGGGGGGTGGTTAGAACAAAAGTTTTTTTTTTACTTTTTTGGGAAAATTTTTTTTAAAAATTCCCTTTTTTTTCAAAAAGGTTTTTTTTCCCCAAAATTGGGGGGAAGAAAAATTTTTGGGGGTTTTTTTTATTTTTTTTCCCCCCGCCCCCCCCCCCCCCCCAAATTTTTTTAGGGAGCACCTGTATTATATATATTATATATAATATATAAATTTAATTTTATTTCAATAAATATATTATATACTATATATATAGTATATTATGATAACATTACATAATACATATACATATTCATATACATACACACACAAAACCACAAAAAAACCCACCAAAAAAAAAAAAAAAAAAAAAAAAAACCACACAACACACACACATACCACAAAAAACAAAAAAACTTCCTCCCACCCTTGGGTATAGCTTGAATGCTTTGCACAGGAACTACTCAGTTGCAAACTACTTGCAGACATACAGTTAGTGGAGAAGAAAATGGAAACACCAATGTAAAGTCACTTAATAGGGCATTGGGTCACGATGTTTGGCCTGTATGCGCTGTGACATGGAATACACCAGCGTCTGGAATTCTGCAGAAGGGATGAAGCACCATTTTTCCACGAGAATGTCAATCAACTCACCTGCATGGTGGAGTTGGAAAACGCTGTCTCAGGCATCATTCCAGAATATCCCACAAAAGCTTGATTGTGCTCAGATGTGGTGACTGAGAAGACCATGACAGATGGATACCATCAGGTCATACTCATCAAACCATTGAGCGACCACATGTGCTCTGTGGATGGGGGCATTGTCATCCTAGAAGACACCCCTCCTGGCAGGAAAGAAATGCTGCAACATTGGGTGCAGATGATCACTCGGTACCATTAAGTGGTGATTGGCAATGATCTTCCTTTCTAAGATAATGACTGCACCCAAATTATGCCAGAAAATGCACTCCACAACATTACAGAACCACTAGAACCCTTCATTGTTGGAACCAAGCATTCTGGGTTGTAGAGTTATTTAGGTTGGCGCCACACATGCACTCATCCATTTTATCGAGAACATGGTGAAGGATGATTCATCTGACCATAAACACATTTCTCAACTGCTTCGTAGTCCATTGTCGATGCTGTTTGCACCACTCGACTCGCAAACGTGTATTACCAGGTGTGATGGGCAGTTTGTGCACTGCAACCCGACTTATGGTATCCTGCTCTGTGGAGTTATCGGCAGACCGTTTTTGATGAAACTGGCTGCTGGTGCCCCACTTTGAGATGTACAGTCAATTGATCTGCAATTGCTTGTCTGCTTTGCTTTGCACTTCAAATTAATGCATGGGATATCATGATCCTGGAGTATGTGCTTCCGCCCACTGTTGCCCTTTGCTGATGATGTCATTCCCTCGAAGCCGACATCACCTTGGACACAGTTGCTCATGAAACATCAGCAAGTTGAGCTGTCTTTGTTACTGAAACTCCTGACAAACGCACCCCAACAGTCACTCCTCTTTAAAAGTCAATGGGGTCTCTTCTTGCAGCCATGATAGCCATAATTATAGGCAACCAGGCCTGTGCAGCATTTTTATGCATGACTCCAATCATGCTGGGATATTATTTGCTTAATTAACACATGGGGCACACCTGTGTGGAAGCTGTTGTTTTCAATATACGTGGTGTTCCTCATTTACCCAGGTGTTCCCATTTTTTTGTCCACTCCCTGTCGTTAATATAAGCTTTATAGATGGGAGGTTTGTGTAAGAGCTTTATATACATGATGAAATGGATTGTGGTCAGGGATGCTTGAGTGGTAGAAAGGCAAAGGGGTCAAAATTTATTTGATGGCTAAAAAAAGGAATTGTGTTGCGTGCATACGTGCGTGTCAGTAACAAACAGGTGTAAACTACTTGAAAATATTGAATAAGATTTAAGGTTTTCAATGCAGCAAGCATAGGTGCTAGAACCCAGACGTTTTTATTTTATTTATCCTGGGCAGCGCTGGGTACCCCACCCAAGCTGGGTCACCCGATCAAGATCATCAGGTTATTTAGACTTTCGTAAACCATCAGGAATATTGATCTTTAAAGCTGCAGCGAAAATTAACCTGAGAGTGAACCATGGCGATGATGGACCAAATGGCCTCATTTCCTTGTTTGAGGTCATTTTCTTGATTTTGAGATGTACAAACTACATACAGAGAATTGCCTTACAGTGGGGAGGGGGAGGTTGCGGCCATGACCTGACCCTGGGTACCCCCAGAATATATGCAAAATTTAGTGGAGATTGTCCCAGCGTTTGTTTTTTTTCCTATGAGTTTTGGATGTACACACACAAACATGTGGAGAATTGCCTTGTGGGAGTGGGGGGAGATCTGAATCTGTGTACGTCCAGCAGGTATGCAAAATTTGGTGGAGGTTGTTCGAGCCATTTTTGTTGTTGTTCGATGATTTTCAGACCTACACAAACATACAGACATCGAATTTCCATGTGGTTGGGGAGTGGGAGTAAGCTTATAAACTATGCTTAGATTAATGAAGTACCAAACCCAAAATAGGGGGGCTCTCGGTGCTACAATTCAGCGGAGAAAGATGCACAAAACTTGAAAATATTATATCTTTTATGTATATTTCGTGTGTGTGGTGTGTGTGTGGTGTGTGTGTGTGTGTGTGTGTTCGGACACGGATCACTTGCCTTTGGCTTGAGAAATGCATGCCATGCTAGAGAATTGGCAATAACTGGCGGCAACCATGGGCGAAAGAGGGAGAAGGAAAGTGCTTGTGCTAATGCATATTTATATATCTGATTTCCATTAGCTAAGCAAATAAGTTCAGCGTTGCCTTTCGTTTCCAGGGCAGAAATTTGATTCTTTTTTTTCAACACAGCCCAATGATGGGTTTTATTCTCTAGCGATGGAAGCTGAAAAATACGACACTTTCCTAACATGATAATCTCACCAAATCTCTTTTCTCGTCCTCTCTGACTCTCTCTCTCTCTCGTCTTCTCTCTCGTCTTCTCTCTCTCTCTCTCTCTCTCTCTCTCTCTCTCTCTTCTCTCTCTCTCCTCTCTCTCTCCTCTCTCTCCTCTCTCTCTCCCTCTCTTTCCTCTCTCTCTTCTCCTCTCTTCCCTCTCTCCTCTCTCTCCTCTCTCTCTCTCCTTCCCTCTCTCTTTCTTCTCTCTCTCTCTCTCTCTCCTCTCTTCTCTCTCTCTCTCTCTCTCTCTCTCTTCTCTCCTCTCTCTCTCCTCTCCTCTCTCTCTCTCTCTCTCTTCCTCTCTCTCTCTCTTCTCTCTCTCTCTCTTCCTCTCTCTCTCTCTTCCTCTCTCTCTCCTCTTCTCTCTCTCTCTCTCTTCCTCTCTTCTCTTCGCCTCTCTCTCCTTCCTCTCTCTCTCTTCCTCTCTCTCTCTTTCCTCTCTCTCTTCTCTCTCTCTCTCTCTTCCTCTCTCTTCCTCTCTCTTTCTTCCTCTTCTCTTTCCCTCTCTCCTCTTCCTCTCTCTCTCTTCCTCTCTCTTCTCTCTCTCTCTTCTCTCTCTCTTTCTCCCTCTCTCTTCTCTCTTCTCTTTCTCTCTCTCCTTCTTCCTCTCTCTCTTCCTCTCTCTCCCTTCCTCTCTCTCTTTCCTCTCTCTCTTCCTCTCTCGTCTTCCTTCTCTCCTTCCTCTCTCTCTCCTCTCTCTCTTCCTCTCTCTCTTCCTCTCTCTCTCCTCTTCTCTCTTCCTCTCTCTCTTCTCTCTCTTCCTTCTCTCTTCCTCTCTTTCTTCTCTCTTTCTCTCTCTTTTTTCTCTCTCTCTCTCCCTCTCTCTCTCTCTCTCTCTCTCTCTCTCCTCACTGTCTCCTTTTGGCATTACCTCTTCTCTGCACCTCGCAACCCCTCCTCCTCCATCCCAATGAGTTTGTGTTGTTGTTGTTGTTGTTGTTCGAGTAGAAGGACTCGACGATGAGAATACCTGCACTGCACCTGCATGCCCATTAACCTTGAAGAATCTCATGGCGGGCCGGGGGTGTCGGTGTCCGGAGAATTTATTTGTTCGCACTATATATGGGGGTAGGAAGCAGTAACGTTCAGGACAGCAATGTTATAACTGCACTTAACCGCGCTAAACTCGCATTTATTACGGCCGACCTGTGTTATTTACAACCAGCAAATCGATGACGGCGGAAAGTAAATTGCGTTACGGCGTGCGCCGTTTCAGGCCACTGTGTACGTGAGAGCGTACGCCTGCGCGTTCTGTTCGCCACGAATGTACACATATCACGTGCAGACGGAGGGACTCGGTTGGGAATGTCGGGGATTTATTTGGAGCGGCTGTGTGGGTCCTGCAACGTACGTCCGCGCTGTGCGGCTCCGACGGTGCTCTCCTTTTCTGGCGGCTCCTGTGCACCCTCTGGAATGAAATGGCAGTTCAATGAGAATTGTTATGAAAATGATGGTCTCTCGAAGCCAGGCAGCACCGCACGCCAGGTCCTTGGGTGTGGGCGCCTGTCAAAGCTGTGCCAGCTCGAGGGCTCTCCAGGAAAATGCAACTTTAAAGTGATTTTAACCTGCGTGGCGCAAAATCTGCAAACTCTTGGGATTCCCAAATTGACTTGTTTTTTTTAATTACCATGAAAAGTTCTTATTTACATGAATAAAAAAAGCTGCAATGGTCGAAGGATCTGAGATGATGATGCTAAAGGTAGCGGCGCAGATTCTGAGTTGTCCGGTCTCTGTTCGATTGTCGACCCAACTACCGGTGGTTGGATTGATGTGACTTCGCAGGGGTGCTGTTGCATCACAAAGTGCACCGTCCTTCGGATGGATGTTAGTTGGGGTGTCCCATCTGCCAGCATCTCAGACTACGACTGGGAAAGCAAAGGCTGACCACGTAGTGTAATCTTTGCCCTGAGACTGCTTTGGCAGTATTGCATCTTCCTACTACCTGGTGGAGAGGTAGAGGAGGAGTTTGTACATTTAGCAGACGCAGCAGATGGGATTTAAACCTCATCGTGAGGGAAAAGCCAAATTCAGAGTGCTTTGTTTCGTAGCATTGTATCTGCCGCACGTCCAATCTGTAAACCACAGTGGTGGAAGAGTATCGAAAAGTGAGGTTACAGGGTTAGAGTTTAATACGTTTCTCTGCTCTGGAATTGAGGTTTAACTTGATTTCGATCGCAAGGCAAATGGCTTCTTTAGCTTCCCCTTCAAACAACATTAACCACCAAAGAAGGTTTTGTCACTTCTTAAACATCAATCTTTTTGGGATACGTGCACTCGCCTCTAAGCTGTCCAGCCTGGGTTCGAATCCCGACCCAGTTACAAACTGTCATCCCGGTGTTGCACAGGCAGGGTGATTCGTCAATGTATGTGCCGTCCATCGGATGGATGTTAAACGGCTGTACCGTTTGCAGGCGCTAGTTGGTGGACGTTAAAGACCCCACGTTGTCCTTCGCAAAGCGTGGGGGAGCTATTGCCGGCACCCTGGCCAATTTCCAAAATCCTGCCCCCTAATTACTGCTGGGAATTAAATGGCAAACCAACCACCCAGGACATCACACTCACTCAAGAAGCTGCTTCGGTGGCAATCCCCCCGACATCCATGAGTATGGTATATTCAGAGAGAGAGAGAGAGAGAGAGAGAGAGAGACAGACAGACAGGACAGACAGACAGAACAGACAGAACAGACAGAGAGACAGACAGAGAGAGACATCATGACAGAGACAGAGACACATCATAATAGAGACAGACATCATGACAGAGACAGAGACGCATCATAATAGAGACAGAGACATCATGACAGACAGACACATCATAATAGAGACAGAGATATCATGACATAGACAGAGACACATCATAAGAGAGACAGAGACATCATGACAGGTATGGCCAGTGCAGCCAGTCTGAGGTTCAAATCCCTTGTTTCTTTAAATCGATAATTAATATTGTTTTATCATATTACAAGAATCCTGAAGGAAAAAAGGAGCAATGCGATAAGCCGGCTGTCTCGTTGGGACTTCTTGCAGAGTAAACCCACCTGGTAGAGCAATTTTTTTGCTTGTCTCTGTCAAAAGGAAAATGGAGCTGTATTTGCAGCTGAATGAATTGTGTCTCGGTAAATTAATAAATTGCCTTTTGGAGAATAATTGGGGAAAAGTGGAACTTACTTTGAATGGAAATGGAACTGAGTAATATCATTACGACCACTCTCCTCCAGCTCGTGATATCAACCGACACGCCGCCCAAAACTCGGACAACCACCTTGGCCAGATCTCGGCACGTGAGTGCGTTCTGCATTTGGGTCGCTCTAGGTCGTTGGATCATCATTTCACCTGTCCAAGCACCTATTGATAACCCTTAGGGTGCGTGGCGAAACAACGGCTGTGTGGCAGGCGCTTAATCTAGCGCAGAATGCGTCTGGCTGGACACGCGGAAAGCAGGGGAGAAAAAACGCGCTCATTCATCTTTCCCTACTTTGTGCTTGCATTGCCGATGGCCTTATACTGCACTCCAAAATGTGTCATTGTCCTTAAAGCCACAATGGAACGGTGACCAATCACGCAAACATTGCTGCGTTCGAGCTGCCATTGCCATCTCTTGCAGTTTTGTTTAGAAATGTTCCGTTGCCGTTTGTTGTTTTATTTTTTATTATAGGTTGTGTTCTCGGACAGAACTGGGATTTCATGGTGGTGGTAGTGCGGTATGGTGGGGTGGGGGTGGGAAGCTGTTGGATATTGGTAGAGATTGTTCGACTCTCAATGTCTGTGCCCAAGACTAAGCTTTGACCACTGTCACCAACAAAAAAATGTCTCTTACATCTTCCCAGACATCAATCCAATCACATTTCAAAATGTGCATAGCAGTTGTAACCCCATTTTGTTTTATTCTTTGCCTTCTTGCACGACTATACGGTATCTGTATATCTTGGCTTTTAATAAATAGGGATGTTGCCCAGGTTCGTTATCCAAGTCAGGTGTAATGTAACTAACTCGCTATCAACAAAGCGGATTTGTATACCAAGTCTGTAAATCGGGGTGGGGATGGAATGGGAGGGTTGGTCAAAACAAAACTGCAAGAGATGGCGTCTTCCGTTCCCCCTCTCCAACTTTTGGGTAGCGAGTGCAGGCAGGGGTGAGGGGGGTAGCGAGTGCAGGCATAGGTGAGGTTACAGCAATAGAGATTGGTAGGAATGAGATCAAGGAGACAGTTTTTATAGATGGCGATGAAACTATTAAAAACAGTATGCACATTCTTCATTCTGCAGGAAGGATCGTAAACATGGTGTTGTGTGCAGTTTTGAAGGAACAGGAGTTCGGAACATTGAAGGAAGGTTAAACGACATTGTATCGGGTCATGGCAGGAAGATGTTGGTTGTGGCACTCCTAACACCAAAGGATGTTGGGAAAGTTTACTCTGAGTATTTTAAAGATGGATACAGGATATTGGTTAAGCGACTGAAAGAAAAGTGTTGTGGGGTAATGTTTTGTGGTATTCTCCCAAGATTAGGAATTGGAATAGAAGTTATGAGCAAAATGATAGGTGTCAACTTATGGCTGGAAGATTGGTGCTGGGAGCAAGGTTTTGCATTTTGGAAGTAGTGGGAATCATTTCAGGGGCAAAGGGATTGGTGTGTCCAGGCTGAATGAAACAGGACTTTATACATTCGAAAGGAGGTGATTATGAAAGTATGATTGAGATGTTTTCGATAATGAAGGGTATAGAAAAAATATGTGCAGACAAGTTATTTTGCAGAAAAGACAATGATTGCACCAGAGGCCATGAGATTAAAGAAGAGGAGAGTTAAGATGGTCGTAACACAGGGGTCTTTCACTCAGAGTAGTTAATGCATATAATGGTCTCCCTGAAAAAGTCGTGGCAGCAGAAACTGTAGCTTAGGGTAAATTGGAACTAGATAGGTACCTGGAAGCATTGGAGATATAAAGGTAAAATGGTACATGGATATTAGCAGGACTTGTAGGTAGCTTGAGTATGGATGGGTGATTGCCCACATCTGTGCTGATTGTGATGTCTGTGAGAGGGCCTCCTCAAGGGACAGTGTGTGGTTGGTGTTGCACATTCTTCACCCAAAAACTTTCTCCCCCCCCCCCCCAAAAAAAATTAATGTTAATTTAATTTTTAATACCCTGGTGATGTCCCTGAGCCTGTCACACTTTTCTCATCCCCACTCCTCCTTCCATACCCCCAATTAAATTAAGTCGTTAGTTTGATGGGTTTATTAGCCCCCATTGGACTTAGTCTGAAACGGGGGCTTATGGATTCGGTCTCTGATCTTCGTGTCCGTGCATGTGTGCATCCGCAACCATATCTCGGACATGTATAGACCGATTTTATTCACGCATGGTACAAAGACAACACATGATGGTATACAAAGCACGTCATTTCTTTTTTGACATCACATCCAAGATGGCCGACTGGGGGCCATTTTAGTTGTAAAAAAAAAACAAACAACCGGTGTCGAATACGTCCTCCACCAT
>CM068956.1:104613696-104624996 GCA_035128595.1 Eptatretus atami | reverse complement strand
ATATATATATATATATATATATATATATATATACTGTACTTGCAGGGTACCCATCTCCCTTGGGTTCATAGATGTCTCACCTCAAATTAGCAATATTTTGTAATGTGTATTGGTAGAAACAGGAATTCAGCGTAAATATTCAGTGATCAGACATGACAGTGGGTGGAGCCGGTCCTGTGCAGTGCCTGCATCAAAGCACTTGGGTGACATTCAGTCCTGTGCAGTGCCTGCACTGATGACCCAATGAGTGCAACCTGACAAGAGCAGCGCTCCAATGAGAAGGCAGCACCCATGACGAACAAGCAGCACGAAGTCCTAGGCCACACTTTGGCCGAGGGCTTTATAAGACCGGGCATCCCAAGATTCGGTGCCGCATGCGTCCAGGGAACAACGAGAGCCAGAGGGAGTCATGGAGGAATGAGGCAATGAATGCAAACCTCGGATTTGTTGGGAGTGATCGATCCAGCTGCAGAGTGAGTGCTGATGAGCTTTCTCTTTCTTTCCTTATTTCTTTCTCTCTCTTTTATTATATACTAGTGCGGGCCCGTAGGTGCGGGCCCGTGGTGCGTGCCCGTAGGTGAGTGCCAGTATGTGCAGCCCTCTCTCGCCCCTCTCTCTCGCCCTCTCTCTCGCCCCCCTCTCTCGCCCCCCCACTCTCATCCCCCCTCTCTTGCCCCTCTCTCTGCCCCCTCTCTCGCCCTCTCTCTCCCCCTCTCTCTCCCCCTCTCTCTCCTCCCTAGTCTCGCCCTTCCTCTCTCCCCCTCTCTCTCTCGCCCCTCTCTCTCGCCCCACTCTCATCCCCCTCTCCCGTCCCCCTCTCTCACAGATATTGGTCAACAGATAAATGGCCGTAACTTGGGAACCGCTTATCCGATTAATATCAAACCTTGAAAGGCACATCCGTGGGTCCCCACAATATTCCTGGCAAGTTTCAATCAGATCGGACCGTCAATCGTGCAAAATAAATAAATAAATACATAAACATTAATTGTGACGTCATTCGTGATGTCATAGCACCGTGTCTGTCATTGGTTGACAGATAAATGGCCGTAACTTGGGAACCGCTCGTCCGATTGACATCAAAGCTCGAAAAGGCACATCTGCGGGCCCCGGAATATTCCTGGAAAGTTCAATCAGATCGGACCAGCAGTCTCGAGAAACGGCGGTCGCAGACAAACAGACAGACAGACACACACACACAGAAGATTGCTGGAATTATAGATAGATAATCATTCACTTGGAATGTGCAAGAGCAATCAACGGTTGTACTCTCACTCGTTCAGAGCTGGGTTACTGACTTGCATTCACAATTTCCTCTATCGTATTATGAAGCATTCTCCGCATGTCTCCCCACATCTGCATCACACCATCATCCTGTCTGTCTTCTTTCTCTCGCCCTCCCATTTTCATGTTGGGACCAACGTAAACCCCCAGGCTTACATCAGGTGAGCGAGGGGTCGCCAATGAGCCCCGCGTTTTTTTTTTATCTCTCTATCTGTTACCCTTATTTGTCTAATGTCCCAATGACTGAGGCGCCTATGTCTGTAGTTTTATAATAAGTTGCGTGTTTCAGACTTTCTTCTGTGACACTGCATTGCTTATACGTATGTACGTGCTTGTTTGTTCACATTACCATTCGTTTCCAACCTGCCCGATTGCCTCTTTCTCCATTGGTTAGACACGTGTGTAAATAGTAGATGGGAGTTTTGGCCCACTGTTTCGCTGCAGTCAAAGACCTGCCAATGTCTCACTTATTGTTCAGCTTGGCCATTCTTGATTTATAGGAACAGGGCATCGAGAGCACAGTTCCCCATCTGGGGAGATATAATTTGGTGGGAAGGTAATGCAGGAATTAGATGTGAGGACTCTAACATAGTCACTAGTTATTGCCACCGGCACCGCCCAGACCAATGACACAACACCTTTTAGTGCGTCAACGGCAGCACACCCTCGGGGGTCCTTGAAATAGCCGGTACTCCACCAAATGCCTTGTACTCAAAGCACGGGGAGGGTTTATTGGCCCAAATATGAACCAAGACACATCCAAATGCACCCTTCTTCTTCCTTGCCTGGGTGACTTGTCTGGCTAATTTACAGAGAGGACACGTACGAATTACACCTTCATATCAAATCCACATGTCAACTTTTCAGCCCCTTATGGCATACATAAGAACAGGACAACTTCACTCTAACAGGTCCCTGGTTACAAAAAATGTTCCAAAATTGTTGAATTAGTGCTTCCCAGGCAGGGCATTGCATTACAAAGGTCTCTTTAATGGGAGGTTAATCTGAGTGACCCATCTGCGAGCATTAACGAGACATCAAAGGATTCCATGGTGTCTTTATGCCTGGTGTTGGCTTAATGGTTAGGGCGGTGGGCTTGGGATCCTAAGATCCTGAATTCAAATCCCGCTTGGCTGTTGAATTAATACTAGGTGGGGTTAACTCCGCCTGTCATCCTTCTGAAGGCAAAATGAGTGCCAGCATGCTGGTATCCTGTGTCGGAGTGGCGACCTGTCCAGGATTGTGCCCAATAGCCAAGGAGACTGCTTAGGCAGCACCAACGCTCTGCACAGAGTATGGTCCGCATGGATGGATGGATGGTGTCTTTCCTGAAGAGTGCCGGTGAGTTGTCACCGGAACCCTGAACACATTACAGATTCCTGCCAAAATAATCTTCAGTCGAACATCAGGCCTGGTCTGCTATTTTGTGAAAGACTTGGGATAATCTTTCTCTGACAGTTCCCACAATAATGTGGGAATAAATGGAGTCCTTGAAGAAGTTGCTTTCGTGGATCAATACATGATGTTGTGGAAATTGCTCCTACAGGTTAATAATGTTTATTAGAGTGGTTATTTATTTCGTATATGGCTCAGTACAAGTGTAATATAATTTTCCTTTTTACATAGTCGAGGCTCGTGGAAGAGCGCACTGAACGTATGAGGACAGAACAGACATAAACGGGATGCAAAACATGCGTGAATGGAGAAGGAAACTCCAAGGAGGAAAAACTGGAAAAATTTGGAGGGTTTGGGTGGGTGGGGTTAAACAGGGTAAAAAAACATCATGGTTTTGGATTGGGGCCGATCTGAGATTGTAGTGAACAGCTGTCATGAAGACCTGGAGGGAAATTTGAGATTGAAGGGGATGTGGAAGTTCATTCCACAGGTGGTAGAAAAAGCAACAAATTAGTGGAGGTGAGCAGTGATCCTGTACTTTGGAAGTTTTACCAGAGAGGGTTGATGGCTGCAGAAACATGGGAGGCGGGGAAAGCATGGAAAGAGCAGAGGGTGCAAGACCAGTAAGGAGGTGGTAGAAGACAGAGAGACCACTGACCTGTCTGCGATGGCAAAGTGATGAGCCCATAAACTCAGCTTCAGTGCAGCAGATTCCAATAATCTTGAAGGCCGAGGTTTCCACAGCATCAAGCTGAGCAAGATGTGAGGCAAGGGAGCCAATCCAAATGGGGAAAGCATTATTCCATCAAGCTGCGGATGGAGACCTTGTCAGTGGCTATGAGTTTAGGAGTACCAAGGAAGGACTTTCTACAATGGAGGATGCCCAGTCAGCACCTGGCTTTGGTGGCCAACTTTGAAATGTGGTTTCCGAAGAAAGATCATGGCTGATAATGAGACCCAGGAGTTTGACTGACGAAACATTCTCAAGGGGATTGTTAATAAAAGTAATGGTGTGGGAAGCAGTTGCCAGATGGTTCTTTTGGAGAGAGATATTGAGAGTGTGAGATTTGTCAGGGTTAAAAGACATATTCCAAGTATTTGACCAGCTTGTGATTTTTCCATGCTCTGAAGAGAGGGAAGAGGCTGCAGCCTGCCTGTCTGAAGGATGAGGGATGTCACGGCAGAGGGTGGAGTCATCAGAAAATACATCAAGAGGATTTTACAGAGAGTCAGAGAGATCATTGATAAAGATCAGGAATAAGACTGGGGCCAGGGGCCCTGCCTTGAGGCCAGGGGGCCAGAGCCAGATTTATACAAAAAAAACTGCCTTGAGGCCAGGGGGCCAGGGCCAGATTTATACAAAAAAACACTGCCTTGGGGCCAGGGCCAGATTTATACAAGGGCAACCGGGGTACTGCCCCAGGCCCTCCACCACCCAGCACGTGCCCCAGGGCCTCCACCACCCAAGGGCTCATACAGGATTATTGATTTTTATTGTGAATTATCGCTTATTAACCCTATATTAACCAGTGTAGTAAATTTGCTACAAAAATTGGGCATTCATTGAGCATTTGACAAGTCTAGTTGGAAATTGTTTCGCTAATATAGTCCGCATTCACTTGTTTCAGCGATTTTTACTTTCTGTGTTGGTGGAATCCGATACCAGGAACATATAAAGCAACGCTTCTGGTTTTGTTACCCATAGTTCCATGACTCAAATTAAATCAAATGTAGCTTGGAAGTTGTAACAGTAATGCAATATCTTTTGACAGGCTGATTGCACGCTTTGCCAATCTTCAGTTGTGTCTGGAATCGATTGGTGGTAATAAAACCCCCCCAAAAACAATCCTGAAATTAAGTATTTTATCCAATAATTTAACTCGTGGAGCCTGTAATATTCTTAAGGCAACTTTTCAAATAGAAAATTGAATAGGGGTGCCACGAATAAAATACTGTATCATGGTTTATGGTGCCATGAGTGAAAAAGGTTGAAAACCACTGCTTTACTTCATAGTTGGTGGCAGAAAGGCCCACCACCACCCATCTGTGCCCCGGATCCTCCACCACCATAAATCTGGTGCTGCTTGGGGCACTCCAGCCTAGAGAGAGAGAGAGAGAGAGAGAGAGAGAGAGAGAGAGAGAGAGAGAGAGAGAGAGAGAGAGAGAGAGAGATGAAAGGATTCTGTTGAGTGCCACACATTGGCTACGAGTGCAGAGGAAGTCAGTAAACCATGTGTGTAGTTGCCCTTGAATGCCATAGGCAGACAGTTTGGAGAGTAAAGCAGGATGCCAGACTGTATCAAAAACACAAGATATGTCCAGAGAGACGGCAATGAACTCATGCCTGGTATGGAATTGAGGGCCTCCACCATTGTTGGGTGAGTATAAGCAGCATGTTCAAGGTGGACTGACCTGGTCTGAAACCAAATTGGTGATCTGAGATGAGGTTTTTGGAGAAAAGGAAGGATTTCATATCAACTGCGATGATTGATTCCATGACCTTGCTGATGATTGGAAGTTAGCCGATCGTTCTGTAGTTAAGGGGATCAGTTTTTGCACCTTTTTACGTAATGCAGTGATGTTGGCTGATTTCCTAGCAGATGTAAGATGACCTAGTGCAAATGACAGGATGTTGTGTAAGGCAGAGGTTGGGCAGAAAGAGGTTGTGTAAGACCAGCAGAGCAGGTTTTTAAGACACGCAAACTAATGCCGTCTGGTCCAGTAACAGAGTCGGAGTCGAGAGTTGAAAGAACCTTCTCCACCTTCTTAGATGCAAAAAAACAGAGTCCGGGGACAGTTGGATATGACAGGGAAGAATGGGTACCTTACCGAGAGTGAAGGATTGGGGACACAAGATTTGGAAGCAAACACATAATTGAGATATTCGGCCTTCTCATGAGCAGAGTCGGCTGTGGTGTCATTTGAAGAGAGGGAAGGGATTGAAGGGGAGCATACTACAGAGACAGACTCAACAAGATGCCACCAGGTTTTAGAGGAGGGAGACAAGTTTGAAAGTTCAATCTTGAGATAGCCTTCGGTCAAATTTGCCTTCCAGGAAGAGAAAGCAAGTTGTTTCAGAGCAACTGCCTCGTCACAGGATTCAGTGTGTCATGGGTGGGAAGGAGCGTAGGATAACTGAAGAAGAGAGAGAGAGACACAGAGAGAGGGACACAGAGACAGAGAGACAGAGAGAGAGAGACAGAGAGAGAGACAGAGAGAGAGAGACAGAGACAGAGACAGACGTTTCTGTGGAAAAATTCCCAGGCTGAGTTAACATCAAGGACACAGTATATATGGAAGACCAGTCCTGAAGAGAGATGGCTGCTTGCAGTCCCTGCCAATCTACTTGAGTGAAATGCCAGACTCGCTGGTCTAGGTTTTGACATGCTATATAAGCTACTAGTGGGGCATGCTTGCATACTGCAAGCAACTACTCCGGTGCATCATACCTGCAGACATAATAAGTATAACCTTTATATATACAGTATTTGATGAAGTGGTTTGTGAAATAGCTTTATATTCAAGAGCACTAGATTACAGTGATATGCAAGACAAAAGACAAACTAAAAATGTTGCATATTCCTAATTAACTGAATCAAACAATGACCAAAAAAATGGCATATCGTGTGCAATATATGTGTTTTCCTTACTTCGATTATTTAGTAATTAGCAATTATAATTAAACATCAATACGGAAGCACATCATAGATCAGACACAGAGACATAAACATAGGAATCACTTGTAATCGTTTCCTTTTTAATGTATGACGTCCTCTCTCCTTTGGCTGTTTTTAAAGCGCATTGTGGTTGCATTCTGCAAAAAGCTGAATAACTCAAGTAATTCATCAATTCGTGTTTAGAATGGGCTGTTTATTGAAACGTTTACAGCTGTAGTCATTTTCTATGAAAACATGGTAAAAGTTATTAAATAAGATCAGGTGAAGAGGTGCTTGTTACCATTGTCCAGTCAAAGTAAAACCTCTATTGTATTGGGGCACTTGACCTGCAGTGAGCAGACTGAGGCTGCAATGGCAGACTTTTGTTGGTGGATATTTTCGTTTATGGAAAAATTTCCAACTGTTTTTGTGATTTTCCTGGGATGTTTGCTTCAAGTTGCATCAGGATACAAAATTTAAGCTTTGTACCCCACCTGCAAGGTACTAAACATTTATATCAGTGAGTGAGTGAGTGAATGAGTCAGTGGTTAGATTGAGCTTTATGTATTAGATCAGGTTAAAATTTGGGAAAATCTTTCTGGAGAAAGGATGAAGAATCAAAACAGAGGGAGGTGGGAAAGCTTTTCTCCCACTATTTATTGCAACGTCTATTCATTAATTAATCGATCAGTTTCAAATTCAATGTAGATTTTGAGTGTCTCATGAAATCACAGCAATACACATTTATCCTGGCACAAGCTGTCTGCCATTTGAGCAGAATGCCACCTGCGTGGATATTCAGTTTGCATGGCAGACAGCGAAGAGAGGTCTTTGCACCCAGATGCTGTACCAGGAGTACCTCTCCTTGTGGTTATTTTGTGAGACACGAAACACCACTCACGTTCGCCCCTGTATGGAGTCTATCCCACTTGGGTTTAGGAATGCAGCAACTTTTGAAAAGATATTGCAAACTGCTCCAAGCTTCAAGAAAAGTCCTCCACACGTTAATCTTTCCACCAGTCATGGCTTAGACCAGTGTTGTAGTTCCTACATTTACCATTTACAAGCACATAAATTATTTTGTATACTCTCATCGACTCACCATGGCGACATTCTCTGCCGTGTTATATAGAGGAAAGACTTGTACACGTCCTGGACGTATCACCACCCTTCCATTACACAAACCCATCGTGATACCCTCCACCATCCACAAACTTCCTGAAGACCCCGACCCCTCTCCCCAAGTTGCGTACAGCTCGGAGTGGCGCACAAGGTGTTTGCAGCAGGTCGAGGCACGGAGCGTGCAAATTAGCATGTGCAGGTGCTCGCCGTGCCTCCACAAAGTGCCTCTTGAACGAGGCGCACAATTTGGGTCTGATTTGCAAAACGGATGGCCGTGCGAATTGCCGCATTTGGCGGGTTAATGGAGGCACGTATTTCATTGTGAGTCGCATGCTCAGCCGAAACATCCACGCAAAACATGATCACCCTCCGATTTGCGCGTGCGCTGTTTTAAGGAGCCGTTGCGATAATGCTGTTGTTTTTCTTGCCTTGAGCGTTGTAACAAGACACCGTTTAGGTTGGCACATGATATTGCTTCTTGCACGATGAAGTGAGAAGGAATCCACGGTGGCAATCGCACGGTGAAATTCATTGTGAAATACGAGGTGATGGCCATCACCAAATCCATTGTGAAATATATTGTGAAATACATTATAAAATCCATTGGGAAATACGTGGTGAAATTCATTGTGAAATCCAACTGAAATCCATTGTGTAATCCATTTTGAAATGCACGGTTAAATTCGCTGGAAAGTCGATTGTGAAATCCATTCTTAAATGCACGGTGAAATCCAGGCTGAAATCCAATGTGAAATGCATGGTGAAATCCGCGGTGAAATCCATTGTGAAATGCACGGTGAACTGCAGAGTGAATTGCAAGATGAAATCTATTCTTTCATCAATCTTGAAATGCACGATGAAATCCATTGTGAAATGCATGGTGAAATCCATTGTGTAATGCACGGTGAAATCCATTGTGAAATGCACGGTGCAATCCATTGTGAAATGCACGGTGAAATCCATTTTGAAATGCATGGTGCAATCCATTGTGAAATGCATGGTGAAATCCATTGTGAAATGCACGGTGAAACCCATTTTAAAATCCATTGTGAAATGCATGGTGAAATCCATTGTGAAATGCATGGTGAATATCCTTTGAATGCTGGTGAAATCCATTTGAAATGTAATCATGTTGAAATCGTCAGTGTGAATCCTTGTGAAATGCACTGTGATAATCCATTCTGAAATGTACGGTGAAATACATTGTGAAATGTATGGTGAAATACATTGTGAAATGCACGGTGAAATCCATTGTGAATGCATGGTGAATGCATGGTGAAATCCATTGTGAAATCGATGGTGAAATCCATTGTGAATCCATTGGAAATGCACGGTGAAATCCATTGTCAATGCATGGTGAAATGCAGTGAAATCCATTGTGAAATGCATGGTGAATCCATTGTGAAATGCAGGGTGAAATCCATTGTGAATCCATTGTGAAATCCATTGTGAAATGCACGGTGAAATCATTGTGAAATGCACGGTGAAATCCATTGTGAATCATGGTGAAATCCATTGTGAATCATTGTGAAATGCACGGTGAAATCCATTGTGTAATACATGTGAAATCCATTGTGAAATGCACGGTGAAATCCATTGTGAAATGATGGTGAAATCCATTGTGAATCCATTGGGAATGCACGGTGAAATACATTGTGAATCCTTGTGAAATGCATGAGAAATCCATTGTGAATCATAGTGAAATGCATGGTGAAATCCATTGTGAAATGCATGGTGAAATCCATGTGAAAGCAGTGAAATACATTGTGAAATGATTGGTGAAATACATTGTGAAATGCAGCGGTGAAATCCATGTGAAATGCTGGCGAAATCATTGTGAATATGCATGGTGAAATCCATTGTGAAATGCATGGTGAAATCCATTGTGAATCAATTGTGAAATGCACGTGAAATCATTGTGAATCATTGTGAAATGCATGGTGAAATCCATTGTGAAATACATGATGAAATCCATTGTTTTTCCATTGTGAAATGCATGGTGAAATCCATTGTGAAGCATTGAAATCCATTGTGAATCCATTGTGAATGCATGGTGAAATCCATTGTGAATGATGGTGAAATACTTGTGAAATGCACGGTGAAATACATTGTGAAATGCATGGTGAAATACATTGTGAAATGCATGGTGAAATCATTGTGAAATGCATGGTGAAAACATTTTTAAATTTACGGTGAAATACATTGTGAAATGCACGGTGAAATACATTGTGAAATGTATGGTGAATACATTGTGAAATGTACGGTGAAATACATTGTGAAATGCACGGTGAAATCCATTGTGAAATGCATGGTGAAATGCATGGTAAATCCATTGTGAAATGCATGGTGAAATCCATTGTGAATCATTGTGAAATGCACGGTGAAATCCATTGTCAAATGCATGGTGAAATGCAGGGTGAAATCCATTGTGAAATGCATGGTGAATCCATTGTGAAATGCATGGTGAAATCATGTGAATCAGTAATCGTGAATCATTGTGAAATGCCGGTGAAATCATGTGAAATCATTGTGAAATGCACGGTGAAATCCATTGTGAATCCATTGTGAAATGCACGGTGAAATCCATTGTGTAATACATGGTGAAATCATTGTGAAATGCACGGTGAAATCCATTGTGAAATGCATGGTGAAATCCATTGTGAAACCATTGTGAAATGTACGGTGAAATCCATTGTGAAATGCATTGTGAATCATTGGGAAATGCACGGTGAAATACATTGTGAATCCATTGTGAAATGCATGATGAAATCCATTGTGAATCCATAGTGAAATGCATGGTGAAATCCATTGTGAAATGCACGGTGAAATACATTGTGAAATGCATGGTGAAATACATTGTGAATGCACGGTGAAATCATTGTGAAATGCACGATGAAATCCATTGTGAAATGCATGGTGAAATCCATTGTGAATCAATTGTGAAATGCACGGTGAAATCATTGTGAATCCATTGTGAAATGCATGGTGAAATCCATGTGAAATCATGATGAAATCTTGGAATCCATTGTGAATGCATGGGAAATCCATTGTGAATCCATTGTGAAATGCATGTGAAATCCATTGTGAATCCATTGTGAAATGCATGGTGAAATCATTGTGAAATGCATGGTGAATCCATTGTGAAATGCACGGTGAAATACATTGTGAAATGCACGGTGAATAACATTGTGAAATGCATGGTGAAATCCATTGTGAAATGCACGGTGAAATCAGTAATCTGGAATACTCGGTGAAATACATTTTGAAATGTACAGTGAAATACATTGTGAAATGCACGGTGAAATATATTGTGAAATGTATGGTGAAATACATTGTGAAATGCACAGTGAAATACATTCTGAAATGTATGGTGAAGGAGATTGTGAAATGCACGGTGAAATACATTGGGAAAGGAAAACCATGGTAGCAAAATCCATTTGTGAAAAGTACGGTGAAATACATTGGAAATGCACGGTGAAATTACATTGTGAAATGCCGTGTGAAATACATTGTGAAATGCATGGTGAAATCCATTGTGAAATCATGGTTGAAATACATTTGAAATGACGGTGAAATACATGTGAAATGTACGGTAAATAAATTGTGAAATGTACGGTGAAATACATTGTGGAAATGCACGGTGAAATAATTGTGAAATGCACGGTGAAATACATTGTGAAATGCACAGTTGAAATACATTGTGAAATGCATGGTGAAATCCATTTTGAAATGCACGGTGAAATACATTGTGAAATGCATGGTGAAATACATTTTGAAATGTACGGTGAAATACATTGTGAAATGCACGGTGAAATACATTGTGAAATGTACGGTGAAATACAT
>CM068956.1:104601613-104609519 GCA_035128595.1 Eptatretus atami | reverse complement strand
TAGTTGAAATCTTCCATTCGTTTGTTGATGAATCCAATTGTTTTGAAAGCCATGTGGGTTGAAATCCCCATTAGTGTCTTTGTTAATGCATGTGTTGAAATCCCATTTGTGATTGAAAATGCACGGCAGTGTGACAAAAATCCAATTTTGTTTGTATTAGGTGTTTGGTTGCTGGTTGTGGAATCCATTGTGTTGTGTGAACTGCATGGTGAATCCATGTTGAATTGATGTGTTTGAAACAATTCGTGAAATGTACTATCTGGCTGAAAACCAATTGTTGGTGAAATTGCATTGTGAAATCCATGTGATAAATCCATTGTGAATGCCACGGTTGGTAAAGTGATCATTGGATGCAATTAATCCATTTGTGAATATCCATGTGTGAAAATGCCAATGCGTGAAATCCATTGTGAAATGCATCGTAGTGAACATCATGTGTGAAAGCACGTGTGGAAATACATTTCGTGAATGCAAGTGTGAAATACATTTGTGCAAATTGCATGGTTGAAAATTCATTAGTGAAATCCATTGTGAAAATCCCATTGTGAAATGCACGGTGAATCCATTTGTGAAATATTGTGAAATGCGTGGACGAAATCCTATCTGTGAATCAATTTGTGAAATGCAAGCCGGTGGAATCCATTGTGAATCCATTGTGAAAGTAAACATGGTGTTGAAATCCATGGTGAATCCATTGTAAAAATGCATTGGTGAAAAAATCCATTGTAAAATGTACGGTGAAATACATTGTTGAAATGTCACGGTGAAATACATTGTGAAATGTCGGTGAAAATACATTGTGAAATGCACTGGTGAAATCCATTCTGATGAGCATGGTGAAATACATTGTGATTGAATGTCCGGTTTGAAATCCATGTGAAATGTATGGGTGAAATCCTGTGAAATCCATTTGTGAAAAGCATGGTGATCTTGTGAATCCATTTGTGAATGACGGTGGAAATCCATTGTCAATGCGGTGAATCCATTGTGAAATGTCATGGTGAACACAATTTGTGATGCATGGTGAAATCCAGTGAATCCATGTGAAATGATGTGAAATCCATTGTGAATCCATTTTGAAATCCATTGTGAAATGCACGGTTAAATCCATGTGAAATCCGTGTGCAATGTGGCCGGTGAAATCCATTGTGAAATGTCATGGTGAAAATCCATTGTGAATCCATTGGTGAAATGCATGGTGAAATCCATTGTGTAATGCATGGTGAATCCATTGTGAAATGCATGGTGAAATACTATTTGTGAAATGCATGGTGAATGAATCACATTGTGAATCCATTGTGAAATGCATGGTGAAATCCATGTGTGTAAATGCATGGTGAAATACATTGTGAAATGCATGGTTGGAAATCCATTGTGAAATGCACTGGTGAAATTACATTGTGAAATGCATGACGTGAAATACATTTGTGAAATGCACAGTGAAATACATTCTGAAATGTATGGTGAAGTACATTGTGAAATGCACGGTGAAATACATTGTGAAATGCAATTGGTTTGAAATACATTGTGAAATGCCGTGTGAAATACATTGTAAAATGCAGGTGTGAAATACGTTGTGAAATGCATGGGTGAAATCCATTGTGAATGCACGTTGGAATACATTGTGAAATGTACGTGAAATCATTTGTGGAAATGCCGGTGAAGATACATTGTGAAATACATTGTGAAATGCAAGGTGAAATGCGTTGTGAAATGCATGGTGAAATCCATTGTGAAATGCACGGTGAAATACATTGTGAAATACATTGTGAAATGTACGGTGAAATGCACGGTGAAATACATTCTGAAATGTATGGTGAAATACTTGTGAATAACACGTGAAATGCACGGTAAAATACATTGTGAAATGCCATAGTGAAATACATTGTAAAAGCACTGGTGAAATACATTGTGAAATGCACGGTGAAATCCATTGTGAAATCCATGTGTGAAAACACGGCTGAATACGTTTAAAATGTACGGTAAAAATGTATGGTGAAAGGCATTGTGAAAATAGTGAAATACATTGTAAATGCACGTGATACATTGTGAATGCAACGGTGAAATACATTGTGAAATGGCGCATAGTGAAATACATTGTAAAATGCACGGTGAAATACATTGTGAAATGCACGGTGGAAATACATTGTGAAGATGAACGGTGAAATGCACGGTGAAATACATTCTGAAATGTATGGTGAAATACCTTGTGAAATACACGGTGAAATGCACGGTAAAATACATTGTGATAATTCATAGTGAAATACATTGTAAAATGCACGGTGAATACATTGTGAAATGCACGGTGAAATCCATTGTGAAATACACGGTGAAATACAGTTTAAAATGTACGGTTAAAATGATGGTGAAATACATTGTGAAATGCATTGTGAAATGCATAGTGAAATACATTGTAAAATGCACGGTGAAATACATTGTGAAATGCACGGTGAAATACATTGTGAATGCACGTGAAATACATTGTGAATGATGGTGAAATACATTGTGAAATGCATGGTGAAATACATTGTGAAATGCATGGTGAAAGCCATTGTGAAATGCATGGTGAAATCCATTGTGGAAATGCATGGTGAAAATACATTTTGAATTTACAGTGAAATACATTGTGAAAATACAATTTTGAAATGTATGGTGAAATACATTGTGAAATGCACGGTGAAATCCATTGTGAAATGCACGGTGAAATACATTGTGAAATGCATTGTAAAATGTACGGTAAATACATTGTAAAATGTACGGTGAAATACATTGTGAAATGCACGGTGAAATCCATTGTGAATCCATTGTGAAATGATGGTGAAATGCACGGTGATCATTGTGAAATACACGGTTTGGAAATCCATTGTGAAATCCATTGTGAAATGCATGGTGAAATGCACGGTGTGAAATGCATGGTGAAATACATTGTGAATACATTGTGAATACATTGTGAAATGCCACGTGTGAAAATACATTGTGAAATGACGGTGAAATACCTTGTGAAATGCACGGTGAAATACATTGTGAAATGCACGGTGAAATACATTGTTGGAAATGCACGGTTGAAAAATGTGAAATACATTGAAAGGTGAAACATGACACATGGTGAAATACATTGTGAAATGCAGGTGAAGGCCATTGTGAAATCCATTTGTGAAATCCATTGTGAAATGCATGGTGAAATACATTTTGAAATGTACAGTGAAATACATTGTGAAATACATTGTAAAATGTACGGTGAACTACATTGTGAAATGCATGGTGAAATACATTGTGAAATGCACGGTGAATCCATTGTGAATCCATGCGAAATGCATGTGAAATGCACGGTGAAATCCATTGTGAAATCCATTGTGATCCATTGTGAAATGCATGGTGGAAATGCACGGTGAAATCCATTGTGAAATGCACGGTGAAATCCATTGTGAAATGCATGATGAAATGCATGGTGAAATCCATTGTGAAATGCAATGGTGAAATCCATTGTGAAATCCATTGTGAAATGCATGGTGAAATCCATTGTGAATCCATGTGAAATGCATGGTGAAATCCATTGTGAAATGCATTGGTGAAATCATGTGAAATCCATTGTGAAATGCATGGTAAATCCATTGTGATCCATTGTGAAATGCACAGTGAAATCCATTGTGAAATGCATGGTGAAATGCACGGTGAAATCCATTGTGAAATCCATTGTGAATTCATGGTGAAATCATTGTGAAATCCATTGTGAAATGCACGGTGAAATCCATTGTGGAAATGCACGGTGAAATCCATTTGTGAGATCCATTGTGAAATGCATGGTGAAATCCATTGTGAAATCCATTGTGAAATGCATGGGTTGAAATCCATTGGTGATCCAATTGTGAAACTGCATGGTGAAATCATTGTGAAAATGGCATTGGTGAAATCCATGTGAATATCATTGTTTGAAATGCATGGTGAACTTCATTGTGAAATCCATTGTGTGAAATGCACGGTTGAAATCCATTGTGCGCTGCATGGTGAAATGCACGGTGAAATCCATTGTGAAATGCGATGTGAAATCCATTGTGAATCCATTGTGAAATGCACGGTGAAATCCATTGTGAAATGCACGCGTGAAATCCATTGTGAAATGCACGGTGAAATCCATTGTGAAATGCACAGGTGAAATTCCATGGTGAAATGCATGGTGAAATCCATTGTGAAATGCACGTGTGAAATCCATGGTGAAATGCACGGTTTGAAATCCATGTGAATCCATTGTGAAATGCATGGTGAAATGCACGGTGAATGAAATCCACATGTGTAAATGCACGGTGAAATCCATTGTGAAATCCATTGTGAATCCATTGTGAAATGGCACGGTGAAATCCATTGTGAAATGCACGGTGAAATCCATGGTGAAATGCACGGTGAAATCCATTTTGAAATGCACGGTGAAATCCATATGAAATGCACGGTGAAATCCATGGAGAAAAGCATGGTGAAATCCATTGTGAAATGCACGGTGAAATACATTGTGAATGCATGGTGAAATACATTGTGAAATGCATGGTGAAATCCATTGTGAAATCCATTGTGAAATCCATTGTGAAATGCACGGTGAAATGCACGGTGAAATCCATTGTGAAATGCATGGTGAAATCCATTGTGAATCAATTGTGAAATGCACGGTGTAATCCATTGTGAATCCATTGTGAAATCCATTGTGAATCCATTCTAAAATGCATGGTGAAATCCATTGTGAATTGCATGGTGAAATGCATTGTGAATCCATTGTGAAATCCATTGTGAATCCATTGTGAAATGCTGGTGAAATCCATTGTGAAATCCATTGTGAAATGCATGGTGAAATCCATTGTGAAATGCACGGTGAAATCCATGTGAAAACGTGAAATACATTGTGAAATGCATGTGAAATACATTGTGAAATGCATGGTGAAATCATTGGTGTAAATCCATTGTGAAATGCACGGTGAAATACATGGTGAAATACATTTGTGATACATGGTGAAATACCTGGTGAAATACATGGTGAAATCCATTGTGAAATGCACGGTGAAATCCATTGTGAAATCTGGTGAAATACATATTGAAATGTACGGTGAAATACATTCTGAAATGCATGGTGAAATACATTGTGAAATGCACAGTGAAATACATCTGAAATGATGGTGAATACATTGTGAAATGCACGGTGAAATACATTGTGAAATGCCGGTGAAATAATTGTAAAATGCAGGGTGAAATACAGTTGTGAAATGCATGGTGAAATCCATTGTGAAATGCACGTTGGAATCAGTGTGAAATGCATGGTGAAATACATTGGGAAATGCAAGGTGAAATACATGTGAAATGCACGGTGAAATACATTGTGAAATGCATGGTGAAATACATTGTGAATGCCTGGTGAAATAAATTGTAAAATGCAGGGTGAAATACGTTGTGAAATGCATGGTGAAATCATTGTGAAATGCACGTTGGTGATACATTGTGAAATGCACGGTGAAATCATTGTGAATACATTGTGAAATGCATTGTGAAATCCATTGTGAATGTACGGTGAAATCCATTGTGAAATGTACGGTGAAAATCCATTGTGAAATGTACTGGTGAAATCCATTGTGAAATGTACGGTGAAATCCATTGTGAAATGCACGGTGAATACATTGTGAAATACATTGTGAAATGCAGGTGAAATGCGTTGTGAAATGTACGGTGAAATACATTGTAAAATGTACGGTGAAATACCTTGTGAACATACATTGTGAAATGCAAGGTGAAATCCATTGTGAAATGCACGGTGAAATACATTGTGAAATGTACGGTGAAATACCTTGTGAAATACATTGTGAAATGCAAGGTGAAATCATTGTGAAATGTACGGTGAAATCCCATTGTGAAATGCACGGTGAAATACATTGTGAAATACATTGTGAAATTGCAAGGTGAAATCCATTGTGAAATGCACGTGTGAAATACATTGTGAAAATGTACGGTGAAATACCTTGTGAAATGTACGGTGAAATACATTGTGAAATGTACGGTGAAATGCACGGTTGAAATACATTCTGAAATGTTACGGTGAAATACCTTGTGAAATACACGGTGAAATACCTTGTGAAATACACGGTGAAATACATTGTGAAATGCACGGTTGAAATGCACGGTAAAATACATTGTGAAATGCATCGTGAAATACATTGTAAAATGCACGGTGAAATACATTGTGAAATGCACGGTGAAATCCATTGTGAAATCCATTTGAAATACACGGTGAAATACATTGTGAAATACACGGTGAAATACACTTTTAAAATGTACAGGTAAAATGTACGGTGAAATACATTGTGAAATGGATCGTGAAATACATTGTAAAATGCACGGTGAAATACATTGTGAAATACATTGTGGAAAACAATTGTGAAATCCATTGTGTGAAATACACGGTGAAATACACTTTAAAATGTACGGTAAAATGTACGGTGAAAATACATTGTGAAATACATTGTGAAATTACATTGTGAAATCCCATTGTGAAATACACCGGTGAAATACACTTTAAAATGTACGGTAAATGTACGGTGAAATACATTTGTGAAATGCTTGTGAAAATGCATCGTGAAATACATTGTGAAATACACTTAAAATGTACGGTAACATGTACGTGAAATACATTGTGAAATACATTGTGAAATCCATTGTGAAATACATGGTGAAATACACTTTAAAATGTTACGGTAAAATGTACGGTGAAATACATTGTGAAATACATTGTGAAATGCACGGTGAAATACCTTGTGAAATACACGGTTGAAATGCACGGTAAATACATTGTGAAATGCATAGTGAAATACATTGTAAATGCACGCTGAAATACATTGTGAAATACATTGTGAAATCCATTGTTGAAATACACCGGTTGAAATACACTTTTAATTTGCTTCGGTAAAATGTACGGTGAAATACATTGTGAAATGCATTGTGAAATGCATCGTGAAATACATTGTGAAATGCACGGTGAAATACATTGTGAAATGCACGGTGAAATCCTTGGTGAAATCCATTGTGAAATGCACGGTGAAATCCATTGTGAAATCCATTGTGAAATCCATTGTGAAATGCATGGTGAAATCCTTGGTGAAATCCATGCAATCTCACCTTCCTGTTGTTTGACTGAAGGTGATTTTGAGAGGAATTTGTAAGTTGTTCCCGGTGCCGGCGATAACTCACCGACTGTTCACGAAAATGACTGTGGGACCTTTAATGTTCACACGTTTATACGAGTGGATGGGATTCCCGGCTTAACGCATATCTAAGGGATCGTGCCCTTTGTAATGCCTCCTCCTGCCCGTGAAATACCATGCCGACAGTTTATAGTCAGGCTTGGAATGGAACCCAGCAGACGAGTGCTCGCAGGTAAGTGCACTACCCCCGCAGCTACCTGTCGGATCCGCCGTGCTCACGTGATGTGTGGATATCCTTGGTGGATATGAAACCTCGAGGCTCCTTGTCCGAGCTATAAACACCCATTATAAGTACAACCATGAACACACAGTAAAGAGTATGTTATGCCAAGAGAAAGACGGTGCCGAGTGCTGGAGAATGCGGCCACGATGGAGGCGCCATGCTGCATGTGGCCGGCGATCGCACTCAACACCGGCACAGATAAATGTGGACAAGAGACGTCGCTTTAACTCGCAACGGCGCCATCCATCGCTACAAAATAGCCTCTCCGATGGCTAAATATCGCCTCGGTCATGTTCCTTTTAACAGGTGCAAGACCACCCGGCCGTTAATAGCACCAACTCGCCTGGATGGATAACGCATGCACATGCACACACACACACACCACACACACACACACCACACACACACACACACACACACACACACACACAACACATATACACACATATAT
>CM068956.1:104596613-104599113 GCA_035128595.1 Eptatretus atami | reverse complement strand
ACGACCTTGTGCAGACATCACATGTAGCGCAAGATCCTAGCAGATATGGATGAGAGTTTACTTGATTGTGAATTACAGGGACATTAGTGGACAAGACTAATTATGCATGAACTCGCTGCGTGGGATTTGCACCTGAGTTAGCAGCGTCATGAGTCCCAGTGGTTCATATGGGAATGTTTAACAGGTCAATCTTGCCGAAGAACCGTGAAGAACACCTTTTTACCTGTCCATGTTGCCGAATATATTATCATTTTACTTTTGTCTATTTTTCTGTTTTTCGTGAGAGGTTAATGGGTTTCATGCGTGACATGTTCGTGCCCATGTGGGTGTTGTCCTCCGGGCATTAAGAGTAAGTAATGAAATCTGGGCCGGCTCTCATCCCTTGTCTCCATGAGCAGGTTGGCATGGTTCACTCCGGCTCCGGTGTCGAAGTTCGCTGCAACCATTGTCTCCATTCTTACGTCACAATACGCAATGTGACGTCATCCCGTAACTTCCGGAGGCGGGGTTTATGCAGACGACCTGTGAGTGATGATGCATCGTTGAGCGTTTCCCGAGGGCACACCAATGGCTGACAACCTTGATGTCCTGCTGTTCTAATTGTTGTTGATTAATTACGTGACCACAAGATGGATGAAAGAACGAAGACCGCATGAGCCAACAACTGAATGCACAACCTCGGAACTGATGGCTTGTTAACGTTTTGACTCTGACGTCGTCATTGCAGATTGGCTCTCCCTCCGCCCCAAGAGACTCCTCATCCAGATGTGTTTGTGAAGCACAATCCAGGGGTGTATTCCATTACCAATCAGCCTACAGAGCGCTCGCCAAGTAGCTTAAGCAATGCTCCACCGAAACGGTTGACAACGAATGGCTGGCTTGGCAAGCGATAGCAAGCTGACTGTTGATGGAACATGCTCCAGGTGATGGGAAAATTTCAGGGCATGTGCCCACTGACGTGAACTCACTATAATGGTTAAGGTGGCTGGCTTAAGATCTTAGGGTATTTAGTTAGAGCCCCTTTTTTGTCGCCGTTGAAGTAACACCAGGTGGGTTGACTCAGACTGTCATCCTTCCAAGTTCAGTAAAATGAGTACCACCTTACCTGGAACACTGCGTCAGTGGCACAGCTGTGCTTCCAAAAAAATGACGCAACCAGCAGCTGCAGGCTGCCTACGAAACTACTACTACCACTACTACTAATCTGACTCATCGGCCCCAATTATTCTCACCTTCTTGTTTATTCGGCAGAAGGCAGTGTCCCACATCCCTTCAAGTGATTTATTTATTTATTTATTTATTTATTTTTTACTGGGTAGCTGGTAGTGACGGGAATTATACTGAGACTACTCTCGCTCAGTTTGCAGCAGCTTTGCATTCAAATCCTTCATATTGCTACCTCCATCGGATTTGAACCCAGAACCTCCAAGATGCGAATGGTGGTACACAATATCTTACACTAATAAGTGTGTGTGTGTGTGTGTGTGTGTGTGTGTGTGTGTGTTTTGCCTGCTATCTCCACATGTGGGTGGGTTTCCGGAGGTGAAACAGACAATCCGGGTCTCAAAGTGTGTGCATGTGTGTGTTTGTCGTTGATTGGTATCTACTTATGGGTTTTCAGAATGTGGAATGGAGTCCTCCCAGGGCAGGCTCAAAGTATCCACCTTCATTTCAGTAAGGAGTCATGAATCACGGACAAAGCTGTGAAGTTTTCTGTTCTCAAAGTTGTGGTTCGTTTGTAGTAATGTTCCCACGGATGGTTTTCAATAACTCTGAGGTTCTTTGTCATCATTCCCATAGCTCCAATTATCACTGGTACAACTTTGGCATTCTTCAGCTTCCAGGATCTTCTCACTTCATAGTCCAGCAGCCAACTAGCTTAACCTGGAAGTGGAGTATATACAATGTTTTTGGGTTGGATTTTGTCATATGACTGAATCCATAAAAATAAGAATCGCTTAGTGAACCGATGTCCTTGGAATTTTCTAATTTGCATAAACCAAGATGGCACAACAGTGTTATTGAATTACTAATAGATTAAGATATTCGGCTTCTAGAAAGGATTTTTAAAACAATCTAAAATGTTTAAGCGGGCTTTAGAATTAGAAAACCAATGAATTAATTTTATTTATGATTTACACCCATATAGCAGGTAGCTGGTGACCATAGACAAAGAATTATATCGATGAGCTCTCCGGTGCTATATGATGGTACGACCAGGTGTGACATGAGAACGGGAAAGGCTAAGGCACAGTTGAAGAAGCAACTACAAGTTGAGATGTCATCAACAATCGTATTACCCAAAGTCAAATGTAGGGTGCTAGATGGTTCAGCTGTCCTCTGTGTGATACACTGGCCAGCGAATGGGACAGTCCACGACTTTGTTGTGAACTTCAAACAGTACATCCAACATAGAGGTTTGACGGCGGCCATCGTGGATTTATGCAAATGAAGGAGTTGTCAAATCATAATAAAAGTTATTCCATTGGGTTCCTAATGT
>CM068956.1:104570396-104584617 GCA_035128595.1 Eptatretus atami | reverse complement strand
ACGAATGAAAATTGAGGCAAGCCGAAAATTTAGAACCGACACCAAATACAGCGACGCGAATCTCATGTTTGTTATTTAGAACCGATAGTTTTAAAGTGTGAGGCGGTTTTGTGAAAGCCCCGGGGAGTTTCAAGGTTACATGAAATTTTGGCGTAGATACAGAGATAGTACCCCTCTCGCACCATCACATCCCTTCGCTCGTTGTAGGCCGCTGGAGTGGACTCACCCTTGATAAGATCGGCTCCAACTCTGAGAGAGGCCATTCTAGAGGCTTTTTGGAGGCCTCAAGACAGACGCTAGTCCTCCCATAGTTCCCCCCACCAGAGGGACGATAGGGGTGTGCGGCAGTAGGCTAGTGCGACATGAATAGTTAGAGCGACAAAGACAATAAGCGGGTTAGGGAGACAATTATGAAAGGGAAATAAAAAAAAGCAGGGGCTTAAATTTTGTTGCATTGCAAATTAACAGGCAGCAAGGTATGACGAGCAGACAGGCAAAGCAAATAGCCGAGTGGGGAGGGGGAGGGGAGGGAACAGATAGGCTACGGTCTGCAGCCCGCATTCAAAGCCGCGGCCCGCACATCCGCACTCCCTCCAAAACCCTGATGGATAACCACACCACGAGGCCGCGCCAAGCTTCACCCCGTCGGCCTGTTGTGCTGGCAAAGCCGCCTGCTCTGCATGAGCTTGCCTGCCATGCCTCAGTTGCTGCCTCTGCATGAACCCATCGCCCCTGCTAGGCCCTTTAATTTGCGTTTGCCCCTAGTGTTCGATCCATCACCATGCGCGCCAGGACCATCCAGTTTTGTGCAGACTTGCCCTGCAGGCGAGCCTTGTTGCATCCAGTCCAATTTTTTGCTGTTTGCGCAACATCTCCATCCACTCCCCTGCACCAAGACTTATGCCTAAATGACTTGCCCTTCCCCTTCACAGATCACAAAGTACTGCGAGCCATTGGTAATGTTAATAGAAAAGTTAAGAATGTAAATAGTAAGGCAACCCCACCTGCATGTGTTGTTTAGCGCCAAGGCAATTTAGTTAATTGACCGAAGATGAGTCTGTGAGAGTTGCTTAGTTAGTTACGCAGCCTCGATTAGGTTATTTATTTTTGGCACACGTTTTAAAGGAAATGTCGCATCTCAGGGCATCCCGAACGAAGAAACTTACATCGGCTGGAAAAACGTATTACAACATGCTCAGCCTCACACGAAAAAATTTGACGACTCGGGACTAGTCTGTAAAGAAGCGGGAGGCAGTAGTGTACAAATTTGGAAATTCAACGTGCACACAACATACCAGGTTTCCCTTATCATGCCGTATGTCGATAAAGTGCATTTCCCTAGAATAGCTCACCTGTTCATATGTATTAAATGTTCAGAGATCGAATTAAGAGGCTCCTGCGGACGAGTATAAGTTACGGGAAAAGCCAACCAATGGCAGACGTCCTCCCCCTCTTCTGCCGAAGAGGAAGAAGAACCCTGCCCGGTACCCCGAACAATTCCCTCCACCCTTGGTTGAGCGCCGAGGGGGGGCGTGGATCACGAGGCAATGAGTCACGCCGGCGTGCGGGGAGCGGGTGCAAAGTATATAGAGCGAACATCTTGCTTTGCGTCGCAGGGGCAGTCCCGCTTGGTAGGCGCCTGCAGTTCGTGGAAGCCCGCTGGTCCAGGGCTGCCAGTTCGTAGGGCTGAGTTCCATGGGCAGTCCCATGCCGTAGGCTGAGTTCGTGGGAATCCCCATGTGCAGAGTTCGTGTGCTGAAGTCCCGTGGAGGAGTAAGCTTTTTTTGCTTCAGACGAGAGCAGTTCGTACAGCCGTACGCAGAGTATCCTGCTATGCTTGCTGCGCCTTGACGCCCTTCGGCAAGCTTTTGCCTTCGCGCTTGCTCAGGAGCTTACGCGCCTGCCTGCTTTGTTTGGAAGGAACTTGAGCCAGCTTGTTCGGCTCGAGCTGCGATGGAGGCTTCTTCCTCTATCTTCCGCCCGCTTCTTGCAGTTTGTGAGCTTTTCGCTTCTCCCATTGGTTTCCCAGGCGCATTGGAAATGCGACCGCATCGGCCCTCTTCTTGGAGTTGGATCCTCGGGAAGCGACGACGACAGGAAAGGAATCGGCGCCTGTCGGTTCTCACCGGACGTGTGAGAAGCACGGAGACGATTCGCGGAAGAGCTCGGGAACAGAGTCCGTGAGCCGCATTGGCATCCAGCCGCGCTCTCGCTCGAGAAAGCCCGCAGCGTCCAGACAAGTTGAAGACCACACGAGTGCGAAAAAGTTCGAGTCAAGCTACTGAGTCAGACTGCTCACCTGCTCCTCCGAGCTGTAGCTCGTATTAAGCCTCAGCCACCGGTTCGTGTGTGCTGTGCGTGTGTGTGTCGTGTGTGTGGGGGGTGTGTGTGTGTGTGTGAGTGTGTGTGACCCGCAGCAACGCGCTAGGCGGTGTAACTGTCCGTGGGCCCGCTCCTAAAAGTAGGGAACTGCTCGTTAACGTGTCAAAATGACTTACATAATACAGTAGACGGTTAGATTCTTTGTCCGGCTGCGTGTCTGCTTAAGTATAATTGCAATAGCGTGTTTGACCTTATATTTGCTACGTGTTTCATTAATAAGCTAAATAATGTCCTTGGTGTTGACATGTAAAGCCATGCTCAGCTCTGCAGTCCATTCCCTCATTGACTGAACATTTCGTGTCGTTGCCCGGAGGTTAGAAAGCCCTTCGGTTTGGCCAGTAATAGAAGATCATTGTTACCGACGCCCGTTCTCAGGTAGATACGCCGCGACGGAATCTGCGCACGGACAGGCCTCGCCTCGCACCCGTTTGGTTCCGTACTATTCCGTCAAAGGGCGTGATACCCCAGAGATGGATCACAGTGGCAGCTATTGTAGCGACATGAAGATGGCATCGGACCCTACCCCACCAGTGATCTGCACCCATTGGCGTATTTCGCGTCCTTGTACCAAGGACCCGTCGCTCGGATAAGTTATACGCGGCGGGCATCCTAATGATTGACCGGGCGATCCGTCGCCGGCCGACTCGACTTGCGGCGCTCCTTCAGAGCGTCAGGTGGCCGGCTGACCCACGCCTGCTAACAATATATACTAGTATGAATATATACTATATATATACTATATATATAATATATGTGTGTGTGGTATGTAAAACCGAAAAACATGAGCAGATGGTGAATCCTTGTAAAGGTGAAGCCTTGTTGACCTATGTGAGTATGTCTATCAATCACGTCTTATTGGACCACGACTATGTCTATTACCTCCGGACTATTGGAACGTACCTTTTAGACATTTAGACCTGTATACACTTAGAACTTTTAGACCCCTTGAACTTTGTATGACCCTTTATACCTCCTTCAAACGTTTTGACTTTTTCACCCTTTCGACTGCCTTGATCCTTTAGATCTCTTCGACTCCCAAAGACTTCACACGTCTTTAAACTGCTTAGACCTCATGACTCTTCGACCTGTTAGATAATTAGACCTCTTTCGATACTTTAGACCCCTTTAGACTCTTTAAACCCTTAACACCAGTAACTACTGCTGGAACATACCCTTTCGACCTCTTTTACAATTTTGAGCGTTTTTTTTAAGACCCTTGTACCTTTTAAGACCCTTTAACGCTCTTAAAGACCCGCTTTTGGACCATTGCAGACGTTTAGACATTTTGACCACCAGAAACACCCACTGTCTTTGTGAGCATTGCCACATCATCTCCCCACCTCCCTCGTCAGGGCAGGAGCGTGGGGAGGGGGGGGGGGTTACCCTGGGTGACAATACGTATGCAAATTTGGTTGAGATCGGCCAGCCGTGTCTTTTTGATGATTTGAGAGGTACAATACACTACAACCATTCATACTTACATATAAATTGCATAATTTAATACTAGCAGGGTACCCCCGCATGCCGTTGCTGTTTCTGATCCTGTTAGATTTTTGGAGTCAATTTTGTTTTTTTCTATCTTTTTGTGGTGCCTGAAAACACTTCTCTCCACTCAACTAAGGAATGGGGTCGGAGGCTTATTTAATATTGACCTTTGTACATAGCTACAGAAGTGGTGTGCGCAAAGTGTTTTCCCACAGGCTACAAAGGCTTAGAGCAATTAAAAAACCAAAGCGAGAAAAAAAAATCCAATAAAAAAATAAAATTCAATTTTTGTTTTTTTGCCTAAAACACTCCGAGGCACTTACTGATGAACTGAAAGTTTGACGAAGATCCGTTTGACCATCTCTAAGAAAAATGGTGACACAGACAGACAAACATCTCTCACAGTATAGATATGATTTGGACCTGTTAAGATCCTTTCGACCCCCTGAGACCCTTTAGACCACGTAGACCTTTTGAGTATTTAGAGCCCTTGAGCATTGACCCCTTAGTCACCAAAAAAACATTACACCATTTCGATCACTTCAACCCTTTTAGACCCTAACTACGATTGGAAAATACCCTTTACATATTAAGACCCCTTAGACTTTTAGATGCCTTAACACCCTTTAGATGCCTGAGACCCTTTAGACCTGTAGATCTATTTGACACACACCGCCAAAACATCTATAATGTTCTTGCAAAATGGAGGCGATACGTTTTTTTCAGCAAGTAATGTGCAACCTCCACCCACGAGGACGCTGAGTACTCAAGTTTGAACAGAATTTGCATATTGAGTCATTGAATTGGTTCACCAATCAAAACCTAGAAGCATATTGTTTATTTGGATCACGCAAGTATCGTGCTGTGGATGACATCTTTATTGTTTGTCTGTCTGAGAGCAGGATATCTCAAAAAGTCATGCATGGATTCGGACGAAACCTGATGGATAGGTTTGGTTTGCAACAAGGATGAATTGAATCGATTTTGGTGAAGAACCGGTTCTGGATTCAGATACTATAATTTTTAAGTGATTCATCACCATTGAGAGATCGTGCTGAAAACTATATATGGCACAATATCTCAATAAGTTAACAAATGATTCGGGCGAAACTTGGTGGACAGGTTTGGTGTGTGACAAGGACGAATTGAATCAATTTTGGTGAGGATCCAGATGCGAAAATTTCTTAATTTTTAAAGTGATTATTCACCATTGAGATGGGGCCAAAATCGATATACAACATATCAATATATTTCAAAAAGTTACAACAAAACCTGCTGGATGAGTTGGGAAGGTGACAAGAATGAGCCAATTAGATCTTGGTTAAAAGGTCTGGATTCAGATCCATCCTATTAGTGGGATACAAAACGTAAACTGTTCAGCCTGGCAGAGGTATGTGCTCCACCGAGTGCTGTTCTAGTTTCTGTTGCGGCCATGGCACCAAACAAATAGATATACTGTATGTATAACGGCACTTACAGCCCACACAACTCCCTCTCCTGCACCTCCTCCTCCTCCTCCTACCTCCACCCTCCCTCTCCCTCACACCCAAACAAAACAAGATTCATAGTAAATGTCATCATTTTAAACTTACCCTGTGCAGGAACAAGCCCCAGATATGACCTCCCCATTGGTGTTTAAGAAGCATGAATGTTTGGGTAGAACTGAACTTTCGGCCTTTCATGGGCCCACATCGGCATGGACTGCAAGATATCAACTTCTTGGACGAGTTAATCAGAAAATTCTTCAAATTTTTCGTTGTGCAGATATAGGTAAGTTTCCTTTCTCGCAGGTACGTTTCCAAGTATTTTCGGCTTCTTTAAAAAAACATTTACGTCCTTTCATGGTACAACCTTATCTGGCAGGCACGAAATGCAGTACATCCAGGCCGCTCCAATTAACTTCATTACAGACAGACAGTGCGATTGCAAAACCCCATTTCTCGCTGTGCAGGTAGATGGGCTAACAACAAAGTATATGCTCAATTGCCTTCGTGTTATTCCCTTTTTCCAAACACGCCCTCCAACACTGCTTGGAGGGGTTCCAATGCACACGACTCGTGTTTGTAGATTAACCACACACCTGTGTGGGGTGCTTTCTGATGATGATGATGATGATGATGATGATGATGCGTCGAGTTTTGGAATTTCCTAATAGTGTAGATCTGCTTTCATCTGAAATGTCAAAGCAAGGGAGGAAAGACCAAAGCTCTTAAAAGATTGGTTTTGGTCCTCAACATTGCTCATTTGTCTGTTCAAAGGCAACTTGATTATAATTTGACCATTCAAAAGTTGTTGTTTGTTTTTAAAAGTTTTTAATGTTAATCAATATTCACAATACACAATGGGTCACATATTTATTACGAATGCAACATGGCGAGCTTTGAACCCACCCCACCCCCTCTTAGGCTTAATTGACATCTGCAACCTTCCCTCCCTTCCATCCCCACTCCCCAACCATCCCTTTTTCTTTTTTTTTAAATCACTTTCTCTTCTCTTCGTTTTCTCAATTTAACTACCATCCACACAAATAAAAGTGTGTGTGTGTGTGTCAGTGTGTCTCCTCCATAACTCCAAAACCATAAAACCGAGCAGTCTGAAACTTTGCATGTATACGAAGAAAACTCCAAGAAAGTGCAAGAGTGAAAATTAGGTGTTTGGGTTAATTAAAACACCCTTTTGAAGATAATTAAGGACCTTATTTAATTATATCCTTCATCAGGCGCTCCTCGGCCACCTCGCTGTCTGGGGTCTTTAGGCGTTTCCTGGGTAACCTCCTGGGGAATGAAGCCGCCATGTTTTTTTGGGCCTGCTCAACCATGCCTTGATTTGGAACAGGCCACAACGATTTCTTGAAGATAAATAGATGTAAGCTCCAGATTTGAAAATATCAGCAGTTCCGACTCCGAAAAAGTGTTGATTTGTTCAATTGGGACATTGCACGGGCGTTTCCGGGTGCATCGTTGTCTCGACGGCAATTGGTAATCGCTTGCCAAGCCAGGCGTTCCATTGGAGTGCTTAAGCCACTTACCGAGCTGCACATTTCAGTTCGTGTCCTGATCGGGATGTGCATTCGACAGGTCCGACAAGGTGGAGGTACGTATACAGCACACACGGACGTGGTACACATGGGTAGATATGGATCTGTACGGACTCTCCGTGGGTGTGTGGACATGCCATGTCTGTTACGGGCGCCGTGGTGGCAAAGTTTCATCCCTTATCTTATGGAGGTTCTTTCAGTTTTTCCTTGTCCTTGCTCCTGATTCTAAAATCTAAAGGATTTGGTAATCGATTTTGCTTTACAAAGGTTAAAATGTTTCTGTTTGTGAGTTTACAAAGCAAATATATTTGACAACCGCCCGTTTTCTGAGCCGGTTGCCATATGAAGTATTCTAATTTACTGAGGCCAATTTTTTTTTCCACGAGCTGTTTATAAAGAATAAATGTTGTGAACTAATCCCTGAAAAGTCCATATAAATGTAATGCGTGTTTTTCGGTGAAAGCTACTAAGTTTCTGGGTTGATCAGTACGTACTGGTCGTCAGTAATCACACTGCACTCCAACCAGCCGATCCAAAAGCTCTAATGTGGTTTCAGAATGTGGAATAGAGTCCTCTCCAGGGTGGGCTCAAAGTACTCCACCTTCATTTCTAGTTGAGGGGTCACGATCATGAACCAAGCTGTGAAGTTTCTGTTCTCAAAGTTTGTGCCAAGGGCTCTCTCAGATCGTCGTTGAACCCTGACAGTCCAACTGTAAGTTCGTTTGTAAATATTCCCAGGGATGGTTTTACAGCTCGCCTGGAAAGTAGTTCCAGGAGCTTACGGATGGCACGTGTCCGTCCGTTTGTCCGTCTGTCCACAAATTACTTGCAAACTTCTCTCAGAAACTACACATACGAATTTCACTGAAATTTGACCACAACCTTCTCACCCATGACGGCATTAAAAAAGGGTCTGAAGGGGTCTACAGAGGGAGTTTACAAGGGGTAGGGGAGTGGCGTTACCTCCACAAAGAGGTTTTGCTTTCGACAACACATTAATATATACTAGTGCGGCCCGTAGGTGCGTGCCCGTAGGTGCGTGCGTAGGTGCGCTGCCAATATGTGCGCTTGTTCTTCGCTCTCAGTAACGACGACTGGATTGGGGCGGTTGTTTCAATTAGATCAGACCAACCGTATTCTAAATGGCCATAACTGGGAACAACCTGGGAAACATGACTCAGGTCCCCAGCTCCAATTGTTGACGATTCATATCAAAGCGAAGAAGAAGAAGAATTGTGACCCCTCGTCTTCTCGCCCCCTCTCTCTCCCTCTCTTCCCCCTAGTCTTGCCCACACCCCCTCTCGCCCCACTCTCACCCCCCCTTCCCGTCCCCCTCACCTCGCCCCCTCCTCTCTCCCCCTTCTCTTGAATTGTACGCCCCTCTCTCACCCCCTCTCTCCCTCCCTCTTCGCCCCCCCTCTCCCCACCCTCTCTACCCCCTATACTCCTCCTCTCTCTCCCCCTACTCTCTCACCCTCTCTCTGTAAATGTATTCACAAATGTCTACAAGGCAAAAATTAATTCAAACTTAGAAAAAACAGCTTTCAAACGCTCTTGGAAACACTCTTTCCTTGGGAAAATTCCAAACCTTGGATTAATTAATAATTCAACATAATTCCAAACCTTGGAAAATAAACACTTTCACCTTGAAACACTTGGGAACAGCTGAAGGAGATGAAGAACGCATATCAAACCTTGAAAAGGCACATACTCAAGGTCCCCACGCGTCGATTTGTGACATCATACCAAACGAAGAAGAAGAATTGGGACGTCCAATCGTGCAAAATAAATGAAATAAATAAATAACATTAATTGTGACACTCATAGCACTGTGTCTTGTCATTGCGCTTGCACAGATAAATGGCGTAACTTGGGAACCGCTCGTGCCCGATTAATATCAGAACTTCGAAAAGACACATCCGCGGGTCCCGGCAATATTCCTGGCAAGTTTCAATCCAGATCGGACCGGTGGTCGTGCGAGAAACGGCGGTCACAAATGACAGACACACAGACATACAGACAGACACACACACACACACACAGAGATTGCTTGGAATTATAGATAGAAATTGTTCATTATAATGTATATATATAATTATATATAATGTATATATACTGTAGGGTATGTTATATATATATATATATATATATATATTATATATACATATACACACACACACACACACACACGACGCATGTATAGTACTATATATATTTGCGGTCTAGAACACGCCTGCCTCAAGCAATGGCATCCAACTATACGATGGTCCCTAGACAGTTATTCCATTAATATATGTGCAGAATAGTCCCTTCCTTTTGGCTAGCGGGGACAACGGGACGTGCGTTTGCGGGGTTTCCATAGCTTGGGTTTGCTTACTACCACTAACTCATTCTACTCTTCTTTTCTGCTTATTCTGAGGTAAATCCGAATTTGGGTCCTCACGTAGGCCGAGCAGGCAATGCGCTCGGATAACCCGATTGACATAGCGCAGCACAAGGCGCAGAGCTTCCCGTCCTAAGCGATCCTCACCCAACTATTGCGGCAGTCATAGAGTAGCTCGGCAAGCTCGAAAGATTGGCTCGAGATGATCGGCTCGAGCTTCCGATGATCTGGGATGAGATCTGCGGTTGCACTGAAAAGGCATAATAAACGAATATCTCTATGAGGCTGACAGATGTTGTTTTTCACAACAGCAGAAGCAAAATGACCCAATATCAGCGAAGCGTGGCTGGCAGCTTGTCCAATGACTACATTGCCCAGCAGGCCGATAATAGGAAAACACACACAACGCCATTTTACGGAACAACACGGTGCCAAGATACTAGGGCTCGTTCTTTCAATTCATTTCTGGAATTCATTATATCGGCAAACGTGAGTGCAGGCCACGTGCTTAATGGCGGATGCCGTGCACACTGTGCTGAACGTGCCAAGAGGCAGACCATTGCACAACTCGCGACAACTTTATTATCGTACAGAGCAGGGCACGAATGGCACCATCTACCGTCCTGTGCATGGTTTGCATACACATCTTACCGTTCGGTCCTCGCTGGTGGCCGGGGTGTTCTCCACGGACTGGCGGACGTCTCGTCGCCCCTCAGGCGGCGGGGCGCGATCAAGTCAGGGGTGTGCTGTGCAGCTCAGGCCGCATGTGCACATGGAGCAGACCGCTTGACAGCGCAGTCGCCGGGGCATCGGCACGGAGTCGTTGCAAGGCAATTTTATGTCATGGTGCTCGGAGCGTGCATCGATTCGCGCAGCTTGGATCCATGCTGGCCGGAAGTGAGTGGAGCCGCTTCCGGTCATGGCGCCAGCCCATGTGCGGCCGGGGCCCAACTAAGCACCGTTTCGGGAGAGACACATCCCTTCGGAATATCGCCCCGCCCCTCACCACTGGATCTATAAAAAGACGGGCCATAGGCGGTGGAGAAGAGTTGTAATCATTCCTGGTGTGTCGTTCCGGGTCGTCATCGTTCCTGGGTCATCGTGCGTTCCTGGGTCGCTACGAGCTCGTTCCTTCCCATCGTCCTTTCTTTCGTCCTGCCAGCTCGTTTTTTTTTTTTTTTTTGTTTTCTTTTTTTTTTTTTTTCCTACCGGCTTGGGATCTCGACTCGCCTTCTCCACCAAAGTTCTCTGCTTCACTTGCTCGATTGGTTCTGCGTTCATTCTCTGGTACCGATTGGCCTTGTGCATTCGAAGTGCCATGAATGAAAGAAATGGCTGCGCCAGCTGTCAGGGGGTATCGCCCTAGTTGGATGCCATTTTTCCGCCGCATAACTGTTATTTGGTGGCACGATCGGCTTAACTCCGTGCAAGGTATTCAAAACGTTAAGCCCTCATCTCCTCTCCTCCTTTTCTCTTCATTAACTCCTCTTCATCGGTTGTGTGTGTGTTGTTGGGTGTGTGTGTGGGTGTGTGTGTGTACTTGTTGGCTGGTGCCTGTCCTCGTCATTAAGATTGCAGAAGATTATTATTTCGGGTTTAAAGTCTGCTCTGTATCTGCTTTCGTAAGTTTTGCTTGTACTTGTTGCACCTCGCGCTTCTTTCTATCCTGCAACACACACCACTAAAACTCGATTCACTGTACACACATAACTTTCCTAGCTTGCTGTAAATAAATTATTATTAGAAATGTCTGCCAGCTCGTTTTTGTCTGTTCTTCATTGACAGCATGGTCCGAATCTAGCTAGCCGGGGCTTATATCCCAACGATCCGTTCCTTTTAGCCGGTACGTCCTTGGCATTGTCGCTCGGTCTGCAGTCCGATCTGGTAAAAAGTGATCTAGCTTTGGACAAGGATATACACCCGAGGACATGTTCCCCGGTATTTAAATCTTTATTTTGATTAATTTTGGTAGCCTTAGTTTATACCATCAGCCTCGGGAACCATTTTTTGGTTCTTTGCCGTGTGCTTTTCTTTTAAAGTGCACGGCCTTCTTGCGTGGGACTGTGTCGTGCTTTCTTGTATATTTATACACAGATGTGAAATTGCCCATCAGAATCCTGCCAAAATGCTATCAAATGACCCACTGGTTTCAAATGATGTTCCAACGTAAAGCATAAAAGTGACATACTACATCAAGATATAGGTTGCAGTGTACAAATAATACCCTTCCAGCCCAGTTAATGCACAATGAGAGAGTGTGGTGGAGACGCGGGACCAATTGCAGCCATTATAGTGTCTCAGGCGGTGTGGGGCTCTCACACTGCATGGTCTTAATCGCAAGTGCCCCCGCTCTAAAAAAAAAAAAAGCTGAAGATCACGTTAAACGCCAATGTTATTTATCTTTTCTGTTCCTGAGGACGGTGATCTCACATTCACAGGAAGTGGCGTTGCAACTTCCTTCACATTGGTTGGACAGTCTTCGCCCAACTCCTCCCGCAATCAAAAAATATGTGCCACCTTTGTGAGCAGAAAGGTTGCAGCCTCAGTTTTTAGTGCATGGCAAAGTCAATTGCGTAATGAACCCAGGTAAATATCCATCGATGTTATTATACTGTTCGAGCAGATTACCTGTCCCACGGACGGGTGGCAGAGGTGGTGTCTTTGTCATGTGATTTTGGTTGTTCTTTGTGTTCGAGATCCTGCAGTCGTGGTTTTGTTCTTTTTCGCCATTTTTTTTTCCGATGAGGTTGATTCCTGAGTGTGCTTCAATGGGTTGTAAATTGAAAGATTAGTCCACATGGAACACCGATATTTGTCACAGCATTTTTGTTGAAAATGTAGTGCATAACAGGTGATAATGAGTGAGAAATGTACATTTTCGCTCATGACAAAAAGTAATCGTGATCCAGATCATGGACACAAAGTACAATATAGCTGAGTTTTGTGGACTGTTGTGTCTTCGGCGAGGAGGAGATAACAAACACTTAGCTCCATTAATCTATACCAAAAAATCGTTGTGTGTGTGTTGTTGTGTGTTGTGTGTGTGTGTGTGCTGTGTGTGGTGTGTGTGTGTGTCAGTGTGTCTCCTCTTCATAACTCCAAAATCTAAAAACTTAGCAGCTGTAAACTTTGCATGCATACACAAACTCAAGAATGCAAAGAGTGATGGGATGTTTCAGTTACATTAAACAATCCTTTTTGAAGATAATTAACGGCTTATTAAATTACTAGAAATACAACCTGTCACTTCCGCTGAGGGGGGGGGGTATTAGAGGAGGAAGGTGAGAAAGGAAGAGAGGGGAGATGAGAGAGGAGGCAGGAAGGCGAGGGAAAATGAGGAAGGGGGGAGAAGCAAGGAAGGGAGGGGAAGGTGGGGAGAGCATGCTCACCAAAGTTGCCATACCACGGGAAGAGGGGGTGAGAGAGAGAAGAGAGAGAGAGGAGCGGAGAGAGAGAGAAGAGAGCAGACGAGAGAGAGGAGAGAGAAGGTGCAGGGGTGAGGTGGGAGTAGTAAAAGAAGGAGTGAAATGTTACTGAATGACGAACAAACACACAAAAACAAACGCATGTCAGAACAAAAATGTTACACAACAACAAACAGAGTTTTATAATGTAACCGCTGGCACATCTGCAAAAACTTTGATGTCCCAGTTGCACAGAAATTTGTGGGAACATGTATCCAAAGTATCACTGAAAACATGGAAGTACAGCGCTCACGTTATGACGTAATGATCATTGAGCATGAACATCCGAAAACGTGAACATTGCACCAGATATCACACTTAGGTAGCAAAAGAGAAGAAGGCATTGCTGATTGAGGTGTTAATACCAGTGATTTTGGACTAAAAATGCAGAACTCAAGAAAATGACCAAACACCCAAGACTTCAAAGAATGAAATGAGAAGATCCTTGGAAAAGCTGAAGAAATGCCTAAAGTTGTACCAATGATAGCTGGACCTACAGGAATGATGCAAAGAACTCATAGAGACATTAAACAATAGGGGCAGTACCTGGGTACTCACTTGGTAGTGGCTGGATAAGATAACGAGCAACCACTGGGAGGCATGGATGACCCACAAATATATAATGGAGAAAGAAGTAAATACCTATGGATGTTTTTTTTTAATGCCATGAACAAACCTTGATCTTTTGGTACATTAATGGGTGGTGAAATGGTTGGTTAAGTTTTCACTTGGAATTTGCATGTGTAGTTTCTGAGAAGAAAGCTGAAATGCATATTTTGGGCCGAATCCCCCTCTCCCATAGAACCCCCGAGACCCAATTTTTTTAAATGTCGTGAACAAACTTTTAGTGGATACGGCGGTGTTGAAGATAGTGGCCAAGTTTCATTGGAATTGTATGTGTAAGTTTTTGGAGAAGACAAGCAAATACATATTTTGGGGGAAACCCCTACTCCCTTAGAGCCAGAATTTTCTTAATGTCATGAACAAAATTTGGACGTCATGGGTGATGAGGTTGTCGTGCATTTCATCGGAATTGTGTGTCATCATTTGAGAAGATAGCAATACCTCTTTTGGGGAGACAACTCCCCTCCCACCCCGAAACTCCATCTGTCGACCTTCAGACCTAGTTTTTTTTAATGCCTATCATGGGTGATGAAGTTGTGGTCAATTTCATTGAATCGTTTGTGTAGTTTCTCTGAAGAAGTTGCAAGTAATTTTATGGACAGAAGGATGGACCGAGCACTGTCCCATAAGCTCACGCCGGAACTACTTTACAGGTGAGTAAAAACCATCCCTGGGAATATTATTACAATGAACTACATTGGAAGCTAATTGAAGGTGTTAATACCAGTGACTTTTGGACTTAACGATGCAGAAATCAAGAAAATGACCCAAATCCCAAGCCCTCAAGCATGAAGTGAGAAGACCCTGGAAAGCTGAAAGAATACCAAAGTTGTACAGTGATGCCCC
>CM068956.1:104553849-104565131 GCA_035128595.1 Eptatretus atami | reverse complement strand
AAACTTTGATGTCCCAGTTCCAGAAAATTTGTGGGAACATGTACCAAAAGTAATCACTGAAAACATGGAAGTACCAGCCGCTCACGTATGACGTAATGATCCCATTGAGCATGAACATCGAAAACGTGAACATTGCGACCAGATATCACACTTAGGTACAAAAAAGAGAAGAAGGCATTGCTGATTGAGGTGTTATTTGGACTAAACAATGCAGTAAATCAAGAAAATCGACCAAACACGCAAGACTTCAAGAATGAAATGAGAAGAGTCCTGGAAGCTGAAGAATGCCAAAGTTGTACCAATGATAGCTGGACCTACAGGAATGATGACAAAGAACCTCATAGAGACATTAAACATAGGGGCAGTACCCCTGGGTACTCACTTGGTAGTGGCTGGATAAGATAACCAGGCAACCACTGGGAGGCATGGATGACCCACAAAATATATAATGGAGAAGAAAGTAAATACCTATGGATGTTTTTTTTTAATGCCATGAACAAACCTTGATACTTTGGTACATTATGGGTGGTGAAGATGGTGGTTAAGTTTCATTGGAATTGCATGTGTAGTTTCTGAGAAGAAAGCAAATGCATATTTTGGGCCGAATCCCCCTCTCCCCATAGACCCCCCGAGACCCCAATTTTTTTAAATGTCGTGAACAAACTTTAGTGGATCACGGGTGTTGAAGATAGTGGCCAAGTTTCATTGGAATTGTATGTGTAGTTTTGGAGAAGAAAGCAAATACATATTTTGGGGGACAACCCCCTTACATCCCCTTAGAGCCAGATTTTTCTAATGTCATGAACAAAATTTGGTACGTCATGGGTGATGAAGGTTGTCGTGAAGTTTCATCGGAATTGTGTGTATCATTTGAGAAGATAGCAAATACCTCTTTGGGGAGACACTTCCTCCCACCCCCCCCCCCCCCACCCCCGAAACTCCATCTGTCGACCCTTCAGACTAGTTTTTTTAATGCTATCATGGGTGATAAAAGTTGTGGCTAATTTCATTGAAATCGTTTGTGTAGTTTCTCTGAAGAAGTTGCAAGTATTTATGGACAGAAGGATGGACGACGCACTGTCCCATAAGCTCCCCGGAACTACTTCACAGGTGAGCTAAAAACCATCCCTGGGAATATTATTACAAATGAACTACATTTGGAAGCTACTTGAGGTGTTAATACCAGTGATTTTGGACTAACGATGCAGAAATCAAGAAAATGACCAAATCCCAAGACCTCAAGCATGAAGTGAGAAGACCCTGGAAGCTGAAGAATGCCAAAGTTGTACCAGTGATGACGAAGAACCTCATGGGAATGATGATGAAGAATCTAACAGAGATATAAAAAAAAATCCCTGGGAATATTACAACAAACGAACTACAGTTGGAAGCCGTCCGGGGCTCAGCGACGATCGTGAAGAGAGCCCTTGGCACAAAACTTTGAGAACAGAAAACTTCACAGCTTGGTCCATGAATCGTGACCCCTTACTGAAATGAAGGTGGATGCTTTGAGCCTGCTCATTCCACATTCTGAAGCCCACATTTGTAGATACCAATCAATGACACACACACACACACACATTTACTGATATATTTTGGTAGACTCAAAACCAACCAGCCAACTAGGATAACAAACCGGAGATAAAAATTAGTTTGTTTTAACGCACGCTCGAGCCGATACCGGGAAAAAAATATGAAGAACTAGAAGGGCACTCTGTGCAGTGCCTACCTTCGCTATGTAATGGCTGATCCAGAAGAACATATTGGGCCCAATACATTTTTGAAATATAATGCAAGATATCGTTTTTGGCCCCATCTCTCAATGATTAAGAATCATCTTAAAAATTAAAATATTCTCGTATCCAGATCTTGACAGGAATATTTACCAAAATCGAATCAATTCCTTCTTGTCAAACACCCAAACTGTCCATCAAGTTTCAACTGAATCCATCCACTCCTGTGAGATATCGTACTACATATTATTTTAGCCCTGTCTCTCAATGGTGAAGAATCACTTAAAAATTCTAGTACCCAGATCCAGATCCGGATCTTCACCGAAATATAATCATTTCATCCTCGTCACACAACCAAACTGCCCACCAAATTTCATCTGAATTCGTCCACAACTTTTTGAGATATCCTGCACACAAACAAACAAGAAACATTTTGTGCATAGCAATCTCACCTAAGTTGTTAACCTTTGACCTATGTTGACCTTTTGGCCTATGTTGATCTGAAAAACGAATTGGTGGTTGAATTCAATCACCAAATATGCAAATCCTCTTCAAATTTCTTGTCAATCAGATGAAAATTAACAATTTTGGAAATTTGGCCGATATTGACTTTTGACCTTTTGACCTATGTTGACCTCAAAAATAATTGGTGGTTGAATTCAGTGACCTGATATGCAAATACTGTTCAAAGTTCCAGTCAATCAGATGAAAATTGAGGATTTTAGAAATTTGACATCGTTGACCTTTGGCTTATGTTGTCATTTTGACCTCAAACAATAGTCATCTTGTTTATGACAAACTCTACCATGTCATGAAGTTTTGTGAAGATTGGTTTAAAATTGTGACCTGTATGTGATTGATATACAAACAAACAAACAAGAAACAGATGTAGTGCAGAGCACGATACTTGCAAAATCCACCCCCCTCTCCAAAGGTTGCCATGGATACATCAAATTGTCCATTTCATTAAGATTATAATTGACAATCTTAATCAACGCTCAGGTCAATTAGATGAAAAGTGATTATTTTTCAGATTGAAATTGATGATTTCAGATGTTTGACCTTGAGTTGACCTTTGAACTTTTGATCTCAAAAATAGTTGGTTTCCCAATTCAGTAATGCATTATGCAATTGCTCTTTAATTTTCAGGTAAATCGGATGAAAATTGACAATTTTTCAGATAAAAATTGATGATTTTAGAAGTTTGACCTTGAGTTGACCTTTGACCTTTTGACCTCACATGGTTGGTTTCCGAATTCAGTGATGCAATATGCAAATCCTGTTCAACAATCAAATCAATCAGATGAAAAATGATGATTTATGAAATTTGACCTCAAGATGACCTTTGACCTCAAAATCAATACTCTTCTCAGTTGAGACTATATCTACAACTTGGTAAAGTTTAACGACGATTGGTTTGGAATTGTGACCTGGAGGCGATTCCAGACAATCATAGACAAAATATCAAAATCGACTGACGCGATATACTTTAACATCTTAAGTTTTCGATCTTTGATTTTTCAAGTAAGAAGAAAATGTTGTACCTTTTGCGAAAATGCAAGAAAAATGTGAAATGCATAAAACTTTCTAATAATTGGTGGTTGAATTCAATGACCAAATATGCAAATCCTCTTCAAATTTCAAGTCAATCGAATGAAATTGACAATTTTCGAAATTTGGCCGTTGTCAATGTTTTGGCCTATGTTGACCATATAGTCTATGTTGACCTCAAAAATACTTTTTCATTGAATTCAATGATATGCAAATCATCTTCACTTTCAAGTCAATCGAATGAAAATTGACAATTTTCGAATTTGGCCGTTGTCATGTTTTGGCTATTGTTGACCTTATAGTCGATGTTGACCTCAAAAATACTTTTTCCATTGAATTCAATGATATGCAAATCATCGTCAATGTTTGGCCTATGTTGACCTTATAGTCTATGTTGACCTCAAAAATACTTTTCATTGAATTCAATGATATGCAAATCATCTTCAACATTTCAAGTCAATAGAATGAAATCGGATTTTTGAAATCTCGTCTATGTTTTTTGACCTTTGGCCGATGTTGACCCTCTGGCTGAAGTTTGATCTAAAAAATATTTGGTGGTTGAATTCAATGAAATAAATATGTAACTCTCTTCAAATTTCAAGTCAAATAGGAAGAAAATTAACAATTTTAGAAAACCAGGTGGTGAAGTTTCATGAAGATCGGTTTAAAATTGTACCTGTAGGCGATTGACATACAAACAAACAGACAAACAGACTAACGCACAAGACTAACCAATATCTTGAAAATCTTCTTGATTTTCCGCAAGTAACAAACAAACAAACAGACAGACAGGAGTGAAAATATTGTTGTGGGTGCCGGGTTCGGGGGCGGGGAACGACCGCGAGATGGAGCAGTTGGCCGTCTCCCCCCCCCCCCCCCCCAAAAAAACACCGGAATTGAAGGTCGTCACTCCGGATAAATCCGAAGTCGACGGGTTGCTTATTCGACCGTGTGGTTAGGGTCTTTTTATCTGATTCCATTTTACCTAATTAGCCGTGCGGTCCTAGCTACCGTGGAAGCCACACCCTCGCCGGCTTTGTCCGAACTGAGTCGCCATTACCGACTCGGATCCGGCGTAACCGAGCGGGAATTACCAGACCACGCCGCCAAATAACATTTTACGGGCACAATCGGCCTCCCTAATTCTCAGCCAAACATACTGGGTCAATGAAAGAAAACACAGACAACGAACTGGAACATTTAACAGTTATTTATTTACAAGGGGGCAATGGGAGGGAAACACAGAGCAGACAATCACAAATATAAATGCAGGCAAATGTGCAATTGATCACTTAAAAGTTTTACTTAAAGACTGGCCAAGACGGACACACACACCAAAAAGAAATGGTGCCAACTGGCCTTTATTCGGACCCCGCAGCGTGAGGATAGGCAAGCTGGGGGTTAGAGTTTGGTCGGTTACCTGGCCACCTCATGCTGTTTTACCGACTCGCACTTGTGGAGCTCGGAGTCCGTGGAAGGGAACAGGGATCCCCAGCTCGAGCGCTCCAACACACCCACCACGGTGGACTCGAACCCACGAACCAGAATACAACGACGTGCAGCCAGGATCCTACGGACGACCCGGCCGCCACAACGATGTCCGACGACCAGGAGAGCCCAGCAGACCAGAAGCAAGGAACGACTCCAAGGAACAAGGAACCCCAGATACAGCTCGCGATCCTTCTTACTCCTCCCCGGGGTGGAGGGATCCGCTCTCGGGTAACTCGCCTCCGGATTGGACGGGGTGTTTTCGGGTTTCGTGGTGGCCAGCCGCGATTGGAGGAGGGCGTGTCGGCGTCTCGGTGCTCCTCCTCGAGAGAGGCTCTTTTGCTTCCCCAGTGTCGACAGGGGAGACATTCTTCTTTGATGGGGCAGAGTTAGAGCTGAAGCGATCTCACCCCTGATTGACGAGAGGAACATTCAATCTTGCTGGGGCGGAGTCGGCTCTGAGGCGAGGGGCTCTGCCCACGTTCGTAGTCAGAAACATGTGCGTTATGGAGCTGAAGGAGTGGAGGGGGTTGATGTAGAAAAACTAACTAGAAGAAACTTGCAACGCACACATGAAATTAACCCATTAGACGATAGGGGAGGGATTCTAACTATCCAAATAATTAACGAAATAACTAACTTTGGGTCAACTGTATGTGTGAATGCGAATGGTTTCCCAGATTCGTAACAATATAACCTCCTTCACTTAGGTGCAGAGGTAAAAAAAAAACCTTTCTACAACCCACTGTGTTTCGTTCGTTATAGGCTTTCCTTATTTCATATCAACACCAGAAAAAAGAGACAATCGGAGACTGCAGACACTGCGCAAGGACTTGTTTTGTGGGTGTTTGTGCAGTTTAGTGTCATGTATTTTGTGTGGTGTTTGTGTAGTTTAGTGTCATGTATTTTGTGTGGTGTGTTGTGTACTGGTGTGTTACGTAATTAATAAGTCATGATTAGAACTGTCACTTTATAACTGCTGGCAGTGATGACGGGTAGCAAGACGTCCCGCTTTGATGCAACTCCGCTTTAACCAGACACCTGATCTTGACCCACGACGTTTATTATTAATCAATTGAACTTAGACATGGGATTAAAATATATTCAATTCAAATCAAATGGATGTCCAAATAGGTACATTCTGCATTGGAATAATCAGAAGGAACCCGAACAAGCGAAAAGCAAAGATGAAGTCTTCAGGAGGAACCTGGATAGGACTCACATTTCAGCTGCTACTACTCTACCTCAAAACTATTCCAGGTGAAGCCAAATTAACCTTATTAAAAAAAAAAAACATAAATAATAATAATAACCCAGATCAAAAACAAAATAGTCTAGCTTCCAGACCATCTGTCCAATCAGGTTGAAATTTAAATCCTATATCCGTCTCCATTAGATCATAATTGTGAGATTTCACATCGATCGATGAAGGGATTGAAGAGAAAGAATTTTTTTACACGTTTCAGGGGTAAATCCAATATGGCTGCCAAAGCATGTGACGATGACATAATAGGCTCGACTTTTTGTTTCCTCAATGGATAGGCAGTCATACCTGTAAAGTTTTGGTCTCGATCTGTTCAGCTGTTTCAGAGGAAGAAGATTTTTGAAGGTTAAAACAAACAAACAAACAAATATGGCTGCTGAAGCACTTGACCTATGATGTCATACTTATCATTAAAACATTATCTCCATGAGTAGCCACTCCTATGGTGAAAAATTCTTGTCAATCCGACAAGCGGTTGCAGAGGAAACACGAAAATTCTGCGCACAACTCAAACAGACAGACTAACAGACCAAATGTAACAACCGATGTACACGGGTGAAGCAAAACATGCGTACGGCTTATGTGCATGTATAAAGTCACCGCTGTATTAAAGGAAGCGGTCAAGACTCTTCTTGTATAATGGTTGACATGCGTTGGTGGAATATGAGCATCATTTGCTCTAAGCTATGCTTTAACAGAAAGAAACCTGTACACAACAGACAAATAGACAGACAGACAAACAGGGGTGAAACAATAACAAGACAAACAGAGGTAATTTGACTCGTTTTTGCATCTATTGGTGAAAGGAGAAGTGTGTGTGTGTGTGTGTTTTATGGTTACTGTATAGGTTCACAAATTAAAAGCTAGCACCCATTGTTTTTGAGGACATAAGCTCAAGATCATATATCATCATCCCACTTTATTTCCGATTTGACTTTGAAATTTTAACATAATTTGCATATTGGGTACTGAATTGGTTCAACAATCAAAAGCTGGAAGCCTATTATTTTCGACGTTCAAACGTCAAGGATGCAGTGACTGATTTTGTAAGTACGTGTCTATAAGACTGCTTGCTTGTTTGTCTGTCTGCCGTCGAGGCCATAATTTTATACTATTTGAGGCTTTTGTCATCAATTTTTTCAACAAACCTTTATTAGTCTCACCCGAAGGGGTCACAAGACTATTGTAACGCCCGTGTCTCCTCTCTGTCTGTGTATCTGGGGTGTCTATTTTTTTTTCTCTGCAATCACTTGTCCAATCATTGCGAAACTTTAAACAGTGAGAGACTCCCCATGGATAATATGATATTGATAACTGGTGATGTGATTAGGTCACATATGGTATGGCAGCCACATTGGATAAAGGGGGAAAAAAAATGGACTTCTTCTCCAAAACCGCTCAATGAAAATAATTGAAACTTGGCACATTCAACAACCCCCATGGGGTATATAGGATGATAACGATGACGTCAATCGGTAAGTGGTTTCCAGCCATAATTGATTGAATCAAAATCCTTGTCTGAAAATCTGAAACTTCATATATTTTGATCACACTCAATGTGAGTGAAGAATTAAATTGTGATATCATCGGTCATGGCGGTCTGGCGCCATTATGGATTGAAAATTAAAACGAATACTCTTCTTCTCCAAAAACCGTTATCAGATCGATGTGAAACTTCATACATATGATCCGACTAACCATGGTAAATTAGTTTGAATTATTTTTCCATATTCATCTTGATTGACGCAATTTTGCCTTAATATGCACAGAAGTGGTTTTAAATATCCCAATATTCAATCAATCACTGAAGATATGGATAGTTGCAATGTATAGAAAAAATAGGGTGCATCGATGATACGGGTATTCGGCCCGTAATTGTCACGTATTCAGTTAAACGGTATTTTTGTTCAAATGAGCACGCGAGGTGAGACTATGCACTCACAGATTGTCATTCGAGTTATGAGAATATGGAGAAGACGAATTAATCAATTTTATGGATAATGACCGTGAGAATATGGAGAATAATTATTAATACATTTTAGGGATAATAATATAAATTGAGAGGGAGGGTGGCTTTGGTTGTGTTAGACACAAAAGAATACGTTTTTCTCAAAAACACTTGGAAGATAGACATATATGAAGATTTATGTCGTCATTGGTAGCTGTTCCTTGATGGACCCGTCTTCACGAATGACCCCATCCTAGCCAGGTTTCATTCCTGATGAAGCAAATGTTGAGCGATCCCGCTCGTCTGTCCATACATGTAAGATACACACCTTTCTAACAAGCACCGTCTTTCTTCAGGTGGGACATCTTCTGTTTGTGGTGTTTTGGGCAATGAATTGTTATACATCGTGAATTCGGCCAAAGCAGTAAAGTCGTGCTTATTAAAGTGATATTTAATGTGGTGATGGTGAAGCAAACGGTCTTCACACTTGTAGGTTTGGACAGGTAAGTCCAGCAGGACTTTAAAAGCACATAAATGAATGATTATCATTATTCTTACAATTTACGGCAATTCATTTGGCTGTTTGTGAGGTCGTCAACGTCGATGAGTGTTTCGCTAAGAATAGCGTTTTGTTTTTCCCTTTTATTTCACCTCGAAATGAAATCATGGTTTTTTGTGTCCATGTAACTGCATTTTCCCATCAAGGTGGTGACTCACTTCCACAACACCATTCTTATCCATCTCACGTGCCCGTGACCTCCCTCCGTTGTCGTTTGTTAATGTTCACCATCCTTCATTTAGGCGCGGCTCAGAGGTAACGAAGTAACTTCGCTTTGAGATGTCAATGTGGTGGTTCGATTCTGACCTGACGTAGACTGCCATCCTGATGTTTCACAGGCGTGGTGTGGTGTGTATTAGTTGTTGCTTTGTGAGTGGCCGTTTAAACGACTGTCTCATCTGCTCTCATTCTTCAATAGACATTGAAGACCGCAACTGTACTTTTTTCAAAGGAGTAGGCTGTATCGTGTGCTATTGCCCTCTGCAAGTTATAAAATTCTGTGTCGATCAATTGGGGGTGCTGAATCTAAAATTATGCAACCTGCAGCCAGGTGCTTCATGCGCAGATCAGAATGTTGATTGGGTATTAGATTGAGGGCATGGTGATTGTGGTGGGTTACGATCGATATGGCCTTGCTTAACAACCCTGTCATGTCTGACAGCATATGGAGCCTCTTGAGAAACTTGCGTTACTTTAGTCTGTCTGGGCTCACTGACTGATCGCCATCCAAGGTGTTTCTCGTTCCTCAGCTACTTTCCCACCGTATGCCACCAGGTCTCTCTAGGTCTTCGAACCCTCGTTCAACTTCAGGCTTCCAGTGTATCATCTTTTTGTGAGTTGCTTTCATATACAGTACATGCCCATTTCTTCTCACATCCTCCCTTTAATTTCTTTCCAGTCCTTTCTCCCTCTTCTTACTCACTCTCATCTGGCCAGAAGATTCACAAAATATTTTTGGGTACAGCCATAAGTGAAGGATTCTAGTTCCGCGCAATGATTTTGATGACTTCCCATGCTTCACAGCCAAATAGTAGAACGATTTTGCATTACTCTCAAATATTTGAAACTACGGTCTAGTGTTGTGTGTTTTTTTTTAATTTACAGATTCTCTCATCTCATAAATGCTACTCTTGCTTTCGTGTAATCTTTGTAGAACCTGTGAGTTCTGTCCCCGCACCCACTCTTGTTTCAATATGTCCTTATGTCATATAAATCTCCACACATGCAACAACCTTCTATTTCATCTGAAGACACAGACTGGACCTGTTCTTTCAAGGGATTGAGATCATCGACCCAGCACACCTGTACCCACACCAAACCTTTTCTCTGCGATACGCGCCAGTAAGTCTTTTCAACCCCCAAATACAAAAAGAGTAATGTGCGAAATAACAAATTGCTCTTCAACCTGCAGGTGGATCCAAATACACTGGCACCACAAGTCGCTAAGCACCCTTTAATTCGTACAGGATCAACATACATACGTACATGGTGTGTACACATTTGTCCCAGCACGTATGGTAAATCACTGTTGTTGTACTTTGAGCTGTTCAATTACAGCCATTCGTAAACCTTGGTAGTGTATTAAAGTGACACACTGGAGAAATTTGAAGCAGGGTGCTGGGACTTTATAGGGTTGGACTCGATTCCGTGACAGTCCATCTCACCTGTAACACACCGGCTGAAGTCCCACGAGACAGATGGCTGGCTGGTTACAGATAAGCACGGTTTCAAAAGCTATTGCGATTCTAACTCCCCAGGTCGAGAGGCGACAGTCTCTTAGCCCAGAATAATCACTGCAATCTTTTATTCTTCGTAGACAGGGTGCCGCGGAAGATTGAGGATGTTGTTTTGACTTTCGGCCCTTTTCAATCACACGCTTCCACATGACGTCAGTGCATAAACCCTGTACAGAGTGAGGATGCCGTCGCCAAGAAGCAAATGCAGAAGAGGTTTGACGGAAAAATTAAAACTACCTCTATATATTGATCCAATGGAAGCAACCAATATTCTAGCTCTAATATATCACCCCGCATCATCCAAATTGTGGGAGGTCTCGAGCATGTTCAACTTTACTCTTGTTTTGTCATCATTAAGGAATGATGTCATTATGGTTACCTCTGACTTTGTAACATCCAGTAGCTTCCAGATGGAACACTCCCGACTTGAAGTTGTATCTTACGTAAGATGGATGACTTTTTTTTCACAGCATGGGTATTATGCAATTGCCACAGTTACAGTTTTGCACAATACGTTGTGGTAATAATATTATGAGTTGCTTTTGAAATGTAAGACACACGAATATAATGGTGTGGAAATGGCTCGAGGGGTTAACACTGCTCGTATAGTTCAGTTATAATCTTTAGTATTTGTCAAGCATAAGCTTGAGATAATTAATTGTGACATTAAGACATGCTCGTGTATGTATACATAGACAACGGTCGACCCCTCCTGGTGTATGTGTCTAAAAATCCCGACCCTTTTGACCCCATTTTTAAACAGCTGGGTTGGGAAACATGAAAGTTGCAGGTAATGCGACTGAGGCTGAGGCATCAGCAGCAGTTGATGGCTCAAGAGGTCACTGATGGGCTTTCCCACCGGACTAGGCTGAGGGCCGTGCGCGAGATAGGTGAGGGGCATGGCACATCATTGATGACACATGGGCCCAAGGGATAAAGAGCGATCGAGGACTGAGGCGAGGAGAAGCTGGATGGGCTTTGGGGCATGGTGTGCTTCTCATGC
>CM068956.1:104530252-104545609 GCA_035128595.1 Eptatretus atami | reverse complement strand
GGGGCAAATGCAAATGGCAGGCAGAGGGAGAAGATAGAATGAGATGGACAACAAGAATGCAGTAACGATGAGGGTAGGGGGGCACGCAAGGGTGGACGATATAGACACAGAAGCAAAATTTTGCGAAGAGTGGGATGGGGAGGGTGGTTTAATGGTGTGAAAAAAAATCATGTTTTGAATGGGGATGATTTGAAATGGTGGTGAACAGCTGTACGTCTTGAAGGTCTTGAGGAGGAATGAGATTGGAAAGAATTTGGAAGTTGGTTCCACAGGCGGGAAAAAAGAGATACAAATGATTGGAGGTGAACAGTGATTCTGGATTTAGGTAGTTGCACTAGGAGGGGGGCATCCTGCAGATATCTGGATTGGTGTGGGGGGGGGGGGGGGAGACAAAGCATGGAGAGGCAGAGGGAGGTTCAGAACAGAAGGAAGCAAAGAAGACAAAGAAACCACGAACCTGTCAGCAATGAGAAAGACATAGGCCCATAGACTCAGATTCATCATGAGAGATTCCAATGGTCTTGAAAGCTTGGTTCCACAGTGTCAAGCTGAGCAAGGTGAGGCAGGGAGCCAGCCCAGAGGGGAGAGCAGTACTTCATCAAGCTGTGGATAACATATATAATTATAATAAGCTTAAAGCAGCAGCTCAATGCAGACTGGTAATGCATAAATCATAATTAAATCAGTATATCCAGGTTCCATAGATATCCAAATTAATATTCACTCTGCACACTCACAGGAGTAGTAAGCACACTCTCCATTCCTCTGAAGTCACTGGAACAGCGATCTACCTGTCTATTATTCTATGGATAACTTGGAAAGGCCTATAAAGTTCTAACCCAGGAAGCCCCGCTGATTGAGCAATCAGAATACCTCCCCCCCCCCCCAACTCATCATTCATGTCAGTTCAACCCCCGTTTGAAAGAAAACTAATGATTATAAAAAGACCCAGAGATCACAATTGCATCCTCATCACCTGGCCAAGTTCCTTGGAAAGCCGCAGCAGGATGACTTCAGGCTTCATCAACTCCTTGCTAGTGTACTCATATTAACAGACAACCTGGAACTTCCAGTAGCTTCCAGGACGTCCAAAAATCTTCCCTTTGTTGTCATGGTTTGACAAAAGAGCAGCTTTAGCCCTTTGAGCAGGCACCTCAATTCAACCATAACGGTCAACCAGTTCGATGACCCCCAGCCAGATCACATGTCCACCAGTCATAATACCGTACTGATCGGGATCTGTGCCAGCCAAGCACTCCACTAAGATGCGTTAACGAACAAGGGGAAATTGTGACCAATTAGTGTCTAACGCATTGCTACTCCTTTCAAGGCCAACCCTCCTCTCAATTTAATAATCATTATCCTCCCCTCCCACCCCACCCCCCCCCCATGCAAAATCAAAATCCTGCCAACCGATAATGATTATTAAATTGAGAGGGAGGGTTGGCCTTGAAAGGAGGTAGCAATGCGTTAGACACTAATTGGTCACAATTTCCCCTTGTTCGTTAACGCATCTTAGTGGAGTGCTTGGCTGGCACAGATACCCCGATCAGTACGGTATTATGACTGGTGGACATGTGATCTGGCTGGGGGTCATCGAACTGGTTGACCGTTATGGTTGAATTGAGGTTGCCTGCTCAAAGGGCTAAAGCTGCTCTTTTGTCAAACCATGACAACAAAGGGAAGATTTTTGGACGTCCTGGAAGCTACTGGGAAGTTCCAGGTTGTCTGTAATATGAGTACACTAGCAAGGAGGTTGATGAAGCCTGAAGTCATCCTTTGGGCTGGCTTTCCAAGGAACTTGGCCAGGTGATGAGGATGCAATTGTGATCTCTGGGTCTTTATTAATCATTAGTTTTCTTTCAACGGGGGTTGAACTGACATGAATGATGAGTGGGGGGGGGGGGGAGGTATTCTGATTGCTCAATCAGCGGGGCTTCCTGGGTTAGAACTTATAGGCCTTTCCAAGTTATCCATAGAATAATAGACAGGTAGATCGCTGTTCCAGTGACTTCAGAGGATGGAGAGTGTGCTTACTACTCCTGTGAGTGTGCAGAGTGAATATTAATTTGGATATTCTATGGAACCTGGATATACTGATTTAATTATGATTTATGCATTACCAGTCTGCATTGAGCTGCTGCTCTTTAAGCTTATTATAATTATATATGTTATCCACAGCTTGATGAAGTACTGCTCTCCCCTCTGGGCTGGCTCCCCTGCCTCACCTTGCTCAGCTTGACACTGTGGAAACCCAAGCTTTCAAGACCATTGGAATCTCTCATGATGAATCTGAGTCTATGGGCCTATGTCTTTCGCATTGCTGACAGGTTCGTGGTTTCTTTGTCTTCTTTTGCTTCCTTTCTGTTCTTGAACCCTCCCTCTGCCCTCTCCATGCTTTGTCTCCCCCCACACCAATCCAGATATCTGCAGGATGCCCCCCTCCTAGTGTAACTACCTAAATCCAGAATCACTGTTCACCTCCAATCATTTGTATCTCTTTTTTCCCGCCTGTGGAACCAACTTCCAAATTCTTTCCAATCTCATTCCTCCTCAAGACCTTCAAGACGTACAGCTGTTCACCACCATTTCAAATCATCCCCCATTCAAACATGATTTTTTTTCACACCCATTAAACCACCTCCCATCCCACTCTTCGCAAAATTTTGCTTCTGTGTCTATATCGTCCACCCTTGCGTCCCCCTCTACCCTCATCGTTACTGCATTCTTGTTGTCCATCTCATTCTATCTTCTCCCTCTGCCCTGCCATTTGCATTTGCCCTTCTCCTTTGCTGCTCCTTCAGTTATGTTGTTGTGTCCTGATCCATCTGTGTTCTAGCTCTTCCACGAGCCTTGACTCTGTACACAAAAAGGAATATAATAATATATAATATATTAATTAATATATATATATATATATATACATACTATATATCCATCATCAGACATATTTTGTACAGATCATGGGTACTGCTGAAGCAGTCTCTGCGCTGGTGGGCACAATCCTTGATGGGTCACGACTCCGCCGCAGATACTCGAATGGCTCAATCATCCCAGCAAGTTGGAACTCATTTTGCCAACCTCAGAATGATGACAGGCTGAATCAACCTGCCTGGTATTAATTGATGGTTGAGCAGGATTTGAACTCAGGACCAAGGATCCTAAGCCCACCACCTACACTTTAAGGAAACACCAGGCTTGCATATGTATGTACGTAAGTACATAATACATACATACATATATAATACTATATAATATATATATATATATATATGTATATTATATATATATATATATATAAATATATAAGAACATCTGGATTTCGGGCATAGTTGCCCTCATCAGGATGGTATTCCGATAAATATCTAACCAATTTTTAGCTGATGTTGAGCCTTTGATGTTTGCTGATGATGACCATAGAATCTTTGTCTCTTAGACAGTCACCAGGCTGAAGCCGCTGTGTTGGAGGTGACGCTTTGGTGTGGACTAGTCCAATTAGAGCAGGAGCTATGACTTTTATTCACATGGAAGGTGCAGATGTTTAAGGGGCCAGTGGTGTAGAGTAGGGTTGGCAGATCTCAGAAACCAATTCTGAAGTTGCGCCAGTGGTGGGTGTGGTAGGTGGCGCCACCAAATCCAAGATGGCTGTTTCGATATAGGCTAAAACAATATTGTCATACATCAAGTAATACTAGGCCGTTCCAATGATCTTGGTATGCATTCTGATAGTTTGGTATGCCCAATTTAATGGAGAGGGTGTCATTATCATCCAAGGTCGATGTCATGAGATAAAGGTCAATATCACAGTTTTTGGTCAATTTTATGCCGTTTGACCTTGACTCTTTGATTCAAGGTCAAATCTGATGACATGAATGATTCCCCATACATGATTTCCTATTTGTGCCCAATACATACCTAAGCTCCAACTCTTCTGTCCTCTCATCCTTATGATCCGCATAATATTTGGCACAGGTTTTCCGCGGATGCCGTTCCTGACGCAACCCTGGTCGCCTCTTACGACACAGGGATATGGTACACCTATTCTAACCGGGGCATATATATTTATTATTAATAATATAATAATATAATAATTGTTTCTTATTTTTATATATCTAAAATATAATTTTAGATAATAAAAAATTATTATAAATTATTAAAGTTACGGCCAGTACACTGGTACCTCACTTCGCCGACTCGGCAGGAGACAGGCTGAGTCAACCTCCTGGCGTGTATTAATTCAGCAGCCAACGGGGCTTGAACTCAGGACTTTGGTCCAAGCCCGCTACCTAACACTACGCCAACACCAGCATATATATATATATATATAATCACATACAACTAATATATACATACAATACATATAACTACTTTTTTTCTGATCTTTGTTATCCATGCACATCACATGTGCCATGTCGTTGTCTGCCGGCATCGTCATCACCGTTGTGGCTTGTCTGTCATGTGCCCATTGGTGGCTCAGCAAACCGATGGCCGAGCGGCACACCATTGAGCATCGATCGTATGGGTAGATGCCTGGTGCAGCAACCCGTTCTTCCGCCGGCTTCTGCAGTACTTCAACTCTTCCACCTGCGAATGCTCAAACTGATTCACCATCTATTTTATTCATCTTTTTTTTGTATACACTGTCGAGCCTTGTATGAGAGTTAACACACAGAACGTACAACAAGGGGAGCAGGAGACAAGAGGAGGGGAGAAGGAAGGAAAAAAAGTGTGGAACAGAGACATTAGGAGATCTGTGGAAGGGAGAGGGATGGGGTGGGGAACATGGGGTATTCAGGATAGACACGACAGGGACATTCAGGATGGAAAGCAGGGAATTTGAAGGAGGTGGGTTTGGGGCGGATTAGTGGGGGTAGAAAAGATCGTGGTTTTTGGATGGGGGAAGATAAGAGGTGGTGATGAACAGCTGTTTTGAAGACCGGGAAGGATGAGTGGGATTCAAGAGAGAGTGGGAGTTTGTTCCAAAGGTAGGAAAACAGAGGAATGAAAGAGTGAAGGTGAGCAGCAGTGATTCTTGATTTTGGTAGTTTTACCAGAAGGAGGTTTCTGGCGGACCTTGAACGACCTGCAGGAAATATGGGGGGGGGGGACAGATCCAGAAGGAGGGGTGGTCGAGGCCAGAGTGGAGATGGTAGAACACAGACAGACCACTGACCTGCCTGTGTGTGAGAGAGTGAGAGACCCAAAGACAGCCACATCCCGGGATATACCAATGATCCTAAATGCCTTGGTTTCAACAGCATGAAGCCGAGAAAGGTGAGAGGGCAGGAGTACAGCCCAGAGGGGAGAGCAGTGCTCATCAGAATGCGGACCAAAGCTTTGTTTGTGATCAAGAGCTCAGGTGTGCCAAGGAAGGACTTTGCACAATGGAGGATGCCCAGTCAGCGACTGCCTTTGAGGCCAGTTTGGAAATGTGGCTTTCCCAGGAAAGATCATGGCAGATAGTGAGAGCCAGAACCTTGAATGAAAGGACTTCTTCAAGAGGATTGTTGAGAACTCAGCACTCAGCACGCCATTTTGACCTGTCAAGGGCGAGGCCCTCAAACCCGGTGTCTCACATTTGCATTGTTTCAAAGTGGCCTTCAACTGATCTTTATACTGCTTTGGGGGGGGGGGCACCGATATATATCGAATATATTCGGCAGGCCATCAGTCAGTTCACCGTAAAGAAGGGCCTTTGGAAGTTGTGCATTACCCATTCTGATGATGTGACCGACCCAGAGCAGGTGAACTTCCATGATAATGGCCACAATCCCTCGCGTGCTGCAGTGCACCAACACCTCTGTATTTGGCACCCAATCCTGCCATTTGTAGGCAATCTTTTGCAGTCAGCACATGTGGAAGGCATCTAGCTGCTTAATGTGTCGCTGGTAAAGTGTCCAGGTTTCGCAATTGTAAATCAGCCCTTTCAATACGATGGCTTTGTAGACTGACACTTTGGTGGAGAGATGTACATCATGGATATTCCACAATCTGTCCAAAAGACGCCCGAAGGCCAATGATGCCTTTGCTATCTGGGCCGTAATGTCAATGTCGACAGAGCAGTCATTCAAAACCGTGCCCCCTGGGTAGCAGAATTTGGGCACCAACATTAGTTTTTCGGATCCGACAGTGACTGTTGGTATGGCATATGGCACTCTAGGTTTTTGCTGCAGCATCACTTCGGTTTTCTTAATTGAAACAGTAAGGCCATGCCTTGTTTCTGAAGGAGCAAAACAGTCCATCAGAACATGTGCATCGGCTTCGTTGTGTGCTCCAAGTGCACAGCCATCAGCATATAACAGCTCCCTGATCAGCACGTGCCAAATCTTCATCTTCGGCTTAAGGAGGCGTCGGTTGAACATTCCGCCGTCATACCGATAGTTAATGCTAATGGCCTTGTCCAGGTCATTATAGTCATTGTGCATCATTGCAGAAATCACAACGCCGAAAAGCAGAGGTGCAAATGCACATCCCTGTTTGACACTGTTCTCAACACCAAAGGCGGCTGACTCTTGTCCACCATCCACAACATGGGCCATCATACCATCGTGAAATGATCTCATGATATTCACCAGTTTCTCTGGGCATCTGACACGGGCCAGCAGTTTCCACAGTCCTGTTCGACTCACCGAGTCAAAAGCTTTTGTTAGGTCCACAAAGACCAGGTAGAGGTCCTTGTGCTGCCCCCTACATTTCTCTTGGAGTTGGCGCACAGCGAAGATCATGTCGACTGTGCCCCAGTTCTTTCTAAATCTGCACTGACTTTCAGGGTTCACGTCCTCAGCTCATGGGTTGATTCTGTTGATGATCACTCGCGCAAGAATTTTGCCTGTGATGTTCAGCAATATGCCTCTGTGATTGTTGCAGTCGGTTCAGTCACCTTTTCTTTTGTAAAGATGAATTATCTTTGCATCCTTAAAGTCCTGCGTCACAACTTCTCTCTCCCAGATGGTACTGAATAGGTGGTGAAGTCTGTCTGTCAGGTGGCTTTCCCCGTGTTTGTAGACTTCTGAAGGGAGACCATCAGCTCCAGGGGCCTTTCCATTCGTTGGAGCTTTTATGGCCTTTTTGACTTCCACCAGTTGAATGGGACACTGAGGTTGTCCAGTGTCGGCCTTTGCGGAAGTTCATCCATGACAGCAGTGGCGATGTTGGACGAGCGGCTGAGGACTTGCTCGAAATGCTCTGCCCACCTCTGTACTATCAGTGTCTGCTCTGATACTAAGGAGTTTCCGTCGGCACTGCGAACGGTGGCTGCACCGTTGAAGCTTCGGCCATGAACCACTTTCGGTTCTTGGTAAAAAGCCCCAGCATCCTTATTGCTTGCCGCATCCTGCAGACATTTAGCCCGATCAATCCACCACTTGTCTTTCATCTGTCAGATCCTAGCCTGGGCAACTGATCTTACCTGTCGATCGCGTTCCTCCTTGGCCTGGCAGTCTTTGTCATTCCCCCATTCCAGACGTTTGCTATGTATATCAGACGGGATAGTTTGGATTTTGGGGTCATTATCATCAAACCAATCTTTGTGCCAGCGTCTTTTCTTGCCAAGTGTAGTCAGAGCTGCTTTCTGTGTTGCTTCCTTCAGCTTCTATCATTTATCTAAACGTCGGCAGGTGCATCACGCTCATTGGCTAATGATTCTAACCTTGATGTTTTGTTGCAGTAGTGCCCTGTTTCCATCAGTCTTCATTTTGTCCACGTCCAGGTGCTGTGCTCTTGACGACAACTTAGCGCGAACTCTCGGGGGCACGTTGATTGCAGTAATGATATTGACCAGCTGATGATCAGACCAGGCTGTTGAGCTACGAACTGTACGCATGAGGTGGACGTCTGCTCGATCCCTTTGCCGCACAATGAACTGTCCAGCAGATGCCAATGTTTGGATCTGGGGTGCATCCACGACGTTTTTTGCAGCTTGCTTTCTGTTGGAAGATGGTGTTGGTGATAACCAGTTCATGTGCAGCACACAGACTCAGGCGAAGCGTTCCGTTGAAATTTTCCTTCCCAACACCGTGATGACCAAAAACATGGACCCATGCAGCGAAATCACAGCCACCATTGAAGTCACCAAGGAGAAGGAGTTAGTCTCTTGAGAGAACCCCTGCGATTGTTGAGGGAACTCCTCCTTAGGATCCTCTGGATAGGTCATTGTTTGGGCATAGGCAATCATGACAGTGGCATGGTGCCCATTTGCGAGCTTAATGTGCATGGTCATCAGTCTTTCGTTTATCCCCTTCGGAAGGCACACCAGATGTTACATACGTGATGCAAAGCCAACTCCTGCCTGGCGTGGCTGCGATTCTGGTTTCCCAATCATACAGAACGGAAAGCCGGCTCCAACCTCCATAAGCTACGATTCTTCAGCAAGACGCGTTTCACTGAGTGCCACAAAGTCAACACCATGTTGGCTCAAAAAGCAGGCAACGATTGCGGTTTTGCTTTCGTTGCAATTGTCACCATCAGTCAATGTTCAAATGTTCCAAGCTCCAAATACAAAAGTAATTGTTACCTCTGCCACCGAAGGTGAAGGAGGTTATGTTTTCACCCCTATCTGTCTGTTTGTGTACAGGATACCTCAAAAAATTGTGGATGGATCTGGAAGAAATTTTGTGGACAGGTTGAGTGTGTGACAAGGATAAACTGATTAGATTTTAGTGAAGATCCTGATCCGGATCCGACAACTAGAATTTTAATAGTGATTCTTCACCATTGAGAGATCGGGCTAAACTGATAGATAGCACGATATCTCAAAAAGTTGTGGACGGATTCAGATGAAGCTTGGTGGTAAGGCTGGGTGTGTGACAAGGAAGAAGTGATTCAATTTTAGTGAAGATCCGAATCCGGATCTGGATACGATAATTATTTAATTTTTAAAGTGATCCTTCACCATTGAGAGATAGGGCCAAAAACGATAATAATTATATAGAATGATATTTCCAAAGGGTGTTGACGGATTTGGATGATCTGGCCACGTCTGCCAGCAGGCTCAAGTCGGACGAGCTTTTTTGGGCCACCTTTACCAGGCCTTTCCCCGACTTGGGGGGAGCAGGCTCCCCGAAAAAAAATGGCTACTCCGACGCTCCAGCAGCACACGAACGGTGCAGTCACCCTGATTCCACAATGAGCAACTATCACACTGAAGTCGCCTATATGCAGGTACATGATTAAGAGCTTCCAGTGACACCCTTCGCCTGCTTCTGATGGCACTTCCTATCACCTCAGGGCTTGGCACGATTTTGGCTGCAGGACAGCCTGCACTACTATTATAGTTCATGCACTACAATCACCACTCTTTCTTTCCTGCAAGATCTGCCACCAGGTCCCAGAAACTGAGCAAGCAATGACCTCGAGCAGGACTGCATCTGTTGACCAAAATCCAAGTTTGTCTGGAACTGCACCTGCCGCGACGGATGCTGCGTGCTATTTAACTCATAACTGGGACAAAGGGGTTTTTACGGTGACCCGAACCCGCTGGACACATGTTCCATAATCACTTTATGGAGGCTTTTCAGGGAGGTAGAGCTGCCAGGTACTACTCCACCTCCAGCGAGGATGCATGCTGCTGATTGTCTCCCCCGGTGAACAACAGAAACTCACATATCTGGGGGCCATTCCCATATACACAAACTGGGGAGGCACGGTGGTAGCGTTCAGCTCTGCTTTCTCTTACAGAACCACGGATATATATATATATATATATATATATATATATATAATATATATATATATATATTATATATATATATATATATATATATATATCTATATCTACTATACTAAAAAAATAGAATATGTTTGTATGTATGTGTGTTTGTTACTTACGAATCTAAAGATTTCGTAAGTATATTGATGACTTCCGTTTCTGTTTTGTTTGTTTGTATGTTTGTTTGTTTGTTTGTTTGTTTGTAGGCACGATAACACGAGAACGGAAGAAGCTACCAATGTCAAATTACACCACGTGATTCTTGGAGGGTGATGGCTAGTGCTGATTAGATTTTGGTCAAAATCGGTCAAAGGTCAAGGTCACAGTGAGGTCAAACATCCAAAAATGATAACTCGAGAACGGAAGAAGTACCAATGTCAAATTACACCACGTGATTCAGGAGGGTGGTGGCTAGCGCTGATTAAGTTTTGGTCAAAATCGGTCAAAGGTCAAGGTCACAGTGAGGTCAAACATCCAAAACATTCGATTTTTGATGGTTTGGTACAGAATCATCGTAGAAACTTCTGCTTTGCGTCGTACCTTCTCTAGAGACAGCTTTTATTAGACAAGGTCAGAGGTCAAGTTGACGATTTCGTAAGTACCAGTCTATGACTGCTTGTTTGTTTGTTTGTCCTTTATAGGCGGCCGAACCGTTGGATGGAATGAGATGAAACTTGGCATGAGTGATCCTTGGGACGTGAGAACGGACATGGGGGGGGGGGGGGGGGTCAAGTTCAAGGTCAAAGGTCAAGGGGTCAAGGTCACCGGGTAACTTCAATTTCTCAATGTCATCCGATCGAGACGGGACCAACGCCATTCGACAGATAATCAAAATTAAATGACACAGTTGATTGACGACATTCACTTCCGACTTCTGGTTTTCGAGTTATGACGTCATAAATTGACTAAAACGTCAATTTTTCATGTTTGTTGTCCTTTATAGACGGCCAAACCGTTGGATAGAATGAGATGAAACTTGGCATATGTGATCCTTGGGAACGGACATAAGGGGATCAAGGTCAAGGTCAAGGTCAAAGGTCATGGGGTCAAGGTCACCGGATAACGTCAATTTCTCAATTTCATCTGATCGAGACGGGACCAACGCCATTCAACAGATAACTGTACCCGCCATGGGCGGGTACTTTGCTAGTTATATATATATATATATATATATATATATGGTCAACAGATATATATATATATTATATATATATATTATATATATATATATATATATATATATATATAGTTCAACAGATATATATCTATTTTTTTTTTTTGAAGTTTTTGGTTGTTGTTTGTTTGTCTGCACGCGCTAATCTCCTGAAAGGTGAAAGATAGGAGGCAACCTCTGAAACAAAAAGTGTCGGGACGGGCCCCGGGAAGGTTATAGGTTAGGTGGCGAGGCCCCTCGGCCGGGGGGGGGGGTCGTTTCCTCCTCACCAACCCCCTTAGGCTATGACTGCTGTGGCCCAATAGGGAACTAATACTGGGCTCACGTCAGACCTATGTCCAGAAGATTAAATTCATTCAAAAAGAACCTGGGCAACGCCGGGTGCATTCCCCTAGTATGTATATATATATATATATATGTATATATATATATGTATATATATGAAAAATTCTACCCTTAGTGTAGAATCATTGTAGATCTTTTTATTACAACAGTGTAGTAAACAGCAGAGTGACAGCACCTGATTTGTGTTGTAAACTATTCAACTTTTCATATCGTTTTTATGGGCAGTATTAGCAGTCACAGCACCCCCCACCCACCCAATGGCCACTAGCCATGCTATCACCCCCGCCCCCCTCACATGGCCGTGAAGTATGCTATCACCCCTCCCCTCCCCCCCCCAATGGCCCCAATAGGCATACTCTCACTCTCCCCCCCACATGGCCGTGAAGTATGCTATCACCCCTCCCCCTCCTCCCCAATGGCCCAATAGGCTGACTCTCACTCTCCTCCCTCCCACGGCCACAAGAACGCTATCACCCCCTCACGCAATGGCCACTAGGCATGCCATCACTCCCTCCCACCCCGTGTCCTCTTGGCATGCCATCACCCACCTCCCCTCCCCTCCCCTCCTCACCCGACCGTGTTATCAAACAGCATGAAAGCTGCGGTAACGAACAAGGAAAAACTGTGCCCGAAATAATTTCACCACGCACGCTTTGGGCTTGTGGAGCTCCTTATGCTCTGGCGGCTTGACGTAGGAGCAGTCGACCGTTTATACAGGTTCAGTGTAAATAAATCGTCCTTGCGTGAAGTAACATTTCTCTCTAATTCCAGGAACTCACCAGCGGGATCTGAGGGCTTCACCTTGTTCACTCATTTCCACGATAACGCATGATTCTGTTTTATTACTGCCAGACTGAGTCAGACTCTAAGAAAGTCAGACCACAGCACTGAACTCTCTGAGTCAGACTTGTCAGACCACAGCACTGAACTCTCTGAGTCAGACTGTCAGACCACAGCACTGAACTCTCTGAGTCAGACTCGTCAGACACAGCACTGAACTCTCTGAGTCAGACTCGTCAGACCACAGCACTGAACTCTCTGAGTCAGACTCGTCAGACCACAGCACTGAACTCTCTGAGTCAGACTTGTCATGACCACTATTATAGCAAAGAGAGTCACACTTTGTTGTCAAACCGCAGCAATGAGCCTTGTTTGACTTGGTTTATAATCTGGCAACAGCAGCTCGACATAGCAAGTAATTTCAATGATCTACAGTACGTGATGATTGGAAATTTTATAAATATCGATCAGTTTCTAATGAATAAATATTCCTCCCTCCATCATGTACGCTTGCCAAATAACACAAATGAAAGTGTTCTCGGACACTCATCTTGGAGGTGATCACGAATCTTTATGTAAACAATTTATAAATTCAAAACATCACATCAAATTCACTCAACAGGTGATGGCAGGCGATATTAAACTCAAATGAATCCAATACAGCCGATCAGCGCTGACTTGATATACCAACCTTCCCCAATCACGAGCCACCAAAAGTCACGAGTCTGATTTGCGTGGCCGTGAATATATTGAGAGACAGTACAACTCGTTAGGGGACAGTCTCATTGCTCAGTTTCAAAGGGCAGTGTTTCAAAAGTTTGGAGTTATTAACAGAGTTCCAATGAAGAATCATAATGTGATGCCAGAGAAGGGGAACCTCCATCGAAACGATTCCAATCATCCTGTGGCCATCTACAAATCAAATGTGGGAAACATCACCATCAAGCGAAGGACTACAGGCAACACTGACTTTCATGATCATCTATCAAGCAGGCAATCGAAAGAAGAGAACAAGAGATGGAAGAGAACCTTGCGATGGATTGTTAGATATCTCCTCCTTCTCCTTCTCCTCCTTCTCCTTCTTCTTCTTCTTCTTCATCATTCCTGTTGCTACAATGATAAGTGGTACAATTTTGGCACTTTTCAGATTCCAGGATCTTTTCTGCATTGTTTAGGCCAAAATCATTGGCAACTGAAACCGCAATTAGCAATGCCGTTTTTTCTTTTTTATACCTAAGCACGAAATCCGATTGCTTTGCTTTGCTTTCTGTGTTCATGCTCGATGGAATGTTACTCCCTTGTTCTCAATTATCATTTTTGGTTCATGTTTCCATGAGTTTTCTAAGACTGGGATATGGAAGTTTTTGCAGATGTGCCAGGGGATTACTCTATAAACCCTATTGTGCCTTTGGGTGTACAGCTGTTCTGACATGAGTTATTTTACATCCTGATAGGAGGTGGCTCATGCTTTCTGTTTCGACCTTGCAGAAACTACACTTGTCCGATTTACTCAGTCTCGCCATTTTCTTTAAAAGTTTGTCTTGAACCTCCACTTGGTGGAACGTCACTGCCGGTCTCTCCGGTAGTGACGATACACCAAGTGGACGTTCAGGATGAATTTTTCATGTAGTGTCCTTGGTCTTGGGCATTAATAATGATTCGTTCTCCATCCCAGTTAAGCTGACCTTTCCATGTTCATATGTGAAGGGGGTTGGGGGAGTGATATTGCAAGGGAATGAAGGAAAGCGTTTTGGTTGGTCTTGGGATGTCTGAGGAGTTCAGCGTGAACATTGGTTTGAGGCAGGGAAGCGCTCTCAGCCCACTCATGTTTATCATGGTGATGGAACTGGTAAGCAGGAAGTTGAGCTTGAGGGGTAGTATGGGGAGGATGCTATGCGGACCATCTGGCTGTTGTGGTGGAGAGTGGGTGGGAGATACAGGAAGTACTGGGGGAGTGGAAGGAGGCATTTGCGAAGTATTGGCTGAAGATGAGTATGGAGAAGACTGAGATGATGTGGGTCAGGCAGCAGAGAAAATAAATTAATATCAGGTTAGAGGGGAAGGAGATCAGGCAGGAAAATAGGTTTGAATATCTGGGGGGGAACCTGTGTCTGGGGATGGTAAGTCTGAGGCAGAGGTACGGAGAAGGATTGAGGTAGGTGCAAATGCATGGAGGTCGGTGAAGGGAGTAGTGACAGACAGAAAGATATCCAGGAAATTGAAAGGGAAGGTTTTGATGTCGTGTGTAATTCTGGCCTGTCTTTACAGTCTGGAAATGGTGGCACTGGCAGAAAGACAACAGAAGCTACAGATTTGCGAGAACAACTGGGTCAGGAGGATTGCAGGAGTGAAGAGGGTGGATAAAAGGAGGATGGATGAATTGAGCAAGGAGATTGGTGTTCAGATGAGCTTGATGGGGAGATTGGTGAAATGCTGGCTGAGATGGGTTGGACACTTGGTGCAGATGGGGGAAGAGAAAATAGCAAAGAAAGCGGATAGGTTGAGGGGACAAGGTAGGAGGAAAAGAGGTAGACCGTGGTTGAGATGGGAGGATTGTGTGAGGAGGGATATCTATAAGGTAGGGATGTGTGGTTGGAGAGTGGAGAGAGTTGGCTGAGGCCAAAAGGAGGTGAACAAGTATCATGGTCAAGGCAGGGCAGAAGCATGGTGCCATTGGACCTTACCTCTTATAAAGGGAAGAGGAGGAGAAGAGGAAGAAGGCATCTGATATAAGGGGTAAATGGGGCATAGTTTATAATAGTTATTCATCGTGCATGTCAGAATAATTACATATGCTTCAATGTAATTACTGTAATTAAAGAGATGGTGTCAACGTAAAATGTAAAGCAACTCTTGTCTTTCCCACCCAAATGTCTTTCTAGTTCCTCAGCACCTCCCAATACCCCCAGATTCTTGGACTTTCAACAATGTTTCTGTCCATATCTGGTGTTTTCCTTCTCGTTAAGCAGCCAATCAGCTTGACCTTTGCATGGTCGCAAGGGATGGGCGGAAGCACACCAGACATACCAAGGTGTAGCACAATGACGGCATGTCTGGATGGCGTCCAATCAGCACTTCCCATGCATGAGCGCCACGAGCTGGGGGCTGGGAGCAGTGAATAAATAGCAGAGTGGCATTGCTTCTGGGGAGATTAGAGGCCCTTGGTATATCTGCGCGACCGAGGGATGACTTCTTTGAGAGAGATTCTGAAGACTACCAAGTCCGGGCTGTTTGAGCAATCTGTCCTGAGATCCCGCCCAGCTACAGTGCACCAAGAGTGTGGCTGAGTGACACAGTCACGTGGAATGAGGAGCGAGGATAATCTGCACGGAACTATACAAAGCCCCCCAAT
>CM068956.1:104511609-104529013 GCA_035128595.1 Eptatretus atami | reverse complement strand
GAGCGAAGCCACGTGGAGGAGTAACTGGGGTCTCCTAGCAGGGGCCGAGGCCCCACCCCGGAAAGGTGGGCCGGAGGACCCTGTCCAATTAGAGGTGCGATTTTCGCAAGGGCCCCTCCCCGTGGAAAGGAGGCCAATAAATGTCTGAGATCTGTAAAATAGGGTCTGTTCGAGTTTGCGTTTCACAGGTGGCTGTAACGGGTTGAGGTTGCTTTCACGGTGGCTGTAACGGAGTCTGAGTTTGCCTTTCACGGTGGCTATGACGGGTCTGTTAGAGTTCTGCTTTCACGGTGGCCTGTAAAGGGTTGAGTTTGCTTTCACGCGGTGGCTGTAACGGTCGAGTTGCTTTCACGGGCCAGTAAGCAGTGAGTTTGGTTCACGGTAGCTGCTTACGGGTTCTAGTTTCCGGTGGCTGCTTTGACGAGTTTTAAGGAACGGACAGAGGGTCAAAGCCAGCTATGTGAGCAAAAAATTTAAAAAAATAAAAAAAATTTCATTTAAATTGAAATTATAAAAAGATAAGTAAAAAAAATAAAATATTGTTTCAGAAGTCATGAAAAAATCAATTTTCTATGTACAGTGAAGTTGTTGCCAGCATTAAAAAAAATCCAAGATTCACTGAACATTTGCCCAAAAAAAAGTTAAAAAAAGATTGATCATCACAAAATGTCAATATTTTCAAAATAGGGTAGCGATTCTTTTCGATTTGGTCAAGCTGAATGCAAGTTTTTCAGCTCAAACAACAGCCAAAGTCAGCTCTAATGATGGTCCAGCGACAAAAGATTGTAGATTTCGCGGGTTTTTATAGCTTACACAAGTACCATTGTTTCATAATGCTATGTGACCATTGTTTAAAAATATGGCAAGGGTTCTTTTATTGGGTTTTTGATTTTTTTGCAGTTGCAAGATAAAATAAAGGCTCGTTTCAATAACCGTATGAATAAAATAGTACCGCAAAGCGGGCGTAACCCCTCAGCCCTGTGACGCAAACCAATTTCAAGATGGCTGGCGCATATGAAAATCGCAGCATGGTACCAGCGCCCAAACATGCAACACACACACACAACACCAGCAATCAAGTGCAAGTAGAAAAAAAAAGAAGAAAAAAAAAAGAAAAGCAGCAGCACCCATCTGTAGACTGCTCAATTTGACATTTATTTTTTGCCTTTGCCAAATAAAATAAAAAAATAAAATCATCCTGTCAAGCCGTTCTCAAGTTATTGGTCCGGGAAACCAATTTCAAGATGGCTGCCAATTTGGGAGCCACATTTTGAAAATCGCAGCCGCCGCCCATTTTCGAAGGGAACCTTCCTCCATTACCCCCAACAACAGCCCTGAAAAAAGTGGATTTAATCGCGACAAGGCGATTCTCCTCGAAATGACGAAACCAAAAAGTTGACAGCGACACACGGGACGGACGGCCCGCGACAAGCGCTCTGTGACGACATTTACCCTTTAGCCAATTGGGCTGAGTGGTAAAAAGCGGTTTAATAGGAGCACATATAATTCATCAATGTTCGACTCCAACGAACTTCAATATCATTACAACACTACACATAACAAAACAAACTGATAATCATGGCCAAATATGACACATGCCACTGGAAGCTAATATTCTCTAGATCCGTTCCTTGACGAATCAGGACATACTGGAAAATAATCTCATTTCGTCAATTTCATGGTACTAACTATATCAACTGGATCACCCTAAATTGACTATCGATGACTATTTTAATGCGATTGCAGCCCTACCACCGATGTTTCATACAGCGTTCTAATTTCACCTCATTATTTAGAATTCATTTTCAACTTTCACTTTCACCTTCGTTTCGCGAAAAAAACAGTCATCTATAAGGTACTCTGATGAATTGTACAATTGATAGTGAAAAGTGATTAATGAAAGCTGACGAGATGACAATGAGATGATTAATGTAGTTGAAAGCTCGATATTCATAACTATTGACACTCTTCACATTCATGGAGACTCGAGTTCAGGAAGGCTAAAATATCTTCAGGTCCTGCGGGGATATTTCCGTGTTAGTCTATTCTTTACCACGTATCTTTGCGGACTCTGGTAGACTGGAGCGTCGCCCAACACAATCAGGTAGAAGGCATCTACTATACACCGGTGGCGGTTCTGGAATCATGGCGCGTAGTAGGTGTCTGAGGACCTGAGGAATAAGCTCGAGGTAGTGGCTTGATGCCACACTCAAACCCGCAGGAACGAATTCCCGATAAGCTATCCTTTATTGGCTCCGGTATCATGGGGCGGTTCCACTATCTCCATAAGATAGTCATGGGCTATTATTCCGCAGCTGCTGATCTACCGCTGTGGTACCTGGATAGGATAGTTCCTAAACTCGGTTGGCATTGCATGGCAGCTCACTCGTATGACCTGTCGATTCGAAGGGTCTCAAAAACCAATAATTTGTCCAGAAATGATAGACCTGAATAAAAAACTGCATCATGCTATGCAGTAAGCTTAGTAATAATTCAATAAGCATTTATTATGGAAAAATAACATGAACAAGTGAAATCCTTCAATACAGCGCGTGCTGGTGAAGCAAATGAGTACACAAATGTTTTTAAAATTTTGCCGCCAATTTATGCTGTTTCAGTTGAAAAACAATTAAAAAGCCGTACTTAATATTTGACAATGTAAAATCTTGTTAATTATTGTTCGATAAGCACTTATATATATTACTAGAAGGAATTAAATCCATTCGATTTACAGCCGTCGGCCAGGGAGCCGCAACTAAGAATGGACAGCAAAAGAAAAACTTAGCTTTCAGCATTCGGCACAAAACTGGATGGTGGGGAAATGACGGTTTCTTTCGGCGGCGAAATTGCCATGGTGGGCGGAAATGACGTCTTTCGGCGCGAACAATGCCATGGTGGCGGAAATGACGTCTTCGTCTCGTTGTACATGAGCAGGCGAGCGTTTCTTTCTTGGTTTGTTTTCGTCAAGCAATAAATTCCAATGCGTTTACATACTATAACACATTAGTTCACAAATTCCATTGGAATACTTCGGGTTATTTCCGTTTTTTTCCGGTCAATTGTTACGCCATTTCCGTCTGAGGTTCGCACTGCCATCTTACCGCGGACGGCTGTCATTGGCGTGTCCTGAGGCACAGTGGGGGACACCCGTCTGAGACACGCGAGACGTGGTAGACACCGGGGACATTCAAACCGGTTGGCAATTGTCAGTACAGCGCACGCGTGTAAGTAACACAGAAAAATCACCTTGTCTAAAATGTGAGGACCAGTGGAGAAATTTTCATCGATGATTATTTCACTAATATGGCGGAATAGGGCAATGATACTTCGGTCAGATTAAATCACTCCATTGTATTTGTAGTAATATAACCAACTAACAATTTAATGCCGATGTTGCATTAGTATAAACTGATTGACTGAAATGCAAAATGCTGACGGACCAGGTGCGATTATTTCACTTGGCCCACCCAATTGGTCTAGCCGAGTCATATCAGTTCCTAATCTCGGCATGTACCTAGCATGAAACGTTTACTATTACTTGAAGAAACTTTTCAAGCAATTATCATTAGAAAAAAGATTTTATTTCTATCGGATTGGACTCAAGAGGAATTTATAGGCCACCAATAAGACAGCCTTCTTAGTGTTGAAAATGGTCAATTTCGACGTTTTCCGTCAGTCACATGGATAGACCCTTTTCGAGCTGCATCAATTATATTTTCAAATAATATGGGGATTATGTCATACTGGCAACCAAGACGAGGCCATTAAAAATTGAAATAATGTCAGCCCCTACAAAGAAATATCATTAATTTACAAATGTGAAATAAAAAACAGGCTCCTTATTGCAACTCATTACAATTCCCCACAGTGAGCAATGAAGATCTCAATATGCAGGAGACATTTAATTTTTTATAGTTTTCAAACGCTGCTTTAGATATCCGCCTCCAAAATTTTGTTTAGTAATATTTAGCACACTGATCACTTCTACAATGAGGTTCCCTGAAAACACCGTGGCTCACACTTCCTGCGTTGGCCGCAGAGCCGGACACTGACTCCTCCGGTGAACCCGTTGTTCACCACCTGAGCTCCGCCACGAACCACGAGTCCCTACGTGTGACTGGAGACCGGACCAACAACCTTTGTCAGGTGCCACATCGCGGAGCACGCCCTTCCTCCGACGGTCAGGTACACCACCAAACTCTGACCCCCAGCTTGTCTCTCTCCACGGCTGCGAGGGTCCAATAAAGACTCTGGGTTTCTTTTCATTTGTGTGTGTGTCTGCGTGTGGGCCCGTCTTGTAAGTAGATCTGAATAAGTGTTTTTGCTCATTGTAAATATTCCTTCTTGCATATTCACGTTAAGTCTTGCCTTTGTCTTTTTACTGTAAATAAAACTTGTTAGAAATATTCCCAGTTTGTTTCCGTCCCTTCTTGAATTGGTCCAGCATGGTTCGGATCTGAGTTTAGGCGGGGTTTTATCCCCGATAATCCGTTAATTCCAGCCGGCACAGCTTTGGCAGTTTCCGCTCGGCTGCACCCGAACCGGAGTTGGTCGTCGGTAGTTGGAACTCGACCGCAGTCGGTAGAGTGACCCGATTCGAGCAAGATGTGCCGAGGGCGTGGTTTCCCCGGTACTCAAAATCGCGTAGTTAATTAGGTAAATTGGTTAGAGACAAATAGACCCTACACTACGTGGTTGAGATATTGGCGACCACGGTCGGTTAAACGACCCGCCGGCTCGTGGAGTTATCCAAGCGACGGCCTACGATTCCAGGGAGTGTGGTGGGAGACGACGCAAGCTTTCCCACCTCGTGGTCGTTCTCGCCACCGACCCCCGGCCCACAACAATATATATATATATATAATATATATATATTATTTACATATATATATATTATATTATATATATATATGTTATATATACATATATCTATCTATAATTCCAGCAATCTGTGTGTGTGTGGTGTGTGTGTGTGTGTGTGTGTGTGTGTGTGCTGTGACCGCTGTTTCTCGACAACCACTGGTCCGATCTGATTGAAACTTGCCAGGTATATTGCTGGGGACATGAGGATGTGCCTTTTCAAGGTTTGATATTAATCAGACGAGCGGTTCCCAAGTTACTGCCATTTATTTGCCAACCAATGACAGGACACGGTGCTATGACGTCACGAATGACGTCACAATTGTTTTTTTTTTGTTTGTTTTTTTTGCACGTATGGGCACGCACGTACGGGCCCGCACCTACGGGCACGCACCTATGGGCCCGCACTGGTACGTATATATAATTGACCCCTCCCTCACTACTCTAGCCAAAGAAGCTGCATAAAGCAACCCAAGAAGAACTATGCAAGGAAAGTGTTATGCTGTTTTGAACCCTTCCCAGAGTTCTCAGCAGCGATAAAGACGTTCACACATAGTACACCACGTGGAATCCCAATTCTACACACCCCCTCAGCTACCGGACTGGTTTCCTCGCTTATTGGCGAATCATCAGCGCTAGCGCAGACAGCAATGCATACCACTGAGGCTCCCAAGCATGTACCATGTGCAAATGTCAAAGCAGTCAACATATAAATAGAGACCCAACCACATTGACTGCTTTGACGTTTACATGTGGTACATGCTTGGGAGCCTCATTGGTATGCATTGCTGTCTGCGCTATCACTGATCCGTCAATAAGCGATGAAACCAGTCCGGTAGCAGGGGGTGTGTTGCATTAGGATTCTCATGTGTGTACTCTGTGTGAATGTCTTTATAGTTGTTGAGGAACTCTGGGAACGGTTTGAAACAGCATAGCACTTACCTTGTGTAGGTCTTCTGGGTTGCTTTATGCAACTTCTTCGGCTGGAGGTGTGGAGGGGTCAATTGTTTATATAATCCTAGCCAGCTGCGTTTAGTTGATTAGTGGAGCCTGATTGACTATTCCCTCCATTCACAGATCAGAGATGTGGGTGGGTCCAATATATATATATATATATATATATAATTATATATATAATATAATTATATATATATATATAATTATTGTTGTGGATTTCCGCCCTCCGGCGTGCGGGCAACCGCCTCAGCCCAATATGCGGCCGCGCGCGCCCACCAAACGTGCAATCCAGTCGCAGCTTTCGGATCAATTCCGAAACCCAGCTACGGGTGTGTAACCACACATAGATCAGCCAACTCTTATGTCCACACGCTACAGGGTTGATCGCCGAATTGTCAATGTACCTAATTATTCGCGCAGACAGAAATGCCGGGATCTACACTCAACGGAGCCTGCACGCAAAACGAGCCGCTTTACGCAGCTCGTTCCGTTTGGGATTTGCCGAGCGGGTTTATATCGCAAGCCCGCGTCGGACCCGATTATCTTATCGGGTAAAAACCAGCTAATATTCCGAATGCCATTACGGCAGTTCAATGGAGGAAGGGACGCAACAAGCAGGTAATATTCAAACAATGGGGATATTTTATTTTCAATGCAGCACATAAGCAATGAATGGGGGTAGGGGACAAGACACGAGCAAAAAGACCTACAGCCGATGTCTATTTATTATCTACATGCACTTAGTCAGTTCTACTTGGTAGACAAGGTGCCCACAGACTTTCATGCAGAAAAAAACCAAGAAGAAAGAAGAGAGCTGGGCTCGTAAGCCTTTATGATTGCTCGGAGCCAGGATTGACCGCAGGGGCTCCGAGAGACCGAGCAGGCGACCTGCCACCTCTGGTGACTCGCTGGGGCTACCTCGATGTCTCTGCCGCATTGACTGGACTCCAACAATGCCTTGCAACGGCGCTCCGGCTGGCGACTTCTCTCCGGCTCCGATTTGGCTCTCTCACCAACTCGCAACTGCTGCCACTCTCCCACACCCTTCCACCTGTTCCACAAATCCACCGATTCTCTTTTCTGCAATTCTCTGGCAATCCACCGATTTCTGACCAATCCACCGATGTCCTCACCAGTTCTCTACCTCCGCCAGCGACGCGGCGTTTATCGCCAGGGCCTTTACCCTCCCTTCCCGACAAGCGGGGGAAAATTCCAGGAGAGTTCAGCTCGGCTCTTTTGTCGTGATAACCGGACATTCTCTTTTTTTCTCCGTTCTGAGGCGGACACGCCCAACCGTCACTTCGTTTACACGTTCTGAGGGATATCGGGGCGGGAGTTGTTGAGATGCTGTTGTGGTGGTGGAGGGGGTGGTTGTAGTGTGGTTGGCGCTGTGTGGGGATGCATGGTTGTTGAGATGCTGTTGTGGTGGGGAGGTGGCATGGTTGTAGTGGTGCGTTGAAGAGATGCTGTTTGTTTGAAATAAAAGATAGAACAGATAACGGCTGACTCAAAGATTGCAACAGCCCGGCACACGAATAATCCCTTTATACATCGGTGGGAAATCTAACCTGGAACACACACTTGTCGACAATAACTGATCTCTGGGAACCTGAATGGTGTTCTGTGAATTTCCACAACGTAACAATATATAATATATATATGTACACACTAATGTGTTGTGTGTGTTGTGTGTGGTGTGTGTGTGTGTGGTGTGTGTGTGTGTATAGTGTGTTCGCTCCATAACTCAAAACCATAAAACCTAGCAGCCTGAAACTTTGCATGCATACTAAAAAAAGTCTCCACAGAAGTGCAAGAGTGAAAATTGGATGTCTGGTTAATTAAAACACCCGCATTTTCAAGATAATTAATGGCCTTATTAATTATATCCTTCATAGGCGATCCCGGCCAGCTCACTCTCTGGTTTCCTGGGTAACTGCAATTAGTCGTCTTAGGCATTTCCTGGGGTAACCTCGCTGGGGTCTGAAGCGTCATGATTTTTGGCCTGCTCAACATGCGTTGATTTGGAACAGGCCGCAATGATTTCTTAATGATAATGATAATATAATTAATGAACAGTTTTTTTTCACTTTCCTCACTCATATTATCGAATGCCTGTTCATCATTGCTACGAATTGCGGCTACATCACTTTGTAAGTGCTATACTTTTCAAATTAGGCGCTTGGAGCGATTTCATGCATTACATGATATGATTTTCCACGATCTACTCTCACGGACGAATTAAAGTATATAATCAAAATATTATTTCAGTGTTGAGGATCGGATCACTGTCCGGACTTAATAACTGTCGAAATATGTTGTGAAATCTGATAATTAATGAAATAACGAGTCTTATAAAAGTCGATATACCTATTTACTTAACAAGCAAGGCCTTATTTACTTTATGTTCCCTCCTTCTCCATCCATACATACATAAGAAAATGTGAAATTTCCAAAGCATTAAACTTATCTTTTTACTGTTTGGAGAATTATATTGAGTGAACAAAAAATTTAGGAACTTACAAAAATATTTCCAGCTCATTGAGTTCAATGATTTAAAGCATTCACTGCGAGACCTCGCACCCTGTCCCCCAGAGGGACTGCAATCCATGGCATCTATCAGATATGTTTATATTTTCAGAGGTTTCTTGAGGTGCTCTGCGGGGTATCAAAGCAAATCTGGTAAAAAAAAAAATGGGCCATTAAAAAAAAAGTTATACAATTTGTACGGGACCCGAACTGATGTACAGCTTGACACGTGCACAGACAAGCATGCAAAATAGCAGATTTATAGATTCATTTTATTTCAATAACTGCTGCATGCACAGTGAAGACCAACTTTAAGAGTTAAAGGGATCCTTCATGGTGACATACAGCGACAGTCTGGCCAACCGTTCCTTATCAACCATTGAATTGGAGTGCTTAGCTACTTGCTGGCGAGCACCTATGTCGACAGTGGTACCACACTATGTTATCTAGAGTGAATCGTTCACTCATTGCGGACACTTTTGCCATGCACGCTCGATTCATTCAGAGCGAGTGGTTCATGCTCCGTCAACCTGAGTGGTGGTTTGTGCACTGTCACCCTTCGACGTCAGTCTCCCATGACCCAGCCGAGAGTCAATGGCTCGCATCTTGCTCCTTGACACAGCCAATTCGCCTTAGCATGAATACAAGAATCATGCGTCTTCTTCATGCGTCGAAGGAAAGCCAGCAGTAATGCGCTGATCTTACATGCCAACTCGTAGCTCCGTCGTCTCTCCCATGCCCCTCACACTAAAACTCAACCCAACAAACTAACTGCTCTTCCTCCTCGCTTCTGAAATGTACATACTTCATGGTTTCAGCCGAACAGTCGATGACTAGTGTCTTGCCCAGCACACGGGCAAATTTACAGCACAACATGAGAACCGCAGCTATTTCATCATGCCGAGAGGAAGCAAAGTGAGATCCTAAATCCCAGCCACATTTCTCACCAACCATGTCCTCTCACGACTACTGTCCGCCTTCGAACCAGCGCCTTCTTCCTTCCTCTGACGTCACGCCCACTCATCATCACCTCGCGGCATGGCTTGTTGGTACAAAAACGGAAGGTGAGCTTCTCACATGCTTGGACATGTGGCTGTTATTCTGGTTGTTGTTGTTTTATGAAACGTAATTCTTTTCATTGCTGGCTTGTAAATACAAAAACGTAGGAGGTCACAAGGGGCAATTACATACTGGGGGAAATTGGCCTAACCCTATCTATATTAACACAGCACACCACCCGTGGTTGATAAGTAACACTTAAGCTCACAGATTCCCTACCTAATTTACATCGAGATGTCTCCGAGACGTCCATGACCACAACTCTATATAATCCTAACTTTGCTCTGAATTCCTCATCTATCCCCACAATCGTAACTATATATATATTTTATATACATATATATATATATAATATTATATATATATATATGTAATTATATTTATTTTATTATAATTTATTTTCCTATTTTAATGATTTAAATTTAAAAGAAATCTGATGTAATATTCAGGTTAAATTTGACCACTGATGATGCTCATTTAAACCATACAAACAAAATATTATTTGAACAGCAGGAAATCAAAAAAAATTGAAATAAAACACGTCAGAAAAAATAACAAGACTTTAGAAATCCTCGGAAATTCAGTGGCTGTGCTGATGCTGCATTTGCTTAGTTCGGTTATCCTGGGCTGAATTTGATGGATGAAGAGGCACAGCACAGTCATGCTGTGGGTCAGGACATTTCTTGCTCTTGGTTTGATTACAACCAGGACTAGAAAATTCATGCCTCACAAAAGATATGTTAGTTGGAAAGGAAGGAGAAATTTCCTGCCTCAAGAGACAAAACAGCTTCAACACAACTGAAGCTGTGCTCCGATCTGTGACCTAGAATCTTGAGCAAATTTATCTCGCAGCACACATTATTTCCTGGAGAGCAAGGAGTTCTTCTGGAATCCATCAACATTATCCCCCAACTTCAATGATGGCCAAATCAAATGGATTTCTCTCCCACTGTGCTTCTAAAGATGGACATTTTGGGGGCAAGTATCGATCCATCTCCGTTTGAAGTTTCGGCCAAGTGTTCTTGGAAAGTCTCAATCAGGTCTTTGATGGATATCTCTGCAGCGTCTTTAAGAAATTCATTCAGCCCAGGAAATGCCACAATTTTCCCCTTGCCTTGATGAAGTTCACAATTTGGATCACATCCTCAGTAACGAGTGAAGATCTGGTTGAAATATTTCACCGCTAAGTTCTCTCGATGCAATGAATGATGACAACATAAGGTGTGACCTTTCATTCGGATACAAAATCCCATTCGACTTCACATCATGACGAGAGCTCCATCAGTACAACAGCACAGCAATCCATCTCGTGAAGTTTGGCTCCTTGGACAAAATATCACTGACCATTTTTGAAAATGTCTTGACCATCAGTGGTGTGGGCTAAATGTCTGAAAATACTGCAATTCTTCAACAATGCCGTCATCTGTTTTGTATCATATAAACATCGTGAGCTGAACGTTGTTCTCGTAAATCACAAAAAATAATTGTTTCCCCGATCTGAATCACAAATTTTCCTGCTTGTTTAAGCACACGAACAACTGCTGGAGAATACCTTGTGACATGAGTCAATTCATCATTTGATGCTGTTGTCAGAACAGCTGACCATTCAAGCATCTTGGCAATCTCATCTCCTTGGACAGTCCTGACCATTGGCAAGGTCCGCTGGCTTATCAAGTTCTTCACCGATACTGTGAGGCTTTTTGCAACGTACAATTCGCTAGGCGACCTCAAATATGCCTTCATAACTTTTTCCAAAGCAAACGGTCCTTGAATTTGAGAGAGCGTCAAATCTCATATGTTTCACATTCGCTACTTTTCTCTTCCAGAACTCAGTGGTTATCAAACAAAATTTAGATAACAGTGTTGAGATGCCGCTTCCGTTTGTTTTCCTTCCAAGACTCATTTGCCAAAACTTGCATGCATCGCAGACACTGTGGACGAACTAAGCCAGAATGATCCCTCAACTCAGTGAAGCCGGCTTTAAAAAATCGGACTTGTAGTAAACTAGTGCACTTTGTCATTTTCAAATCAGAGGCACGGGCTTCAAGCTGGAACGGAGAAAAAATGCTTTCCTTTATAAGTCAGGAATGTTAATCAAAATGAATAAACAAATAGTGAATATACGTCGGTCATAATGCACAAATGTGCTGATGAAAAAAAGCTCCATAAATAAATATTTTCAATGTGTAGGATGTGTAACCAACGTGGTAGGACATCACTCACAATGTTTAGGACATCACTCACAGGATGTTGTAAATCATTGAAGAACTAATGTAGATTTGTGCATGGAGCCACATCATACGGTGTACTGCCAGGGTGCATCACCACAATAGAGATGGTGGAGGTCACCACGTAGGTAATAATTGTAAACCACCATTGCATACCGACAGCCATCGTGGACAGCAGCACAAGTAATCATTGATGGAAGCAGTGTAGACTCGCATGTGAATTCCCCACAGTTTTATTTTTAAAAAAAGTGATTCACAGGGAAATAACAGATACACTTATAACAATTGGCATCCTCTACAACTTAGCTGATGTGGTGCCACTGTGTGGTGCATGCAGGTGGGGCACTCGTCCACCTCCGGATGAGAGGACTTCAGCTGCATACACCCAATAAGGAATTCTCTAACCTGGAAAGGGCCGTCAAAACATCTCGGCAGATTCATGGCCTACACTCGTCTGATGTACCATTTTGACTCGCCAAAGTGACATCAATCACATGCTGCAGGAATTTTACTCAAAATTGTTTTCCCCAGAGCTGTGGTCAGAGTGCTGTAAAGGGGATGATTGACTCCCTCCCGTCTCTTTTGGAAGGTCAGCAATAAATCTAATAACTTACTCTGAACTTTCTCTTTGAGAGCTATACAGCAGCACTAAAGGAACATGAAGATAGGAAGGCTCTGGATTTGATGCACTCCACTGAATGTATAAAGCGTTTTGGGATATATTGGGCCCTGCTCTCTTGGAGGTTGCTTCGGAGAGAGCTTAGGTCTTGGTGAATTCCACCCCGCTAAGCTGCAAGTGGGCCGTCGTATGCCTCCTTTCCCAAAAAGTTGATTTGCAGGAGACCACCAATTGGTGGCCTGCGTCTTTCCTTTGTACGGATTATAAATCATGCTATAAGTACTTACAATGCACTTGAACGATGCAATTTCCTTCTGATTGGCAGTGTTCCAGCCTATTTTATCCCAGAGCGATCTATATATGACTTTTTCTGGTAAGAGATTTAATGAAGTTGGAGAAGCTATATAAAATGGTTTTGGGTACTGTTCCTTGATCAAGAAAAGGTTATTGCTGGTGTGGACCACATTTTCATTTTTTGTTGTTGTTGTTCATCGTGTTGACCAGAGCAGGCTTTGGGGAAAATATCATCTCTTGAAAGATGCCATATAAAAATGTGTCATGTTGTTAAAAGTTAATAACAGTCTGTGCCATCCTTTCCCCTTCAGCGGGTTATCTGGTTATTGTACACTTTTGCCACTGAGTCTGTATTGGCTCTTCATACGCTTCTGTTTCAGGTTTATCCATTCATCAGGCAACTCAAAATTTTATTTTGTCTTATTCTCATGATGTCTGTGTAGTTGTGCAAAACCAGAAATATGTTGTTGAGATATCTCACGGTCTTGCCAAACTGAGGTTGCCTCATTTGCAAGAGCTGATTGGAATAAAGGTGTAGCTTTTCGGTAGGTTCCTTGAGCCCCCTACCTCATCAGTGTCTTCATCCCCTCTTCTCTCAACTCTCACAGTGAGTTTACTATGGGACGAGAAGGAACCCGAAACAAGGCATCTTTTTGGGTACTTCAGATTACATGAAAAAAATTGGGACGGCCTTTTTGATCATGAAAATTAGAATATGGCAATGTGGAAAGGAATGCTCTATTTGTTGTCTTGAATGAACGCATAGAGATTTATACATAATCTCGTGATTCCAACTTTATGGCACAAATTTATTGCATTCCAGACTCCTTGGACTCTGGTCAATTAACATTGAAGGGTTCTGAAAACTTTTTTCTGGGAGGTCACCATTAGTTCGGCCAACTGTGTTGTGCCGGTCCCAACATGGAGTGGCCAAGTTTGGCGCATATTCTGAGCCAAATTATGGCCTTTTTACTGATGGCAATAAAGCACCTATTAATTATCTCTTGATGTGCTGCCATGGTGTCCCCTCGCTGCTGAGGCAAGCAGGTAAAATGGGCTATCACCAAGTCTTCCTCATTTATTTGAAGCAGGTAAGCATTGTTCGGCTCCACAAGGTTTGCCAGGTTTCTGAGCTGCTGTGAAGCCTTAGGATGTGCTGTTTAAAGGGTCCGTACGATGCAAGAAGTTTGTGCATGAACCTCTTTTCCATAATAATTTATTTCTGGAATCTTGGTGCAGCAGGTCCTTCACCAGTTTATTGTACGAATGGTGAAGTAAACAGAGTGCAAGAACTCATAGAGCCTTCTTGCATCGATGGTTGCCTGCAATTTCAATTTCCTTTTGAGTTGGTGTTCTCTTCTATCAGAACAGTGAGCAGATCTTGAGGTTGTCGTTCTTACCTTTAAAACTTAATCACTGGTTCCAATGCAGTGGATGAGGAGGTAGATTTCCTGAGCTTTTAATGACAGTACTTGGCAGAAACAACAAAGTGTGTTCTCTTCAAATGCTCATAGTTCTTGTGCATTCCACTTTGTGGGAAAAAGGCAATTTATATGATTCGTTTGGAAGTGTGTATACCTGGCTGCATGGAAACCCTTAAGGAATCTATGGAGGATTCCTACCTGCGGAGCGTTTCCGCTCGGTTTGGAACGTGATTTTAAGCTTCCGAATGGTTGGTTGAATGGCAGATCTCCAGTGGAGACTATAGCACATTGATTCAAAACTTAACTCTTCCTAATCTGTTGAATGTTCTTTTGTTAATGCAATGGAAGTAAGACTGACAGAGAAGACTCGGCTGGACCATATCATGTATATTTTGGCTGGAGGAGAGCGTCATCTTTTTATTTCTCAGCCGTATTTTTCAGGAATTCCAGTTTGTTTGTTTTTCTCTTTTTCAGTGTTCATTTATGGCTTGCATGGCTTAGTGGAAAAGTCAGTATTTCTGCTTTTGAATTCTGCACTTGGATTGCCAAGCTGTCAATTTACAAAACAGAAAACATAGGAGTAGCAGTAATGAAAGCGCATTTTTTGCTTAAGGGGATATCTGCTTGAATGGAATGAGAGTATGTGGGTCATATTCATATGAGAAGCCTTCATGTGTTAGAAAGCCTGGTGTTGGCTTAATGTTTGAAAGATGGCTGGCTTAAGATCTTAGGGTCTTGAGTTTGAGCCCTTGTCGTGCCGTTAAACAACACAGGTGGGTTTACTCAGCTGTCATCACCTCAAGGTCGAAAAAAATGAGTACCAGCTTACTTTGAAACAGCTGCACTCCCAACAATGATGCAGCAAGCAGTCTTTATCATTAAGCCAACATCAGGATTATTTTCCTCATGAAGAACATTAAAAAAATTTACCTTCATATATATATATACTCGTATACCATATCCATATACATATCCATATATACACTCGTATATCCATTACATATCCATATTATATATATATATATATATATATATGTATATACCCAACACTGTTACACCCCCTATAAACACGTTTACATTAGTAATTCTTGCCTGTTCTTTGTGTCCCTTATCACATCCTTAAAAACAGGAAGTTCCTGTTTGGAATGGTTTTAGCTCACCTGAAATGTAGAATATGGACGGTTCACCTATGGGATGGTGCATCGTCTGTCTATCCGTTCCGTCCGTCCGTCCACAAACACTTGCAACTTCTTCTCTGAAACTACACATACAATTTTGCTGAAACTTGACAACAACCTCCATCACCCGGTATGTCCTAAGTTTGTTAACGCCATTAAAATCGGGCCCGAAGGGGTCTATTGGGGGTTACCCCCCCCCCCTCCCAAATAGGTTTTGCTCTCTCTCAGAAACGACACATGCAATTCTGATGAAACCTGACCAAAACCTGAATCACCCATGATGTACTAAGTTTGTTCGTAACATTTAAAAAAAAAATCTGGTTCTAAGGTGTCTACGGGTTCCCCCCCCCCCCCGCCAAAATATGTATTACTTTCTCCTCCGAAGCCATACACATAATTTAGATGAAACTTGGACCACTGCCTTCATCACCCGTGATGTACCAAAGTTTGTTCACACCATTAATAAAATTGGGATTTGAGGGGTGTATTGGTGGCTTCCCCCAAATATGTATATCCTTTTCTTCTTCCGAAACAACGCATACAATTTTCATGAAACTTAACCACAACCTTCATCACCATGATGTACCAAATTTGTTCACGGATTAAAAAATAATCATAGGTATTTACTTTCTTCTCTGTTACATATTTTGTGGGTCATACATGCCTATCAGTGGTTCCTTGGGTTTTTTTTTAATTTAGCCAATACAGGTGAGAACCCAGCGGTATTGCCCCTATTTTTCAATTTTGTTTGATTTCCAAGTAGGTATCAGGTCCCCTCGGCGAATCTTCAGCTTTGCACCCCTACCCCTGCCCACCACAATTAACTCTCAAAAATGAATATTGTGTATTTGGTATGAATAAACTTCTGCATTCGTAGAGGAGATGAGCCAGGGGTTAATATAGCTTAGAGGAACCCATATTAGGTGGGAGAATAGAGATCTAGTTCAGATGGGGAGATAGATTTTGTTAGGAAAAATTAGGAAGAGACAGCTGTCTTGCTGCTCGCCAGCCCCTACCAGATCACTTCCCTGCCACCCATACATCAACCTTCCAACCATGTTATCGGCCTGCATCACCTACACGCCCGGCTGTGACGGCTTTTCGTCCTCGACCACCATTACCTGCCTGCTTTACCTGCCATGACACTGGCCTGTGTGCCATCTGTTTTGTGCTATGACTGCCAAAGCCAGCCATGCCGTTCTGCCCAAAGAACTCTCCAAAGTGAGCCTGGAATGCTTCCAACATGAGTTATTATTTGAATGGAGGCCCCAACACTTACATCTATATTATCTATAGACATCAGTGATTATGTATGTATATCAGTAGATCTCGACTTTTCATTTTCCCATGCTGAAGTCTGCTTGTTTACTGATGTAATTTCATGAATATATATTCATTCAGTTTTTGCCCCCCTCAAATTTTTCTGCTCTGGGCAACCTACTTTTGCCTGGGCGAGTTGCACATTTGTCATTGAATTCAACCACAACAATTATTTTTGAGGTTAAATTTGTTTTAATGGATTTGCAAGTGTCTTGCTCTGCATGATGTCTTCTTCTTGTTTTTTGCTTGTTCGGTTTCCTTGATGACTCCAATGCAGTCCTTATTTTAGTTGGTCTCCATTTGATTTGAATTGAACTTTTTAAATTACAAATTTGCCATCAGAAGAGTTGGTGTGCACTAATTCTCCTCAAGACTATGTAGGGTAAGTATTCTATGAATACCATCGAGTTACGATGATGTGTTAGGAGCATTATGACACATTGATAGTATTTTGATGAAAATGTGTGGGAATGAAGGACACATGACGTTGAAAACCTTCATTTTTTTCCTGCCATTTTGAGGATGGGATGTATTCGTGATGAATCGTAGTATTTATACATATGCATTTTTTTGCCCACTGCTGTATTTTTGCATGTACTTATTTTTTACTTTGTAATAAAAGGGCTTCAAAAGTCTGTCTCCGTCTCCGTCTCCGTCTCCGCTCTCCTCTGTCCGTCTCCTTCCTCTCCGTCTCCGTCTCCGTCTCCGTCTCCGTCTCCGTCTCCCTCTCCGTCTCGTGTTGTTCTCTCTTGTTCTGTCTCTCTCTCTCTCTCTCTCTCTCTCTCTCTCTCTCTCTCTCTCCTCTCTCTCTCTCTTCTCCCCCCTCTCTCTCTCTCCCCCTCTCTCCCCCCCTCTCTCTTGTCGTTTCCTGGAGCGACCGCTGCGTACCTTTAAGCACGGCCTGGATACTTCGTGCTCACGGCTCACAAGCGTTGTCCA
>CM068956.1:104498818-104510512 GCA_035128595.1 Eptatretus atami | reverse complement strand
GTGTGGAAAGCTTGTGAGCCGTGAGCACGAAGTATCAGGCCGTGCTTAAAGGTACGCAGCGGTCGCTCCAGGAAACGACAAGAGAGAGGGGGGGAGAGAGGGGGAGAGAGAGAGAGGGGAGAGAGAGAGAGAGAGAGAGAGAGAGAGAGAGAGAGAGGAGAGAGAGAGAGAGAGGAGAGAGAGACAGAACAAGAGAGAACAAACGAGACGGAGAGGGAGACGGAGACGGAGACGGAGACGGAGACGGAGACGGAGAGAGGAGAGGGAGACGGAGAGGAGAGCGGAGACGGAGACGGAGACGGAGACAGACTTTTGAAGCCCTTTTATTACAAAGGTAAAAAATAAGTCAATGCAAAAATACAGCAGTGGGCAAAAAAATGCATATGTATAAATACTAACGATTCATCACGAATACATCCCATCCTCAAAATGGCAGGAAAAAAATGAAGGTTTTCAACACGTCATGTGTCCTTCATTCCCACACATTTTCACAAAATACTATCAATGTGTCATAATGCTCCTAACACATCATCGTAACTCGATGGTATCCATAGAATACTTCCCCTACATAGTCTTGAGGAGAACTAGTGCACACCAACTCTTCTGATGGCAAATTTGTAATTTAAAAAGTTCAATTCAAATCAAATGGAGACCAACTAAAATAAGGACTGCATGGAGTCATCAAGGAAACCGAACAAGCAAAAAACAAGAAGAAGACATCATGCAGAGCAAGACACTTGCAAATCCATTAAAACAAATTTAACCTCAAAATAATTGGTGGTTGAATTCAATGACAAATGTGCAACTCGCCCGCAAATAGGAGTTGCCCAGAGCAGAAAAATTTGAGGGGGCAAAAAACTGAATGAATATATAATTCATGAAATTACATCAGTAAACAAGCAGACTTCAGCATGGGAAAATGAAAAGTCGAGATCTACTGATATACATACATATCACTGATGTCTATAGATATATGAATGTAAGTGTTGGGGCCTCCATTCAAATAATAACTCATGTTGGAAGCATTCCAGCCTCACTTTGGAGAGTTCTTTGGGCAGAACGGGCATGGCTGGCTTTGGCAGTCATAGCACAAAAACAGATGGCACCCAGGCCAGTGTCATGGCAGGTAAAGCAGGCAGGTAAATGGTGGTCGAGGACGAAAAGCCGTCACAGGCGGCGTGTAGGTGATGCGGCCGATAACATGGTTGGAAGGTTGATGATAGTGGTGGCAGGGAAGTGATCTGGTAGGGCTGGCGAGCAGCAAGACAGCTGTCCCTTCCTAATTTTTCCTAACATAATCTATTCCCCATCTGAACTAGATCTCTATTCTCCCACCTAAATATGGGTTCCTCTAAGCTATATTAACCCCTGGCTCATCTCCTCTACGAATGCAGAAGTTTTTAATCAACAATACACAATATTCATTTTTGAGAGTTAATTGTGGTGGGCAGGGGTAGGGTTGCAAAGCTGAAGATTCGCCGAGGGGACCTGACATCCACTACTTGGAAATCAAACAAAATTGAAAAATAGGGGCAATACCGCTGGGTTCTCACCTGTAGTGCTAAATTAAAAACAAAACCCAAGGAACCACTGATAGGCATGTATGACCCACAAAATATGTAACAGAGAAGAAAGTAAATACCTATGATTATTTTTTAATGCCGTGAACAAATTTGGTACATCATGGTGATGAAGGTTGTGGTTAAGTTTCATAAAAATTGTATGCGTTGTTTCGGAAGAAGAAAAGGATATCATATTTTGGGGAGAAGCCACCACATACACCCCTCAAATCCCAATTTTATTAATGGTGTGAACAAACTTTGGTACATCACGGGATGGAAGGCAGTGGCGCAAGTTTCATCGAAATTATGTGTATGGCTTCGGAGGAGAAAGTAATACATATTTTGGCGGGGGGGGGGGGGGGGGAACCCGTAGACACCCTTAGAACCAGATTTTTTTTTTAAATGTTACGAACAAACTTAGTACATCATGGGTGATTCAGGTTTTGGTCAGTTTTATCAGAATTGCATGTGTCGTTTCTGAGAAGAGAGCAAATACCTATTTGGGAGGGGGGGGGGGGGTAACCCCCAATAGACCCCTTAGGGCCCGATTTTAAAATGGCGTTAACAAACTTAGGAGCATACCGGGTGATGAGGTTGTTGTCAAGTTTCAGCAAAATTGTATGTGTAGTTTCAGAGAAGAAGTTGCAAGTGTTTGTGGACGGACGGACGGAACGGATGACAGACGATGCACCATCCCATAGGTGAAGCCGTCCATATTCTACATTTCAGGTGAGCTAAAACCATTCCAAACAGGAACTTCCTGTTTTTTAAGGATGTGATAAGGGACACAAAGAAAGGCAAGAATTACTAATGTAAACGTGTTTATAGGGGGTGTAACAGTGTTGGGTATATACATATAATATATATATATATATATATATATGGATATGTAATGGATATACGAGTGTATATATGGATATGTATATGGATATGGTATACGAGTTATATATATATTGAAGGTAAATTTTTTTAATGTTCTTCATGAGGAAAATAATCCTGATGTTGGCTTAATGATAAAGACTGCTTGCTGCATCTTTGCTGGGAGTGCAGCTGTTTAAAAGTAAGCTGGGTACTCATTTTTTTCGACCTTGGAGTGATGACAGCTGAGTAAACCCACCTGGTGTGTTTAACGGCACGACAAGGGCTCAAACTCAAGACCCTAAGATCTTAAGCCAGCCATCTTTCAAACATTAAGCCAACACCAGGCTTGTCTAACACATGAAGGCTTCTCATATGAATATGACCCACATACTCTCATTCCATTCAAGCAGATATCCCCTTAAGCAAAAAATGCGCTTTCATTACTGCTACTCCTATGTTTTCCTTGTTTGTAAATTGACAGCTTGGCAATGCAAGTGCAGAATTCAAAAGCAGAAATACTGACTTTTCTCACTAAGCCATGCAAGCCATAAATGAACACTGAAAAAGAGAAAAACAAACAAACTGGAATTCCTGAAATACGGCTGAGAAATAAAAAAAGATGACGCTTCCTCCAGCCAAAATATACATGATATGGTCCAGCCGAGTCTTCTCTGTCAGTCTTACTTCCATTGCATTACAAAAAGAACATTCAACAGATTAGGAAGAGTTAAGTTTTGAATCAAGTGGCTATAGTCTCCACTGGAGATCTGCCATTCACACCAACATTCGGAAGCTTAAACATCACGTCCAAACCGAGCGGAAACGCTCCGCAGGTAGGAATCCTCCATAGATTCCTTAAGGGTTTCCATGCAGCCAGGTATACACACTTCCAAACGAATCATATAAATGCCTTTTTCCCACAAAGTGGAATGCACAAGAACTATGAGCATTTGAAGAGAACACACTTTGTTGTTTCTGCCAAGTACTGTCATTAAAAGCTCAGGAAATCTACCTCCTCATCCACTGCATTGGAACGCAGTAATTAAGTTTTAAAGGTAAGAACGACAACCTCAAGATCTGCTCACTGTTCTGATAGAAGGAGAACACCAACCTCAAAAGGAAATTGAAATTGCAGGCAACCATCGATGCAAGGAAGGCTCTATGAGTTCTTGCACTCTGTTTACTTCACCATTCGTACAATAACTGGTGAAGGACTGCTGGCACAGATTCCAGAAATAAATTATTATGGAAAAGAGGTTATGCACAAACTTCTTGGATCGTACGGACCCTTTAAACAAGCACATTCCTAAGGCTTCAACAAGCATCAGAAACCTCTGGCAAACCTTGTGGAGCCGAACAATGCTTACCTGCTTCAAATAAATGAGGAAGACTTGGTGATAGCCCATTTTACCTGCTTGCCTCAGCAAGCGAGGGGACACCATGGCAGCACATCAATGAGATAATTAATAGGTGCTTTATTGCCATCAGTAAAAAGGCCATAATTTGGCTCAGAATATGCGCCAAACTTTGCCACCTGCCATGTTGGGACCGGCACAACACAGTTGGCCGAACTAATGGTGACCTCCCAGAAAAAAGTTTACAGAACCCTCCATGTTAATGACCAGAGTCCAAGGAGTCTGGAATGCAATAAATTTGTGCCATAAAGTTGGAATCACGAGATTATGTATAAATCTTATGCGTTCATTCAATGACAACAAATAGAGCATTCCTTTCCACATTGCCATATTCTAATTTTCATGATCAAAAAGGCCGTCCCAATTTTTTTCATGTAATCTGAAGTACCCAAAAGATGCCTTGTTTCGGGTTCCTTCTCGTCCCATAGTAAACTCACTGTGAGAGTTGAGAGAAGAGGGGATGAAGACACTGATGAGGTAGGGGGCTCAGGGAACCTACCGAAAAGCTACACCTTTATTCCAATCAGCTCTTGCAAATGAGGCAACCTCAGTTTGGCAGACCGTGAAGATATCTCAACAACATATTTCTGGTTTTGCACAACTACACAGACATCATGAGAAATAGACAAAAATAACATTTTGAGTTGCCTGATGAATATGATAAACCTGAAACAGAAGCGTGATGAAGAGCCAATCATAAGACTCAGTGGCAAAAGTGGTACAATAACCAGATAACCCGCTGAAAGGGAAAGGATGGCACAGACTGTTATTAACTTTTAACAACATGACACATTTTTATATGGCTCTTTAAAGAGATGATATTTTCCCCAACGCTGCTCTGGTCAACACGATGAACAACAACAACAAAAAATGAAAATGTGGTCCACACCAGCAATAACCTTTTCTTGATCAAGGAACAGTACCCAAAACCATTTTATATAGCTTCTCCAACTTCAATTAAATCTCTTACCAGAAAAAGTCATATATAGATCGCTCTGGGATAAAATAGGCTGGAACACTGCCAATCAGAAGGAAATTGCATCGTTCAAGTGCATTGTAAGTACTTATAGCATGATTTTATAATCCGTACAAAGGAAAGACGCAGGCCACCAATTGGTGGTCTCCTGCAAATCAACTTTTTGGGAAAGGAGGCATACGACGGCCCACTTGCAGCTTAGCGGGGTGGGATTCACAAGACCTAAGCTCTCTCCGAAGCAACCTCCAAGAGAGCAGGGCCCAATATATCCCAAAACGCTTTATACATTCAGTGGGATGCATCAAATCCAGAGCCTTCCTATCTTCATGTTCCTTTAGTGCTGCTGTATAGCTCTCAAAGAGAAAGTTCAGATGTTAAGTTGATATTGCTGATCCTCCAAAGAGACGGGAGGGAGTCAATCATCCCTCTTTACAGCACTCTGACCACAGCTCTGGGGAAAACAATTTTGAGTAAAATTCCTGCAGCATGTGATTGATGTCACTTTGGCGAGTCAAAATGGTACTCAGACGAGTGTAGGCCATGAATCTGCCGAGATGTTTTGACGGCCCTTTCCAGGTTAGAGAATTCCTTATTGGGTGTATGCAGCTGAAGTCTCTCATCCGGAGGTGGACGAGTGCCCCACCTGCATGCACCACACAGTGGCACCACATCAGCTAAGTTGTAGAGGATGCCAATTGTTATAAGTTGATCTGTTATTTCCCTGTGAACCACTTTTTTTAAAAATAAAACTGTGGGGAATTCACATGCGAGTCTACACTGCTTCCATCAATGACTACTTGTGCTGCTGTCCACGATGGCTGTCGGTATGCAATGGTGGTTTAGCAATTATACCTACGTGGTGACCTCCACCATCTCTATTGTGGTGATGCACCCTGGCAGTACACCGTAGTGATGTGGCTCCATGCCAACAATCTACATTAGTTCTTAATGATTTACACATCCTGTGAGTGATGTCCTAAACATTGTGAGTGATGTCCTACCACGTTGGTTACAACATCCTACACATTGAAAAAATTTTATTTATGGAGCTTTTTTTCATCAGCACATTTGTGCATTATGACCGACGTATATTTCACTATTTGTTTATTCATTTTGTATACATTCCTGACTTATAAAGGAAAGCATTTTTGTCTCCGTTCCAGCTTGAAGCCCGTGCCTCTGATTTGAAAATGACAAAGTGCACTAGTTTACGTACAAGTCCGATTTTTTAAAGCCGGCTTCACTGAGTTGAGGGATCATTCTGGCTTAGTTCGTCCACAGTGTCTGCGATGCATGCAAGTTTTGGCAAATGAGTCTTTGAAGGAAAACAAACGGAAGCGGCATCTCAACAACTGTTATCTAAATTTGTTTGATAACCACTGAGTTCTGGAGAGAAAAGAAGCGAATGTGAAACATATGAGATTTGACGCTCTCCTCAAATTCAAGGACCGTTTCCTTTGGAAAAAGTTATGAAGGCCATATTTGAGGTCGCCTAGCGAATTGTACGTTGCAAAAAGCCCCACAGTATCGTGAAGAATCTGATAAGCCAGCGGACCTTGCCAATGGTCAGGACTGTCCAAGGAGATGAGATTGCCAAGATGCTAGAATGGTCCTGCTTCTGACAACATGCATCAAATGATGAATTGACTGCATGTCACAAGGTATTCTCCAGCAGTTGTTCGTGTGCTTAAACAGGCAGGAAATTTTGTGATTCAGATCGACATATTTGGATATCGAGAACAACGTTTTTTTTTTTTTTCAGCTCACGATGTTTATATGATACAAAACAGCATGAACGGCATTGTTGAAGAATTGCAGTATTTTTCAGACATTTAGCACAACCCACTGATGGTCAAGACATTTTCGAAAAATGGTCAGTGATATTTTGTCCAAGGAGCCAAACTTCACAAGATGGATTGCTGTGCTGTTGTATCGATGGAGCTCTCGTCATGATGTGAAGTCGAATGGGATTTTGTATCCGAATGAAAGGTCAACCTTATGTTGTCATCATTCATTGCATCGAGAGAACTTAGCGGTGAAAGATATTCAACCAGATCTTCACTCGTTACTGAGGATGTGATCCAAATTGTGAACTTCATCAAGGCAAGGGGAAAATTGTGGCATTTCCTGGGCTGAATGAATTTCTTAAAGACGCTGCAGAGATATCCATCAAAGACCTGATTGAGACTTTCCAAGAACACTTGGCCGAAACTTCAAACGGAGATATGGATCGATACTTGCCCCCAAAATGTCCATCTTTAGAAGCACAGCGGGAGAGAAATCCATTTGATTTGGCCATCATTGAAGTTGGGGGATAATGTTGATGGATTCCAGAAGAACTCCTTGCTCTCCAGGAAATAATGTGTGCTGCGAGATAAATTTGCTCAAGATTCTAGGTCACAGATCGGAGCACAGCTTCAAGTTGTAAGCTGTTTTGTCTCTTGAGGCAGAGAAAGTTCTCCTTCCTTTTCCAACTAACAAATATCTTTTGTGAGGCATGAATTTTCTAGTCCTGGTTGTAATCAAACCAAGAGCAAGAAATGTCCTGACCCACAGCATGACTGTGCTGTGCCTCTTCATCCATCAAAATTCAGCCCAGGATAACCGAACTAAGCAAATGCAGCATCAGCACAGCCACTGAATTTCCGAGGATTTCTAAAGTCTTTTTATTTTTTCTGACGTGTTTTTTATTCATTTTTTGATTTCCTCGTGTTCAAATAATAATTTTGTTTGTATGTGTTAAATGAGCATCATCAGTGGTCAAATTTAACCTGAAATTTACATCAGATTTCTTTTAAATTTAAATCATTAAAATAGGAAAATAAATTATAATAAAATAAATATAATTACATATATATATATATAATAAATTTATATAGAATATAAATATATAATAGATAATATATATATAGTTACGATTGTGGGATAGATGAGGAATTTCAGAGCAAAGTTAGGATATAATAGAGTTGGGTCATGGACGTCTCGGAGACATCTCGATGTAAATTAGGTAGGGAATTGTGAAGGTAGTACTATCCTTAGTGGTGCTGTGTTAATATAGATAGGGATTAGGGCCTATACCCCCAGTATGTAATTGCCCCTTGTGACTCCTACGTTTTTGTATTTACAAGCCAGCAATGAAAAGAATTAATTTCATAAAACAACAACACACGAATAACCACATGTCCAAGCATGCTATCACCTTCCGTTTTTGTACCCAACAAGCCATGCCGCGAGGTGATGATAGTGGGCGTGACGTCAGAGAGAAGCGGGAGGAGAAGGCGTGGTTCGAAGAGCGGACAGTAGTCGTGAGAGGACATGGTTGGTGAGAAATGTGGCTGGGATTAGGATCTCACTTTTGCTCTCCTCTCGGCATGATGAAATAGCTGCGTGATTCTCATGTTGTGCTGTAAATTTGCCCGTGTGCTGGGCAAGACACTAGTCATCGACTGTTCGGCTGAACCATGAAGTATGTACATTTCAGAAGCGAGGAGGAAGGCAGTTAGTTTGTTGGGTTGAGTTTTAGTGTGAGGGGCATGGGAGAGACGACGGAGCTACGAGTTGGCATGTAAGTATCAGCGCATTACTGCTGGCTTTCCTTCGACGCATGAAGAAGACGCATGATTCTTGTATTCATGCTAAGGCGAATTGGCTGTGTCAAGGAGCAAGATGGCATGGCCATTGACTCTCGTGGGTCATGGGAGACTGACGTCGAAGGGTGACAGTGCAAAAACCACCCACTCAGTTGACGGAGCATGAACCACTGCTCTGAATGACGTGGCATGGCAAAAGTGTCCGCAATGAGTGAACGATTCTAACTTAGAATAACATAGTGTGGTACCATCTGTCGACATAGGTGCTCGCAGCAAGTAGCTAAGCACCTCAATTCAATGGTTGATAAGGAACGGTTGGCCAGACTGTCGCTGTACACCATGAAGGATCCCTTTAACTTTAAAGTTGGTCTTCACTGTGCATGCAGCAGTTATTGAAATAAATGAATCTATAAATCTGCTATTTTGCATGCTTGTCTGTGCAGTGTAAGCTGTACATCAAGTTCGGGCCCGTACAAATGTGTATAACTTTTTTTTTAATGGCCCATTTTTTTTTTTACCAGATTTGCTTTGATACCCCGCAGAGCACCTCAAAGAAACCTCTGAAAATATAAACATATCTGATAGATGCCAATGGATTGGCAGTCCCTCTGGGGGACAGGGTGCGAGGTCTCGCAGTGAATGCTTTAAATCATTGAACTCAATGAGCTGGATATTTTTGTAAGTTCCTAAATTTTTTTGTTCACTCAATATAATTCTCCAAACAGTAAAAAAGATAAGTTTAATGCTTTGGAAATTTCACATTTTCTTATGTATGTATGGATGGAGAAGGAGGGAACATAAAGTAAATAAGGCCTTGCTTGTTAAGTAAATAGGTATATCGACTTTGTAATAAGACTCGTTATTTCATTAATTATCAGATTTTCACAACATATTTCGACAGTTATTAAGTCCGGACGTGATCCGATCCTCAACACTGAAATAATATTTTGATTATATACTTTAATTCGTCCGTGAGAGTGATCGTGGAAAATCATATCTGTAATGCATGAAATCGCTCCAAGCTCCTAATTTGAAAAGTATAGCACTTACAAAGTGATGTAGACCGCAATTCGTAGCAATGATGAACAGGCATTCGATAATATGAGTGAGGAAAGTGAAAAAAAACTGTTCATTAATTATATTATCATTATCATTAAGAAATCATTGCGGCCTGTTCCAAATTCAACGCATGTTGAGGCAGGCAAAAATCATGACGCTTCAGACCCCAGCGAGGTTACCCAGGAAATGCCTAAAGACGACTAATTGCAGTTACCCAGGAAACCAGAGAGTGAGCTGGCCGAGGATCGCCTCATGAAGGATATAATTAAATAGGCCATTAATTATCTTGAAAATGCGGTGTTTTAATTAACCAGACATCCAATTTTCCACTCTTGCACTTCTGTGGAGACTTTTTTTAGTATGCATGCAAAGTTTCAGGCTGCTAGGTTTTATGGTTTTGAGTTATGGAGGAACACACTAACACACACACACACACACACACACACACACACACACACACACACACACACACCATTAGTGTGTACATATATATATTATATATTGTTACGTTGTGGAAATTCACAGAACACCATTCAGGTTCCCAGAGATCAGTTTTATGTCGACAAGTGTGTGTTCCAGGTTAGATTTCCCCCGATGTATAAAGGATATTATTCGTGTGCCGGGCGTGTGCATCTTTGAGTCAGCCGTTATCTGTTCTATCTTTTATTTCAAACAAACAGCATCTCTTCAACGACACACTACAACATGCCACCTCCCACCCACAACAGCATCTCAACAACCATGCATCCCCACCACAGCGCAACCACACTACAACCACGCCCATCCACCACCACAACAGCATCTCAACAACTCCCGCCCCGATATCCCTCAGAACGGGTAAACAGAAGTGACGGTTGGGCGTGTCCGCTCAGAACGGAGAAAAAAAGAGAATGTCCGGTTATCACACAAAAGAGCCGAGCTGAACTCTCCTGGAATTTTCCCCCGCTTGTCGGGAAGGGAGGGCTTAAAGGCCCTGGCGATAAAACGCCGCGTCGCTGGCGAGGTAGAGAACTGGTGAGGACATCGGTGGACTTGGTCAGAAATCGGTGGATTGCCAGAGATATGCAGAAAAGAGAATCGGTGGATTTGGTGGAACAGGTGGAAGGGTTGTGGAGAGTGGCAGCAGTTGCGAGTTGGTGAGAGAGCCAAATCGGAGCCGGAGAGAAAGTCGCCAGCCGGAGCGCCGTTGCAAGGCATTGTTGGAGTCCAGAATCTCAAGTGCGGGCAGAGACACTCGAGGGCCCAGCGAGTCACCAAAGGGGTGGCAGGTCGCCTGCTCGGTCTCTCGGAGCCCCTGCGGTCAATCCTGGCTCCGAGCAATCATAAAGGCTTACGAGCCCAGCTCTCTTCTTTCTTCCTTGGTTTTTTTCTGCATGAAAGTCTGGGCACCTTGTCTACCAAGTAGAACTGACTAAGTGCATGTAGATAATAAAATAGACATCGGCTGTAGGTCTTTTTGCTCGTGTCTTGTCCCCTACCCCCATTCATTGCTTATGTGCTGCATTGAAAAAAAATATCCCCATTGTTTGAATATTCACCTGCTTGTTGCGTCCCTTCCTCCATTGAACTGCCGTAATGGCATTCGGAATATTAGCTGGTTTTTACACCGATAAGATAATCGGGTCCGACGGGCTTGCGATATAAACCGCTCGGCGCAAATCCCAAACGGAACGAGCTGCGTTAAAGCGGCTCGTTTTCGTGCAGGCTCCGTTGAGGTTGTAGATCCCGCATTTCTGTCTGCGCGAATAATTAGGTACATTGACAATTCGGCGATCAACCCTGTAGCGTGTGGACATAAGAAGTTGGCTGATCTTGGTGTGGTTACAACAGCCCGTAGCTGGGTTCGGAATTGATCCGAAAGCTGCGACTGGATTGCACGTTTGGTGGGCGCGCGCGGCCGCATATTGGGCTGAGGCGGTTGCCCGCACGCCGGAGGGCGGAAATCCACAACAAATATTATATATATATATATATATATATTATAAATATAATATATATATATAATATATATAATATTGGACCCACCCACATCTCTGATCTGTGAATGGAGGGAATAGTCAATCAGGCGTCCACTAATCATCCGAAACCCAGCTACGGGTGTTGTTAACCACACCATAGATCAGCCAACTCTTATGTCCACACGCTACAGGGTTGATCGCCGAATTGTCAATGTACCTAATTATTCGCGCAGACAGAAATGCCGGGGATCTACACCTCAACGGAGCCTGCAC
>CM068956.1:104466171-104492196 GCA_035128595.1 Eptatretus atami | reverse complement strand
AAAAAGTCTCCACAGAAGTGCAAGAGTGAAAATTGGATGTCTGGGTTAATTAAAACACCCATTTTCAAGATAATTAATGGCCTTATTTAATTATATCCTTCATGAGGCGATCCTCGGCCAGCTCACTCTCTGGTTTCCTGGGTAACTGCAATTAGTCGTCTTAAGGCATTTCCTGGGTAACCTCGCTGGGGTCTGAAGCCGTCATGATTTTTGGCCTGCTCAACCATGCGTTGATTTGGAACAGGCCGCAATGATTTCTTAATGATAATCGATAATTAATTAATGAAACAGTTTTTTTTTCACTTTCCTCACTCATATTATCGAATGCCTGTTCATCATTGCTACGAATTGCGGTCTACATCACTTTTGTAAGTGCTATACTTTTCAAATTAGGAGCTTGGAGCGATTTCATGCATTACATGATATGATTTTCCACGATCTACTCTCACGGACGAATTAAAGTATATAATCAAAATATTATTTCAGTGTTGAGGATCGGATCACGTCCGGACTTAATAACTGTCGAAATATGTTGTGAAATCTGATAATTTAATGAAATAACGAGTCTTATTACAAAGTCGATATACCTATTTACTTTAAGCAAGCAAGGCCTTATTTACTTTATGTCCCTCCTTCTCCATCCATACATACATAAGAAATGTGAAATTTCCAAAGCATTAAACTTATCTTTTTCTACTGTTTGGAGAATTATATTGAGTGAACAAAAAATTTAGGAACTTACCAAAAATATCCAGCTTCATTGAGTTCAATGATTTAAAGCATTCACTGCGAGACCTCGCACCCTGTCCCCCAGAGGGACTGCCAATCCATGGCATCTATCAGATATGTTTATATTTTCAGAGGTTTCTTGAGGTGCTCTGCGGGGTATCAAAGCAAATCTGGTAAAAAAAAAAATGGGCATTAAAAAAAAAGTTATAACATTTGTACGGGACCCGAACTGATGTACAGCTTGACACGTGCACAGACAAGCATGCAAAATAGCAGATTTATAGATTCATTTTATTTCAATAACTGCTGCATGCACAGTGAAGACCAACTTTAAAGTTAAAGGGATCCTTCATGGTGTACAGCGACAGTCTGGCCAACCGTTCCTTATCAACCATTGAATTGGAGTGCTTAAGCTACTTGCTGAGCACCTATTGTCGACAGTGGTACCACACTATGTTATTCTAAGTGAATCGTTCACTCATTGCGGACACTTTTGCCATGCCACGTCATTCAGAGCGAGTGGTTCATGCTCCGTCAACCTGAGTGGGTGGTTTGTGCACTGTCACCCTTCGACGTCAGTCTCCCATGACCCAGCCGAGAGTCAATGGCCAGCATCTTGCTCCTTGACACAAGCCAATTCGCCTTAGCATGAATACAAGAATCATGCCGTCTTCTTCATGCGTCGAAGGAAAGCCAGCAGTAATGCGCTGATCTTACATGCCAACTCGTAGCTCCGTCGTCTCTCCCATGCCCCTCACACTAAAACTCAACCCAACAAAACTAACTGCTCTTCCTCCTCGCTTCTGAAATGTACATACTTCATGGTTCAGCCGAACAGTCGATGACTAGTGTCTTGCCCAGCACACGGGCAAATTTACAGCACAACATGAGAATCACGCAGCTATTTCATCATGCCGAGAGGAGAGCAAAGTGAGATCCTAAATCCCAGCCACATTTCTCACCAACCATGTCCTCTCACGACTACTGTCCGCTCTTCGAACCACGCCCTTCTTCCTCCCGCTCTCTGACGTCACGCCCACTCATCATCCACCTCCGGGCATGGCTTGTTGGTACAAAAACCGGGAAGGTGAGGCTTCTCACATGCTTGGACATGTGGCATGTTATTCTGGTTGTTGTTGTTTTATGAAAACGTAATTCTTTCATTGCTGGCTTGTAAATACAAAAACGTAGGAGGTCACAAGGGGCAATTACATACTGGGGGAAATTGGCCTTAATCCCTATCTAATTAACACAGCACCACCACCCGTGGGTTGATAAGTAACACTTAAGCTCACAGATTCCCTACCTAATTTACATCGAGATGTCTCCGAGACGTCCATGGACCAAGCAACTCTATATAATCCTAACTTTGCTCTGAAATTCCTCCATCTATCCCCACAATCGTAACTATATATATATTTATATACATATATATATATATGTATATATATATGTAATTATATTTATTTTATTATAATTTATTTTCCTATTTTAATGATTTAAATTTAAAAGAAATCTGATGTAAATTCAGGTTTAAATTTGACCCACTGATGATGCTCATTTAACACATACAAACAAAATATTTATTTGAACACAGGAAATCAAAAAAATTGAAATAAAAACACGTCAGAAAAAATAAACAAGACTTTAGAAATCCTCGGAAATTCAGTGGCTGTGCTGATGCTGCATTTGCTTAGTTCGGTTATCCTGGGCTGAATTTTGATGGATGAAGAGGGCACAGCACAGGTCATGCTGTGGGTCAGGACGATTTCTTGCTCTTGGTTTGATTACAACCAGACTAGAAAATCATGCCTCACAAAGATATGTAGTTGGAAAAGGAAGGAGAACTTTCTCTGCCTCAAGAGACAAAACAGCTTCACACTGAAGCTGTGCTCCGATCTGTGACCTAGAATCTTGAGCAAATTTATCTCGCAGCACACATTATTTTCCTGGAGAGCAAGGAGTTCTTCCTGGAATCCATCAACATTATCCCCAACTTCAATGATGGCCAAATCAAATGGATTTCTCTCCCAGCTGTGCTTCTAAAGATGGACATTTTGGGGGCAAGTATCGATCCATCTCCGTTTGAAGTTTCGCCAAGTGTTCTTGGAAAGTCTCAATCAGGTCTTTGATGGATATCTCTGCAGCGTCTTTAAGAAATTCATTCAGCCCAGGAAATGCCACAATTTTCCCCTTGCCTTGATGAAGTTCACAATTTGGATCACATCCTTCAGTAACGAGTGAAGATCTGGTTGAATATCTTTCACCGCTAAGTTCTCTCGATGCAATGAATGATGACAACATAAGGGTTGACCTTTCATTCGGATACAAAATCCCATTCGACTTCACATCATGACGAGAGCTCCATCAGTACAAACAGCACAGCAATCCATCTCGTGAAGGTTTTGCTCCTTGGACAAAAATATCACTGACCATTTCGAAAATGTCTTGACCATCAGTGGTGGTGCTAAATGTCTGAAAATACTGCAATTCTTCAACAATGCCGTCATCTGTTTTGTATCATATAAACATCGTGAGCTGAACGTTGTTCTCGATATCCACAAATATGTCGATCTGAATCACAAATTTTCCTGCTTGTTTAAGCACACGAACAACTTGCTGGAGAATACCTTGTGACATGCAGTCAATTCATCATTTGATGCTGTTGTCAGAAAGCTGGACCAATTCAAGCATCTTGGCAATCTCATCTCCTTGGACAGTCCTGACCATTGCAAGGTCCGCTGGCTTATCAAGTTCTTCACCGATACTGTGAGGCTTTTTGCAACGTACAATTCGCTAGGCGACCTCAAATTATGCCTTCATAACTTTTTCCAAAGAAACGGTCCTTGAATTTGAGAGAGCGTCAAATCTCATATGTTTCACATTCGCTTCTTTCTCCTTCCAGAAACTCAGTGGTTTATCAACAAAATTTAGATAAACAGTGTTGAGATGCCGCTTCCGTTTGTTTTCCTTCAAAGACTCATTTGCCAAAACTTGCATGCATCGCAGACACTGTGGACGAACTAAGCCAGAATGATCCCTCAACTCAGTGAAGCCCGGCTTTAAAAAAATCGGACTTGTACGGTAAACTAGTGCACTTTGTCATTTTCAAAATCAGAGGCACGGGCTTCAAGCTGGAACGAGACAAAAATGCTTTCCTTTATAAGTCAGGAATTGTAATACAAAATGAATAAACAAATAGTGAATATACCGTCGGTCATAATGCACAAATGTGCTGATGAAAAAAAAGCTCCATAAATAAAATATTTTTCAATGTGTAGGATGTGTAACCAACGTGGTAGGACATCACTCACAATGTTTAGGACATCACTCACAGGATGTGTAAATCATTGAAGAACTAATGTAGATTTGTGCATGGAGCCACATCACTACGGTGTACTGCCAGGGTGCATCACCCACAATAGAGATGGTGGAGGTCACCAACGTGGTAATAATTGCTAAACCCACCATTGCATACCGACAGCCATCGTGGACAGGCAGCACAAGTAAGTCATTGAGGAAGCAGTGTAGACTCGCATGTGATTCCCCCACAGTTTTATTTTTAAAAAAGTGATTCACAGGGAAATAACAGATACACTTATAACAATTGGCATCCTCTACAACTTAGCTGATGTGGTGCCACTGTGTGGTGCATGCAGGTGGGGCACTCGTCCACCTCCGGATGAGAGGACTTCAGCTGCATACACCCAATAAGGAATTCTCTAACCTGGAAAGGGCCGTCAAAACATCTCGGCAGATTCATGGCCTACACTCGTCTGATGGTACCATTTTGACTCGCCAAAGTGACATCAATCACATGCTGCAGGAATTTTACTCAAAATTGTTTTCCCCCAGAGCTGTGGTCAGAGCTGCTGTAAAGGGGATGATTGACTCCCTCCCGTCTCTTTTGGAGGATCAGCAATATCAACTTAACTCTGAACTTTCTCTTGAGGAGCTTACAGCAGCACTAAAGGAACATGAAGATAGGAAGGCTCTGGGATTTGATGCACTCCCACTGAATTGTATAAAGCGTTTTGGGATATATTGGGCCCTGCTCTCTTGGAGGTGCTTCGGGAGAGCTTAGGTCTTGGTGAATTCCCACCCCCGCTAAGCTGCAAGTGGGCCGTCGTATGCCTCCTTTCCCAAAAAGTTGATTTGCAGGAGACCACCAATTGGTGGCCTGCGTCTTTCCTTTGTACGGATTATAAAATCATGCTATAAGTACTTACAATGCACTTGAACGATGCAATTTCCTTTCTGATTGGCAGTGTTCCAGCCTATTTTATCCCAGAGCGATCTATATATGACTTTTTCTGGTAAGAGATTTAATTGAAGTTGGAGAAGCTATATAAAATGGTTTTGGGTTACTGTTCCTTGATCAAGAAAAGGTTATTGCTGGTGTGGACCACATTTTCATTTTTTTGTTGTTGTTGTTCATCGTGTTGACCAGAGCAGGCTTTGGGGAAAATATCATCTCTTGTAAAGATGCCATATAAAAATGTGTCATGTTTGTTAAAAGTTAATAACAGTCTGTGCCATCCTTTCCCCTTTCAGCGGGTTATCTGGTTTATTGTACACTTTTGCCACTGAGTCTGTATTGGCTCTTCATCACGCTTCTGTTTCAGGTTTATCCATATCATCAGGCAACTCAAAATTGTTATTTTGTCTTATTCTCATGATGTCTGTGTAGTTGTGCAAAACCAGAAATATGTTGTTGAGATATCTCACGGTCTTGCCAAACTGAGGTTGCCTCATTTGCAAGAGCTGATTGGAATAAAGGTGTAGCTTTTCGGTAGGTTCCTCTGAGCCCCCTACCTCATCAGTGTCTTCATCCCCTCTTCTCTCAACTCTCACAGTGAGTTTACTATGGGGACGAGAAGGAACCCGAAACAAGGCATCTTTTTGGGTACTTCAGATTACATGAAAAAAATTGGGACGGCCTTTTTGATCATGAAAATTAGAATATGGCAATGTGGAAAGGAATGCTCTATTTGTTGTCTTTGAATGAACGCATATAGATTATACATAATCTCGTGATTCCAACTTTATGGCACAAATTTATTGCATTCCAGACTCCTTGGACTCTGGTCATTAACATTGAGAGGGTTCTGATAAACTTTTTTCTGGGGAGGTCACCATTAGTTTCGGCCAACTGTGTTGTGCCGGTCCCAACATGGCAGTGGCCAAAGTTTGGCGCATATTCTGAGCCAAATTATGGCCTTTTTACTGATGGCAATAAAGCACCTATTAATTATCTCTTGATGTGCTGCCATGGTGTCCCCTCGCTGCTGAGGCAAGCAGGTAAAATGGGCTATCACCAAGTCTTCCTCATTTATTTGAAGCAGGTAAGCATTGTTCGGCTCCACAAGGTTTGCCAGAGGTTTCTGACTGCTTGTGAAGCCTTAGGAATGTGCTGTTTAAAGGGTCCGTACGATGCCAAGAAGTTTGTGCATGAACCTCTTTTCCATAATAATTTATTTTCTGGAATCTGTGCCAGCAGGTCCTTCACCAGTTATTGTACGAATGGTGAAGTAAACAGAGTGCAAGAACTCATAGAGCCTTCCTTGCATCGATGGTTGCCTGCAATTTCAATTTCCTTTTGAGTTGGTGTTCTTTCTATCAGAACAGTGAGCAGCATCTTGAGGGTTGTCGTTCTTACCTTTAAAAACTTAATACTGGGTCCAATGCAGTGGATGAGGAGGTAGATTTCCTGAGCTTTTAATGACAGTACTTGGCAGAAACAACAAAGTGTGTTCTCTTCAAATGCTCATAGTTCTTGTGCATTCCACTTTGTGGGAAAAAGGCAATTTATATGATTCGTTTGGAAGTGTGTATACCTGGCTGCATGGAACCCTTAAGGAATCTATGGAAGGATTCCTTACCTGCGGGAGCGTTTCCCGCTCCGGTTTGGAACGTGATGTTTAAGCTTCCGAATGTTGGTTGAATGGCAGATCTCCAGTGGAGACTATAGCCCATTGATTCAAAACTTAACTCTTCCTAATCTGTTGAATGTTCTTTTTGTAATGCAATGGAAGTAAGACTGACAAGAGAAGACTCGGCTGGACCATATCATGTATATTTTGGCTGGAGGAGAGCGTCATCTTTTTATATTTCTCAGCCGTATTTTTCAGGAATTCCAGTTTGTTTGTTTTTTCTCTTTTTCAGTGTTCATTTATGGGCTTGCATGGCTTAGTGAGAAAAGTCAGTATTTCTGCTTTTGAATTCTGCACTTGGCATTGCCAAGCTGTCAATTTACAAAACAAGAAAAACATAGTGAGTAGCAGTAATGAAAGCGCATTTTTTGCTTTAAGGGGATATCTGCTTGAATGGAATGAGAGTATGTGGGTCATATTCATATGAGAAGCCTTCATGTGTTTAGAAAGCCTGGTGTTGGCTTAATGGTTTGAAAGATGGCTGGCTTAAGATCTTAGGGTCTTGAGTTTGAGCCCTTGTCGTGCCGTTAAACAACACCAGGTGGGTTTACTCAGCCTGTCATCACTCCAAGGTCGAAAAAAATGAGTACCAGCTTACTTTAAACAGCTGCACTCCCAGCAATGATGCAGCAAGCAGTCTTTATCATTAAGCCAACATCAGGATTATTTTCCTTCATGAAGAACATTAAAAAAAATTTACCTTCATATATATATATACTCGTATATCCATATCCATATACATATCCATATATACACTCGTATATCCATATACATATCCATATATATATATATATATATATATATATATGTATATACCCAACACCTGTTACACCCCCTATAAAACACGTTACATTAGTAATTCTTGCCTGTTCTTTGTGTCCCTTATCACATCCTTAAAAACAGGAAGTTTCCTGTTTGGAATGGTTTTAGCTCACCTGAAATGTAGAATATGGAACGGTTCACCTATGGGATGGTGCATCGTCTGTCTATCCGTCCGTCCGTCCGTCCACAAACACTTGCAACTTCTTCTCTGAAACTACACATACAATTTTGCTGAAACTTACAAAACCTCCATCCCGGTATGTCCCTAAGTTTGTTAACGCATTAAAATCGGGCCCTAAGGGGTCTATTGGGGGTTACCCCCCCCCCCTCCCAAATAGGTATTTGCTCTCTTCTCAGAAACGACACATGCAATTCTGATGAAACTTGACCAAAACCTGAATCACCCATGATGTACTAAAGTTTGTTCGTAACATTTAAAAAAAAATCTGGTTCTAAGGGTGTCTACGGGTTCCCCCCCCCCCCCGCGCAAAATATGTATTTACTTTCTCCTCCGAAGCCATACACATAATTTCGATGAAACTTGACCACTGCCTTCATCACCCGTGATGTACCAAAGTTTGTTCACACCATTAATAAAATTGGGATTTGAGGGGGTGTATGTGGTGGCTTCCCCCCAAAATATGTATATCCTTTCTTCTCCGAAACAACGCATACAATTTTTATGAAACTTAACCACAACCTTCATCACCCATGATGTACCAAAATTTGTTCACGGCATTAAAAAATAATCCATAGGTATTTACTTTCTTCTCTGTTACATATTTTGTGGGTCATACATGCCTATCAGTGGTTCCTTGGGTTTTGTTTTTTAATTTAGCCACTACCAGGTGAGAACCCAGCGGTATTGCCCCTATTTTTCAATTTTGTTTGATTTCCAAGTAGGTATTAGGTCCCCTCGGCGAATCTTCAGCTTTGCACCCCTACCCCCTGCCCCCACCACAATTAACTCTCAAAAATGAATATTGTGTATTGGTATGAATAAAACTTCTGCATTCGTAGAGGAGATGAGCCAGGGGTTAATATAGCTTAGAGGAACCCATATTAGGTGGGAGAATAGAGATCTAGTTCAGATGGGGAGATAGATTATGTTAGGAAAAATTAGGAAGAGGACAGCTGTCTTGCATGCTCGCCAGCCCCTACCAGCATCACTTCCCTGCCACCCATATCATCAACCTTCCAACCATGTTATCGGCCTGCATCACCTACACGCCGGCCTGTGACGGCCTTTTCGTCCTCGACCACCATTACCTGCCTGCTTTACCTGCCATGACCACTGGCCTGTGTGCCATCTGTTTTGTGCTATGACTGCCAAAGCCAGCCATGCCCGTTCTGCCCAAAGAACTCTCCAAAGTGAGCCTGAATGCTTCCAACATGAGTTATTATTTGAATGGAGGCCCCAACACTTACATCTATATTATCTATAGACATCAGTGATGTATGTATATCAGTAGATCTCGACTTTTCATTTCCCATGCTGAAGTCTGCTTGTTTACTGATGTAATTTCATGAATATATAATTCATTCAGTTTTTTGCCCCCCTCCAAATTTTTCTGCTCTGGGCAACCTCCTATTTGCCTGGGCGAGTTGCACATTTGGTCATTGAATTCAACCACCAATTATTTTTGAGGTTAAATTTGTTTTATGGATTTTGCAAGTGTCTTGCTCTGCATGATGTCTTCTTCTTGTTTTTTGCTTGTTCGGTTTCCTTCTGATGACTCCAATGCAGTCCTTATTTTAGTTGGTCCTCCATTTGATTTGAATTGAACTTTTTTAAATTACAAATTTGCCATCAGAAGAGTTGGTGTGCACTAAGTTCTCCTCAAGACTATGTAGGGTAAGTATTCTATGAATACCATCGAGTTACGATGATGTGTTAGGAGCATTATGACACATTGATAGTATTTTGTGAAAATGTGTGGGGAATGAAGGACACATTGACGTGTGAAAACCTTCATTTTTTTCCTGCCATTTTGAGGATGGGATGTATTCGTGATGAATCGTAGTATTTATACATATGCATTTTTTTTGCCACTGCTGTATTTTTGCATGTACTTATTTTTTAACCTTTGTAATAAAAGGGCTTCAAAAGTCTGTCTCCGTCTCCGTCTCCGTCTCCGTCTCCCTCTCCGTCTCCTCTCCCTCTCCGTCTCCGTCTCCGTCTCCGTCTCCGTCTCCGTCTCCCTCTCCGTCTCGTTGTTCTCTCTTGTTCTGTCTCTCTCTCTCTCTCTCTCTCTCTCTCTCTCTCTCTCTCTCTCTCTCTCTCTCTCTCTTCTCCTTCCCCCCTCTCTCCTCTCTCCCCCTCTCTCTCCCCCCCTCTCTCTTGTCGTTTCCTGGAGCGACCGCTGCGTTACCTTTAAGCACGGCCTGGATACTTCGTGCTCACGGCTCACAAGCGTTTCCACTGGTCCCGTTCGTACCTCGTACTCCGCAGACCGAGTCCTCAGCGGGACATTTCATATGCTGTTTGATGTGTGCCCTTTATATATCATCGCGGCAGAATTATTTATTTGAACCTGCTGTGTCAGGTTATGGTGCGCAGGCAGTTGAACGGACACCGCTTCACGGTTCCATTTAGATAAGTGTCATTTTAACCTTATTGCCCATGCAAATAAATGCATTCCGTGCGACGAAGCTCTGCATTGCACTGGCATAGTTACCTACCGCTTTCCATTTCTTTACTTCCGACCTATATATTTCTCATGGATTTTTCCTCCCCCATATAATGTATATCCTTCGTGTGTCTGTTGCTTCAGCCCCCTGATATGCAACTCGTCTCACCCGCTCCTCTATCCCTTGGTATTCACATAAGGACGTTCACAAGGCGACAACCTCACAAATAGCTCCACCTTCGGACCACAACCCAACCATTTCAGAGGTTAATTCTTTTTTCTTTTTCTCTTTTGGTTATCATATGATCACCCAGTGTATAAACGGTGTAATAACATACACTGAGTGAAGATGTTTTATCACCATCGCTAGGAGTGGCCAAAACATTTGCGATGAACGTGCTTTGTACATGATTATACACCCACGTGTCGCGTGAAACTCATACCATAATTACCTCCGCCTCCGGAGGTGGAACGAGGTTATGTTTTCACCCCGATCTGTCTGCTTGTTTGTCTATGAGCAGGATATCTCAAAACGTTATGAACTGATTCAAACAAAACTTTGATGACAGGTTGGGTGTGTGACAAGGACGAATTGATTAGATTTTGGTGAAGATCCAGATCCGGTAATTTTTAAGTGGTTCTTCACCATTGAGGGATGGGGTACAAAATATACAGTATATGGGTGTCCCAAAAAATATAAAACTTTTAAAATGCTTCGTTTGATCCTAAAAAAGCAGTATTTTTTGTCACTAATGTTCATTCCTTGTTGCAGAGACCCTGAAGTTTTATTTGATAAGCCAGAAAAATGCCAAGACTGACCGTACAACAACGGACGGAAAATTGCACCAGACGAAAAGTGTCATACAGGTGCAACGTCTTTACTCGAGACATTTCGGTATCCACTTCGCCATGCACCAAACTTTCGGACAATAAAGTGCACCATCGCAAAGTTTACGCATGTGGAACTCTGTGACCTCCACAACGGTCACAGAGGTCGGAAGAGGACAGGTCGTAGTAGAAAAATGTGGAAATGGTGAGACAGGCGGTCGTTCAGAGTCCAAAAAATCGATTCGAGACTTTGCCGAGACAAACATTCATAAGAGCACCGTTCAGAGGATCCTTCGCCAAGCATTCATGCCTTTCATACAAAATTCAAACGGAAACGGTGCTTACTGATCAACAGAAACAAACGACTAGACTTTGCAATTGTTCTCAGGAAAGTTGGAGGAATGATGCAGACTTCCTCAAAAACTTCACATGACGGACGAATGCCATTGCTCACTTGTCCGGGGAGTAAACAAGCCAAAATTTCGGTCTGGGGACTGAAAATTGGTAATGCATCAACTGAACTGGTGCCTCGATCTGTTCTCAAAGTCACCATGTGTGGTGCGGTTGGTTGATGGATAATTGGTCCATACTTCTTTGAGATGACCAGGGACGCATGTCACGGTAACCAGAGGAACTACTGCGAAATGATTCAGAGATTCTATCTGCCTGAGCTAACGTACTCAGCCCGTAGGAGAAACAACCTGTCCAGATGAGAACCCAGTGGTTCCAGCAGGATGGGCACCGCCCCAACAGCCAGGAAAACAGGCGTTTTCTCATCCAACATTTTGGGCGCTTTATCTCCTCTACGAAGACTGTTGTGGCCACCGTATTCCTGACTTACTCCTCCAACTTCTTCTTGTGGGGTATCTCAAGGACAGGATCTATGGAAACCCTAGGCCTCAACTCTTGATCAGCTGAAGGAAAACATTCACGAGAAATCCAGACATTCCTCAGGAAACGTTTCCAAATGATGGAGAACATGACAACGCTGCTGGCAGGCAGTGATCGGACAATGTGGAGCTACGTCGAAATGTGGTCTAAAAGAAAACGACGATTCTAGACAAAATTTAAATTTTGTAGAATTGTTGACGATTTGGTACATAAACCTCAACATTTCAGCTTTTCTATCAGCATATATCTTTTTAAAAAATATATGTTATGACCATCCTCTTTGCAGATAAAAAGTTGTATATTTTTTGGGGACACCCTGTATGTATATATATATATATATATAGTTGCAGTTCTGGAAACCACATGCCTCTAAGGCAATGGCACCCAACATACAGTGATCCCCAGACATTTATTTCATTAGTATACGTGCAGTTATATGTCTCATGGTTCTCATGGATCCCTACCCCTTATGTCTCATGGGTCAATGGGATGAAGTGCGTTGCGTGGGTCTCATAGCTTGGTCTAATTATATCTCCATTTTCCATTTAATCTCTATCTTCATTCCAACTCTTTCCTCTTATTCATGAAATACATCCAAACAGGCACCGCACCCAGACGGCCGCCTGTGAAAACCATGGCGACAACCTCCACCACCAGATTGCATGGGATGCGTGCAACACGATGAAAAACCCTCCACCTACAATGTACAAGACGCGTGCGGCACACCCATCCATGCGAACCTGCATCTAATACTTATATCTATCTTCTTTCCAACCCTGATTTATATCCAATCCTTTCCTTCAATCCATGACACAGATCCGGGCCGGCACCACACTCAGATGGCCGACTGTGAAGATCACCGCTATGTGCTAGCCACACACACAATAACAGACACATGCGCAGCCCTGTGATAAATAACCACACACACGATAACAGACACACGCGCAGCCCCATGATAATTACCATTGCACTGTACGGGACACGCATGGCGCACATCTTTATTCGGGTCTGTGTGTTGATTTACAATGGCGTCTCACCGTCGACCTTCGCTCACCACCTTGGCCAACAATATCTCCTCGCGCCTCCGCCTCGATGCAGTGGCCACCAAGCAGAGGCGCAAATGTACGGCCCAGATTGCTCAGGCAGCGTGGTATATGGGTGGAACAAGCGCATTGACCAGTGCCAACCGCAGGTCACCGGGGGTGCCCAAACGGGCATGCATGACCGATGTGACCCTCGGCCGGTCACGGGAATGCGGCCCGGGAGTTCGGTGCAAGGCGATTCATGTCACAGTGCTTGGAGCAGGGCGGTTCCGCGGCTCGGCCGTCTCACTGGATGTACAAATGAGACCACTTCCGGCCATAGGGGCCAGGCAGCGTGGTGCCTGAGGCCCAATAGGAACGCACAATTTGGGTGACGACACCGCTTCGGGTCGTCACCCCACCCTACACCATGGGGGTTGCAAAAGGTGGATCACAAAGCCACTCAGGGCTCGCCTTGCTTCGCAAGCTGGGATCTCTACATTCGCCTGATGCTCCGCCTGCCTCATGTGCTGGCTCCGCCTTCCACCACCCACCCGCCTGACTCCACCTTCCATTGCCCACCCGCCTGACTCTGCCTTCCACCACCCACCCGCCTTTCCCCGGCTCCGCCACAATGCTCCTCTCGCGCTGCTCCACCCACCTCCTCATCTGCTGGCTCCCACCTACACTCCATTCTCGCTCTGCTCACTTCCACCGCTCCTTCCGCACCCCCCATTCTAATTTGAGCCTATGCACGTGCTGAGCCTCCGGAACATGTAACCAAGGAGAATACAACGTGCGCCCTTCTCAAACTGGGATGCCAGTGGAGGCCCCCAAGGTATGGGTAGTGTGGTCACACCGGGAATAAGGAGACCGTTAGTCCATCTTCCTCTCCCTCGTAACTCCAATCAGTTGGTGTGTTGTTCTTGCTTTGATGTGGTGTGTGTGTGTGTGCATTTTATTCTCATGGGCACCTTCTAGCATAAAGTTAAGATTAGCTAAGAAATAATCAGGATATAGTACTCTGTGTTCGCTTGGTAGTTTCTCACTTCTTTTGTCACATCCTCCCACAAATCCTTACTACTCTCCTGCTTGCAACACCATAATATTTCCATTAATTGTGCCACATTTTCCTCACCTTCGTAATCCCATGTCTGGTCGAAATGTCCCAGCTCCGTTTCTTTTCTCTATGATCCAGCATGCGTCTTATCCTAGCTCCGCCGGAACTTTTTAATCCCCAACGACCTATTCACAGCCGGTTAACGTTCCTGCAGTTCGCTCAGTTGCATCTAACCTTAGTAACCGGGTTCGGAAAAGCATATCGAGGCATGTTCCCGTAAGTTAATCAACTGAATTATTTAGCGTATATTTTAATACCTTATACGGAGATCCTATCGGTCCTACTTGTTAGTTTATTGGCTGTTCCACTGTCGATTTGCGGAAATCTGGTGCAACTCCGCTAACTTTCCCTTCCCGTGGTCTTCTCTCTCCCCGACCCGGGCCGCAACAACATTATACATGTAATCATCGTAATGTAATTATAATTAATATATATATTATAATGATAATAATATATATAATTATTAATAAATGATATTTTGTTTAGGATTCGAAAGCATTGCATTTCAACATACAATGTCTCAAAAGTCAGTATGTCGTTAAGTATTGTGGTTGTCGAATATCCCCTTCCTTTGTCGAGTGGGAGAAAACCAAAAGGCCGTGCTGTTTGCGAATTCTTATGTAGGTTGTACATTTCTAACAAGTCCATCTAACACTCTATTCTCCATTCTGCATTGACTCCCTTCGCCTCATTCATTATTCACCACCAACATTCTGCCTCCGCACCCTGACTCCAAGCAAGATCTCGCTTCGCGGTTTCTTGCTCCACAACGTTGTATACCTTTCCACGACGACCTTGAACGTTGATATCTGTACTTCGTCAAGTAATCGACCCGCGTGAAAGAGTGCTGGGTTCCCCGTGCAGGGGTCCGAGTCCTTCCCACCCTCGGAAGGGTGGGCCTAGGACCCCTGTCCAATCAAAGCGGACAATCGAGTGTGTTTACCAACGCCTCTCTCGCGCGTTGCGAGTGTGTCATTTTATTAATCCCGAGCCACTTTGAGAGCGGGTTTGGTGGGTACCTGTCACTAAAGTTTTTGCTGTCACGAAAGGGGTACGCTTAAGGTGGTAACAGGTGGCTTTACCAAGGGGTGGTGAAATTCCATTGTTACATAAATTGTCTTAGGTTTTCGACGGTTATTGTGCCGTGCAGTCTTGCCCCCAGCGAGTTGAGCAGAAAGGTCCGTGAAGGTGGCGAACGTGTCTCTGCTGGCCCTCTACAAGGAAAGAAAGAGCGACCCTGACCCCCTCGTGGACCCGCTATCAACACCCGAGCTCCGCAAACGAACCACAAGGTCCACACTGTACTGGAGGACCAAACCAACGATCCTTGTGCCAGTGCGCATCACGGACACCCCCTTACCTCCGACGTCAGGTACCCAGCCGGACTCTGACCCAGCTCGTCTCTCCTCGCGCGAGGCCCAATAAAGACTCGGGTATTTTTCATTGTGTGTGTGTCTGCGTTGGGCCCGCTCTTAAGTAAGAACTGAATAATGTTTTGGATCATGTCAATACGAGTGCGGGCCCGTAGGTCGTGCCCGTAGGTGCTGCCCGAGATGCGGCCAGTATTGCAGCTTCGTTCTTTTCCCTCGTAAAACGACGACTGGATGGGGCCATTTTTTCACATAGACCGGACCAACCTATCAAAATCCAAACTGGGAAACACCTGGAAACATACTCAAGGTCCAGCGTCAATGTGACTCATAATCAAACGAAGAAAAAAGGAGAGGAAAAAGAAAGGAAAAGAAAAAAAGGAAAGGAAGAGGGGGGAAAAAAAAAGAAAGGAAAAGAGGAGAGGAAAAAAAAGAGGAAGAAAGGGAAAGGAAAAAAAAAAGAACAAGGAGAGGAGGGGAAAAAGAAAGAGGAGACGAGCGGAGAGAGGAAGGAAAAAAAAGAGGAGAAGGGGAAAAAAGGGAAAAGGGGAAGAGGAAAAGGAAAAGAGAAAGGAAGGAGAAGGGAGGAAGGAAGGAAAGGAGAGAGAAGAGGAAAGGGGAGAGGAAAAAAAAAAGAAAAAAAAAAATAAAGGGAAGGAAAGGAGAAGAAGAAAGAGAGAAAGTAGAAGGGCAAAATGGAGGAGGGGGAGAAGAAAAAAAAGAAGGAACAGAGGAAAAGAGGAAAAAAAAGAGAGGAGAGGAAGAGGAGAAAGGAGAAAAGAAAAAGAGAAGAAGAGGAAAAGAAGAAAGAGGAAAAAAAAAGGAGAAAAAGAAAAAAAGAGAAACGAAGAAGAAAAAGGGAAAGAAAAGAGAGAAAGAGGAGAGGAAAGGAAAAAAAGGGAAGGGAAAAAGAAAGAGGAAAAGGAAAAACGAAGGGAGAAAAAGAGGAAAGAAAAAGAGGGAGGAAAGGAGAAGAAGAAAAGAAGGAGAGAAAAAAAGGGGACAAGAGAGGAGAAAAGAGGAAGGAAAGGGGAAGGAGAAAAAGGAAACAGAAGGAAAAAAGAAGAAGGAAAGAAAAGGGAAAGAAAGAAAAAAAGAGAGACCGAAAGGAGAAGAAGGGAAGGGAGAAAAGAGGGGGAAGGGAAAAAGGGGAAGAAAAAAAGGGGAAAGAAGGGAAAGGGAAAAAAAGAGGAAGAAGGAAAAGAGAAGGGAGAAAAGAGAAAAAGGAAGAGGAGAAAGAAGGAAAGAAAGAGGGGGGAGGGAAAGAGGAGGAGGAGAGAAAGGAAAAGGGAGGGGGGAAGAAGAAGAAGAAAAAGAAGGGAAAAGAAGAGGAGAGAAAAAAAAAAGGGAGGGAGGGGGGAAATAGAGAAAGGAAAGAAAAAGGAAGCAGAAAGACAGGAGAGGAAGAGGAGGGAAAGAAGACGAAAATAGAAAAGAAAGAGGGGGAAAAGAAAAGGGCGAAGGGAGATGGGGGAGGGGGAGGAGGAAAGGAAAGAAAAAGGGAGAGAAAGAAGGAAGGGGGAGAAGAAAAGAGGGAAAAGAAAAGAAAAAGGGGAAAAAGGAAAAGAGAAAGGGAAGGAAAAAAAAAGAAAAAGAGAAAAAAAGAGGAGAAAAAGAGAAAAGAAGAGAAAAGAAAAAGCAGAAGAAAGAAGAGAAATGAGAGGGGAAGAAAAAGAGAGGAGAAGGAAGAGGAAAGGAGAGAGGAGGGAAAGGAAAGGGGAAGAAAAAGAGGGAAACAAGGAAGAGAGGAAAAAAGAAAGAAGAAGAAAAGAATGAAGGAAAGAAAAGGGGGAGAAGAAAAAAGAGAAGGGGAAAAAGAAAGGCAAAGGAAAAGAAAAAAGGAGGGAGAGAAAAAGGAAAAAGGATAAGAATAGAAAAAAGGAGAAAGGAAAAAAAGGGGGCAGGAAAGGAAGAAGAGTAGAAGAGAATAAAAAGAAAGGAAACAAAAAGGAAAAAAAAGAGAAGAAGAGAAGCGAGAGAGAAAGGAATAGGAAGAGAGGAGAGGAGAGAAAGAGGAGGAAAAAGAAAAAAGGGGAAAAGAGAGGAAAAAAAAGCCTAGAAGATCGAGAGAAGAAAGGGAGGAAAGGAGGAGAGAAGAAAAAAGGAAAAAAAGCAGGAAAAGAAGGAAAAGGAGAAGGAGTAGAAAAAAAAGGAGCAGAGAAAGGAAGAAGAGAAAAAAAAGGAAGAAGAGAAAAGAAAAAAGAAAGAGACAGAAGAAAAAAACGAAGAAAGGCAAAAGGAAAAGAAAAAAGAAGGAAATGAAAAAAGAAAAGGACAGAAAGAAAGAAAAGGAATGAGAGGAAAGAGGGAAGAAGGAAAAAAAAAATAAAAGGGAAGAAAGGCAGAGGAAAAAAGGGGGGAAAGAGGAAAAAAGAGAAAAGAAGAAAAGAAAAAAGAAGAAGAAAAAGAGAAGGAGGAGGAAAAAAAAGAAAAAGAAAAAGAGAGTAAATAGAAAAAAACGGAGAATGAAAAAAAGGGGGAAAAAGAGGGAAAAAAAAAAAAGAAGGATGAAAGAGAGAAAAAGAGAAAAAAGAAAAGAGAAAGAAGAAAAGAAAGAAAAAAAAAGAGAAAGAAAAAAAGAGGGAAAAGAGGAGAGAGGGGGGAAGAGAAAAGAGGGAGAGAAAAAAGAGAAGAAAAAGGAAGTAAAAAGGAAAGAAGAGAAAGAAAAGGGAAAGGAAAGAGGGAAAAAAAGGAGGGGGAAAGAGAAAAGAAAGAAGGAAAAAGGAAAAAAATGAAGAAGGAAAAAAAAGAAAAAGGGCAAGGGGGAAGAAAAGAAAAAGAAAAAGGAAAAGAGGGGAGAAAGCAAGACAAAAAAAGAAAAAAGAGAGAAGAAAGAGAAGGGGGAAAAGAGGGAAAAGAGAGAAAGAAGAACAAATCAAGGGAAAAGAGGAAAAAAAAAAAAAAGAGAAGAAAGAGGCAAAGGGAGAGGGAAAGGAAAAAAAGAAAAAGAAGAGAGGAAAAAGAGGAGAAAAAGGGGAACAGGAAAGAAGGAGAAAAAAAAGAAAGAATGGAAAAAAAGAACAAGAAAGAAAAAAAAGAAAGGGAGAGAGAAAGAAGGGAGAGAAAAAAGGAAAAAAAGGAAAGAAAGAAGGGAAGAACAGAAAAAAGAGAAAGAGACGGAGAGAAGACAGAAAAGAAAAAGAAGGAAGAAAAGAGAAAGAAGTAAAAGAAAGGAGGGAAAAGAAAAAAAAGGAGAAAAGGGAAGAGAAGCGGATAAGGAAAGAAAGAGAAAGCGAAAAAAAAAAAAAAAAAGGAAAGGAAGAAACGAGAGGAAAACGAAAAAAAAGGAAAGAACAAGATAGGGAGGAGAAAAAAAAAAGAAAAACAAAGGAAAAAAATAAGAAAAAAGGGGGAAAAAAAAACGAAAAGGGAAAGAAGAGAAAAGAAAAGAGAAGAAAGAGGGGACAAGAAAGAAAAAAAATAAGAGGAAGGAAAGAAAAAAAAAAGAAAAGAAAAAAAGAAAAGAGGAAAGGGAAGAGGTGAGAGGAAAGAAAAGAGGAAAAAGAGGAAAATAAAAAAAGAGGGGGTAAAAAGAAGAGGAGGGAAAAAAAGGGAGGAAAAAAGAAGCAGGAAAAAAAAAGAAAAAAAAGAACAAGGGAGAAAAAAAAAAGAGAAGGAGAAGAAAGGACAAGGAAAAAAGAGAAGAAAGAAGAAAAGAAGAAAAAAGAAGGAAAAGGAGGGAGAAAAAAGAGAACAAAAGAAAAAAAAGAAGAAGGAAGAACGAAAGGAGGAAAAGAAAAAGAGGGAAGAAAAACGCGGAAAGAAGGGAAAAAGAGGAGGAGAGACCAAAAGGAGAGGAAGAAAAGAAAAAAAAACGAAAAAGGGAGAAAAAAAGGAAAAAGAAAAGAAAAAAAGAGAAGGAGAGAAAGGAAAAAAAAAAGAAAAAAAAAAAGAAAAAAAAAGGGGAAAAGGGGAAAAAAAAGAACAAGGAAGAAAGGAAGGAGAAAAGAGAAAGGGGAGGAAGGAGAAAGAGAAAGGGGAGAAGAAAGAAAAGAGTAAGGAAAAAGAATAGAAAAAAGAAAAGAATAAACAAGAGAGAAAGAGAAAAAAAAAGAAAGAAAGAAAAAAAGAGAAGAACGAAAGAAAAAGGAAAAGGAAAGAGGGGAAAGGGGAGGGGAGAGAAAAGAACAAAAGAGAAAGGAAAAAGAAAGGAGGAGGGAAAAAAAGAACAGAAAAGGGGGAAAGAAAAGGAAAAAGAGAAAAGAAAAAACAGAGAGGGGGAGAAAAGAAAGAAAAGGAAAAAAAAAAGAGGGAGAAGGGGAAAAAGAGAGAGAAGAGGGAGAAGGAAAAAAGAAAAGAGGAAAAAAGAAATAGAAAGAAAAAGAAAAAAAAAGAAAAAAAAGAAAAAAAAGAAAGAAAAAAGAGGAAGAACCAGGAGAAAAAGGAAGAAGCAAAAGAAAAAAAAAGAGGAGAAGGGAAAAAAAAAGAAAGAAAAAAAGGAGGAAGGGAAAGAGAAGGAAAGAAGGAAGAAGAGAAAAAAAAAGGAAGGGGAAGAAAGAAAGAGGAAGAAAGGGGGAGGAAAAAAAAGAAAGAAAGAAAAAGAAAAAAGAATGCAAAAAAAGAAGAAAGGGAGAGAAAAAGGGGGGGGAAAAAGAAGAAAAGGGGAAAGGAAAGAGGAGGAGAAGAGAAGGAGAAGAAAAGGAAGAAAGGAGAGGAAAACAGAAAAGAAGAGAGAAAGAGAAAAAGAAAAAAGAGAAAAGGGGAAGGGAAAGGAAAAGAGAGAAAAATGAGAGAGGAAAGAAAGAAAAAAGAGGGAGAAAAGAAGAAAGAGGGGGAGGAGGAAAAGGAAGAAAAAAAGAGAGGGAGAAGAGGGGGAAGGAAAAGGAGGAGGGAGAAAAAGAAAGACAGGAGAAAAAAAGGAAAAGAAAAAGAGGGGAGAAAAAAAAAAAGGGAAGGAAGGAAAAGGGAGGGGAAGAAGGGGAAGAAGAAAGAAAAAACAGAAGGAGGAAACACACACACGAAGGGGAAAGGAGGAAAAAGAAGAAGGATGGAAAAAGAAGGAGAAAAAGGGACAGGAAGGGAGGAAGATGGGAAGAAAGGAAAGAAAAAAGAAAAAAGGATAGAGAGAGGAAAGGAAAGAGGAACAAGAGGGGGAAGTAAAAAGAGGAAACCAGGGAGAGGAAAGAAAACCAAAGGAAGAAGGAAAAGGAGAAAAAGAAAAGGGAAAGAGGAAGGAGGAAGACCGAAAAAAGACCAAAGAAAGGAGAAGAGAGGGAGAGAAAGGCAGGAAAGAAAAAGGAAGAATAGAGAGAAAGGACAAAGAAGAAGAAAAGAGAAAGAAAAAAAGAGAGGAAAAGAAGAAAAAAAAAAGGGAAAGAAAAGAGAAAGAAAAAGAAAGGAGAAAAGGGGAAAGAAAAGAACAGAAAAAGAAGACCAAAAAAGAAAGAAAAAGAGAAGAGAAGAAAGAGAGAACAAAGAAGAAGGGAGGAAAAAAACAGAAGAAGAAAGAGAAAAGAGAAAGAAGGGGAAGAAAGGGGAAAGGGGAAAAAGAGAAAAGGGGAAAGGGAAGGGAAAAGAAAGGAGAAAAAAAGGAAGGAAAGGGCAGGGAGAAGAAGGAGAAGAAAGAAAGGAAAAGGAAAAGAAAGGGGAAAGAAGAGAGAGAGAAAAGAAAGAAGAAAGAAGAGGGAAAGGGAAGAAAAGAAAAGGAAGAAAAGGGAAAGAAAAGAAAGAAAAGGAGGAAGGGGAAAAGGAAAAAGGGAGGAAAAAAAGAAGGGCAGAGGGAAAAAAAGAAGAAAGATAAGGGGGGAGAAGGAAGAAGGAAAAAAAGAAAAGGGAGAGAGAGGAGAATAGGGCGAACAAGAAAGAAGAAAGAAGAAAAATAGGAAAATAGGAAAAAAAAGAAAAAAAGGGGGGACGAGAAGAAGGGGAAGGACAGAGAAAAAAGAAAAGAAGGGAGAAAAAGAAAAGGAAGGAAGGACAGCGAAGGAGAAAAAAGAAAGAAGAGGAAGGAAAGAAAAAAGAAAAGGGAGAGAGAAAGAGGAGAAAAAAAGCGAGGGAGAAAGGAAAAAGGAAGAGAAAAAAAGGGAGGCAAGGAAGAAAGAGAAGAGAAGGAAGAGAAGAAAAAGCGAGGAGAAACCCAGGAGAGAAAAAAAAAGAGAAATAAAAAAAGAAGGAAGAAGGGAAGGAGACAAAAGGAAAGGACGAGGAAGAAGGAAGAAAAAAGAGAAGGGGGAAAGAAGAGAGAAGAAGGAAGGAAGAAAAGAAAAGGTAAGGGGAAAAGAAGAAAGGGACGGAAAAAAAATATCAACGGAGAAAAGAAAAAAAAAAAAAAGGAAAGGAAAAAACAAGAAAAAAAAAAGGAAAGAAGAGGAAGAAAGAGGAAGGAAAAGAGAAAAAAGAAAGGAAGGGGGGGGGAAGGGAGAAGAAAAGAGCAAGGAACCAAAAAAGAAAGAAAAAGAAGGCGAAGAGGAGAAAAAAGAAAAGAGAGAAAGAAGAAAAAAAAAGAGGAAGGGAAGGAAAAGAGGAGGGGAGAAAGGGAAGAAAACGAGAGACGAAAAGAGAGAAAGGAACAGAGGAAAACGAAAGGAAAAGGAGCGAACACGGAAGAAGGCGGCAGAAAGAAAGATGGAAGGAAAAAGAAAAGATAAAGAGGAAAAGGGAGTAGGAAAGGACCGCGCGGACGAAGCAAGGAGGAAAGGGAGAAAGATGGGAAAGAAGGAAGGAAGGGGAGAGAAGAGGAAGAGGAAGAACAGGGAAAAGGGGGAAAAAAGGGGGAAGGAAGAAGGGGAAGAGGAAGGGGAGACGAGAGGGGAAAAGGAAGGATGAAAGGAAAAGGAAAAAAAAAAAAGAGAGAGGAAGAGGAAGGAAAAAAAGGAAAGAAAGAAGACAAAGAAAGGGAAAAAAAAGGATAAAAAAAAAAAAGAAGAAGGAAGAGAAAAAGAAAAAGAAGAACGAAAGAAAAAAAAAAAAAAAGGAAGAAGGAACAAGAAGAGGAAGGAAGAAGGAAGAAGGGAAAAAAAGAAGAAAGAGAAAAAAAAGAAAGTGGAAAGGGAAAGGAAAAAGAAAAAAAAGAAAAGAAGCAGAAAAAAAGAAAAAGAAGAAAAGGAAAAAAAAGGGAGGAAAAGGAGGAAAGATAAGAAGAAAGCGGAGAGAAGAGAAGACAGAAAAAAGGATGAAAAAAAGAAAAAAGAGAAGAGAAAAAAAAAAGAAGGGAAAGAGGAGGAAAAAAAAAGAAAACAAGGAGAGGAAAGAAGGAAAAGAATAAGAAGAAGGAGGAAAGGAAAAGGAAGGCGAGAAGGAAAAAAAGAGGATGAAAGGAGGAAAGAGGAAAGAGGAAGGAAGGGACAAAAAGAGAAAAAAAAGAAGAAAGAGAAGAAGAAAAAAGAAAGAAAGGAGAAAGAAAAAAAGAAAAGGAGAGCAAAAGAAAAAGAAAAAAGAGGGGAGAAAAAAGGAAGAAAGAGGGAGGAGAAGGGGAGGAGGGAGGGAGAAGAAGAACAGGGAAAAAGGAAAAACCAAAAAAAAGAGGAAGGAAGACGAAAAAAGGAGAAAGGAAGAGAAAGAAGGGAAAAGAAAAGAAAGGAAAGGGGAAAGAAAAAAACGGAGAAGAGGAAAAAAGAAAAAAAAAAAAGGAAAAAGGAGGAAAGAAAAGGAAGAAAAAAAGAAAGGAGAGGAAAAGGAAGAAGGGGGGGAAGAAAGAAAACAAAAAGAGAGGAAGAGAAAAAAGGAGAAAGGGAGGGGAGAAAGGGGAAAAGGAAAAGGAGAGAAAAGAGGAGAGGAGAGAGAAAAAAAAAGAAAGGGAAAAGGGGAGAGAGAAGGAAAAAGAAAAAGAAGAGGGAAAAGAAAAAGGCGAAAGAGGAGGAAGAAAGGAGAGAGGAAAAGAAGAAGAAAAAGGGGAAGAGGGAAAAAAGAAGAGAAAAAGGAAGGAGGAGAAAGAAAAAAAAAGGGAGAGAAAGAAAGGGGAAAGGAGGAAAGGAGGGGAAGAAGGGAGTGGCAGAAAAAAAAGAGAAAAAGAAAGAAGGAAAGGGAGAAAGAAAAACAAAGAAGAGGAAAGAAAGAGAAGAGAAAAGAGGGAAAGGGAGAGAGAAAAGAAAAAAGAGGAAAGGAAAGAAAGAAAGGAAACATGAAAAGAAAAGGAGAAGAAAAAAAAGAAAAAAAAAGAAACAGAAGAAAGAAAAGGGAAAGAGGGAAAAGAAGAAGAGAAGGGATGGAGGGAAGGAACGAAAAAAAGGGAGGGACAAGAAAGAGGAGGGGGGAGGAAAAAAGAGAGGAGAGAGAGGAGGAGGGGGGAAAAAGAAGAGAGGAAGGGAGAAAAAGAGGAAAGGAGAAAAAAGAGAGAAAGGGAAAAAAGAGGAAAAAAAAACAGAAGAAAAAAGAGAGAAGGGAAGGCAAAGGAAAAAAAAGGAGAGGGGAGAGAAGAAAAAGAAAGAGGGAAAAAAAAAAAGGAAAGGAAGAAAAGAAGGGAAGAAGAAAGAGAGAGGAGAGGGAAAGGAGAGAAAAAGGGAAGGGGAGAAAATGACAGAAAAGGCGAAGAAGGGAAAGAAGAAGAGAAGAGAGCAAGGGGGGAAAAGGAAGAGGGGGAAAAAGGAAAGGAAAGGCAAATAGAGGAATAGAGAGAGAAAGGAAGAAAAGGAGAAAAAAAGGGAAAGAAAAAAGAAGGAAAAAAGGAAGAAGGAGAAGAAGCAGAGGAAGAGAGGAAAAAGAAGAAAAAGAGGGAGGGGAAAAAAAAGAAAGAAGGGGAAAGAGGGAAAAAAGAAAAGCGAGGGAAAGAGGAAAAAAATAAAAGAAACGAGAACAGGAAGAAAGGGGGAAAGGAGAGGAAGGAGGGAGAAGACAGGGGAAAAGAAAAAAGGATGGGGAGAAAAAAGGGGGGTAAGAAGAAAGAAGGGAAGGAAAAAAAAAAGAAAGGAAGAGGGGATAAGAAAGGAGAGAAAAAAAGAAAAGGAGGAAGGAGGAGGAGAAAAAGGAAAAAAAGAGGAGAGGAGAAGGGGGGAAAGGGAAGGGAGAAGGAAAGGAGAAAGAAAGGAAAAGGAAAAGAGAGAAAAAAGGAGGGAAAATGAGAGAAAAAGAGAGAAAAAGGACAAAAAGGGAAGAGAAGAAAAGAGAAAGGGAAAAGAAAAAGGGGAAAAAAGAAAAGAATGAAAAGAAAAGGGGAGAAGTGGGGAGAAGGGAGGAAAGCGAGAGAGGAGGATGAAAAAAAAAAAAGAGAGAAAGAAAAAGGAACAACAGGAAAGAAACAAAGAAGGAGAAAGAAGACAGAACCAGAGAAAAGGAGGAGACAGAAAGAAAAAAGAAAAAAAAAAGGAGAAAAGAAAAAGAGAGAGAGAAGAAAGAAAGGAGAAAGAAAGAGAAAGAAAGAAAAAGAAGAACGGGAAAAAAAAGAGGAGGGAAAAAAGAAAAGAAGAAAAAACAAAAGGAAGAAAAAAAAAGGGAAAAGAGAAAGGAGAAAAAGAGGAGAAAAGGAAAGGAGAGGGGGGAAGGAGAAAAATGAGGGGAAAGAAAGGAAGAAAGAAAGAAAAGAGGAAAGAAAAGAAGGGGAGAAAAGGGAAGAGAGAAAAAAAGGAAAAAAAAGGAAAAAGAGATGGAAAAGAAAGGAGGAAGTGAAAAAAAAAAAAAGAAAAAAGAAAGAAGGAAAGAGAGAAAAAACAGAGGGGGGAAAGGGGAAAAGAAAAAAACAGAAAAGGAGAGAGAAAAGGAGGAAGGAGAAAAAAGAGAGAGGAAGGGGCAGGGAAAAAAAAAAATAAAGAAAGGGAAGAAAGGAAGGAAAAGGAAAAGTAGAAAAGGGAGGAAAGGAAGGGAAAAAAAAGGGAAGGGGAAGAGATAAGGGAATAGGAGGGAGAAAAAGAAGGGGGTAGGAAAGGGGAAGAGGGAGAGGACGGAAAGGGAAGGAGAAGGGAAAGGGGAAGGACAAAAGAGAGAAAAAAAAGAGAAGGAAGGAGAAGGAAAAAAAAGGAACAAAGGAAGGGAAGAAGGGGAGAAGAAGGGGAAGGGGCAGGGGAAGGAAAAAGGTAGAAAAGAGGGGAGAGAAGGAGGGAGAGAAGGAAAAAAAAAGAAGAGGAGAAAAGAGAAAGAGGATGAAAACGGAAAGAGAAGGAGAAGAAAAAAGCAAGAGAGGAAAGAAAAAGAAAAAAAAAAAAGAAAGAAGAGGGAAGGGAAGGAAAAAGAGGAGACAAGGGAAGGAGAAAAGAAAATAAAAAAGAAAAGGAAGAAAGAAGAGAAAGAGAAGAGGGGAAAGAAAAAGGAGAAAGAAAAGGAAGAAAGGAAGGAAAAAAGAGGAAGGGAGAAAAGGGGAGAGAGGGGGGAGGAGAGAAGAGAAGAGAAAAAAAGAAAAAAAAGAAAGGGAAAAGAAAAAAAAAGAGGAGGGAAACAGAAAAAGAGAAAGAGAAAGTGGGGGAAGGAGAGGGAGAAAAAAGAAGGAAGAGGGGAAGAAGAAAAAAGAAAAAAGAAAAAAGAGGGAAGGGAGAAGAAGAAAAAGAAAGAAAGGAAAGAAGAAAGGGAAAAGAAGAAAGAAGAGAAGAAAAAAGGAGAGAAAAAAGAGGAAAAACAAAGGATGAAAGGAAAGGGGAGAAAGGAAGAAAGAAAAGAAAAAGAGAAGAAAAAAAAAAAAGAGGAGAAAGGAAAGAAAAGGAGAAGAAGAGGAAAAAAAGAAAAAAAACGGAAAGAAAGGAAATGGGGAATAAAAGAGGAAGGAAAGAAGGAAAAAGAAAGGGAAAAAGAGAAGAAAAAGGAGAGGAGAAAAGAAAA
>CM068956.1:104410689-104433894 GCA_035128595.1 Eptatretus atami | reverse complement strand
GCAGCAAATGAAGCATAATTATTGCGATTAGAAGCGACAGGATCTTTAGCTTTTGAGGCGGCAGCAGCGACCATCATCATCATCATCATCGTCGTCATCGGCGCTGAGTACGGCGGGGTTTAAAGGGTGCAAGAGTACGAGGAGGCACGGACAGCGACCCGGCTCCGGGAAGGGTCCCCTCTGCGCTGTGCACGCCGGCGGGTCTGGCGCTCCCGCACGGGCGACGAAGCGCCGCGTCCTCGGCAACCATGGACGTGTTACCCACGTACAGCATCTTTCAGGAGCTGCAGTTGGTGCACGACACGGGATATTTCTCAGCGATGCCTTCGCTCGAGGAGAACTGGCAGCAGGTAAAGTAGAAAGGGATTGGGGGGGGGGCTACAGGTGTACGTGCAGGTGCACGAATCGCGGCTGCATACGAGCACATCGTGGTCCTCGGAAGCGATCACTTTCAACTTTTCAAAGCGCGTGTTGTGTAGTTCACCCACGTGGCGGGACGACGGCTCGCACCAAGTTCGGGGTCGTGCCGTGCCGTGTCGTGCCGGGCCGTGCTTTGACGACCTGGTCCTTTGAACGTTGGAAGCAAATTTTCGTGAGTCTTGTGTTTCATCAATCGGCGAAAACGAACGAGAACTCTTTGGGGGAACGTGCGTGAATAATTATGGTCTAAATGTAGAGTGCGCCCGAGAAATGGAGCGGGGGGGTCGGGGTGGGGGCTCGCATCTTGCTAAAAGGAAACCATTATTTATTTTATTTTATTTATTTATTTATTTTTGACTGTGCCGAAATGCACGAGCCGGGCCGCACGACGTGCATCGTGGGGTCGCGCCCTCCCGCGGAGTTTGCCAAACGGTTCGGTATTTGATTCGGGAGTTCGGGTCGATCCGGTTTGCGTGTTATCCGATCGATTACCGACCGAGACTGTGTGGTAACTATGTCGGGTAACGGTGGGAGTCCTGACGACGGTTGTCGATTGGCGGGGAGGGTGTGCGCGACCCGTCCACTCGCCCACCGGCCGGTCCACCTCCGCCACCCCTCACCCCTCCGCCCCCCCGTCCACCCGTCCACCCTCCGCCCCCCCGTCCACCCCTCCGTCCCCCCCGTTCACCCGCCGTCCCCCCGTCCACCCCTCCGTCCCCCCTGTTCTCTCTCCTCCCCCTTTCCCCATAGACCACTTTCCAGATGTTCGGCGGTTCGGATCCAGTTATTCGGGAATTAAATTGAGTTTTCCTGAATCGTGTGAAGACCACACGAGACGCGACTTCCGTTGGTAAATTACAGTTGGGAGCGCTCCGTTGCAAATTGGTCCGTCTCGGCCCCCTCCCCTCCCACCTCCTTCCTCGGGCGACGTCACGTCCTCCCCCCGCGGCTCTCTCTCTCTCTGTCTCTCGTGTCTCTCTGTCCTCTCTGTCTCTCTGTCTCTCTGTCTCTCTGTCTCTCTGTCCTTCTGTCTCTCTGTCTCTCTGCCGTCTGTCTGCCTGTCTATCGAGTCCCAGCTGTTTGTCGCGCCGTATTGTTCCCGCTTTCTCAGGGATTCGACTCAGTTCGCCTGTCCCGGATCGGGGAGGAGCGGTTGAGGGGCGCGCGTACATGAGTATCTCGTGCATTCGAGGGTTTTGGGGGGGGGTGACTCAGCACATTCGTCTTGTGGGAATTCCATAGTCCATCGCTCACGGTTGCACCGTCACCACCACCCCCCCACGTAATCCGCCTGGCTGTGTGTCCAGCCCGGGGGAGGCGAGATGTACGGTGCTGCTCGCTAAAAGCCCGGCGGCAAGATGATGCAAGCGCGCTGCCCTTTTAGCCGGAGGCAAAACCTTCATCGTCTCACCGCACGCGGTGCCTGGGAATGCGAAGGAGATGTGAAACGCACGATTTATTTATTTAAAATAAAGATGATTGGAGGTGGTGGTGGTGGTGGTTGTGGTTGGTTAGGGGGGGGTGGTTCTCGTTATGAACTCTGTTCCACCGAATTGCTTTCTGTCCAGCCGTCCCACATCCGAGTATACAAAACCCGTGAGTGCAGAGCATCCATTAATGGATGAATCTTCAAGGGAGCTTTTCGGACTCCTCTGTCTGTGTCTCTCTGTCTCTCTGTCTCTGTGTCTCTCTGTCTCTCTCTGTCTCTCTGTCTCTCTGTCTCTCTGTCTCTCTGTCTCTCTGTCTCTCTGTCTCTCTGTCTCTCTGTCTCTCTGTCTCTCTGTCTCTCCGCAGATCGTCCGAAGCGTATCACGTGCCGATCGATGCTGGAAGAAGTCCCACTTTGTAGCCATGGTTTGGCCATGAGTGCTCGCTCGAGCTGTAACAGCTTTCCTTTGGCTCGTACTTTTCATTCCACTTGTTTTCCTGCCCGATGCTGCCACGGTCTGCTCGACCCACCGCTTGTACAGTATTGGTCTCCAGACCCTGGCCCGTCTTCTGATCACTCGGTCCTCTCTCTCTAATCTGTGCTGCTTCGATAAAACAAAATTGTTCAAACTCTGCACTTTTCTAGGTCTTGAACCTTAAAGGCAGTTTGTACTCGAGTGAAGGCTACACGTGAGACTTTTGTTTGTTTTTTTTACTGCACAAGGGGGGAAAAGGGGAGGGTGAGCCCCAAATAAACGAATGACCTCCTGTAAGCACGGCACTAAGAGTGACCCACGACGACTGGATGAGCATCACAGGTGAATAGGTGTGAGCAGAGCGAGTTGGAGATCCAGGTTGATGGTAAGATGAGACATCACGAGCACAATTCCAAATGTCAACGGCTCGGAGAGCACGATGCAGGTCACACACAGACCTGAAGGTCACACACAGACCTGTCAAAACCTTCTTATTCCTCAATCGTTCATCAACACTTCTTTTGTGCGAATTTTGCATTATAAACACCTTTTTTGTCTCTGTCTCTGTCTCTCTCTCTCTCTCTTCTCTCTGTCTCTCTCTCTCTCTCTCTCTCTCTCTCTCTCTCTCTCTGCTCTCTCTCTCTCTCTCTCTCTCCTCTCTCTCTTCTCTGCTCTCCTGTCTCGCTCTCTCTCTCTCTCTCTCTCTTCTCTCTCTCTGTGTCTGTCCTCTCGTCCTCTTGCTCCCACATGAATGATTCTCCTTGTTTTCTCTCATCAACTTTGCTTTTAAGCCCTCGGACCAATTAATCTCACTTTTACATGGAATGCTGAGTGTAAGGTTCATGAGAGCTTAATACACTTATTGTTTTATTTGACTTGTCTGGCTCCTCCACCAACCTTAAGCCACCCTCCCATTCCCCCCCCACACACATCACACACACCAACACACTACACACACACACACCACACACACACACACACACACACAATACCACACACACACACAACACACACACACACACCACACACACACAACTGATACTTTTCCCTGAGTGCCTTTTTATTTTCAATATATTATTAATTGTTGCGAATTCGCCCCGTCGGCGTGCGATCGGCCACGCGACTCGAAACCGCGACCGCCTCGCCCACGCGGACGGACAATTCAGTCGTGACCTCTCCGGCTAACGCCGGATCCAGTCAAGCGGGTGGGCTTTCGACCTTCACCATCAATCGCCAATCGTCCACCTCGCGTAGGATAGGTTGTATCCGATTCGACCCTACCTAGAGTACCACGCGGGAGGGATGATAACCGGGCGAGCTCGCACATGCAGTCAAAATATACCCCGAAGGTCGCACTCCGGCGGCTCACCTGCCATCATGGCCGCTGGGCGTGGACCGGTCTCTCACTATCGGATAACCGTTCATGTGCGGTGTTATCGTCGACCTCGACGTTTTCGAGTTAATTAGTACTCGGCGTTTTGTGCACCCACTACGAACCCTTTACGTGAAGCCAGGATGGAGGTTCCTCAATAAGAAAGACGAAGCGATAACCGGCGAAATAACAGTTCACAGACAACTGCAAGCATCTTATTCCGGCCAAACTCTGAAGAGAGGGACAGCAGCACCTGAATAGCACACGTATGGAAGCGAATTAGCAGCATGTATTTTCAGCCATTAGAGAAGTCAGCACAATACACAGTGAGAACGAACAACGAAACTGCACAGATATAGAAGCAGGAGTTAAAAGCCGGACTCACACGACACATGCGGCTACCAACTTATACAGTTACTACCTTACAAGACACGTGCGGCCACAACACGCATTCACACCGAACAAAGAAAAGACCCCCTCAAAGGCAAGGGAGTCAGACTGGGCCCGTGGGCCTAATGCGCGTGGAACCTGGCATGACGGGCCAGGCCCACGAGACCAAGATAGGGTCCTACCCGCGCCCGCTGTGGCGAGCCGCAGAGTGTCGCTGCACGGCGGTTCCGTGGGCACACTGTCTGCGTGGTGGGGTGGGAACGGGGCCCCTGTCGCACTCTCTCAGCGCGGGGGGAAAAAAGGGGGAATTGTTGGATGCTCTGGGGAGGAGTATGGCTGGCTCGCTCGTATCGCGCGCTGAGCCGAGCTCCAGGTCCACCTCAGCCGTTCGCAGCCGTTCTGCCCCACCGATCGTCTGGCCTCGCCATCTCCGCGAGCGCCGTCGACACTGCTCACGATCCTGCTCTACTGGCTTCGCCCACGATACGCTGCTGGTCCACCGACACTCGGCACACTCCTGCACCGACACTGCCTGACTCCTTCACGTGAGCTCGCTCTCTTTCGGCTCTCGGAACCCACCATATGCAAATTATCGGATCCAAACGACTCGTCAGGGGCGGAGCCACGCTCGCCGATTGGACGGAGAAAAAGGGGCGGTGTATCATTCCTGATCCTCAAATTGCATATGCCAGTATTCGTCAGGGCGCTGCGTCGTGGAGGCGGGGCCTGAGCCGCCCCGCGCTTCCTGATTGGGTGGATCAGAAGTGGGCGTGCATCAGTTCCTGATTTTCGAAACTCCTCACAGGAAAACCGCGCCCTCTGCACTCGCGTCTCGCGTGTCGTGCTGAAGACAGCTCGACGCCTCGGCGCCCACACGAGGTGTGCGGGAATGGCCTAGGAGAAGGTGTGGGGCGTGGTTTGGCGTTGTCCGAATGGCCATGGAGCTGCCAGTGATGGCGCGGCGATTGTGAGTGTTCGGTAGCGAGTGTGAAGCGTAAGTTTTGCTCCTGGCGGTTGTGTGTGTGTGTTGGCGTGGGTGGCCTCAAAAGCAAAGGTAGTATGGAATCGAAAAACGCCTAACTCAAAGGATCGCAGCCCGAATGAGCACATTAATTCCCTCTATACAATGGGTTTGGGCTAACTACACATGTTACTTAAGAAATATATCTCACCTACGGGACTTTTATGGTGTTTGCGAATTTCCAGAACCGTAACACTACCGCCTCCCTTTTACAGACGTCGTCCCGAGTCGTCAAATTATCGTGTGCCATCATGTGTAGTTCTCCCCTAGTACGTTTTACCGTACGGATCCTCGAGTGCGACATTCATGGTAATTTTCGTGTGCCTCCAAATAAATACCTGAGGCTGAGAACTAACTAAACAAACTCACTCACTACGGACGACTTATATAAAAATGCCGGCGCTAGACAGACATGCCGGGGCGCAACTCATATTTACATTACACAAATTACACAACTTAGCACCTTAACCTTTATAAATTTCACTACTCCATGGCCAGGATCAATGGACTCTGCAGAAAAAAAAAAGAGTCGCAAAAGAAAACCGGTGCACGCGGCCGCCACTGCAGGCCCGTGTGCAGCTGCCAACAAGAACAGTCCTGAGCTTGCAAACTGTGCTTGCATCCTGCGCACAGGCAATGAACGGGGGGTAAAGCAAAATGAACGGCAAACGCAGGATGGGGCAAGTCGGGCATGGCATGGGCCAAAAACAGGCAGGCAACACAGCCTGCAGAAAAAGCCTGTTGCAGGCAAACACAGCCGGCGGAGGACTGCCCGGCACAGGCCTCGCGCAGAACAACAACAGCCGTCGAACGATCCGACCGGCACAGGCTCTTGCAGAAACAGCTTGCAGACGAAGTGGCCGCGCACAGGCCTCGAAGTAAACAGCCAGCCGCATTAAGTGGCCGCGCCTCTGCGCCGTGCTCGTGAGGTTGGTGAGGGCAGTGCGGTGGTGCTGCACTCAGAGCGGGCTCGGACCACCTACCTGTCTCCCTATCGCCTTTGCGCGTGTCAACTGTCCCATACCCAAACGCCCCTTATTTGCAAACCTCAATTTATGCCCCCATCTTATTTTTTTTGTTTGGTTTTTATTCACCCCTCTTCCCCACTAATAAATCGTCCCCTAACCCCCTTTATCGTCTCTGTTCGGCTAACCTATCGTCACCTTAGCTACTCCCAACCCCTTACGTTCCCTTCCCGAGGAATAAGGGAGAGCTAGCGTCCTGTGTCGAGGCCCAACAAAGCCTCAAGATGGCCCCCAGATCTCAGCGATCTCTAACGCAAAGTGGGTCCGCGGCTCCACAACGAGAGCGAAGGGATGGATGGTGCGGAGGGGTACACTTCTAATCTACCCTATCCATTTAACTGTTAAACTACGGGGCCTTTCAAAAAGCGCCTCTCGCTTAATCTATTGGTTCTAAAAACCCAGATTCCCGTCGCCTGTGTGGGTGTCCACACAATTTCGGGCCTCGCCCTCGAGAATTTTCCCTCGTGCCCTTGCACGGTCTCATGGCTGGAACGGCGTGGCTCCTCTTGGCAGGCACGACCCTCTGCCTGATTCCCCAACGATGGCACCCCCGGGCACACACTGCCTCCGAGCCATCCAGCTCCCTAACACGGGGAGTGCCCCCATGGCAACTCCCCTGAAACGACACGTGGCAGGCTGGCGCCCCGGGCCCCTTTCCGAGGGTCACCCGTGCCCACGACAACTGCCCACGCGGCCAAGCGGCTCCGGGCCCGCACCAAGCGGGCGCACCCGTGCCCACTACGCTAACCCGGCCCCCCATGGGCCCTGGCCTACCACGGCCGACTAGCCCGGTGCCCGGGTACCCACTCAGCGATACTCACCGTTCGCAGCCACGCTCCCAGCCGTCAACAGGGCTCCTGCAACCCCTCCAAAATGGGTTCGAGCCTACCACTCCCACCAACAGCAAAACGACCTCCCATTTTTCAATTTAACTAACCCACTAACTCACTTTACACTGACCCGGGTCCCTTGGGCGGGAGTCACTCCTCCCCCAATCACTCATCGCACCATGCATTCCACATTCGCTCCACTCACACAGACCCGCTGGCCTCACTCATTCAACCACTTTCCAACACAACTCACCAACTCACACATCGCTGAATCCTGCCATCCTTCTAACACCTCCCCTAACTACTCGTGCCTCGCCACGTCGTCCTTATACTATAGCACGTTCTTTAACACTACGTAGCTAAGCTACGTCCCCACTACACATCCACAGTCTGTCACTGCTCCAAATCTCTAAAAATTCCATTTCCCAATATTCCATCCTAAATCTGGAACTAACATCTCTCTACCTAAATCCATCCACGGACTCCATGAGGACTACCCCTGCCCCATGGAAGCCGGTCTAACTAACACTAAACCCTTCCCCCTAGCTAGTGTCATCCTTGCCCAGGTAAGGGGGTCTTTCAACCCCTTACCTGGGAATCCTGTTCACCCCAAAGCGAGGCTTGTTTCGTTAAATTTTGTATTGCCAATTATGCCGCAGCACCAGCGCGGCAACTCACAGCCTGCGCTCTTGCCACCTTTCCGTGACGTCATGCAGCTGCACGTGACCTCGTCCCTCTTGGACGGTACCATCCGGCAGGGATTCACCCTCCTGCCGGATTCCAACCCCACGTGCAGCCATGACGTCACCCTGCGCACCCCCAAAAACAAACCTCACACTCCGAGGGCCTCCCACTGCGAACACATGTGCTCTGCCCTTGGAGCCTAACACAACGCTCGCGTGGAAACCCGTCCGGTCCAAATTCGAAATCCTGCCTACACTTTGTCCGTCCGCGGATCGGCAAATCCACCGCTGGCGTTTCCGGACCGGGCTTCACTCCCGCAAGCGAGCACGTGGGGGTCTCGTGCGTTGCACAGCAACGGACCGCGCGCTCGCTGCTGGGTGAACCCGGCGCGGTCCCCACAACAGCTACGGCCGCTACCCGGCTTCTGTCCCTCTCTGTCGCCGTCGTCTCCGTTCACGCCACGCACACTGCGTGTCACGACGCACAGACTCCACTCCATCACACTCACATTCACACCGGGAGACGCGGCTGCATGCTCACGCATGCCGACCGACATCTCCCTTACATACAGAGACCTCACACACACGGTTCCTCCTCACACTCCGCATTCTCACACACCGTGCTCGCACACGCGTGCCGTTTCTGGCGCACACGCCGCTCCACCCACCCGTGGTCTTTCACCCGCACCCGTGGCTCCTCCACCACGGTGCCTCATCCACCTGCGGTGCCCTTTCACACACGGCACGCTGGGAGCACGCACTCCGGCACACATGCCAACACACCACTCACACACGGGGTCGCTTCCACACACGGGACACACACTCACCGCTTGCGTTGCCGCAAAGCACGCATGTCCGCACACTCGCAAACGCACACCCCTGCACCACCGCACTGGGGATTCGTGTCCCACAAGGGTTCCCGGGGCCTCTATACCCCCCAAGCTAACACGTGCACCTATCCACGACATCCGTCCCTTCAACTCCGCGAAGCACGACCGACCCACCTGGTCGTGACCCGCCTCAAGGGGATACTTCCTCCTCGTTCCTGGAGGCAGCCATCGCACTGCTCACACCGGGTCTCTACCCAGTCCGCAGCTCACCCCCATTATCCTCCACTACTTCTGTGTGTGTGTGTTCTGTTCCTTTAACCCCGTCATTATCATGCAGTCTCTCCTCTATTTTCTCTACCTCCCTGGTCCTATACATCTATTAGTTTCTGTTTCTTTCTGGAGTTTTCCATTTCTCTGGACTTCAATTCATCTCTCCTTCAGTTCATTAATTTCAAACTCGTATAGTTTTGTTTTCTCTCCCACTCTTCCTCATGCTCCTCATTTTCCAATCTCATCGTTTCTTTCAATTGGCCCATTTCCTTCCTGTGTTTCATTCGCTGCTCTCTCATTACCCTTCCTTGCTTCCTCTCCTGTCCTTCCTTCTCCATTGTTCCTGGTTTGCTTCATTTGGTTAATCTCTTTCTTGTGTTCATTTGCTGCTGTCTCATTACTCTTCCTGTTTTCTCGTGTCCTTCTTCTGCAGTTTCATGGTTTTCTTCATGTGGTTAATTTCCCTTTGTGTTTCATTCGCTGTTCTTTGTCTACCTCTTCGCACTCCAGCCTTGCCTTTTTTTTCAATTGGTCAACCTCAGCTTCATGTTCTTTTTGTTTTCATCCATTGTTCCTCTCGTTCTTCCCTCCAATCTCGTTGTGTCCTCAATCTCCTCATTTCTCCTTCCTGCTTCATTCGTTGCTCTTCAACTTCTCCTCGTATTCCCACTTATTTTTTCCTTTTGTCGTTCAGTTTCAAATTCATACTCTTTCAGTTTTTCATTCCACTGTCTTTCTTGTTCCTCATTCTGTAATCTTGTTATTCTTCAACTGACTGACTCGTTCTCCTGTCGTAATCCTTGTTCTTCAGACTCTTTCTTGTTCCTCATTCTGCAATCTCGTGGTTTCCTTCCATTGATCGATTTCCTTCTTCTGTCTCATTCGTTCTTCCATCATTACTCTTTCTTGCATCTCATTCCCCAATCTGGCCTTTGCTTCCAGCTGTTCGATCTGTACAGCGTGTTCCTTAACGTCTCATCTCCGTTCTCGTTCTTTCCTCTCTCAACATCCTCAGCTCGTTTGTAACTCAGAAACTTTCTTTTCCAATTCCTTTCTCATCTCCGCACACTCCAACTTTGCTTGGCTTCTAATTGTTCAATCTGCTCAGTGTGGCTCCTTAACGTTTCATTCTCTGTTCTCTTCCTTTCCTCTTTTAACATCTTCAGTTCGTTTGTAATCCTCTTTCTTTTTTTCGTGTTTCTGTAACTCAGAAGCTTTCTTTTCTAATTCCTTTTCAACGTCCCAGCTCATCTTGTAATTCCTTCTCTTTGTTTTGGTGTTTCTGTACTCAGTTTTCTTTTCCAATTCCTTTCTCATCTCCGTACACTCCGACCTTGCTTGGCTTCTAACTGTTCTTCCATCTTGCCCTTGTGTTGTCTATCCGTCTTCCCAGTTCCTCTGTCTCCGTTTTTACCTCCTGTCCCAGCTTATCAACTCTCTTCGTCAGTCTTGCAGTCTTTCTCACACTCCACTATTTTTATTTCCTTCGTGCACGACTCCGTCACCCCAATTAATTTTTCCCTCTCGGTTACCGTCACTTTTTCCGTCACCTCCACGCTTCCGCCCAACACGTCTCCCGAATTATTTTTTTCTCACCCGCCTTCACCGCGGCCTGGCAACCGTTGCACCCCCTCCCAGCTCGTTCGCTCCCACACGTGGCGTCGCCTACGCACTTCGCTGTTGTTGCCTTCATGCCCGCCTGCAGCATTGGCCTATTTGCTGCGTTTCACCCCGCATTTCTTTATTCTTCCTTCATTTCGTTTTTGTTTGTTTCCATTTGAGTGCGTTTCCATCCATTTTTCGTTCAATTCGTTATTCATTCCTTCCATTTTGAGTGCGTTTCCATCCATTTTGTTGTGTTTTCCACTGCTTGTTCACTCCTTATTTCGTTTTTCATTTCGTTTTTCATTTCGCTCATTTGCTGCTCATCTCGCTTATTGCCTGCAAAATCATGTTTACCTGGCCCACGTTAAGTAGGTCCGCGGCAATCGCTTCACCCTCAGGCGCGGGTCCGCCGGCGACTGGGGAAGACTTTGACGGAGGCGGGGTGGGGGGTGTCATACACCGCGGCCTCTGCCGCCGCCGCGCCCATTTCGGCCCTGGGTTCAGTTGGGGGGAAATTGGTTCCTGCTCATTAAGCATTTCCTGCATGGGGTCTCATCCTGGACCATGGATTCTACATCACTACACATATACATCTCTACTACCCCGGCTCCCGCTCGCGCTTGAGACGCCATCTTATTCCATGTAAGGGGGTAATTTATCGCTCGTAATTTAGAGGGAATCGGGGGTCGCTCCTCCTGAACCGATTCCCTATGAATTTAGCTTGGAGACGGGAGGGATTTGAATCCCACTCCTGACACCAGTGTGCGAATTCGCGCCCGTCGCGTGCGATCGGCCACGCGACTCGAACCGCGACCGCCTCGCCCACCGGACGGACAATTCAGTCGTGACCCTCCCGGCTAACGCCGGGATCCAGTCACGGGTGGGCCTTTCGACCTCACCACAATCGTGCCAATCGGCCACCCGCGTAGGATAGGGTTGTTCGCCAAATTCGACCTACCTAAGTACCCACGCGGATGGTAAACCGGGCGATCGTACCTCGCCGCAGGTCGACTCCGGACACGGCCGCTGGGGCGGGCCGTTCCGTACTATCGGATAACCGACGGTGTTATCGTCGACCTCGACGTTCAGATATTACCGGGCGTTTGCACCCACTACGACACCCTTTACGTGAAGCAGATGGAGTTCAATTAAGAAAAGACGAAGCGAAACGGGAAAACAGTTCACACAATGCACATTTATTTCCGGCACACGGAGCACACCTATAGCACACGTAAAGCGAACAGCATGTATTTACAGCCACAATTTAGAGAATGCACATATATCACATGGAACAAAAGAAATGCACATATAAAAGGAGTTAAAACCGACTACACGACACACGGACCACTTATACAGTTACTACCTTACAAGACACGGCGCCACAACACGCATTCACACCGAAGCAAAGAAAAGACCCCCTCAAAGCAAGGGAGTCAGACTGGGCCCGTGGGCCTAATGCGCGTGGAACCTGGATGAGCGGCCAGGCCCACGAGCCGAAGGCTACCCGCGCCCTCGTGGCGAGCCGCAGAGTGTCGCTGCACGCGCGGTTCCGTGGGCACCTGCTGGGTGGGTGGGAACGGGGCCCCTTGTCGCACTCTCTCAGCGCGGGGAAAAAGGGGGAATGTTGATGCTCTGGGGAGGGAGTATGGCTGGCTCGCTCGTATCCGCGACGCGAGCCTCCAGGTCCACCTCAGCCGTTCGCAGCCGTCTGCCCACCGATCTCGCCTCGCCGATCTCCTCGAGCTCCGTCGACACTGCTCACGATCCTGCTCTACTGGCTTCGCCCCACGATACTGCTGCTCCACCGACACTCGACACTCCTGCACCGACACGCCTGACTCCTCACTGAGCTCGCCTCTTTACGGCTTCGGAACCCACCATATGCAAATTATCGGATCCAAACGACCTCAGGGCGGAGCCACGCTCGCCGATTGGACGGAGAAAAAGGGCGCGTATCATTCCTGATCCTCAAATTTGCATATGCCGATTTTCGTCAGGCGCGTCTGGAGGCGGGCCTACCCGCCCGCGCTTCCTGATTGGGTGGATCAGATGTGGGCGTGCATCATTCCTGACGAATCTCCTCAGGAAACCCGCCCTCTGCACTCGCGTCTCGCGTGTCTCGCTGAAGACAGCTCGACGCTCGGCGCCCACAGGTGGTCGGGAATGGCCGTAGGAGAAGGTGGTGGAGGGTTTCGGCGGTGTCCGATGGCCATGGAGCTGCCTGGAATGGCGGCGATGTGAGGTTTGCGGTAGCGAGTGGTGAAGGTAGTTTTTGCTGCTGGCGTTGTTGTTGGTTGGCGTGGGTGGCTCAAAACAAAGGTAGAACAGAAAAACGCCTAACTCAAAGGATCGCAGCCCGATGAATCACATTAATCCCTCTATACAATGGGTTTGGGCTAACTACACATGTACTTAAGAAATATACTCACCTACGGGACCTTTATGGTGTTTGCGAATTCCAGAACCGTAACAATATTTTGGCCTTTTCAAGCCGTAGCAGCTGCTGTCTGAAATTTGTGTCCACCGATGTCCCACTTTGTGCAAATGAATCGAGCAAATGTTTTATAGCCCTTTTGAAACATAATTGTACATCGCAAGGCTGCTAAGGACATTGGCAAAGCTCTTTTTATTTATTTTACTCCTCCCCTCCCTTCCCCCCCCCAACCTCCCAAGTGCCCTCTTGCATTATTGAGGGAGCAGCCTTGAGCCAGCAGCGCCTGCCGCAGAGGCAGTGCTCTGAAGAGCCATGAGCGCCGTCCAGGATGCATGAGGCTGCAAATGAGAGGGAGAAGGAATGAAAGCCACACGCACATTCTAATCGAAATGAACAAACACTTATTCGCAGATTTTCCCTCCTCCGACATTCTCTGCAGCATTTCTGAAGCAGACTTGCTACAAATTGGTGCTTGTGCTTGCACCTCTGTGACGTATCATGTGCCGTTGCTTTTACAGCCGCCTGGCCGTTATCATTTCGGCTATTTGCCTCGAATTTTGAATAAGTCTTAATGTCTCCTGCCTTTGGCTATTTCACGCGAAACGCTTTTCCCATTTTTATTTTCATTTTTGTGCGCCGCCTGTACGTGCAGAGCGATTCCGAAGAAGATGTAGGGTGAGACATTGCAGTCTCCCTCGTAATATAGCAACGCGTTTTAAACTTTGGTTTTGGAATTTCATGAACGAGATGATTGCTCGGACACCTCCATAGATTGTCTTTATGAGCAAGACGAATGGGCAACCACGTGAGGGATGTCGTCTCTCCAGGGAGCGTATGTGTGCGCACGTACCTTTTTATTTTATTTTTTTTGCTCCCCCCCCCCTGCATTCCCCAAGAGGATAAAATCTGGTATCGTGTTATCTGCTAGTGCTGATTTTATGGGACTTTGGTTACCCATTTTATGGAGCAAAGCCATATTTTCAGAGTGAGATGAAATGCGAGAAGCCGAAAATGCAATGATCATTATGGTGTGACTTTACCGTGGTGGGTTAATCGAAAAAATCCGATTTGCAGGTCCGAACTGGGTTAAGTTTTGAAGTGAAAACCCATTTGTGCTTTCAGTAATGTTACTGCAAATCGTAATGCGTTTTGTTCACTCCTAGTTTATCTTTTAGTCAGTCACAAGATTATAGTGATGAATATTTCAAGAAGAAGAAGAACCGGGTACGCAGTGATTGAGGAGGATTCCTTATCGGCTTGTACTGTACAGCCCTTCTGTTGCATCGCAAAGTGGACCGTACCCGGATGAATGTCAAGCCGAGTGGCCCTTCCGTCTGCTAGCAATATCTGGTGGAGGTTAAACATCCCACGGTGTTTTGTGAAGAGTAGGGGATGTATCACCAGCACCCGAAAGAAAATTACAAATTCCTGCTGAAATCCCTTTCAGTCGGACGTCTGGCTTTAAAGATTTGGAATCGAATGGTTTCCTGTAAAATCCCACCAGAAGGTGGGATTAAGTGTGGCAGTGGACACAGTGCCAGAGATGCCAAGAGAAGGTCTACTATCAGCACATTCATTTATTTGTTTACTTTTTAGTGAGTTAGTCTTTATTTTATATTTCCAATATGAAAGTAAACCAGTTTTCTGATTTTTAATTGTTTTGTAGCTATTTGAGAATATGACCAACAGGGATCCTTAACTGTTCCATAATCCCAAGTTGTTGACTCGCCATTGTCATTACCCGCTTGGAAGTCTCACTTTTTCAAAGTTCAAGTTAGGGTCGTGTTAGTTTTGGAACATCGCAGCAGTTTTTGTTGTCGAATTAAGCTGCGAGGTTTTCAATCTTGAAATGAGCCACGGACTGCGGCCCTGTGGGGCATGACCATTTTTTATGTTCCTCAATGATGGCTTTTGAAATCTCTACACCAAGCAATGGTGCACAGTGGTGAGGAGACGGATGATAATTTTGTACATCATTTTGCAATTTAATGCTGTCATTTTGATTCTTAACGGTTCCTGACTCTCTTTAAGCACCTGTATATCCTCTGATACAAATCGCACTTCTGACCCTCTTGCTCAGCAATTTCCATTCGGCTGTGTAGACCATAATGTCTAATTTCCAATGTTTCAAATGCTTATCCTCAAGATGAACTTGTGGGTTTTTTCTGTAGTGCCAGATAAATTGGTCTTGTCAAACCATTCCATATTGTGCATTATGTTCACAAGTTGTTTTCACCGTTGAACCCTGTCATGTTTATGTTGTCTTCTCGACTTGCCAACATCATGGCAATATAATGTTTGATGCTCTTATTTTTGCCCTATTTCGTGTCATTAATGAAATGTAAGTTGACAATGCTGCTGCTCTCACGCTGTTTGATACAGACCTGTCTGGAGATGGAGCGCTACCTTCAAACGGAACCGAGTGCCAGGGCAGGTGAGGATGCGTCCAACGAGCAAGATGGAGCGTGGCGTCGAGTTGAAGAGGTTCACGGCACCATAGCACCGATTTTGTCTGGTGAAACTGCCGTTGCCAAGCTCGAGGCTGTCTTGATGCCTCTGTCACTGCCAGCTGCCCCTCCAAGCCCATCTGCTGAGCCTGGTGGAATCGCCATGTCACCTGTGAGGCAGATGACCAAAACCCTTGCCACAGCACTTCAGCACAGCCCTGTGACTGCATTGACACCACCCTCATCTCCAGAGTTGGGGCGTACCACAGCAGCAGGAAGCAGTGTCACGATCGCTGCTTTTCTTCCAACTGATGTGGGCTTTGAAAGCCAAGGCCCAAAAACTGGACCTCGGCTCGGCCGAAGCCTGAGCTCACCTAGTGGACGTACAGCCTATCGCTCGGCCCTTCTTGCACGAAGCGCAGAGTCGTCACCCGACAATCGGAGGCGCGTTCACCGCTGTCACTTCAATGGCTGCCGTAAAGTCTACACCAAGAGTTCCCATTTGAAGGCGCATCAAAGGACACACACAGGCATGAACATAATCCCTCCACTTCCAGCTTTTTATTTTATTTTTCCCATTTGAGGTGGTTGTCGTTATTGAGGTTGCATTTGGCTAAGTATGGAATAGATAACTTGGCAAAATTTCTTGGGTACAAAATTGGTGCCGTTTAATCTCTCCTGCCTTGTGAATACCATATTCCTTGAGGTCAATGGAGTCTTGATCGTCCTTTCATGAGACTAATTGATCTATTTACAGATGTATGCGAAGCCAATTCTGTTCTATGCCATTTATTATCATCTCGGTTGAAGTTTTAACCAGGATGATTCCATAGTGATCTCTAGTTCTCGATGACAAGTGTGTAGATTATCCGATTAAAAACTCGAAAATACAGTATTGCTTCGAAAATGGATTAGGTTTTTCCATTGATTGTATTGCCAAACTAGCTTATTTGACTTTCCTCCTTAACGTGGTTGAAACATGCTCGTACTGTGTTGACTTCCTCACCACCTCTGTTTAAGTATATACATTTGGCTACAGGTCGTTTCCCCAAGCCAAATTGCCATTGGTCCTCCAGAAGCTTATTATGGGGACCTGACGAAATGTAAATGTATGTATTAGTTACAGGGTGTTTTACTTTATTAGTTATGACGTTGAAGTTTATTGGTAAAGAGAGCTTGTCCAGGAAATGACAGATGTTTACGACCTGATTTAGAATATTTGCCGGTCCATTTAAAGTCGATAAATGTGATATCTTGTGTCGAGGTGGACGTGTACAATATAATTTTGTTTGCTTTTCGCTGAGGCTCTGATATTTTTTCCGTCTCCTTGTCACCATTCTGATTGCGTGCTCGGAATTTCAGCTTGCAGGCGAAAGCATTGGCTTTAGCCTTGACTTCGAACCATTTGTCAGACTGATCAGCAAGTGGGTCGGTGAAAGGCCCCTACCTTGCTTGTTTGTTGATCTCCCCTTTAAGTGGATTCTTTTGGAATGTATGGCCGTGTGAAAATCATCTCCATTGTCATTTTGCACTGATTTCATCATTTTTTATCATTTTTCACTCTTCCCTTTTGTTTTCATTGCGTGTCGAGTATCGACTAAGCACTGGGATGAGGGGCAAACTTTTGGTGTCCTGTCTGTCTACCCTACGTCACAGTCTCCTTTTCATTGTCCGTCTACCCTACGTCACAGCGTTACGTCGCATCTATGTTCGACTCCTCACATGCCACTCACTCTCTGATCTTGATTAATCCCACCACACTATTTTGTCAAAACCTTGTCTAAGATACGGATTCCTGTTTTCGCATCTATGTTCCATCATAATTACACAATGCATGGACTTCCACTTGTTCTTGAGTCACACCGTGTCCAAATGATGCCATAATGTATCCATCACTGAAGTTGTCCACATTCACTGAGGTTTGACTACACTCCAGTTTTATGGACCAGCCCCATTTCAGTGCAGCACGGTGCAGACGATATACTAGCAGCTGTGATGTGCTTTCCGACTCACCTATGTTTGTCTTGCCCCATGCATGCCGTGTGTTCTCGAACACCGGGATGCACTGCCGTTGCCATATTTGTTTTGAGTCCCAGCTGGAAATGAGATTTCTGAAAGCAATGAGACGGACCTACAAAATGGCACGTGTGCGTTCCTTGCTCGATTCTGAGCGCAGAGGGCACTTTGTTATTGAATCCGTGCCGAATGGCTGTCGTGCCAGGCGTGTGGGCATGCGGCCATATTTTAGCGTGACGGCTCATACGTGAGACCGAGGCACATGTTTGAAACGTCTGGAGTGGGTGCTCTAGTTTGATTGCTGTGTGTGGTGCAAAATAAGTCCGATGAAAACGTACTCTTCTCTGAGAGCTTGCTCTGTGTGTGGATGTGCTTAATACCTGGTTGGCTTCTGTGAGCACTTCTGCAGAGGTTTGCTGATTCCTGTGATGATTTTATTGGAAGACGGCCAGAGAATATCTATTATTTATCACGAACAAGGGTACCAAAGTGTTGCCTGGTAAAATCCTGCTGTGATAATCCTGTGCCCATTTTGAAGAAATCCTGTGCCCAAATTTATTTATTATTATTATTATATATATTTTTTAAAATCACAATTTTTATTTTGCCGAAAGCACTCACTGATGCACCTCTGAAAGTTTGGCCATCTCTGAGAAAAATGGTGCCACACACACACAGACCTCTCTTATAGTGTAGTTCTGCATATATTGATCATATGTATATGTACATACAGGCGATGTCGGATAAGAATCACACTTTTTACAAATCTTCAGAGGGAGAGCACCTCCCTCAGACGAGTGTTTGGGCCCTTAACTTCCTTGCACACTAAGGGGTCTATGCCCCACTCTGATCAATGTGGTCCCCCGTTGGCAATCATGGTGGAATTTGTTCTGGTGAAATATGAACCTCAAACCCTCTTGTGTCTGGTATATGAACTCTATTTTAGGTGAGTTGACTGCACATTACCACTCGGCTTCACGTGTCTTGTCATTTTTTGGGGGAATTTTTAATCCTTGTATCTTTAAGGTTCCGATTTGTTAGTCATCTCGTTAGAGATGACCTAATAAAACCAGTCTCGATGTACGTCCCATTTTTTCTTTCCGATTTTCTTGATATTTGGTATGTGGGTAGATGTCGATGAGGGATATGACCTTTGACCCGATTGAAGGCAACGTCAACGTTAAGCTCACTCCAAAGTTGCGAAATCGTCCATTTTCAAAATCTCTCTCCTCCGCCGTTTATGATCCGATCTTCGAAATTCCTTCGGATTCTGATAATATGGAACAATATCTAAATTTGGTCGGGCCGGTTTTTTAAAATTCGTCCTAGTTATCGAGTCACGTGTCTTCAAAGTTGGAAAAATAGTTGATGTGATACTGTCAAAAAAAAATCGCCAATCTTGATGAAACTTGGTATGTAGGTAGGGGTTGATGAGTGATGCACGACGGTATGACCTTTGACACGATTGAAGGTCAAGGCCACTCCAAAGTTGCGAAATCGTCCATTTTCAAAATCTCTCTCCTCCGCCGTTTGTGATCCGATCTTCGGATTCTGATAATATGGAACAATATCTAAATTTGGTCAGGCCGGTTTTTTAAAATTCGTCCTGGTTATTGAGTCACGTGTCTTCAAAGTTGGATCTACAGAGCTTCAGAGATGACAGTCACCCCCAACTGGGGGTAATTTATTTTTTGTTTGTTTTTGTTTTTAATTATCTATTTATTTTTTTTAAAAAATTGGCATTTATTTACTTATTTTTATTTTCCTTTCTCTTCACCCATATCCAGCAGGATGTTTTTTTCAGCTTCTATGGCAAGTGCCTTAATTGCTCTTGAAAGGCATTGGCTGGACAGTCCTAAATGTTTGAGGAGGCTATATGCTGATGCATCAACCAACCCTCTTGCTCTAACTTCCACTACAAATGGTTGTGCTTTGAATCCTTAGGCTTGATTTCTTTCATGAGTTTCTTCTTTATTTTTATTTTTTGTGCTATGCCATCTTGCGCTCATGGCTTTCGCTCATTCGTAACTCGAAGTACTGTCGACTGACCTGCAGATTGGTTTTTTTTGTTTGTTTTTAAAATTATTATTATTATTATTATTATTATTTTAATATTTTATATTTCCTTTTAACTCTGATGAAGGGTTAATACCCAAAAGTCATCTCCTGGCTTGTGATGGTGCTTAGCATATCTTGATCAATGCCCTGTTGATTTTGTCCATTGGTCTACTCGACTTGATAATCACGATGACTGTTTTGGATGCGTTTGATGAGCAGATTAGATTGTCTCAATGCTGTACTTGCTATACTCTCAGGATACTTCCTCATGTCATGATTATCTGCTGCCATTTGCTTTTCATTTTGCAAAATCCAGTATGCTTGGTGATAGTACATGCTTGTTCTGCTTCTGGTCGATCTTTGTACCTTCTGAATTGTTTTATTGCTTATTGCATTGCTAATATGTGAATTGTTTTATTCCTGACTTTATTCTATTGACTCGGAATCTGGCATTGTCCACAAAAGCTGCCAGTTTTGGGAGGACTTGGTTGTATCTCCAGATACAGGGTGTTTCAAAAAGAGTGATGAAACTTTAAATGCTTGTTCACAAAGAAGCAGAAACCTCAGGAACGTGAACCAAACATCTTTTGAAAGCTTATGACATGGTATTTTCGATCACCGATTGCTAATGTAGTAAGTCACTGCTAGTTAGTGAGAGCCCAAGGTTTGAAATTGGCATTTACGCAAAATTCTTGTAATTGACATTCTCGATGTGCCCCTCCGTGGTTCAGACAGGCATTGATCCTGACTCCAAAGTTCTGTCCAACTTTCCTGTAGGTCTCATGTACCACTGCCTGGAGGTAGTCTGACACCTCCTGCTTAGATCATCCAGTGTGGCAGGGCAGTTTGGGCTAGATCATTATGGAACTTCTGGAGCATGGCCCAGTCGCGCTCACCGTTGATCGTAACAACCCTGCTGTCATTCTCAAACCAGTAAGTCCCTCGCGTTCCCCAGTTGGCATTGAAGGTGCAGAGTCATGTGACCTTGGGCCGTTTCAGTTACCGCCTCAGATCATCTCAGGTGGTTGTGTGCCCCTCCCCCCCCCCCCCCCAGAAATTGTTGTGGTTATTGATGGCACTGTTCAAGTGGAAATGGGCATCATCACTGAACTAGATCAAGCTGATCCAGTTTGGGTACTGCTCCATCCTGTCACTGAGCCAATTGTGCATACAAGTCTCCTCATGTCATCTTGACTCAGTTTATGCCTAATAAAGATGATTTATGGGAAAAGCTTCAGTTCCTTAGTGAGGATACGTCAGACTGATGTTTGTTTGATGCCTAGCTCCTGTGAGCGCCGGTGGTGGGACTTCTTACGACTGTCCACTGCAGAATCCTGCACGACGTCGATGTTTGCTTGGCTCTTGGTTACTGATGCTGGCCTGCCACTGTTGCCATTGCTCTAGTTATGCACTGCATTCTTGTGCTGAAAATGTTTCACAGAATGTTGAATGGCACAATTTGTGGGCCCATCACGTGTTCTGAGGTCGTATTCCCGGCAGAACCTCCAGTGGGTGTCGACATATGATTGTCTCAAACCACAGAGCCACCACTTTTGTCTTCTGCTTCACTGTCAATGGCATAGTTGATTGATGGAGCTAGAAATCCCAGGGAACAAATACCATGCTAACGCCACCAAACCCTGAAAAGGAAACCGGTATCGGTCAAAAAACAAAGATGGCAGGAAATCAGTTACCTCAATCTTTTTGAAATGCCCTGTATATGTACCATTTGCTAATGACAGGCAAGATAGCACATGTTACATGCTCTCAATTTCTCCACACACACTGCATTTGGAAAGCCTGGTGTTGGCTTAGTGGTTCGGGTGGTGGCTTGGGATCCTAGGGTCCTGAGTTCAAGCCCCATTGGCCGCTGAATTAAAATACACCAGGAGGTTGCAGCCTGTCATCCTTCCGAGGTCGGCAAAATGAGTACCAGTGTACTGGTAAGGGGGACACTGCATCAGCGGCATAGCCGCGTCCCAACCAATGATGCAACCAGCAGCCACAGGCTGCACTCGATAGATAGAGAGACTGCATTTGGATTCTGTTTTTGTTTTTCTTTTTTTTTACCCACTTCATCAGATTTGTTCCAGATGAATGCTGGTCATAGATTGTGCATATGATGAAGCTAATGCCACCTGTCATTTCTTGTTGGTGATCTGTTTTTTTTTTTTTTGCAGGGCATACTCTTATGTACAACACTGTCCCTGTTTGCCTTGCTGAGCTGCTTTCTTCAATTAGTTGAAATCTTCTTGTCTGATTTCTGTGATCACCATATCCCTTCTTTCCTTGGAAGTTGCTGTCAGCCAAAATCTCACCATCATGTTCAAATGTCTGGTGTCCTTGCTCTTGCATTTATGACCTTTTTGAACTGGAGAATTGCTTCTGCCTTGACAGCTTCATTGACTTTCCATTTTTCTCTGTTTTTAGGTGTTGTCATCGCGCACTATTTGTCTGTCCGTCCATCTGTCCATCCATCTCCTATGTCGACTTCTCCGGCCAAACCACTGGGCCGATCCAGCTGAAATTTGGCAGCAACGTTCCGCTCCTGACTGGTAACGGGGATTGCAAAGCTCGTTCCAGTCCCGTGACTTCAAGTACGTAAAACTGGCCGACTTGGTAAATTCCTTCAAAAATCTTCTTCTCCAGACACACCAGTCAGAATGCTACCAAATTTGGGTGACACTCGGCCAGGGTAGGGATGTTAAATTGTGGAGGTCATGCCGATTACGTGACCGGAAGTGTCAAAATGGCTGCCTCAATTTTTGGAAAAATTGCTTCAATTCCTTCAAAAATCTTCTCCAGACCCACAATATTAGGCCAGGGCTCAGATAAGCTACAGGTCCAGTGGTCCCATTTTTTCATGGGTGTTGGATTTCAGTGCAGGGTCCTCTGTTTATTGTTGTTTTTGTTTGTTTGTTTTAGCATCATGAGGAGTCCTGTTTTCCAAGCTTTGTATTCTCCACCATGGATTTGAAGAAAGGTTTTAGTTTAGCCTCTTTGCAGTCCAAGGTTACAGGCAACCAAACTTGGAGTAAAATCGGGCATCAACTTAAAAAATGGTCGGTGTTGCTTCCTTTCTTGATGATCAGCATTTTAAAATGATCAAGCACAGACGATCAACTATTGTGCAGGCTTGATGAGCTTAATGGCAGCCTCCTGCGTTGCAGCTCCTTGAGAGGGAACTCCTCTAATTACCGATACAAGGTTGGATACCAAGCCCATTTGGTGTAGTAGTTGATTTTTCCTTTCCACAGATTTTACTGTGCTCAATGTGATTCCATGTTTCAACAATGGCCCCAGTCGTTTTGTAATTGCCGTGAACTGGAGCATCCAGAAGCTTTGTCAATGGTTTCTTGAAGCATTCTTTGCTTGTTCTTGCACAGTTTCTGTGTCCATCTTGTCTATCCTGATCAATAAACAGGTTTTAATTGCATCCCACTCTATGTAATCAATATGTCTAACCCAGAAAGCATTTAGGGACTCTCCTCCTCACTCTTGTTCAGGACAGTTGTCACCCGTGTAAACTTTCAGGGTTGGTACGTGTAATCCTTCCCCGAGTTCTGTACCTTCGGAGTCGGTCTTAGCTGCTTTTAAGAGCACCTGCATTGCCAGAATGAACAGGATGAATTGTACATCCAACTGCAATGCTCATCTGTAACTGGAACCCTTCAGTGGTGTACATGCCTTGAGAGAATCACGTGTGGAAGTTCCCAACGTAGCTTTTCAACGTTGATATCACTGTTTCTGATGCATGGTGCATCTCAAAAGCCTTCCAGTTCATTGAATGAGGTACTTCCCCTTAAGCATTTGCCAGTTCCAAGCAGATTATTATACAGTCAAACTTGTGTGATTATTATTATTTTTAATTTTTCCTGCTGTATTGTTCCTACTCCCATT
>CM068956.1:104392343-104402911 GCA_035128595.1 Eptatretus atami | reverse complement strand
GGGGTGAATGTGGTGGTGATCGTTATTTTGTTTTCTTGGGAAATCTATTCAAGGAAGTTGTAACATTTTGATTGACATAGGGTCACAGGATAAAATGTAAAAGTGAGTTACAAGCCAGTTTTTGTAATGCTGTTCGTTTTAATGACTTTAATGCGAGGCTGATTTGCTTGTAGCATTCTTTGTAATACTGGTTACCTGTTGCAAATGATGGTAATCAAAATCTAGCAATTACAATAATATGCCTTCCTCCGTGTTTTTTTTTTTGGATTTTTTTGAAAGGTTGAACTATTTTGGTTAAACACCGTTTTCTGGCCAATTAACAGGTAGTTGGGAGGGAACGTAGCTCGTTTAAACAGCAACATGAAGTGGTGTCTCAACAGCTGCATTTCTTCCACTGCCATCAGGAAGTGTCGAACTGGATAAATAGTCACTGGAGGCTAGGCCTGGCCTGTACTTAAGGTGATCCTTCTGCTTAAAGCCACAGCTATGAATGTCCCGCAGCATATCACGAGCCTTGTGCACAGGCTTGTTCTCATGAAGGAGTGCACCTTTGGTCAATATATCCCTCGGTGTTCGTCCTTGATGGCTTGCCGCAGTTTGTTTTGTTTTTTGCATGAGACTGGCATAACATTTCCTTGTGATTGTAATTTTGTGCGGTGTATAGCCAATTGGCAGGAATCTCTTGGAATCATAAAATCAAGGCCGTGACCTTGTCTGCTGAGGGTTGGGTGTAAAATTTATTGCGGTGGTGATCTCTTGTGCGTCCGTTGCTTGCATTCCAATTTGGTCTTCAGTTACCAAACGAGAAATGGTCAGATGGATCTGTGTTCAACAGGTAGATTCTCATAACGTGATCCCAGCGGTTGTCGATCATGATTGCTGAGGTATCAAAGACCCATCTTGCTGAGATGTTGAACATGTTCACCTCCAAGGTCTGGCAGGGGAAAGAATGGGAGATCTATCTTACGACATAAGCAACTACGAGTAGAACGGCACTCGGTAGATGGTGCATACTTCTACCAGGCTGAACAGTTTACGTTTTGTATCCCATTGATAGGCCGGATCTGCATCCGGATTTTAACCAAAATTTAATTGGCTTATCTGACCAACTCATCCACCAAGTTTTGTCATAACCCACCCATAACTTTTTGAGATGTCTTGCTACACATTGTTTTTGGCCCTCTATATAAATTGTGAAAAATCACCTTAAAAACTAAAAGGGCACTCGGTGGAGCGCATACCTCCGCCACGTAATGCCTGATCCAGGAGAACATATCAGGCCTCCATACATTTTTGAAATATCATGCTAGATGGTACTATATCGTTTTTGGCCCTATCTCTCAATGGTGAAGAATCACTTAAAAAATTAAATAATTATTGTATACAGATCCGAATTTGGATCTTCACCAAAATCGAATCACTTCTTCCTTGCGACACCACGCAACCTGTCCACCAAGTTTCATTCGCATCCGTCCACAACTTTTTGAGATATCATGCTATATATCGTTTTCGGTCCTATCTCTCAATGGTGAAGAATCACTTAAAAATTCTCGTAGCCAGATCCGGATCCAGATCTTCACCAAAATCTAATTAGTTCATCCTTGTCACACACAAAACCTGTCCAGGTTTTGTTTGAATCCATCCATAACTTCTTGATATCCCGCGCAGACAAACAGGGGGGAATACATCACCCCCTACATCACCCATCTACCTTTGGTGGCGGAGGTAAATATGGCGTGATGTTTTCCTTTCCCCCTCCCCCCATTTCCACTCCCTCTGTATGCTCCTCACTCATTTCCTTCCTTTACTGCTATGTGAACCAAGTCTTCCTTCTTCCCATTCCTTCCATACATCCTACCTTCCTTTGTCTCTCCCATCGCCCTCTTCTTGTCTTTTGTTTGTTTGTTTTTTTTCTTCTACTGTTCAGAGTGCTTCACATGGTTAGACAATTAAAATCGTGTTTTATTTTCAAATGAATCTTAAGATAAAAAATTTTTTGTGTGTTTTAGAAAGGACTTGGCGCACGCATAGTTTTGTGAGTGACATTGAGGCCGTCGACTTTACCTGTACTCCATGTTGCCATTTAATTTCTTTCTTTACAAGTGCAGGAGCAGGATCTTTCTGCAGGAACAAGCCTCGTTTGTTTGAAGGCCTGGTGTGTGAACCAACTCAAAAGAAGCGTCCTTTTCTTGTCTTCCTTTGTGACGACATGCTTTTTCACTTTGCAGACCATTTGTAAAATTGTGCAGGTTTGTAATTTTTTTATTTTTTATTTTTTGGAATGTTACATCCATCAGGTTGTCCGTCTGATCACTGACTAGCAATGACGAATCGGGATGAGCGTGAACCTTTCGGCTGCCGATGGGTGCATTTTCTCGAACACGTTGGCCGTGATCCTGGGAGCCATGCAAAGTAGCCGGCCCGATGATTGATGCGCGAGATGTGCTGACTCTTGCGTTTTGAGTGAAAAGTGAGGCAGGCTGAAGAGAGAGAGGGGGAGAGAGAGAGAGAGAGAGGCCTGTGGTTCGCAATGGTTGGGGTCAGGAATGAGGAGGGTTAGGGGCGTGTCGCGGCAGGCCGGTAGGAGTAGGTGGGAAGGCCTGCCAGAGAGCCGTCGGCTAATGCGGTGCCCAGTCTGGAGAGCCGTGGTCTAATCAGCTAATGGTATGCCTCCCAGTGCAAATCGATGGGTGAAATCGCACCAAAATGTGTGATTCTCCGCTCGTCCGTCTTCCGCTGCTCGGTTTCCAGTGCGGCCGAGGGATAAATTTTGCTTTTTGTGTGGGACGCTCGGCCAGTTTCATTTGTATTTTTTTTACGGGTTCCGCCTGCCAAGGAGAAAGCGATTGCTTTGTAAGTGCCAAATGTGTCTTTGGCGTAATTGGATTAAATGAAGACACAGGCCCACTTCTTGGGCCATGGAGAGAAGCATTAATGGTTTTCCATAGATCGAGCCAGAGGTTATGGCCCCAAGGCATCTTGCTGTTGTTTGTGAATAATTGACTTCTTTATTGTTATTTTGGAGGAAGTTATCTTTCCAATTGGTTCCCTTTATTGGAGGTTTGTTTATTTATTTATTTATTTTGGTTCACTTTGTTATTTTTTTTTAATTAATTAATTAATTTATTTTTAAGTTTAAAAATTATTTTCCAAAATGCTATCCGATCTTAAGTTGGTACTGACATGGGCAATGTACATCTGAAAGGTTTCTGGTTGTATTCATGTGCAGGTGCGTGATTTCTCATGGACGTGCACTCTCGTAGGGTTTTATTGATTTTTAAATTATTTTTTGCTTGGGTGTGCGTGTGTGTGTGCGTGTGAGACTGCCCAAGTATGTGCATATGTTCTGATGTGTTTGTGCAGGCACTCCTGCATGTGCAGGGAACTAATAGTTTGAAGCGTCTTTGTTCGAGTAACGCCGCTTCCTTGTCTCGGAATCCTTTACAAAATGCACCACGCACCATTTTAACCCTTGGCCTTTGCCTCATAAATCTGATTTTGAGTGCAAATTCCACGAACAGATTCCCGTTCATTTTGCAGAGAGTACGAGCATTTCCTCATTTGTCATATAACAATGGTATTGTTCCTATCATCAATCGCTAACTTGCTGTTGAACCTGGAATGTTTGTTGTAACCAAATGGACATTGTTATCAACACTATTAAACATCAACATTGACAAACATGTTTGTTTTTGCAAACACTCCATGTATTGTCTCCATGTTGCTCCTTTTGATTGACAAACACCTGTTCCCTTGGGGAGCGAGAGGAGGGGGAGTGAGATGTTGGGTGAGGGGGTGATTGGGGGATGGGATGGGATAATAGGGGAGGTGAGGCAAATGTATTGTGCCATGGCTAGTAATCCTGCTTGTCTCCAGCAGGGGTCAGTAATACACTTACACTGTGCCATGTGTACAGGTGAAAAAAATAGTAAGTAGTCTCCCCCTCCCCCACCCTTCACGGGAGGGGGGAGTGTGCCCATGGCCTGACCGTGGGTACCCCAAGCACGTATACAAAATGTGATTGAGATTGGCCCAGCAGTTGTTTATGCCTCCGCTGACGAAGTTACCAGTGGCATTGTTTTCGGGTTGTCCATCTGTCTGTACGTACGTCCGTCCGACCATGCTAATTTTTCTGTTTTATCTGCAACCGCTTAACCGATTAACACAAAACTTTCACCATAGGTGCAACTGTTATGAATTTGGAAGCTTACTGCACACAACAGCCAGGTCCTATAGATCAGTTATATCGGTAAGTACGTGTTTCTAGTTAGGGTCCGTCCCTAGTCTAATGGGAATTAATTGTACGTGTGCTGCGGAGTTATTTTATAGTTAGGATTTTACATCTCAACCAACGACCCCCCAACAACTCTGCTTTCGGCATTGTCCGCGCTCTTTGCTCGCCGGCGAGCGAGCGCGTGCGTGGGCAAAGTTTAACATGGCATGGCATCCCTCTTTGGCCAATCGGCAAGGAGCGGGCGTCTCACCCGCCCCGTCTCCCATTCAACACCATCGCCTTATGCACGTGTCGGAGGGGAGGAGGTAGCGGAGCTACAAGCGCCTCCGATCGGGACTCCACCCAGAAGGTGGGGGTTGCCCCGCCTACCGTCGGCCTGTCCAATGGAGACGGCCAAGAGAAATCACGCGATGGGTCCGACCAATCAGGAGGCGAGTGGCCAGGAGAAGAAGCCCCTCCCTCCAAAAGAAAAAGAGGGTGGTTGTCGGGACCAGCGTTGAGAGACGGAGATCGTGGCGTTTGCCAAGCAGCCTGTCATCGTGTGTGAGATTTCTTGTGGGAAAGGACATTTCATTCCGACATTTCCAACCTGGCCATCCAAAGCCAGTGAGTGTTGTTGACATGAGTGCGTTCTGTGCAAGGATCGTGGATCGTGGCGATAGCGGTCGACCATCTCATCAACGGGAGATCACCTCGTCTCTCCTCCTCTGGATTCGGCTGCCCTGGTCCGTCCTTTGGCGACTGTTGCTCCGGAAGGTGCGGACATCGAGCCGCGCGAACGCGCCAGGTAGCCAGCACGTTCTCTTCCCTCAGCTTCGTCTTCCTTCCGAGCTGGAGGGGCAATAAAGACCTCGAGGTCCATCCCTTTCTGGGTATCTGTGTGTGCGTGTGTGTGTCCGTGGGCCCCGTCTATAAGTAGGATTGTTAAGTGCTTTTTGTTGTACATTATTTGCCTTGCTTATTCGGATAACTCTTCCCTTACGTGCTCCCCTCGTCCCCCGATTATTGTTAATAAATTCCCCTCTTGTTGAATGTACCAGCTTGTCCTTGTCCTTGTCCTTTCTACCATTGGTTTGCCACGGTGCATATTGGGGATTAGGAAGGCCATTGCTGCCGTAATTGTGGCATTTGGACCGACGGACCTCGGTAACCATCCGCTCGGGTTACACACGGTTCGAGCACAGTAACGGCTCGTTCCGCTCGAGGCCTGCTGAGGGTGTGGTTCCCCGGTAGTTGGACTGCGTGGGTATTTAGGTATATTGAAGTTGGCAATTAACCCTACTCCACGCGGTCGAATTATTGGCGATTCATGGTCCTGTAAGGGACCCGTACCTTCGGACTAATCTGAGGGTCACGACCTAAATTCCGGTGTGTTCGGTGGAGCCGACTCTGCTCCCCCTAGTGGTTGTGCTCGCCACTGATACCCGGCCCCACAACACAACTACTTATGTAGAATGTTTTATTGCATACTTTAATGACATCTCGGTCACGTGGTGTGGCAGCCATATTGGATAAAAGGAAAAACTTTGGGCCTCTATCTCTGAAACCGCTCCATAGAACAAATTGAAACTTGGCACATGTAAAGTACTCCCCATGGGAAACGAGTGGGTTAAAAAAAAATTCAATGTTTGATGGTGAAAGGTGGCTTTATGATGACAATTTCATGTGTCAATGCTTCATCTGATCAGTATGAAAATTTTTGAGGGTCATCTCGAGCTAAATTGTATGGAGGGAAAAAATTGTCATCGGTCACGTGGTTCGGCAACCAAATTGTTTTTAACATAAAAACCTTTGAGAATCATCTTTTCCGAAACGGCTAAACAGATCGAGGTGAAACTTTACAGGTATGATCGTATATCCCTGAGAAACAAAATGCTCTCCCACTATGATGTCATAGGTCACATGGTTTGACCACCATATTTGATTTACTCTCTAACCTTTAAAAATCTTCTCCAGAACGGCTTGACAGATCGAGGGGAAAGTTCTCCCACATGTTCCCCAATCCTTGGGGACACCAGGGTGTTCATGAATAATTAATGGATCACATGTTCTAGCAGCCATATTGGATTGAATGAAAATCTTTTTAAAATTCTTTCTCGTGAAACGTCAGTAGTGATCTCGTACTCACGGGGAATGTGTTTTAAATTTCAACCTGGTCGGACGCATGGTCTTGCAACCAGAATTATTTAATATTTTGAATCTGGGTTCGGGGATTTAAATCAAACCTGGTGTAAGGATGTACCATGATGTAATAATGTGGGCGGAGGCATATATGGTGGTGATGTGATGTGGAAGAGAGCCCATCCTGTTTTTCTATGATTTTCAGACATAGATACACATGTGGAGAATTGCCTTATTTAATGTTGTAGGATTAAAGTCTCGTATGTTAATACTCGAGTCTAAGTGTCATAACTTTTTCTTTTGACATGAACCTAAAATATCTTGAAAGCTAAAATTTGTTGAGGCTTGTAGAACAGCTGAATGAGAGTGGCTGAGATAAATCTTCTAAAGATTGTTAATGCCAATTCATCATTGCTGCTCATGTACTTTGAGAGACAATACTCCAAATGTTATTGTTAACTACAAGCCTTTGTGGAATTTCTGGAGAAAGAAAAAATGTTGTCTGACATCAACTCTGAACATTTAACAATTGATCCATTCTTCGAGTTTAAACCCTTACCTTCCCATATGGACGTTTTTAAGCTCATGGTTCCTTGGAGAATTGAGTGTTATGTATTGCTTTGTCCTCGGATTGGATTGTTCATGATAAACAATAGACCAGACATTTTGGAACCATTGATTGTAAAGGATAAATAACAGGCTGAACCTTCTGGAACCATTGTTCCTCTTCAGATTGTTCAGGATAAACGATAGGTCAGAGCTTCTGGAGCCATTGCTCCTACTCGTATGCCCAATCCTCTGTTTGGATTCATTATATATGATAGGCTGGATGTACCTTCTTGAGCCCTTCCTGCTCATGTGCACAATTATCTATGAATTATTTTAAGGATAAACAATAGGTTGGACCTTCTGTAATCATCGTTTGTCTTGTTTAAATGGGTCATTGTAGAATCCCAGAGAGCGTGGAATGCACTTTTGTTTGTGAAACCGCTGTTTGTAATGTACAGTACTGTGCAAACGTTTGGGTTATTTTCATTTTTGTGGTGCTATTCCTCATTAAACATTTTTGAGATGTTAGAAGTGTGAAATGTAGGTAGAAAAATTTTCTTCACAAGTGTTCAGTTACCCTTATAAAATTTCTGTGAAAGTCAATGTAATTATCACAGTTACCTTTAAGTATGTAAGATAAATTAGGAAATTGAAAATTTTGTTTTTGCTTTGCATATGGCCTAACGCAGGGAAGTGTGAGCCACGGTTTTTCAGGGAACCCTCATTGTAGAAAGTGATCAGTGTGCCTAAATAGTTTACTGAACAAAATTTTGGAGGAGATATTCTAAACAAGCGTTTGAAAATCTATAAAAAAATGTATGGTCTTCCTGGTCTATATTGAGTCCTTCATGTGCTCACTCTGGGGAATTTGTAATGAAGTTGTCAATAAGGGCCTGTTTTTTATTTTCACATTTGTAAATTTATGATATTTCTTGTGGGGCTGACATAATTATTTCAATTTTTATGCTAGTCTTGGTTCCCAGTATGACAAATAGCCCCAATATTATTTGAAAATAGAATTGGATCAGCTCGAAAAGGGTCTATCCATGTGAACTGACGGAAAACGTCGAAATTGACCATTTTCACATGAGAAGGCTCTTATCGGTGCCTATAAATTCCCTTGAGTCCAATCCGATAGAAAATAAATATTTTTTCTAATGATATTGCTTGAAAGTTTCTTCGAGTAATAGTAAACTTTCATGCTAGGTACCATCAGGATTAGGGAACTGATATGACTCGGCTTGCGAATTGGGTTTGGCCAGTGAAAATCTCCACCGGTCAGTCACATTTTGCATTTCAGTCAATAGTTTCGACTAATAAACATGGCAATTAAATTGTTGTTGGTTATATACTCAAATAAATGGGAGTGATTAATCTGACCAAGTATCATTCCCTTATTCCCCTATTAGTGAAAATATCATCCGATGAAATTTCTCCACCGGTCCGTCACATTTCAGAAAGGTGATTTTTCGGTGTAATTCATGTTATTTTCCATAATAAATGCTTTTGATTATATTACTAAGCTTACTGTAGCATTGATGCAGTATTTTATTCAGGTTATTTCTGGACAATTTTGGGTTTTTGACCTTCGAATGACAGTCATCGATGAGCTGACAGTCATTTTAAAACAATGGTTCACATAGCATTATGAAACAATTGTACAAGCTATAAAACCCTGAAACTACAATGTTTTTGTCCTGGACCAATCATTAGAGCTGACTTTGCTGTTGTTTTGTAGCTGAAAACTTGCATGTCAGCACTGACCAAATCAAAAAATCCTACCCTATTTTGAAAATGATGACATTTTGTGATGACCAATCCTTTTTAGGTCAACTCTACCGAGATGACCTAATAAAGCCGGACCAAATGTCTGTCCGTCAACAATTTTTCTTTCCGATCTTGATGACACTTAGTATGTGGGTAGAGGTCGATGAGTGTTGGCCACAACGATATAACTTTTGTCCGGGTTCAAGGTCAGGGTCAAGGTCACGGTCACGTAAGTTATAAAAATCGCCATTTTCAAAACCTATCTAGTCTGCCATTCTACAAGATATTCGGCAACTGTTTATTGATTATGATAGTAAAAAATAATATCTTGTATCTAACCGGACAGATTTTTGAATTTCCGTCCCGTTTGGCCGCCACGTAACCTGGACGATGGCCAAAAAACACCTCCTGGTACAAAGAAAACTTTTTACTTCCGATCTTGATGAAATTTGGTATGTGGGTAGAGAAAAGAGAGAGATTCCATTTTCACATGAGAAGGCTCTTATCGGTGCCTATAAATTCCCTTGAGTCCAATCCGATAGAAAATAAATATTTTTTCTAATGATATTGCTTGAAAGTTTCTTCGAGTAATAGTAAACTTTCATGCTAGGTACCATCAGATTAGGGAACTGATATGACTCGGCTTGCGAATTGGGTTTGGCCAGTGAAAATCTCCACCGGTCAGTCACATTTTGCATTTCAGTCAATAGTTTAGACTAATAACATGGCAATTAAATTGTTGTTGGTTATATACTCAAATACAATGGGAGTGATTAATCTGACCAAGTATCATTCCCTTATTCCCCCTATTAGTGAAAATATCATCCGATGAAAATTTCTCCACGGTCCGTCACATTTTCAGAAAGGTGATTTTTCGGTGTAATTCATGTTATTTTCCATAATAAATGCTTTTGATTATATTACTAAGCTTACTGATAGCATTGATGCAGTATTTTTATTCAGGTTATTTCTGGACAATTTTGGGTTTTTGACCCTTCGAATGACAGTCATCGATGAGCTGACAGTCATTTTAAAACAATGGTTCACATAGCATTATGAAACAATTGTACAAGCTATAAAACCCTGAAACTACAATGTTTTTGTCCTGGACCAATCATTAGAGCTGACTTTGCTGTTGTTTGAGCTGAAAACTTGCATGTCAGCCTGACCAAATCAAAAAATCCTACCCTATTTGAAAATGATGACATTTTGTGATGACCAATCCTTTTTAGGTCAACTCTACCGAGATACCTAATAAAGCCGGACCAAATGTCTGTCCGTCAACAATTTTTCTTTCCGATCTTGATGACACTTAGTATGTGGGTAGAGGTCGATGAGTGTTGCACAACGATATAACTTTTGTCCGGGTTCAAGGTCAGGGTCAAGGTCACGAGGTCACGTAAGTTATAAAAATCGCCATTTTCAAAACCTATCTAGTCTGCCATTCTACAAGATATTCGGCAACTGTTTATTGATTATGATAGTAAAAAATAATATCTTGTATCTAACCGGACAGATTTTTGAATTTCCGTCCCGTTTGGCCGCCACGTAACCTGGACGATGGCCAAAAAACACCTCCTGGTACAAAGAAAACTTTTTACTTCCGATCTTGATGAAATTTGGTATGTGGGTAGAGGTCGATGAGTGATACCCAACGACATATTTTTTCCCGGATTTGAGGTCAGGGTCAAGGTCACGAAAGTTGTTAAAGTCGCCATTTTCAAAACCTATCTCGTCTGTCATTTTAGGAGATATCTGGCAACGGTTCATCGATTATGATAGTAAAAAACATTATAGAGATGACCGTCACCCCCACACGGGGGTAATTTTTTATAAACTTTTTTTTGCAAAATGTTCAGTGAATCTTGGATTTTTTTTATGCTGCAACAACTTCACG
>CM068956.1:104368603-104391415 GCA_035128595.1 Eptatretus atami | reverse complement strand
GCTTCTAAGGGAGCCACCATCTTGGAACTGCTCTCCTGATCTTGCACTCAATGTTGCCAGGTCTAAAATGGGCAAAACATGACTCTTACTCGGACATAACATACATTGTCTACAACTACACACATTACATTCTCAAATTTATATTGCCATTTCAAGGTTACTTCTTGACTGCCCCTTGTATTTATATGAATTACAAGAAACCAAAAAAAAGTTGCAAATGAGTGAACATGCAAAATTGGTTTACATTAGCTTGTTCCCTTGCTTGAAAATCTGAGGGGTTCAGAATGGCCCCAAGGAAGCAAATTTTAACAGAACAGTATGTGAAGATCCAAACTCTGTGAATATCATTGGAATAACTCAAACTTTGTGTGTGTGTGTGTGTGTGTGTGTGTGTGTGTGTTTCGACCTGGAGTTCAAGGCTGGCTTTGAGGGGAAGCACTCAAGTTTCTCCCGAACACCTGGCCCTGAGGCCGCCAACCACAGATAACTCTGCGGTCCTACGGGCTGTTGTTCTTACAAAGCCATAGCCGCCTGACTGATTACCGACCTCGCAGGCTTATGTTTTTTTATGTTTCCACGATACCTTTCTATTGGCACGGCAACGTAACTAGAGGCCGTGCCCTTGGTGACGCACCTGGTGATCTTCTGCCAAGCAGAGCAGATTGGTGCAGCAATGGCTAACAGAGCAAATCAGGTGGGGTACAACTTCCTGTCTAACTATACTTGTATAGTATGTCAGACCAATGAAGGATAAGACAACTGAGAAAGGTTGGAAATTACAACCAGCAATTATTTATTTACACACACAAAAGCAAGCAATCATTTAAAAGTGAATATTTATGGGCGAGAAAGCAGGTCACAAAAGAGCAGATTTAACTAACGAATCATCTTTCTTATACAATCTTATTTAGACTAAAGACACATGGCCATCATTCTATCCTGGACGAAGACAAGAAGAATAACTTGAAAAGAAAAGTAGGGTCGACTCCTTCCCTCACCTCACCCAGTTCAATGGTGCTGCGCCAGTCCAAATTTTCTCGGGAATGGGGGGTGGTGGGGAGGATGGGGGAAGATGGGCAGTGGTGATGTGGTGTGATGGGACATGCAGCCGTGTCTCTGAGGTTTCCAGACCAAGTAGGTGTCCTCTTCGGTGTGTAAGCAGCTCCCCATGAACCAAACTGTGTTCTGGGCTTTTTATTCTGCCTCCTTTGCACTATGGGTTCCCTCCCTCTCTTCACACACTGCATTCTCAGCTCCTCGCCAGGCAAGCTTTGCGGTGTCTTGCATGGAGATTAAGGAGCAGGCCAAATGCACATGCAAAGTACTTGTATACATTACTGCATATAGTGTTTGTCTTGTGTCTTTATTTTCATTCATTAGGCAAAGCTTTTGAGCTGTCTCTTCTGGTTTCAATCTTGACATATGCACCCTGAGATTGATAACCTTCATCACAGCAATGCTGAAATATCCATTCTGGACGATTTACTGTTTCATGTGAATTATTACTTTGAAAATAGCTGGATATTTGTAATGAGCTTCTGGTTTCCAAGAGAAGTTCCTTCACTGCATGAAACTCCATTTAGTGCGGTTACCAGGTATTTAGCTGCTCCATCATAGAACCAACCAGCATATCTTGATGTTTATGTGAGTGATCCTATTTGTTGTTGGTCTTGCAGTCCATAAGTAGTATTGTGACCATTGAGAAGGAAAGCTTTCAAATTGCAAAATTGATGACTGCAGGTTACAGGTTTTGGAGAGTGGCCAAAAATCCAGATTGAAGGCTCGTTGCGGTCTTCTTTGTGCAAGTCTTCCACAACACAAACAATATTGAGATGAATGTCACAAAAGCAAAGGGTCACGGGAAGGATGGGTGGGGTGCGGAAGCACTTTGGAATAGAAAATGGGTGCACCAGAGGTTGCAGCAAACTCTGTGGTTCATAAAGCCCTGGATCGACTTTGACAAAATGCTAAAGTATCTCCTGTGTCCCAAGTACAATTTCTGCATTAACTTCTGTGGTGCTTTTCCAGGGCAAAGTGCAGCTCCTGTTAAAACAACCCTGCCTATAGCCTTGTACATGGACCTCAATGCGGTGACCCAGGTGTGCCATGCCATTCACAACCTCATGCTGACCAAGCATGTTGGAGGGTTTGCTGCACAGTGGGAAGGGTACTTTCCACCAAGGGGTTTTGGGAGTTTATCCTGATCCCGTCATCTTTCAACACATCGCCAGCAGTGTTGGCGCGCATGTTGACTCGACGAGCAATTTTTTTTTTATGGTGTGTAGGCTATTCTCATCCCATGCAAAGACTGCATTTTGGTTGAATTTACAGTGTATTTGCAGCATCTGCAGAGACAAAGGACTTGCCAAGCCATTGCAACGCTGAGAAGGCACAGATCTCTCGGGAAGACTGTGCATGCTGCGACCGAATAAATAATAGATCAGGTAAATTGACAGCCATGTGCCTCTAAAAGCAATAATCCTCTACCATCGATCGGATTACGGGTCCCGAGTTCTGAGCGTGGCAGGCTGCCTGCTAATAGGGCCTCATTACGAGACGCGATTTGTAGGGAGGATAGTGTGCCAGAAAGGTGGCACCTAGTTCTGCCGTTGCTAGTGTCGGGACCAATTTCAGACGTATGATTGTTTTGATCTGATTTTTTTTCCTGAAGTGAGTTTCCTGGATTATAAGGGAAGATTGTGAGCTGCGTTATGTCACGTGGTGACACATGGTGTAAGTGCTTCTCCTCCAAGTGGTCCTCTGTGCTGTCTGAATTTGTGATGACTGCAAGCACCCTTGCCAGTGAAGTGAGTCTGGCTCCGGTTCCTGGAGTTCGTGGCCATGGTCCCCAGTACTTCTTGGTGAGCGGAACATGAAGGGAGATTTCATAAATCCTCCAATCGGTTTCATGTGGTCTCTGTCCTCTGAAAGCTGCATGCAGACTGTTTTGGGTGTACATTCATAAAACTGTACCCTAGTACCATAGTGAGCCACACTTGAACCCAAAGCATATTATAATGTAGCATCAGCATCATTGTACAGTCATTATCATTGTTGTGGCTTCTCTTGATGTCTGAATACAATTGTTTTGATCTGTTAAATTACAGATTGAAAACTCCTTTTTTTTTTAGTTGCCATGGATTCCCCCTCCCCCAACCCACCTCCATCCCCGTGCAAGCTGGCTGTCTGCCCAGAAGCACTTCTATGACTTATGTTGTAGTTGTAAAGCAAATGGTGCAATGAGTGAGACTTCAAATATTGTTGTAATCATGGTTAACTTTTTACCAGTGGTACGTTATGAATAGCAAGCAGTGCATTCTTCAATACCAACAGATTTGGTGTTGGGCAATAAGCCATCTATCCTGACTGCTGAACATGAGATGATAAAAGCTTCGCTTTGGCTGTCTTTGTTACCTCCGCCACCTATGGTGGATGGAGGTTGTTTTCACCCTCGTTTGTCGTGTTACTTGCGAAAATCGAAGATTTTTTTCAAGTATATTGGTTGGTCGTACGCGTTTGGCTGCCTGCTCACCTGTCTGTCTCTGTCTCTGTCCATCAATTGCCTACAGGTCAGTTTTTCATCCATCTTCACCACCTTGTAGAGTTGGTCATAAGCAAGAAGCTTATTGATTTTGAGGTGAAAAGGTCAACATAGGCCAAAGGTCAACAATGTAGGTGAAATTTCTAAAATCCTCAGTTTTCATCTGATTGATTTGAAATTTGAAGATTATTTGCATATTTTGTCATTGAGTTCAACCACCAATTATTTTTTTTAGGTCAAATTTGTTTTCAGGATTTCACAAGTATCGCACGATGCACGATGCCTTTCTTGTTTGTTTTTCTGGCTGAACAGGATATCTCAAAAAGTTATGGACTGGTTTGGACAAAATTTGGTGAACAGGTTGGATGTGTGACAAGGACTAATTGATTCGACTTTGGTGAAGATCCAGATCCAGACACTAGAACTTTTAAAGTGATTCTTCACCATTGAGAGATGGGATCCAAAAACGATATAGAGCACAATATTTCAAAAAGTTGCGGACGGATTATGACAATTTGGTGGATGAGTTTGGTAAGTGACTAGAACAAGTTGATTACATTTTCCTGAAGGTACGGATGCAGATCTAGCCTATCAATGGGATACAAAACGTAAACTCTTTAACCTGGTGGAAGTATTCACTCTACCGAGTGCCATTCTGGTTCACTTTGTGTTTACTGGGCAGTGAGGAAACCTTTGCTTAACGATCCATAAAAAGGTGATTCGGTTACATTGCAATGGCATGGTTGCCTAATAGCGGAATGGGAGGAATGGAAGTTGTGTGTGGTGCTCGGTGGTCTTGTGATTACTCGTAATTCATCAAGCCATTGGAATATGCACAAGGATAGTGGGTTATTATATGGAATGGCATAGTAGATCATTGATGAACAGGTCGTATCCCAGGTCTTGATCGAGTCGATATGGCCTTTGCTCATATGAATTGACCTGATCTAGAATATTGTTCAGTTTTTGTCACCACATCTGTGGAAGGACATAGCTGCCGTAGAGAGGGTGCAGTACAGGGCTACTAGATTGATTCCAGGCTGAACTAGACGAGGCCTTGAGCGGCTGAAGGAGACGTGATTTTATACATTGTAAAGTAGGTGATAATGAGGGGATTTCATTGAGATGTTTGAGATTAAGAAGGGTGGAGATTTCCAGCAGAGTGGACAGTGTTGGTTCCACAGGGGCAACAGCTTGAGAGTAAAGAAGGTGAGGGTTTGGACCGTTTTAAGGCATGGGTCTTTCATTCGGAGAGTGGTTAATGCATGAAAAGTTAGTGGCAGTGAAGGGGGTAGATAAGTTTAAATTGGAATTGGATAGGTACCTGGAGGCATTGCAGATAGAGGGGTTGGGGATATTGGCAGGACTTGTAGGGTAGCTTGTGTTGTGTGGATGTTTGATGGATACTGGAGTCAGTGCATCGCAGGCTTGATGGGTGTGATGTCTTCCACCCCCCCCCCCTTTAAAAATTGGGCATCATGTATGTACTTTAGTACCAAATATTTTTTATTAGGCGCACACAATGGTGCAGAGGTGGGGTACTTTCATTTTGAGCTGTCTGGTGTGGGTTCAATTCCCGACCTCACGATAAAACTTGCAGATTGGTGCTTTGTATAAATGACGCATCATTGTGTACATCATTTCTGTGATTGATGTTAAGTTTGGTATCTGGTCTGCTAGCATTACCTGCTGGAGCTTAAACATACCACGGTGTCTTTCATGATGGGAAGGTGAGTTGCTCTTTATGCCTGCCCAAATTGCCTTCAGTCAAACATCAGACCTGACCAGCCTCTGTGGAAAAACTTTGGACAAAATGTTCTCTGGCTGTGACCCCACAAGGAGGTGGAAATAATTGGGGCCATTATAGAAATAGGCACATGCTTTAAAATATTTTGCACTGGAATGTTTGTTTGTACTGATGGCAGGTGTTTTGTAACTACTTGCGAGGAATGTTGAGCATGCAAATGTAATTGCTTTGGTTTTTGAGTAAAATCTAACCAAACGGTGCCCTCTTCGTTGGTGTCACCACAATGCACAACATGCCATCTTTTGAAGAGTGTGTTAAGCCAGTTGTCTTATCTGTAGTTGTGAACATAGAACCTCTCAAAGTGAATAAATCACAAAAGTTTGTTTGGACTGGTAGGAAGTTTATGTTGACTTTCTCATTAAAAAAAAATAATAATAAAAAGTTTCATAAATTGAAGGATAAATGTATCTCTTGCTTTTTGCTCTGGAGGAACTTCTACATATATTACATGTAGGACAATGGCATTAGTCATCATCACTGTTACTCTTACTTGGATTACAAGGTCACGAGTAAACAAAGACCAAACGCATGTATGGGATTTGAACTTGTATTCTCTGCATCATGAGCATTGGATTCGGAGGAGAATACCAAAAGATGAACCCTCAATTTGAAATTGAATACAAGATAATTTTTCTGTGAAGGAAATGAAGCAAGCAGTTCTGACGAGTAGGTTAATGGGAATGTGATTGGTTGTGTTACCTGATTATGTTTGTCTGATTAAAATGTTTCACTTTTGTTCCAAGGTCATTGCAAACCGATTGGCTCAAATGTGCTAATTGTCCAAGAGTGATCAAAGTGTGAACAATCTCAGCAAATCGATGATTGTTGTATGGGGGGTGCTGTTGGGCAGTCGGGCTGTGGGCAGTGAGGTGGGGGGGGGGGTGCCAGCTGGTTGAGGGGGTGCGAATGGCCTGTGGGGGGCACCATCAGGTGGACAAGCTGCGAGGCACGGGGGTGCCGTTCTGGGAGGGGGAACTGCGGAGGGCGTACTCGACAGACGAGTTGTCTGACGGGTTGCGGAGGCTATGCCTGCTGGGTGGACGGGCTTTTTGAGGGGGGGGGGTTGCTGGGAGGATGGGCTGGGAGCTGCCTTGGGCAGGGGTAGGCGCTTGCTGTGTGGCCTTGTTGCCGGGGTGGGGGGCGGAGGGGGGTGCTTGCCGGCCGGGTAGATGTTTTGCAGGTGCTTACTGACCGTGCTGCCCCCTTTTGTTGTTCACAGATGTTCTGCTCTTTGCTCTGTTTGCTTGGCTAAAGTCATTTTGAACCCCAAAATGTCCCATTTGTCTTGGTTACCTTCGCCTTGTTCCTAGCAGGGCACGTATAAAGTGCAGTTTTCCTCCTGAGAGCAATAACAGTGAAGGTCTGCAGCTTTCCTCGCTTCCTGTCTGATGCTAAGGGCTCTTTGTCTGTTTGTTTGCATTTGTCTCATGAATATGTCAAAAAAAAATTTTTTGCCAGCTTTGTTCTTGTGTACTGGTTTCAGTCTGGCTTAAAATTGTGCTAATAGGGAAAGCATATATTCTGGAACACAAGGTCAGCATGGTCAAATTGTTTTTGCATTTTGTTTCTCATTGAGATGCTGATGTATGGAGATAATTTGGGTTTTTATTGTCACTAATTAATAGATATGTCATAATCTCGTTGGAGTAAAAACATAATGGATGGCCGAACTGCTTGAGTTTTGTCGCACAGCATCCTCTACTGCTGTTTTGGTATATAACCCTCTCGATTGGTTTTATTTTCAATTTGCTTCATTTTTATTCCATTCCAAACTCGAAAGCTTATGGATGCAGAAGCAGTCGTAAGTAATCTGACACCGTAAGAGCATATAACACTGTGGTTTGTTAGAGTGTATCTCCATTTTGTGATCTTTGTTCATTTTTCTCACCCCCTTTCTGCACACTTGCGGACCTCTCATTCCCTTGCATGCAGGTGAGAAACCGTACAAATGCTCATGGGATGGCTGCGAGTGGCGTTTTGCACGCTCAGATGAGCTAACGCGGCACTATCGCAAGCACACCGGTGCTAAGCCGTTCAAGTGTGCCCACTGTGACAGGTAAATGTGATACTGTTTGTGTACTTTCACCCCCACCCACCCCCCACCGCTCCAATCCTGACTGCTTTAGAAAGTTGTTCCCTTCCCCTCCTCCTTAGTCCTGTCTTTGCACCTTTCCTTGTCTTCCTCCTCCTCCAACTTATTCTTTCAACTTCTTCTGCTACTGACTTGTCACACTGAAATACCTCCAAGCAGTTTTATCTTCTTAATATAGATATGTGTGTATATAATATCCGATGCAGATTTTGAGTTGAGGACCTGCTTCAATGACAGTGAGAGGTGAATCCATCAACAACTAGAACAGCACTCTGGAGGGGGCATACCTCCCTCTGCCAGGCTGAACAGTTTACATTTTGTATCCCACTGATAGGCTGGATCTGGATCCGAACCTGAACCAAAATCGAATCGGCTTGTTATTGTCACCTAACCAACTCTTCCACAACTTTATGAAATATTGTGCTATATATCGTTTTTATCCCCATCACTCGATGGTGAAGAATCACTTGAAAAGGATTCTCGTATCTGGATCTGGATCTTAACCCAAATCTAATCATTTTGTCCTTGTCACACACCCAACCTGTCCACCAAATTTTGTCTGAAGCTATCCATAACTTTTTTTAGATATCTTGTTCACAAACAGACAGGGGTGAAAACATGACCCGTGTCCGCCTACGGTGGCTGAGGAAATAAGGCAGAAACGGAACAAGTGGAAATGAGTTGACAAAATTGGCAGGGAGCAAATGCACAATGTGCTGAGCATAAGAAATGCACAGCCCAGACAACTGAACAGAGTATGAATACATTAAGATAAACTGGTGTAAAGGCAAATTCGTGAAAGCAGGTAACGATGGGAAACGTGAGCAGATGAAAGGCTGTAGGTGGAATGGTGATAAGTCTGCAAAGATAAAGGTCATGCGTAAGAATGGAGAACACTGACGGTGGGTCACAATGTTGAAGTAAAGGTTATATTGACTGGAGAAGAGATGAAAAAGTAGATGTGTGTGTGTGCGTGTGCGTGCGTGCGTGCGTGCAGTGATATGTTCTCTGTTGGAGTATCACGTGCCTCCTAGTCCTGATCGTGGATGGAAGGAAGGAAAGGCTGAAATGACAGGAAGGGCACTGAGCTATAAGTCAGGAGAAGACTGCTAGACTACCAATTTATCAATTGTGAGAGAAGACAACTGCCTTCCCTTTGCTTCGGTCTCTTGTTGTCTTGCTGAGCAATAAAAATTGCCCTCCAGGTCTTTGCATTCCAATGCATCCAGAGATTCAGATCATAAGTGGCACCATCACCCACAGGAGAGCTGTACTCTATTTTTGCTGAAGATGGTCTTTGCGAAAATAATCCCAAAGTACTGCTTTGCCTCGGAAGCCAGATTATATGTGTGGTCGTCTTCAGGAAGAACCTCAGTCTTGACCATTTTCCACCAGAATTTTGAATGTGGAGAAAGGATTGAAAGGTGTGATCTCAGCTGAGCCAGATGATGATTGTAGCTTTGTTTGTATATAAGAATATATGTGCACAAACTATGGAGGTCTTACAGAATGATTACAGGTTTCCACTGGTAGGATTGGCATCTAAAGCACAGAGATGCTTGCTCGTTATTACCTTGTCACAAGGTTCTGGATGAGATGTCACAATCTTCTTGTATGCCTTGGAGAGAAGACTGTTTGTGAATGAATGAATTACTTGTGTTTGAGGGAAAGTAAAGAGCGCCATATGCTGTTTCGTAAAGAGTTCCGAGTGCTGTCAGTGTCTATAGTTGAGGAGATTAATCCAAGTTTGTGAAAAATATCAAACTGTAGACCAAGCAATTCTGCATTGAGGTTGCCTCATCGTTGTCAGCTTCCATGAGAAGCGCAACTCATTTCAACAGAAAGATGAGGAGCAAGATGTATGTTGTCGAGTAAATTTGGCATTGCTAGATGCTAGATCCAGAAAGCAGAGATTCAGGTTGGAAAGAGCTTCAGAGAGAAATTGGGTGACATTTACTTTCTTGAAAGAAGCTTTCTCTACTCTGTGATGTATTGTAATTGTTCGACCAATCCTGAGATGTTTACCATGGTGGTAGAAAAACTTTAACAAAACTTCCTTTCCCATCCCTTCTGTTTAATCCTGTCCATTCAGTGCGAGCCCTCCTACCTCTTCCTTTCCATTCCTTTCATGCCCCCTCCTTCATCCTTTCCATTTCTCACCTTTGCCGCCTGAATATTCTGTCCAACTTGGTCTTCCCCCACACCCCTTATTCCTTACCCACTGCTCCTGTCATTTGACATGTTCATTTTCTGCCAACTTACCCATCTCACTTCCCTCAGTTCCTGTCTTTGTCTGTCTGTCTGTGATGATTATGCCTCTTGACGAAGTCGCCAGAGGCATTATGTTTTTGGGGTTGTCCGTCCGTGATATGTTTGTTACTGTGACAATTTAAGAACAGCTGAAGGGATCTAAGTCAAACTTGTGCAAGTATGTATAATGATGCAAAGATGAACTGATTGGATTAAGAGGTCAAAAGTCAGAGGTCCCTTGAGGTAAAAATTCTGTTACCGAGTTAACTTGTGAACCCGTGATGGGATTTTTGACCAAACTTAGTGCAAGTATATATTATGATGCAACGATTAACTGATTCGATTTTAGTGTTGAAGGTCAGGTCAGGGGAAAATGTGATGCTTGAGAACAGCTGAAGGGATTTAAATCAAACTCGGTACAACTATGTATAAATCTGTTGACGTCGCAACGTCTAAGAGTGCCATTCTAGTTGACATTATAAAGGGAATTTTGGGGGGGGGGACTTGGTTATATTGTGGGCGGGCGTGTGCGTGCCTGTATCCGGCTACTCGGAGGCTTGGGTTGGAGGATCGCTTGATGACGGGAGCTCTGTGCTGGGCCACGCTATGAGAGGGTGTAGGGCAGCCTGGAATCATGGTGAAACCCAATCCTTATCCCTGTGTCGTAAGAGGCGACCAGGGTTGCTCAGGAAGGGCATCCGGCGTAAAACCTATGCCAAATCAGTATGCGGATAATAACAGATTCCGCTGTGGCGACCCTAACGGGAGCAGCCGAAAGACGAACAACAACAACTTGGTTATATTGTGTGTTGATTTGCAGACTTAGTTATATTCGAAGCATGAACAATGAATGAAAAAACAAATCAGAAAAACAACCTTAAAAAATAAAAAAATAAAATAAAAGATGCGACGCATTGAGCTTCTTGAATACGTGAAATTTCCTGAGGCTTTCAGCAGGAGTTTTTTATTTGGTTTGTTTTTTTACATGGTCTAGGCTTGTGGAACAGCTAGGACACAACACATCTGGATGCCACATAACAAAGGGAACAGCAGGAGAAAGGGGAAACGCCAACAGCAAGACGGAGGGAGAAAGTAGACTGACAATCAAGGGATGCAGGTAACGATGGTTTGGGGAGAACGTTGGCGTAGGCTAGATGCATACATAGGCAAAATTTTGGGAGTGGTGGGGGTGATTTAACGGGTGTAGAAAAGATCATGGCTTTGGATGACTTGAGATGGTGGTGAACAGCTGTCTTGAAGACTGGGAGGAAAGAATGTGAAAGAGCATCCTCTGCTGTTTCTCATTTCTCAGCAACCTCTGCTGAGTTGTTGGTTAATTGGTCACATAGCTAACCCGTCCTAATTGTCGGCAACAGGAAAAGCCCAGATGGCTCCCTGAGGATCCGAGTAGGTTTCTGGAGTTGACAGCAGGTGCTTTGTGTTTTCGACTTGATCTGGCATGCCCTTGATGGCAAGGATAAATCGGCTTCACTTCTTGGTTGGCTTTTGTTACCTGCACTGATCTCTGCATGGTAATTGGATAGCGTGTAGCCAAATTGACTGCGCAAAGAAAACAAACGAACAATGTGCCACCATGTTTCTACTCCTCTTGTATCGCTGACTTCCATTCCTCCAACACTCCTACTCCCCTTTCTTTATCTTATCAACTCAAGTAGCCAACAATGCCAGAACACCTCTGGCTGGACAACCAGCCAGCTGTATTGACTGTTTTTCAGATTCGGTTTGGCATTGTTGGCTACCTGGAATACCTCTACCCCTCCCCTACACCCTGCTCCCCCAGGCAATTTTAATTTGATCATTGAGCATTTCCTAAACTTGCTCAGCAATTGTGAAACTCAATCACTTTATCCATTGCATCGCTGCCTTGGTGAATTTTAGATCCCTTGAAAACCATTTGTTGTTTAATTAAAGCTCTTCATAAACTTTCTCACTATATTATTCCTATTGTGAGTCGCTTTGGGATATTTAAATGTACAAGCACGATTTAAAAAAAACAAAGAAAACAATCATTCATTCAGTTTTGTTTTCTCAATTTGGCCCACAACCCTTGCATTGGTGTAATACATGGGCCCCCGTGGATCATCACCATTTACGCTTGGGAATGAGCATAAGGAGAGTGCAATTCCAGAACTCAAACTTCCATTGGTATATAAAGATTGGTGATTGCCTATCAAAAGGCTTCTGCATCCTGATTTACCTTTGCTTGGTGGAGTGCATGATGGGTTCCTTTCCCAGAGATTTGGAAGGGGGGGGGGGGGTATAATTTCTCCAAAAATCGTTTCTAATAACCCTGATCTGCTTTTAATATTTTAAATACCGTTGTATATTTGTAGGATGAGCAGATACAAGGAAATTGCGGCTCAAAAAAAAACGATGTTTTACACGTCGTGTCTGTCATTGCCTTTAATTTTGGAATTCTTGAATTTTCTCGTTTCACAGAAAAAATGATTGCGTATTCTTTGATAAGGTGCATTATTGCATATAGTACAATGCTATTGTATATATTGTTGTGAATAAGTGGCGATTGGTTTAATCTGAATTTTGCTTTATGGGTGGCATCTGCAGAACGGAATTAAATGTTCCTCTAGTACGACGAGTATACTACAACTATCCCAATTATTCCCACTTTGTGGGCTTGACCTGGAGAGAGTTTGCCCATCTTTCAGGAACTTTCTGGTAAGGCTTAATGTTTGATTGCAGGTGATTTTTGACAAAATTTGTAATTTGTTCAGGGTGTCAGAGATGACTCGCATACTCTTCACGAAGGACTCCGTGGAATCTTTTTGCATCCACGAACTAATGCTGGCAGACGGGACCCCCAGTTATGCGTCTATCCATGGGACGGCACATACATTGATGCCTCGCCCTGCTTACAAAATACTATAAACGGATGACCGTTTATAGATGGGTTGGGATTCAGACCCAGGCTATACACCTCAGAGGCGGGTGTGCATATCTCGAGGAGTCTGGGCTATCCTATCAGCTCGGCAATATGCAGAAATAACTGTGGCAAATCAAAGAAGGAATTCACTGGTGGTCAAAAGACATTGTCCTCGGACATCGTCCTCTTGAAATCATTCAGGTCGTGTTCCATCAAATGTTCCAGTTATGATGAAACCAGTAAATCTGAAGTGCTTATTGGAGGGAGGGGGATGAGATAATTTTGAGAAAACAGGCCTTGAAACGCTTTTTTTTTAAAAAGGAAGAAGCCACCAATTTCTGCATCATTTTAAACAGAAATGGAAAATTTATTCTTCAATTTATTCCAATTCAGAAATTACACATTTGAATGATTTAAACTATTTGAGTGGATCAAGAATGCTTTCCTTCTCCAATTTTGCAAAGTTGTTTCCATTGACGTAGGTACTCTAATGGTTGCAATTGCACACCTTGCATTGGCACCAAAACTTTCCTGTGACCTGTAGTTCTTTATCTTGTGCTGTCAACATTTAATTGCCAACTGTGATTATAATTACCCTCGCCGAAGGAGAGGGTATTGCATTTGGGTCTGTTTGTCTGTCTTGTTACTTACGAAATCTAAAGATTTCGTAAGTATATTGATGACTTCCGTCCTCTGTTTGTGTGTTTGTGTGTTTGTTTGTAGGCACGATAACTCGAGAACGGAAGAAGCTACCAATGTCAAATTACACCACGTGATTCAGGAGGGTGATGGCTAGCGCTGATTAGATTTTGGTCAAAATCGGTCAAAGGTCAAGGTCACAGTGAGGTCAAACATAATTCCGTAAATTCATGTGGAGAAATGGAGTATTTTTGCTTCGGTCGACGTTACGAGTTCGTTTTAACTTCGATTTTAAGTTTGGCTTCGGTTTTTGCGATCGCTTAGGACGCTTAACACTCGGCTGTCGAAATTCTGGTAAAAATCGGATGTTTTGGAGACGTTTTAAGATTGTATAAAAAATATTTCACTCGCCGCGTCACGGCTCGTCACGTGGTGCAGCGCGCTCGAGCAGACGCGTCGTTGAGTCACGTAAAGGTTTTTCGTGTGCGCGCTGACGGTGTTTTCGATAAAGATGGTGTTTAAAAGTCATTTTTTATCCCAATAAAGGTTATCGTCGCATGCCTGACTCGCTAAGCCGTCGGATTATGTAAAGATTGTTGGTGTATGGCCGAATATTACGGTTTTGTGACTTTGATAAAATAATATTAAATAATTGCGTGGAGAAATGGAGATTTTTGCTTCGGTCGACGTTACGATTTTTGATGGTTTGGTACAGAATCATCGTAGAAACTTCTGGTTTGCGTCGCTACCTTCTCTAGAGACAGCTTTTATTAGACAAGGTCAGAGGTCAAGTTGACGAATTCGTAAGTACCAGTCTATGACTGCTTGTTTGTTTGTTTGTCTGCACAGAACTTTAATGTTTTTCTCGCAACCGCTTGTCGGATTGAGCCAAAATTTTCACCGTAGGAGTGACTAATCGTGTAGAATGTTTTAATGATAAGTATGACGTCATCGGTCACGTGGTGTGGCAGCCATGTTGGAAAAACGGAAAAACTTTGGACCTCTGTCTCAAACCGCACCAAGGAAAAAATTGAAACTTGGCACACGGCAAGTACTCATGGGGAATAATTGCGATTTGTAAAAGAAATTATTTTTTTATGACATCATAGATGCCTTCATTATGACGTCATAATTGCATATGTAGAACGCTACATCTGATCAGTATGAAAATTTTTGAGTCATCTAGGGATAAAATGGTCCGTAGAAAAAAAAAATTGATGATCGGTCACATGATTCGGCAGCCATATTGTTTTGAAAAAATTAACCCTTCAAAAATCTTCGTCATTGAAGTGGCTGAAGATATCGAGGCAAAACTTTACACGTATGACCGCCTCTTCATGAGGAACAAAAGGTTTGTACATATGATGTCATTGGTCACGCTGTTTGGCAGCCATATCGGATTTATCCTAAAACCTATTAAATAACCTTCTCCAGAGTGGCTGGACAGATCAAGAGGCAACTTCACACACATTATCCCCAAGGCTTGGAGCTACCAGGGTATTCACTAATAATTGATGTCACTTGGTTCTGCAGCCATATTGGATTGAGCGAAAATCTTTAAAAGTTCTTCTCTTGAACCGCTTCATCAATTGATGTGAAACTTCACAATTATGATCCGGTGGTGATGGGGAATATATGTTTTAAATTTCAACCTGATCAGATGCATGGTGTGGCAGCCATAAAAAAATTTTTTTTTTTAATTTCTTGGTCTTTTTGGTTCAAATTTTTTTTTGAATAAGGCTAACTTGGCTGTGCCTGGATAGGTTTGAGGGTAGAGGAGCAGCAGCTGAAACACAAATCCTATCCAGGTTCCTCCTGATGACTCCATCTCTGCTTTTTGTTTGTTAATTATGTAACAGACCAGTACACAAACACCACACAAAAGTCCGCTGGCGAGGGTCTGCAATCTCTGATTGCCTTTTTATTTGTCATTTTGAAAGTCGCGTGTGTGCTATTTGTTATTGCCACATCTCGTGAGGGCTTGGACATATTGTGTGTGTGTGTGTGTGTGTGTGCGTATATTATATATATTATATATAATATATATATATATATTATATAATATATATATATATATATATATATATATTATATATATATACTGTATATAGTCACACACACACACACACATTTTTTTTAATGTCTATTCCTCACAAATTAATTTATTTATGTACAGTAACGGCTATATTCGTAAAACATTTTTAATTACCTTTGGTGGGTGGAGGTTATGTTTTCACTCCTTTTGTTTGTCTGTCTGTCTGAACAGGAAAACTAAAAAAGCTACAGATTGATTCGGATGAAATTTGCTGAACATATTGGGTGTATGACAGGACAAATCGATTCGATTTTGGTGAAGATCTAAAATGAGAATTTTTTTTTTTTTTTAAATTTCCAAGTGATTCGTCACCATTGAGAGATGGAGCCAAAAACGATATATAAACAATTTCAAAAAATAGTGAGGCGATTAAGGCAAAACTTGGTGGATGAGTTGGGTATGTGCCAAGAACAAGTAGATTAGATTTTGGTGTGTGACAAGGATGAATAGGCCGGATCTGCATCCAGACCAATTAGTGGGATACAAAACGTAAACTGTTCAGCCTGACACAGGTATGTGCTCTACCGAATGCCGTTCTAGTTTCAAGGATTGCTGTAAATAATGTTAATTTCATATAAATAATATTAATTCCACAACATCCTATATTTAATTTATTTTATTTTAATTTTAAAACTCAAAATGATTATCTCACCTCAAGTCAGACCCTTAACCTGTAAGCAATTGATTGAATTGATTTCCCAATTCCCAACTGCCCGGATCAGCTGGGCATTGTTCAAGGATGGCGACACACACACACACACATACACATACACACACGCAGAACCATATGGGGGGCAGTGGATCAACAGCCAAAATGGGACAACGAAGTGATGTACCACAGCCCAAGAAAAGTGAGAATGGGGTCTCAGCAGGGTAACATTTAAACGGCAGAATAAATGTTTTTCATGTAGAAATGGCAGCAGCAGCTGGAGTAGAACTGATAAAGGCTTTGTAACGGTGTCCTTATGGAGGAGCTGGGAATGATGCCCTGAGGAAAGCGGTCATGTATCTTTTACTGCCTGACTATGACAAGCAATACAATAGGAAAAGCACTCAGTACAAGCAATCCTAAAATTACATGGACAGAACCCATTATGGAGACTCAATAACAGAACATACCTGTCAAGGCGTCCATGTTCCCCAGGGGTAAACCCTTCGGAATGGGTGGGCTGAGGGGGAGGGGGAGTTGGCCAGCTTGTGTGTGTGCTTCACTTGTCTACCTCTTGCCATTTGCAATAATTCTGGGTTTAAAAAAAGAACTGTGGCGTTTTCATGCGAGAATAAGGTTTGTTACACACACCGCCTGTCATGAGTTTATTCCCTTGGATAACTCTACTCTATTGGTCTTTTTATTCCCATTTTCTGGATGGCTGGACAGATTGGTCTTTGTGGTGAAATGGAACAGAATTGGCTGTTGTTTGACTGCAGGGAGTGGGGGGCATTATCCTTTGAGTTTTGACAATCCTTTGTTATGTTTTGTTGATGAAATTATCATTTTAAAAGGAATCTTTCAGTTTTCTTCCAGCCAGGAAGGGTGAGTTTTTGTGTTCAAATCTCCTTTTAGATGAAAACATTTGCTAATTCTATCACTTAATTTTCTTGCTTGTGACTTGATCAATACTTCTGGATAGTGCTGTTCTCTTGTTGGAATATGCAACGTAATTCTACTAGAGTTGGAAGAAGTTGAGGTGCGAGAGTTAGTAAGGGTGGGGAGAGAGAGAGACAGAGATGCTCATTGTCGCTCTGTGTATCGATCTAACCATATTCATTGGGCGGAATCGACAAAACAAAACAAAAAAAACTATCTTACAAAGCAATCTTCATTTGTTTGTTACCAGCCGACTAGATGCCTGCAACAGTCTGTTTTATGGTTTGCCACATTGTGATGTTCATCAGCTTCAATGGTTACAAAACACGAGCATCGTCAAATTTCCAAGAAGCTAACATATCTTGAGAATGTTCCAAGAAGAATTGTATTCGTGATCGGAGCCCTAAGTTCATCCCAAGAATGGTTTTGATGAGTAAATGGCAGTTTTACCTTCCCCCATAAAATGTCATCCAATGGGGACAGGTCAGGTGAGAGAGGTGGCCCAGCAATTGGTCCACATCTACCGATCAACTTTGCTGGGAATACATCATTCATTCAAGAACCATTGCACATTCAAAGTATATTGGCAAGGAGTGTCGTCTTGCTGGTCCAAGGTGATTGTGTGAAAGATTTAATTGTCGTAGTCCGGGAACAGAAATTCTACAACATTGTAAAGTAACGTTCACCATTGACTGTTGCTTCCAAAAAAACAAAGGACCAATGATACATAACTCCCTGAGAGAACACCAGACATTGATTTTTGGTGCGTCTCTTTAATGTTGCCAGACTTCCTGAGGGGTTTTTTTTTTGTGCCTCAAATGCAGTTATTGTGGTGGTTGACTTTACCACTAATATACAAGTTTCCTCATCAGAAAATGTCCACATGTCAAGAAACCCAGGGAAAATGTGGATGTCACAACAGAAATAACAACAACATTAACAGGAGCAAGAATTGCTTTGTAATACATGTCCCCTTCCGATGTGATATTTTTAAAGTCCAAAAAGGGCATAAACTGAAAAATTGATGAAACACCCTGAGAGTCGAACTTGTTTTGTAACTTATCATAATCAAGCCCTGTACCAGGTTTCAGTTTAATGTTTAAGGGTATGAGAAAAAGCCTGAAAAACCACAAGTGGAACGGACAGACAGAGAGCAAACCCAGAGTCTCCTCTGGTGAGACTACGAGGGGACTAATAACTGGAGTTCATAGAACACCTTACCACACGCAGTGTTCAAGTATATAATTCGACACAGTTAAAATATAATAATGATTTTTATAAGGAGGTATAAAAATTTTTTTCCAGAAGTTCCCACCGTTGATGCAGTCTTACACACCACCTTATATAACGTGTCCAATTACTGCAAAAGTGGATTTTTTTTTTTTTTTGGAAGTGATAAGGTGATTTGTGTTCTATATTGTTCAAGTATGTAATTAAATTGAAATAAAATAAAGATTGTAAAGGTCATTAAAAAAAAAGAATTCTGGAAGTTTACCACTGTTGACGCAGTGTCTATACACCAACCTATCTAACACATGCCATTAGATTTTGTGTCTGTCTGTGTTCTTTATGACGTCCTTAGCAACAGTAGTTTCCTGTTTCGAAGATTTTCAATTTTGTTTGACTGCAAGATAAGCAGGCAGAGTAGGAATATTATCTCGCTCCTCCTCTGCGCTGTCTGATCAGGCCAAATTCAGAGCCAAAGTACTACTAAACTACAGGTTCGTTTTCCAATTCGTGTTCAGAATGTAACATTTAATTGAAATCAAGTTGCTCCTCGATCATAAACTGACGTTTGTGGATTGATTGACGGACAGAATTGAATCAATTGCTTAACCCCGCTTTTCGCCTCGTGTGCGCTCGGTAACACCAACATCAACAAAACTTGAATTATGCTTTATGGCATTTACAGTTTTTCTGGAATGTTTATTGTACATCAAAAGTTCAAAGTTGCATAAGGACGTTGTGGACACCAGGTGCATAATATATTAGTGTTCTAAAGAACGGGTATGTTTTCTAATTTTATTTTAATTTGATTTAATTGGCCTTGGATGCCATAGGCAGAGAGTTTGGAGAGAGAGCAAGGTGGGATGCCAGACTGTATTAAATGCTCAAGCTATGTCTGACCTTAAGGGCCTCCATTCATTGTTGGGAGAGCAGAAGCAGCATGTCCACGGTAGTGACCTGGTCTGAATCAAAATTGATTATCTGAGATCAGGGTGTTGGAGAAAAGGAAGAATTCTGATGTCATATGTGATGATGGATTCCATGACCTTGCTAATTTTTGGAAGCTGATAGGTCTGTAGTAAAGGGAGTCAGTTTTTACACTTTGCTTGGGTAATGTGGTGATTTTGGCTGACTTCCCAGCAGTTGTAAGATGACCTAGGGCAAATAATATGGTGAACAGAACAGAAAGAGGATGTGAAAGAGCTACTGAGCAGGTTTTTAGGACACATGTGCTGATGCTGTCTGGTCTAGTTGCAGAATCGGTCAAGAGTTTCCAGAAACTTCTCCACCATCTCAGGTGAAAAAATATTTCAACAGTGCCTCACAGTGGAAAAAACAAAAACAAATAAAAACAAAAACAAGACAAAATCCAGAAGCATTTGGGTGTGATTCGGTCGGGAAGGTACAGGGAGTGAGGGGTTGGGGGACGAGATTTGGAAGGAAATACAAAATTGAGACATTTGGCCTTCTCATGAGCTGAATCAGCTGCGATACCATTTGAAGAGGGGGAAGCGATGGTTGGGGTGCATACTCTGGAGACACTTAACAAGGCTCCACCAGTTTTTGTAAGAGGGAGGCAAGTTTCAAAGTTCAATCTAGAGGTTGGTCAGGTGTTGTTTTCTCGTTCTCCTGAGTTCTTCTGTCTCCTGAGTTATATTTCTTGTTCTTCTATCTCAGATACTTGGTCAGAGTCCAAGTTTCACATCCATAGAGCAAGACGAAGTACCAATGACTTAAAAAGACTCGGACTTTCGTCATCCTACATCGGTACTGACAGCAGCACAACACCCCATGATCTATTGACTCCATGACTCCCCAGGCCCAACCCAGAGGTCGATAGACCTCTGGCTCACAACATGCAGACATGAATAGCATTGCCAATGTAAGGGACTTCTCTGTGACCTCAACCTCCTCACCACAAAGAGTTACAGACAAGAGAGCAGCACCCAAGATGCCATTGAAAGTCTGGATCTTAGTTTTGACCCAGGAAACCTGGAAATGGAGCAGAACCGACGACTCATTCAGTGCCACGAGGGCCCCCATAAGGATGTCCAGCGTCTCCACAAAGATGACTGCATCATCTTTGAAATTGAGGTCAGAGATCGAGACATTCCCATCCGATGCACCGCAGCTTGATCTCTCCGACATCCTCCATAAAATCCAATCCATACGAGCACTGAAAAGTGTGGGGCCAGTACATACTCCTCACTAACTCCAGTAACAACTGGAAGTAAGTCAGATGGTGTCACCACATCTCACAGCACTCTCAGTACCAGAGTATCGTTCAGACATCAGATTGATCAGTTTTGGTGGCACCCCATGAAGAATAAGAATCCTCCAGAGGGAATCCTGATTCATTGAATCGAACACTTTGCAGAGATCAGCATAGGTTGCAAGCAGCCCCTGCCGAAACTCTCGTCTGCATTCAGTGAGGACCTGAAGAGCAAGGATACTGTCAATCGTTGACCTCTTTGGTGTAAAACCTGACTGCTCTGGATGCTGGTGTGCAAGCAGATGGTGGTGAACCCTATCAATAATTATCCGAGCAAAGAACTTGTCCGGTACTGAGAATGGCTTCATCCCTGGGTAGTGGTTGCAGTCCTGCTGATCACCCTTCCCTTTTCCAAGAGGGAAAACAAGGCCCCTCATCCAATCAGTTGGGATGATGCCTATGCTCCAAACAGAGCACAGAACTGCATGCATCAACACAAGTATGGCATTTCCACCAGCCTTCAGAAGTTCAGCATGGATGCCACTGATCCCAGGAGCTTTTACCCCCCCCCGCTCCCCTTCAACTGGCTCACTGCAGCCTGTATTTCCACAAATGAAGGTGGTTCACATTTGGAGGGTCAGCAATGGGGATAGTAACACCCCTGACATCCAACTCAGCAGCTGGTGGGTCAGCCTGGCACAACGCTCAATGGAACCGGCCCAGCAGGCCTTTACTTCAGACTGCTCTTGAAAGCTCACCACCCTCCGCTCGAACTGCAGTACATCGAGGGACAGGCTTGGAGGAACGCAATGCAACAATTCCTCCAGAAGCAGAACGAGAATCAGTTGACCACAGGTGAAGCTCTACCCCTTCACAGATGCCTCACACATAGGCTTCCTTGTCTGCTCTCAGCAAACATATGGTTTTATGCCTCAGCTCCCTGAATAGCTCAGCTCTGCCATTAAGCCCAGCCCTGTGATTGGTCATTGGTATCCAGTGTTCGTTGGGAGACAAAGTTCTTCTTCGTCTGATGGGTTCCAAGCATTCACCGACAACATCAAGGATGGTAGTCTTGAAGGCATTCCACAACTCTTCAGGATCCCCCGAAACGCCCAGAACCCTAAATCCCACTTGGCCTGTTCGAAAACTCCTCAGCTACCCTCTCATCCAAGAGCTTGCCAACATCCAGCCTAGGCTGGGATGGTACAATTCTCCTGGATTTGAGCTGCAACTTCAGAGTTGCTACAACAACTGTGTAGTTGGTATTGAGGAACTGAGCACTCTGGATGATCCTTCAGTTGTGGAGCATCCTCCAGCTCTCAACGAGCACATGGTCAATCTCCTTTGCCACACCACCAGCGTTGGAATACCATGTCCAGCGATGAGCCTGAATGAACCAGCCACCCTAAGTGCACAACATCTTGCAAAGTCGAGGAACTTTGTGCTATTCTGGTTTACAGTTCCTGACCCATGGGGACAACACGTCTCATCACCATCCCTATCAGTTCCAGTCGATGCATTGAAATCCCACCTGGGGCACTGATCAACCACAAACTTGTGTGTGGCATAGAATTCCTTCTTCACAGTGAGATCACTTTCCTCAGTCAGAACATATGCGGAGACAAGGGAAATGACACCCAAAGAGTGAAAATCCTCAGTCATAATATGCTTGTTGACTGGTGTTACCTCAGTTATCATGGGAGTCAGCCTATCGGACACAGCTACAGCAACTCCTTGGGTATGGCAACCATCAGAGTGACCAGACCAGTAGTAGGTATAACCACCCTCCATGATCTCTCCTCTATCTGATCTCTGAACCTCAGAGTGCTGCAATACTGATGATCAAATTCTAGAGCTCAGATGATAGTTGATCAGGTGATCATCCTTTCTTAGAGTGAGGATGTTCCAGGCACCCCCCCCCTTAAGGGAACGCCTCAGGTTAACCAGAGGAGGCTGCTGTCTGGTGGATGATTTCTCAGCACCACCCCGACACACACCACCACAACCCGACCCAGGAAGGTTACTGAATTATTTTCCTCCTCAACGAATGTCATTCCCGAAGGCTTCACCCCAATCCCGTCACACGTTGAGCTGCCCTCCGAAGTGTTTTATGGTGGCTGGAGTGTAAATCCTTTTTGCTTTGTTTTTAATCCTGCTGGGTGTCCAGATCCATACACCCTCCACACCAGGAAAACTGTTGGGGGAGCCGGTTTAGTTTCCAATAACCTGACCATGAAACAGGTTGGTTCAGGTTTCCATGGTTCCTGTAGCAAGTCACAGATTGATCTGGCCTGACTTGGCAATAAATTCTGACAGGCAGTCAGTTTTGTATGCCTGGTGTTGGCTTCATAGTTAGGGTGGTGGGCTTGGGATCTGAGGGTCCTACGTTCAAATCCCGCTCAGCTATTGAATTAATATCAGGTGGGGCTGACTCAGCCTGTCATCCTTCCGAGGTCAGC
>CM068956.1:104355934-104368593 GCA_035128595.1 Eptatretus atami | reverse complement strand
CCAGCTTGCTGGGATGATTGAGCCATTCGAGTTTCTTGCGTCGGAGTGGTGACCCATCCAGGATTGCACGCAATAGCCCAGGAGACTGCTTTGGCAGCACCAACGCTCTGAACAGAGTATGGTCCCAATGGATAGAGTCAATTTTGCAGCAGCTGTGGTTGAACAGCTTGTATGTGCCTTTTTATTTGTTTTGAGTTCTGTTGCTGTAGTACTGCAGCATAGCAAACCAATTGTTCGACTTTTCATAAAAGCACCAAAATTGGTACATTATGTTGACTAATGTATTCTGAACAATTCTGGATATGGAGCCACTCGAGATTTTGCCTTGGTCAGCTTTGGTGGCCATTTTCCAAAATGGCTGCCATTCTACTTTAACAACATGGGATATCTGTATTGTTATTCTCTTTGTAGGTTTCTCAGAGGTGATAAATACTCCATGCGATGTGCATTTACAAAGGAAAACAATACAAATATCATTTGTGTTGATTTATTATATTTCCAACCATTGTATTGGGGGAAAATGGTCATTTTTGGGCCTCGTTTGGGATAGCTACAAAGATGGTCCTTGAAGACGGCGACAAGGGAGAAATGAGGAAAAGGGGTGCGACGGCGCGTGGTGAGCACCGCAGCCATACCAGGAAACTGGCAGAGTTTCCTACGTGTCGACGCAAACAAGGTGAGCTCTTCACCTTCCTGTCCGATGTGCTGGTGCAGTCCTTCCATGACGAGGCAAAGGAGCTGGTAGTCACTGATGGTGAAGCAGTCATCTGCCTTCCAAGGCAGGAAGATGAAAGCTCTCTGGCTCTATGCGGTCAAGAAGAGGCGGACACTCGCATCATGCTACATGTGGCCCATGCTGCAGAACATGACCACCGTCGGATTCAAGTTCGAACCGTAGACACGACGTCGTCGTCTTGGCGGTGATGGTAGCCCAGGCACTATCATGCGTGGATGAACTCTGGATTGCCTTTGGACGGGCAAGAACTACCGCTACAATCCCTGCCCATGAAATAGCTGCCTCCCTCGGTCCACAGAAGGCACGTGCCCTCCTGTCTTCCACGCCATGACGGATGTGACACGGTATCAGCATTCGTGGGGCATGGGAAGAAATCTGCCTGGGCCACATGGAACTCGTTTCCAGAACTGACAAATTCTCTTGTGACCCTGACCACCACGCCAATCAACATCCAGGATGACACAATGCACTGCATTGAAAGGTTTGTGGTGCTCCTCTATGGCCGCACCAGTCCATAACGGACGTCAACGAGGCCAGAAAGAAACTCTTCGCCAAGAGGAACTCCGTCCAGCACATCCCACCTACCTACGATGCTTTGGAACAGCATGTGAAGAGATCAGTCTTCCAGGGTGGCTATGTCTGGGGGCAGGTCTTGGTCCCTCAACCCGTGCTTCCATCACCAACAAGCTGGGGCTGGCGCAAACAGAGGATGGGTCCTACGAACCGCTCTGGACCACACTCCCTGAGGCTTCAAAAAGCTGCTTCGAGCTGGTGTCGTGCGGCTGCAAAAAAGGCTGTAGAAACCGCTGAAATGCAAGAGGCTAATCTGCAATGCACTGGACTGTGTGCTTGTGAAGGAGAATGCCAGTAGACAGACGCAGTAGACACAGACTGAGATATCGGCCTAGCTTAGAATGTGCAAATGCAAAGTCGCATTGCTTGTAAAAGTGTTGACTTCTTGATCCAGAGCCAGTACACTTGAGCTCAGAAACTCATTGTACTAGACTGATGTATGCGTGTACCATGTGTCCTGGTAGAATGGTAGTAGACAGTAAACCGTAGCCGCTTCAAAGTGAAGTGTGCAATAATTTGACTACATTTTCTGAGTTTGTCATTATCACGATTATCAGTTCCTTTCATTAAATAGAGTAAAGTATGTAATCTATAATGCAATTTTTGTTGATTCCAAACCCATTGAATGTGATGAATATCATTTGACTCTTGTTCTCCAGGCAATAATGGGTACTTTTCAGCGAAAAGTTTCAGGAGAGCAGCAATTTACAAATCAAATAATGGCTTTTTACCGAAAATACTGGCTCATAATATTTGAATATGCCTTTTCATGGTCAATTTACTGACTTTTACACTTTCCTTATATCTACCACCAATACAATAAGAAAATAAGAGCATATAGCCAATTTCGCTAAAGCCCAGTCACACCTTGACGTTTTAGCCAACGTATGCCGATTTTTGAAAAATTTGTCTAAAACGCTGGCACACGTTGAATACGTTATGGGTAAGTTTTGATAACATTGAGAGCACGCTGGAAAACACTGCCATACGTCGTTGCACGCTGGCTTTAAACGTTGTACTTTTCGGTTGTCCTCAATTTTTGCATGCTTGAAATTTCACGACGTATGCCGGCGTATGACTCACACGTTCCACTACGCTGGCCATAAGTTGTAGGCACGTTATGCGATCGTTGACAGACGTCAACAACATGTTACTTGTAAGTTAATCATAAGTTGAGACACGCCGAGGTATTGTTTAGCGTACCCGAAACTTATTCCTAGCCTATGAGTAACGTGTTGTAGGCACGTTACGCGATCGTTGACACACGTCGACACACGTTACTTTTAAGTTACTCATAGGCTGAAAGACGTCGGTAATATGCTTAGCGTGCCTGAAACTTATTTATAACCTATCAGTGACATGTTGCTAACACGCTACACGATGTTGACACACTTCGACACTCCTTGCTTGAAAGTTACTTATACGTCGAATCATGCCAAGTTATTGTTTAGGGCAAAAGAGGCTTTTATCTAACCTATGAGTGACGTGCTTTGCACCTGTGTGTAACCCACCTCCGCCGCATACTGGCGTATGTAGACGTATTTGACGTTTACCGGACGACTACAGAACTTAACGAACGAGTTCCCAACCTACAGATACCAGATAATGATGTAATGGCAGCGATTAGGGGAATTGGTAAATAAAAAGGGGTTTCACAGGAGGAACCCGTCAGTGTTGCAGACTACATAGCGAGTACATGTCCATGACATTACGAGAGATGGAGTATCCGGCAACGATGACACTACAATATCTACCTGTCCTCCAACATCAGCATACCCTCATCGATTTGGCACTGCACCAGTTGCGTGCCAATAAGACGAGAGAAGAAGACGTGAACGGAGGAGAAGGTACTGGGTGACACCATGGATCGGGATTTGATTTGCACCGATAAGATTTGCACCGATAAGATTTGCACCGATAAGAACACGTTAAGTGTAAACAATTGCGATTGTTTGGCGCAAGCGTCTATTTTCAATAGTGGAGTTTGAGCGATTTAGCACGTTCAATAGAAACGCTTCAAATTTCCGAGCGCCAGCGTCAAAAACAAAGCCGAGTGACAGCAATTTAAATCGTTCATTGTAAACAATTAAAATAGTTGAGTGGCACCGTTTAAAAGTCGTTGAGTGTAAAAAAATCCAATTGTTGAGCGCAAGCGTCTACTTTCAATGGTGGAGTTGCAGCCATTTAAATCTTTGAGTGGCAGCCTATGAATAGCAAACCCCACGTCACCGGCAAGATAAACTGCCGCACGATATGGATAAGTTAGGCTATCGTTGGCATAGGTTGTGAACGCCGGCTACACGATAATTATTCGTTGGTATACCGTATCTATAAGGTATCGAAGCGCTCTATGTACATTATTAGTACCTTGAGCATTTGTCCAACTCGTTATGAATACACCTAAAACGTAAAAACAAGCCATAGCTCATTGTTGAAAAAACCCAAAAAAATTAGCGCGCGAAGAACTTCGAACAATGGTGCAAAGATGTCTCCTACCCGTAGACGGACGCAAGGAGGATCCATCATCACCCACACCCTCCCATCACACTCACCTACTACTGCCAACATGAACAAACTACTACTAATACTGATACTGATACTGATACTGTTACTGCTGACATGGACATCGACTCAAAAAGGAGTCGAAAACACTGATGGTTCCCCTTGTGAAGACCATTTTTATATACCAATTCCCCAAAACGCTGGAACACGTCATTATATGGCAGTTGTAAGTTAGAAACACGTTCATTAGTTTTTTGTCGACCGGAAGACGTCAATGGAATACGTCTACATACGTCAATGTGCGTTGGGACTACGTAAATAATTGGTTCAAAGCACGTCAAACATAAGTTAGAAATAAGTTTCGCGTAAAAAGACATTACCGCGACGTGTTTCGACTTATGAGTAGCTTACAAGTAGCCTTTGCGACGTGTGTAAGCGTCCGCATATCGTGTGTACAACTTATTCCATCGCATGCGGAACGTGTGTCATACGCCAAGTACGTCGTAAAATTTTGAACATGTTTAAAATTACTTGACGTACTCCACTTACTACGACGTATGTAGCGTACTTTAGCGTTCTATTCACGTATACCAAACTTACCCATACATATTCGACGTGCGCCAGCGTTTTAGACACATTTTTCTTAGCTCGGCATACGCTGGCAAGATCGCCAAGGTGTGACTGCGATGTTGACACTTCCATTTCTGCGGCGGTTATGATTTGAATCGTTGTGCATCAGCCTTTTAATAGGCTACGTACGCATCGTCGGCGATACGTGCAGCGCGCTATGCATAAGTTAGACTATCGTTGGGCATAGGTTGTGTAGGCCGCCAACAGGTTCAGCATTCGTTGGTATAAGTTAGCTATAACACAACGAAACGTTCTGTGTCCGTTACTAATACGTTATAACTAAGACCAAGTCATTATGAATACGTCCGAATCTTTTAAAAAAACATCAAAGTTCAACGTAAGCCAGCGTTTTACATACATTTTAATACGTTGCCATCGCTGGCTAAAACGTCAAGGTGTGACTGGGCCTTAAAGTAGAATGGCGGCCATTTTGGAAAATGGTCACCGAAGCTGACCAAGGCACAATCTCTGGTGGCTCCATGTCTAGATTTGTTCGGAATACATTATTCTACATGTGTACCAATTTTGGTGCTTTTATGCAAATTTGAACATTTGATCTGAAATATCAGACTACGCTGCAGGACTACTGTGCTTGTGGGTGGTTGAGCGAATGCACTTCCATGTCTTCCACATTCCCATTTAGTGAGAAGACAAACCCTGATCAAGATTTGTTGTCTTGATCAGGGTATTGTTGGTGTACGTTTTGGTTTCAGGGACAATGGTAAACTGCCAAGGGAACCTTCATCTCGGTGTTTTCAACTTCTCGTACAGTCTTTACATGTTCCTGCGGACCCTTTCATCCTGGTTCAACTTTGTGACGTGAGCATCGTCAGATCACCAAATGCAGTCCTGACATGACAGACATTGCTTTGGTGGCACAAGGATTCAGGTGGTGAACTGACTCGGCCATAATTGCCATTGATAAACTTGCAATACAAATACATGTACAAATCTAACATGGTGGTGTTGTCATTAGACCAGTGGAATAGTTCTCCCAAAAACCTGAAAACAAAACCGATAGTATAACAATTTGTACACTGCAGAACATGGAACTTGTGTTAAGGAACACATCTTCTAATTTCTCATGTAAAGTGAAATTGGTGGATTTTACAACTTTTGCTTTTGGTGGTCCTGTCAGTTAGGAAGGTACTTTTGATAATTCATTGAGAATTTATTTTGCTAGGAAGAACACAACCATCAACGTAAAGCTTGTAAAGCCACTGGTGTTCAGTTTCATTTTCACGGACCGTTGCACTTTATCTATAAAATGTCGTCAATAATATTTGGTAGGTTGGGTGAATGACAGGTGAAAAGGTTAACTTCTATGACCTGTGGACCAAGTGATATCAAACTGAAGTTAGGTGAGGGGGTGAGGGTTACAATATTTTGCCCAGTGATTATGTGCGTCACACCCATTTCTCAAGTTTTTCACAAAGGTTACTCCAATGATCTCTTGGGAATTTTCTGCAAGGTATACTTTCTACCAAGCAAACTAATGTTGCAAATGGTGATATTAAGCTGGCTCTTTCATCTGCAAACCCTAGTGGATGTGTTAGACCTCAAGGTGTGCTCGGCCATTGTATGCTGTGCTTGTGCCTCAATATAATTTCAAATTTGTTTAATGGTCGAGTTGTGATTTAGCATCACCCTCCAATGGATTGATGTGTTTTTTTTCTTTTCTAAGTTTTTGAGTTTTTGATTTTTTTTTTCCTAAAGATTGATATGTTTGTGGTGTTTTTTATTATTATTATTATTATTATTATTTTTTTAGGTCATCTCTACTGAGATGACCTAATAAAGCCGGACCAAATGTCCGTCCGTCCGTCCGTACGCCCGTCAACAATTTTTCTTTCCGATCTTGATGAAACTTAGTATGTGGGTAGAGGTCGATGAGTGTTGCACAACGATATAACTTTTGTCCGGGTTCAAGGTCAGGGACGAGGTACGAGGTCACGTAAGTTATAAAAATCGCCATTTTCAAAACCTATCTAGTCTGCCATTCTACAAGATATTCGGCAACTGTTTATTGATTATGATAGTAAAAAATATTATCTTGTATCTAACCGGACAGATTTTGAATTTCCTTCCCGTTTGATCGTCACGTGATCTGGAAGATGGCCAAAAACGCCGATGCGATTCGCAAGAAGGAAGGAAGGAGAAATGAAATATAAATATAAACACATTTTTTAGCCTTTTATATTTATACATTTTCTGCCGAAGGTGCAAAAGTTTCAAAACCCGAAATGTAAACGTCGGCATTTATTTTCAAAATATAATTTCGTGCGCGCGCACCAAAATGCCGAGTCATCTTTAACCAAACTGCGTAGTAGAACTGCACAGTAGTCCGTATGGTGTCTGAGCAGTGGCCAGCGTGGTTCAGATTGACTGTGGTTTCTGGGGCGAAGGTGATTGTTAAGAAGTATGTCGCCGGTATAAATTCGAGTGACTGTATTGGTGATTTAATCACGCAACATCTTGACAACGAATATTCTGGCCGAACGATTGCATCAATTCAGTGCATCAGCAGGGATATTCGCAGGCTCCTCTCGATCGTGCCGATATCTAACATAATCACGGGCGACATAGGGCTGCAGGCTGTGGGGCGAGGCCACGGATCCCGGATGAGGGGATAAGTGATAAATTATGCTACATGCTTCGGGCTTTCTGATTAATATATCAATGAGTATTCCATAATTAATGAATTAATAATTAATGAATTTGCTGGCTCTAACGATTTTTAAAACCTCAATATCTCTAGAAATACTTGACCAATTTTCATTCTGAAAGTTGCATTATATCAGTGAAGAATAATCTACAGGATTATCATAATCTCCGAGAGCTAAGCCTATTTTTTCGTTTTTTTTCTACAACCGGAAGTGAAATGTCCCAGAGAGTGACGGACCGGAAAACCACGTATTGCACTTACTGTGATTCTGATGTGTTAATCGGGTACTAATGAACAATACATATTTATTAATTATGTCATTAGTAGTATTATCCTAGTGTATCTCTGTGAACTATTTCAATCTAAACGGTTAGTTTGGACTGTTTCGCGGTTACCTAACTGAACATTGAGAACTTGTGGTATTATAGAGATGACCGTCACCCCCACACGGGGGTAATTTTTATTTTTATTTTCCAATGTGGCAAATAGATTTTCAATTTGATCGGATCAGCAGACCCCACTGGAGGACATTCTTGCATGGTGATGTATTGTACAAAAGAGGAACCACATGGTTGTTTTTTTTTAATCTCTATTAAAAAGTACACAAGCTATCCCCCTCAGAGCTGGTATTGTGGTCACTAGACCAATGGAATAGTGTGTGCTCTCCTTTGGAGCTCTGGTTTGATGTTGGCTTCGTATCCTGACTGGGCAGTGTCCCAGAACAGCATTACCTCAGATGGTGCTGCATTGAGGGGCACACAAATGATTGGGATGCATTGCCTGAGATCATGGAGATGTGAACTGTGACAGTATATTTCATAATAGTGGTTTCGGCTCCTGTACAGACTTTAGCACTAAATCATGAAATGAGATCCATTAGGGTATAAATGATTGCCTCTGAAATCGTTTTCTGCAGGTGCTTTTCTCGATCGGACCATCTTGCTCTACACATGAAACGGCATCTCTGATGCCGAGTGTGTGCAACGCTGCCCCCAACAGGACTCTCCATTCTGGTGGACTCCTCACGGCTGGTCATATATAAGACTGGTCTGGCTTCTGGCCTTTCAGGACAGAGGTGGTACAAGAATGCCAGAAGTGAACAAGGACCTCTTTGCTTGGATAGGACATGCTGTGGACATCTGGATATCATCTGGCAGGTTTCATGGCTGAAACTCAAGTCAGTTGTTGTTGTTGGTTTAAATTTTTCTTTGCTCCTCAGCTATGGATGTTGGCCATTGGATGCTGTTCCATTTGCTATAGACTAATAGATTGAATGTTGTGTAGTTCGTACATCTTAGTACTGTGTAATTGGTGTTCGCCCTTGCCTTTTTGATTCCTTCCCCTTGCTTCAAGCTTTTCTTCGCTTCCCTCCACTGCTTCCTCCAGTCTGGCCCACGGTGGGCTTTCTTTCGACTTGCACAAGTTTTATTTGCATCGACCTCTTGCAAGTGACTTCCCATCAATCCCAACTGCTCTTTGCTCAAATACTGTTTCCTTGCAAATGATCCTCGTTCTGTTTTCATCTCACAAGACTTCCTGAAGCATTGTACCAGTTTTGTACACCCCCCTATCCCTTTTACCCCAACCTTCCCTTTTTGTGTTTGTTTATTTGCACGAAGTGATGCACTATCTTACTCTTTTTTGGGGAGGCCTTAAGTCATTTTATTTCATTATTTATCTAAACAAAGCAATCAGGTTTGCTTTACATTCTCAGCAACAGACGTAACTATTAAATTAAACATTTGATTTCCAGCCATAGTAGGACTGTATATATAAGCACTTTTTACTTAATATTTACTTAGTGCTGCAAAAGATATGCAACTTGTATTTTATTTCGTCTTGCAATGGTTAATATTGATTTGCAATTAAGTTGTAGCCTCAGGTTTCTTCCTGCAGTATAAGGTGTACATTCTATAAGCATTTCCAAACTTCCGTTCATTTACATCATTATCCGCCTACTCATGTTATCCAACTATTATACTTATGGCTACAATTGTTAGTTCTGTGAATATTCAGAAAAAAATTTATTTTTGTTACTGTTCGGTTTGTAATTCTTTTATAATTCGGGTAAATGTATAATAGCTATGCAAAACTTTTCTTTATACAAAGCTATTTTTTATTTCGAGAGCCATAAGCCACTGGATTTGTCGTTGGTTGTTTTCATTTTTCTATTTAATTATTTATCTGTTAACGTCGCTGCTTTGTTGTGTTCGCACCGTCCACGCCCCAAGCTGACTCCTCACATCCCATGTGTCCCTGCCCCTCGATGCGCACTCGCGCCGCTCTCCAGGTTCTGTGCATTAAAGATCGTATCACTTTAACCTCTTTGCTGTCTTTAACATCATGTATGACCTCATGAGCACTATTTACCATGTACAAGAGAAACTGGAATTTGGTTCACATTGAGGGAAAAGTACAAGGTATCTGTAGCCTGCTTTAATTATCTGTGACCAAAGGAAGTTGAACTGTTAGCCTTTGGCGTTTTCGCAATTCATCATTTACGAGCTATGGTACCCAGCATTGCCCATTGCAGTTTTAATCCTGTTGGCATTTTGGAGACATCGATATATACATATATATAATATATATTTTTTTCAAGAAAAATACAAGTGACCACTATATTCGTTATTGTTGTGTGTCTGTATGTCTGCCTGTCTTGCTGTCCCGAGCATAGCTCCGTGGGTTTTGATCCGATCCTGATGAAATTTTGGTGGGAGGTTTATGTCATGATCTAGTTGTGTTTTCCTGAAAATGGGCGTGGTCCGCCCATTATGGGCGGAGCCACGCCCAAAAAACATGTATTTTTAGGGGGTAGCCGATTTCAATTTGCATCTTCTCCTAGGAGTTTTGTCGAATCTGACAGGGTTTCGGTATTTGGTTAGCCCAATGGGACCTGCATAGCCCCACAGAGCTCGATTTTTCATTTTCTCCCAAGGTCAAGGCCACAAGGTCACGAACTTAGAAAATTGCGAATTGTGTTTTTAGGGGGTAGCCGATTTCAATTTGCATCTTCTCCTAGGGGTTTGTCGAATCTGGCAGGGGTTTCGGTATTTGGTTAGCCCAATGGCACCTGCATAGCCCCACGGAGCTCGATTTTTCATTTTCGTCCCAAGGTCAAGGTCACAAGGTCATGAACTTAGAAAATTTCGAATTTTGACATAAAAATCAGACGACCGCCCAAACTTTGAGAGCTAGGATGAAAATATTTTTTATGCATAATCTTGAGGTCATTCCCACCTAAAGTCTTCAAACCATTTTTCTCTATCTCGAACACCTTGCCCGTGGCGCCCCTTCAAGTTGTTTTTACGCTGATTTCATCAAAGTATGGATAATCCGAGGAGTGTGAAATGCCATATAGCCTATATGACGTTATATTGTTCCTGGAATGTTCCAGAGGAAGTTTTGCACCAAAGGTCATAATCCTTGACCTTTGACCTTTAAAGTCCACAAAGGTCAAATTTTCAAAGTTTGGGAATCGAACCGGGTTTTCGACCTTCTTCGACGATCTAACTCCATTAAGCTATAGCACGTGTCCTGTTTCCTTGTTTTAATGTCCACAACATTGTTTGGTGACCTTTAAAGGTTATGCAAAGGTCAAATTTTGAAAGTTGTTGAACGAAACCGGGTTTTCGACATTTTGCAGCTAATAACCTGTCACTCATACCACATCATGTTGATCATTTTTATAACTTGGTCAAACATTATCACATTGTCTCATCCTTGACTTCTGAAACAATCTACATCGTCAAATACCGCTCGTGAACCATCGTCGTCTTCAGACTTGTGTATATATATATATATATTTTTTTTATTCCGCGCTTTCGAAGAAAAGCGGGAATATTGTGATTGTCCCGTCTGTCCGTCCGTCCGTCCGTCCTACCCTGTAACTCCTCCTACACCGTTTGAAATAGGAACTTGAAACTTTGGGACATAGTAGATATATGTATGGGGAAGTGCACAACACTTTCGGATTTTTGATATGACTCCAAGCGGCCGGGCCAGAGGGCTTGGGGTCATGGGGGTCGATTAAAAAAAAATTGTCTTATAGCTTTGTAAATCAAACATATTCATGAGTTATACATTTAACAACAAATTTTTTTAAACACATGATGATCAGAGGGTGCTTGGGGGTAGGGGGTGCTTAGCGATACGGGGTCAAAATAGCTCCTCCTACACCGTTTGAGATAGGAACTTGAAACTTTGGGACATAGTAGATATATGTATGGGGAAGTGCACAACACTGTCGGATTTTTGATATGACCATAGGGGCGGGCCAGAGGGGTGGGGTCATGGGGGTTGATTTTTTTTAAGTGCATTTACCATTGTACATGGTAAATTTTTTATAAAGAACTTACTTATGTGCCCCATGAGTGACAGTCACAGGTTTTACTGTATTTATCTAATTGATTATAATAATTAATATTATACACAGTTCATTCCTTTGATTAAATTGATGCACAGTTCTATATTGCTGGACAGTGTTAAATTAATGTTTCATGAAATGTTGACATGCTTGCAATGACTTCTGATTTAGTAAACATAGTAAGTCTTTGGTCATAAAGCACATCAATAGAGAAAGAATAGTCAATCCATTTTGCGAGATGAAATTTCACCTAGCGTTAATGGAACAAAGCAGTGCGCGTGGGAATATGCGATGGTGTGCCATCGACAACGTAGTTCTAGTTTTTTTTTGTGGGTGTCTCAACATTTCCCAACACCCATTAAGGAATGTGGTCGGGGATCATTTAATATTATCTTTCAAATAGAGACAAAGGCTGATGCACTATTTTGCGATTTAAAATATAAACTAATAAAAATAGAAAAAACGAACTTTTTTGGGGAATTTTTCAAAAATGTTTTTGCTCTAAAACACTTCCTGGCACTCGCTGATGAACCTCAAAGTTTGACGAAGATCCATTCAGCCATCTCAGAAAAATGGTGACAGACAAACGGCTCTCTTGTAGTATCTATACTAAGTGTCAGTCACCTTCTCCTCCATAACTCCGAAACCATGAAACCTAGTGGCCCCAAACTTTGTATGCATACTAAAGGAACTCCAAGGTCATGCAAGAATGAAAATTGGATGTTTGGGTTCATTTAAACACTCCTTTTAAAGATGATTAACGGCCTTATTTAATTATCCTTTATCAAGGCGTCAGCTCGCTGTGGTTCGAATTCACCATTTTGTTTGGCCTGCTCAACAATGCATCAACTTGGAAGAGGCCGCAATGGTTTAATGATAAAGTGATACGTTGGAATCTCTTCCACCCACCACTATCAAGCTCTCAAGTAAACACACCAACGAAACTGTTGATAAGGAACAGCTGGCTGGGTTATACCAAACAGTCTGGAGATGTCCAGAGTAAAAAAAAAACAATGTGTGAATTCGACAAATGAACATTTATCGCTGTTGGAACTGCTGCCGAGTTCAATTCCGCAGTTTAGATTTTGAAACTCGGTTCAGGTTAAGAGATTCTCGAGCTCATATCTCAGTTGTTATGCTTAGAATCATCCAGAGTTCAAAATACGAACAAAAATGCAGCTGATGCTCAC
>CM068956.1:104328568-104339630 GCA_035128595.1 Eptatretus atami | reverse complement strand
GCAAGCTGCCACCCACTGAACGTCTTCCCCTCTCAGCGTTCTTGATGCTGTCTTTCCTGTAAGTATCAACCACAAAGTAGACTTCTTTTGTAAAGTAGTAGTTACTTCTTTCCATATATTGAAAAAATAACATTCAAGCAATGATGTACACTCATCACTATATTTTATAAAGTAGTTCGGATGGGAAATGAGCAAGAGTGTAGATTACTAGGAAGAGGATAAATATAAGTGATGGCAGAATTTATAGCAGAACATCCAGTCGGATTCGTGACAATTAGATTCTATAGTATAGTAATCACTGGGTATTTATTTTGACCATTCTGTCAAAAATTAGTTCACGGTACAAAAGGAGATCCTACCTTCCAGATCCGTCACATTCATCATCATCATGATCATCATGATCATCACCGGGCGTGGCATCGGCGGCTACAGCAGCTGCAATCCCCACACCGAGCCTGTGCTGGCTGTGGTGTACTTGTAGCGCCTTGACAGCGACCTTACTTTCGGGGCTTCCTTTCACATCAATCCACTTAGCAGCACATTCCTGAAATTTCTTAATGCTTTTCTCACTAAATGGAATTACTTTGCTGTGGGTGTTGATGACATGTATCAAACAGAACCCCGAAGAACTGCCTTCAGAATCTTCGGCAGCACCAGCATCAGACGACATGAACAACTCCATGACAGCTTGTGAGTTTACAGCTTGCCTGCAATGAAGCGCACGATTGGTTGATGAGCGTCTGCAACGAAGCGTGTGATTGGTTGATGTTTATAAGAAAATTGTCGCAATTTCGGGTGTTTTTTTCTATATTTTGAAAAAATGTGCAAGTTTGGTACTTGACAAGTTTCAGATATGATTTCTATAATATTTTCACACAACATATTAGAAATACAGGTAGATACACGAGGTGGGTCACAAAACTAAACAAAACAAGAGCTCGGCCCACGGTCTATATGTAGAACCCTGTGGTTAAAAAGAAAATGTTGCTGTTTGGGCATGTTTTGTTGCCCTTCCCTTCCCCTCCCCTCATGCTTACTTCCTCCAAAACCCCCTCCACCCCCATGGACATCTCCGGGATGTCTCCGCCTGCTGTATTAATGTACTGTTTTACTGTACCCCATTTCATTCAATCCTGTACTACCCACCCTTTCCCCCTCAAGTCCCCCGACCAAACACAAGTCCAGAATCCCATCCCCTCATCCTTAACTCCTTCCGAAACCCCCTCCCCATCCCCAATTCCTCCCCCTCCACTCTCCCCATTCTCCTCACTCCCACCCACCCGCCCCCCTCCCTCCCAGAGTGTTTCGCGATGTTTGGTGAGGTGTTGCTCTCCCACCCCCCTCCCCTTCCTCACTCTTCCCCGCTTCTTAGCTCCCCCCTTCCTCACCCTGTGGAACCTGTGCTGTCACAGTGGGCTATGATGATCAAAAGTTTCACTTACCATTTATCGTCATTCCTGGAAATGGGGCTTCCTTATTAGGCAGGAACTGGTTGGGCATAATTCAGCTGAAGTGGAAAACGGCTGCAAAAACACTCAAAAACGTGCTGGGTACATATCTGGATGTCTTCAAGGATGAACTTGGAACTTTAAAAGGATATATGGCAAAACTCAGTGTTGACTGTAATGCTAATGCTATACCGTGGAACCCCGACATTCGTGGATTCGACATTCGCGGACCCCGTGTATTCGCGGATTATATAATGTAACCTGCTTCTACATTCATGATTCATGTGTTCATATATTTTTTGTTTGTATGTTGTTTTTTTACACTTCAGGATTGGTCTCTGATATCCACCACTGCTGATATTAATTTAGCCTGGGAATTCTTCCACAGAAATCTGCACTCTCTTATGCACAGATTCATCCCACCTTATCTTCAATAATCTTACCCAACCTCCTGCTATTGGTACTCTGAATCCTGTGCTGAGGCAATTGCTTTAAAACAATTTGCATTCTCCTCCTGGAAGGCAAATCCAACCAAAGGCAACCTCGAATCATTCCACAAAGCCCACAAGTGTGTCTCTACTCTAAGGCGAGCCAGAAAACAGCATCTATCCAATCTCAAGAATGACCTGTCAAACTTGTCTCCCTCCTCTTAAACCTGGTGAGACCTTGTCAAGTCTCTCTCTCTGGTGTATGCTCCCCTTCCATCCCTTACTTCACTTCAAATGGCACCACAGCCGACTCCCCTTGTGAGAAGGCTGAGTGCATCAATTCTGTATTTGCTTGAAAATATTGTGGCCCGAACCCCTCCCTCTCTGTACCCTTTCTTCCCAGTCATACCCAACTGCTCCTGAATGATGTGTCTTTTGCACCTCAAAAGATGGAAAAGTTTCTGGCAATCCTCGACTCTGACTCTGCAATTAGACTGGATGGCATCAGCTCACATATCCTAAAAACCTGCTCTGCTGTTCTTGCGCTTCCTTTTTCTGCCCTTTTTCACCCTGTCATTTACCATAGGTCATCTTACATCTGCTTGGAAATCAGCCTATATCACAGCATTACATAAAAAGGTGCAAAAACAGATCCCCCAAAACTACGGACCAATTAGCTTACTTCCAATCATTGGCAAGGTCATGTAATCCATCATCGCAATTGACATAAAATCATTCCTTTTCTCCAACAGTCTCATCTCAGATCATCAATTCGGATTCAGACCTGGTCACTCTACCTTAGACATGCTGCTTCTACTCTCCCAACAATGGGTGGAGGCCCACAATATCAGACATGAGATCAAGGCCGTCTTTCTGGACATATCTCAAGCTCTTGATACAGTTTGGCATCCTGCCTTGCTCTGCAAACTGTCTGCCCTTGGAATGCAAGGCCAACTCCACTCTTAGATTATTGACTTATTCTACTCTCATAGCCAATGTGTGGCTCTCAACGAAACCCTTTCATCTCCTCTCCCTGTCAAGGCTGAAGTCTAAGGATCTGCTCAAATCGTCCAATGTTCTCGTTTGTCCCGGGGAAAAATCTCGTGCTGACATGTGAGTCCTGTTGATATGGAGTGGATAGTGTGTCATCTCATGGTGATGCCTGACGGTACTGAGAGACATGTTTCATTTGCTTCCAGAACGTTATCCCCAGTGGAGAATAACTATTCCCAACTTGACACGAAAAGATTGAGAACCGCTTTTTGGCATCCGCAAATTTAGTCAGCACCATCTCAGCCAAAATGTCATGATTCGCACATATCACATGCCATTGATCAGTCTATTCAGTCCGACTAAGGCAATGTCCGACACACGACCACCCAGGATTATGCGTTGGTCCCTGTTTCTTGCTGCTTATGACTACATGATGTGTTATAAGCCTGGTTCCTCTATCACAAATGCAGATGCTATGAGTCGATTACCTCTGCCAAAATTGGCCTGGATGGGTTTGAGAGTAGTGAAGTAGTGGCTGAAACCCGAATCCTATCCAGGTTCCCCCTGATGACTTCTTCTTTGCTCTTTACTTCTTCGGGGTCCTTCATGGTCTTCCGTTTGATTATAATATTTGTCCCATATCCTGATGCTGTGTGGACTGTGCTTTCCCACTGACGGACCTTTGGTAGCTTATACATGTTTGCTGCGTTTGAGCCTGGGAAGTAACTGCTGAAATCTATTTATTTGGGTTCTTCCTGACATCTTTGTCCTTTGTTCCTTTCATACTTTCTAATTTTTTTCACAATTCTCTTGATTCATTCTAATTCTTGCTTTTTCTTCTCTTTCATTTATTTTACTCTCTATTCCTCACTTTCGTTATCTGTCTCTCTGAGAAGTGAATTCTTGCAGAAAGTTTTCTGTAAGGCTCACTTGGCTGCACCTGGATGGGTTTGAGGGTTGTGGAGTAGCGACTGAAACCCTGAATCCTATCCAGGTTCCTCCTGATGATTCCATCGTTGCTCTTTACTTCTACGGGTTCCTTCTTGGTCTTCCGTTTGATTGATGATTCGCCGACACCAGGATCCATTATCACACTGATCGATCATCTGAAGATTGGCCTGTCAACGCTGTCCAAATATGCACGCATACTTGACGAGACCCTGTTCTGTCAAGCATTGTCTAGGCTGTGCAGCATGGAAGGCATTTGCTACCCGAGTGTGACCTTGCTTTTCCAAATTTTTAGGTGCATAAAAAAACAAACTCAGTGTGGAAAATGGTTGCCTATTCTAAGGCTGTCATGTCATCATCCCAGAAAATCTGTGCTCCAGGGTCATGCATGAAATCCACGATTGTCTCCCCAGTATTGTGAAGATGAAATCATTCACTAGAAACTGTGTTGGCAAAATCTTGATGCTGACATTGAACATCATACTTGACAGTGTTATCCCTGGCACCAAGTGCTACTGCTTTCCTGCAAATGGCCCAGGGAACCATGGCATCATATTAATATCAATTGTGAGGGGCCTATTAAGGGCACAATGATTTTGATCAAGGACGTGCACACCAAATGGATTGATGCCTACGTGACGCATGGTCTTATGTCAGCTACCGCCATTGAAAAACTCAGATGCTGTTTCGCCACTCATGGTTTGCCCAGGATTATCATGAGTGATAACGGTAAGTGTTTTTGTAGTTCCTAATTTGTCGATTTCACATGTTGGAACGGCATCAAAAATAAGTCCATCAGCCCACATCACCAGGCTTCAAATGGCTTCGGTGAACGTTCGGTGGGAATCATCAAATCCAGATTGCAGAACCTTCCCGATGAAAATTCAGAGGCAAAACTATCTTATATCCTGTTCAAATACTGCATCACGTCACACTCAACAACCGGTGCAGATCTGCTCGAGTTGTTGATTAAATCACACCTGAGATGGATGCTTGACAACTTCAAAATGGACATGTTGTCAAACTTCTATCTTAATCAAAATTTGATGCATGACAAGTTTTCCAACAGTCGCTGTATCAATATTGGAGACCCAGTGTTCGCCCACACTTTCGGTGTGGGTGAGACATGGTTTCACGGGTGACGTCAGAGAAGCCTCGTTCACTGTCCGACTGTATGATTCACCTGCACGATGGTCACGGAATCCATCAACATCAGGACCATGTGACTTACCATCACTCAAGCCTGCAGCATTATCACAGCCAGAACAACAGTTTGACCCACCACAGCCAGAGATCACCATGATCACTCTAGTCGGCTCGGATGCCTCAAACTTCTGTGAATGCTCCGCCCATTGTGGAGACCGAAATGATCACCTCAGACTCTGTATCCACCATTCCACTGTGATGCTCAATGTCCAAGAGAAAAGCACCCTACCTGTTGACTTTTTGAAGTTGTTGGTTTTTTTTCTCAATGTTCTATTTTCACGTTGATATATATGGGGCAGTATAATCCCCATGTCTGCTTATTGACCATAGCAGTCTACCCTAGGTCTGCTTACTGTTATTTGTTATTTTTACGTTCACGCATACAGGGGAAAAACACTCCCCATGTCTGCTTACCGAATAGGGCAGTCCACCGTAAGTCTATTGGCTGTTATTTACGCAAACATATTGCTGCACGGACTCTTGGTAATTTTAGACTTGAAGTGGAGGATGTCAAATATGGACATGCAAACATTCCCCGTTTTACCCCGACGCCATGACTGCTGGTATAGTTCCATTTCCGGATCACTATCAAGGTCCCACAGCACATTTGTGAAACTGTGTGCCTTTTGAGTGAATAAATAGAGGACAATCAATCGTAATCTGTCGAGTTTGTCAAGATACATTCCAGTGGTGTTCACTGGATGTCCTTTCAACCTCACTGATATTAACCTATCATTGACTGGGTTGTATCACAAAAAAATAAAAAATACACGGGCGTATTAAGACGTGTGAACCACCATGCATATGCACAGCATACAAGATCGAGGTTTATGGAAGACTGAGGTGCACACAGGGTAAAAAAAAACTAAAAGAAGCAATTTACTGAGTTTGGTGCAGTGGGACAACAGTTGACACTTAAGTGAGAGATTGACCGAACAGGATAAGAAGAGAGACAGAAGGGGAGTAAACTTAAGTTTTACTTGTAAGTATGAGGTTTGGACTGGGCAGGGTCAGTGGTGTAAAAACGATTGTGGACAATGATGGGTGATATGAGATGGCTGTTCAACAAATCTGAGAAAAGAGGAGCAAAAGAGTTGAGGTGAGCAGTCAGCCAGGAGCTTGGGAGTTTAACCAGGAGAACATTGGAAGAACGTGTGTGTCCTCGAGTATCTGGAGAGGGTTTGGAGGGCTGCGAGAGAAGAGGGAGTTAGACTGGAGGAGATGCCTTTAAAAAAAAATAATAATAATAATAATAATAATAAAAAAATAACAGAGGCCACCGACCTTGCATTAAGGGAGATTCCGATCATGTTGAGAGGTTTGGATTACACAGAAACCAGGAGAGACAAATGTGATGCTGAGATGCCAGCCCATAGGGGTGAGCAATACTCCATTGAGTACTTTTTAACCTAAATTCCAGAAAAATTGCATAAACATTTTGTCCTTCATGTTTATTTTGTATATTTTCTGCTTTAATGGGATGAGGCGATTTTTCAAATGTCTGATTATTTTATCGATCGGATTTCTGAGGTTTACCTGAGATAAAACCAGCTTTTCCTCCATGAGGAAAAAACACACGAATGCTCGAGTTTGTCAGTTCACGAATGTTTGTTGCACACGTAATGTCACGTGATTTTAACTAATCATGGGCAAGATTTGGCTGCCTCGTCAGAAATTGCTGGTAAATTCGCTGCTGCGGAACCCTCACCCCCACCCGCAATAGATTTATGAGTAAAGTGGAAATTTTGACAATGATTAGATGGAGTAATTGTTTTAGAATTTGCCTCAAGTTTCTTTGAATGAAATTGTCAAAAATACTATGTTAAGGCTATTCACCATGATTGTACAGAGATAGCGCACTTACCTTTGAGCGGTTTAGCCTGGATTTGATTCCCAACGCATCTATACCCTGCCAGATCGGTGTTTCATGGGCAGGGTGTTGCCTCATGAAGTGTGCTGACCCTCGAGTGCACTTAAGCTGTGTGTTTCCTACTTACTGGGGGATAGGCCTGTCAAAATGATGGGTGCACAAAACAACACAACACAGAGGATTACAATGCACAAAAGGTTATGGATTACCTCCGATTAATTACTTGCAATAAGGGAATGGGAAACAAGAATGGGTCGAATTGGGATACTTAAGATGAACGGGTCAAAACGTTTGCTTTTTTTGCCTCGATTGCTCCCGAAATAATGAAAAAATAATGCGGCAATGTACAAGCATAGCCTTGTTTGCTTCCATTAAAAAAAAAAAACGTGGGTGGTGTATAGGAACAGAACGCTGGTTTGATTGCTCGATGCTATGAAAAATAACGACTCTGGTTATGTAATGAAGCCAAAACATGATTATTGCTGATGTGCATGTATAATACATCGTACTTATACAACTTGGATAGGTTCCATTCCACTGGGCCATTAAGGAATTATCCTATCGGCCAGAAGGCTTGAAGCCTTGGGGCCTACACAAACTGTGTGCCTCAGAATGCCTGTGACGCCGATGGGCTGCAACCTTTCCACATTGGATGATGCCTTTAATAGTCACTTTTGGTCTTTTTCACACTGAAGAAAAAACTTAGAGGGAAGTCATGGCGATTGTGAATACAACACTTCTGTTTGGAGCCATTTTACCTCAAGTCCCACGGAGCCTATTATTTAATCACATTGGGTGAGAATCCATTTTTCCGAAAAAAAAAAAAAATTCTGATTTCACTCTGGATTTCGACATAATTATTTCAGCCATGAGTTCTGATCATCAAATATGGAATCAGATTTAGAATATCAGCTTTTAAAGCCTGGGAAAAATGCCACGGTTACCTACTTTAACACGGATATACACCTTAACACAGATTTCGCCCAGGGTGGAAACCTGCTTGGGGAGGGGTACAAATGAAGTCGCTACAACCTCCATCGTGTGACCCTTAGTCCTCCTGTCAAGTATGGTTGAGATTGGATAAGTAACGACCAAATGTATCATGGTCAGACAGACAGACGCCAAATTGCGTATTTTAGTATGACTAGCATTAACTGGTGGATGTTAAAGATCCCACAGTGCCTTTCTCGAAGAGTCAGCAAAGTATCACCGAATTCTGAACAAATTACAAATTCCTAACATCACCTTAGCATTCCTGCTGGAGAGACTTGGATTCACAAGCACAGGATTTTTGAAAACTCCTGAAGATGCATCTTGTTCTGGAGTCTTATAAGGAGGAGGGCATGTCCATTTAGGAGATGTAATTAGATGATGTTCAATGTAATATTGTGATCTGTGTAGCTTATTGATCCTGCTTTTTTATTTAATTAATATTTTCTTCTGTAAACTTCTTTACAATAGCAGATCCCAAGCAATAAACACACAATTCCTTTTATAGAGTTCACCCTCATGTAAAACATGAGCTTAATGACCCAGCATTGCCCAGAAAAATGCAATGAAATGCGTATTTAAATATTTCCTGCATGACAAATTTGGGAATGTTGGCCTTATGGTTTCGTATGAATTACTGATCTTCACAAAACATATTACTCGATCACTCCCGGATAAAAACCCAAGCAGTGAAAAAGAAACATACTTTCTTGAGGACTTAACATGGAGGTGTTAAAATAAATCTTTGTAAAGAAATTTTTTTAATAACAGGCACACGTGTCAACACTCTAATAATTCTATTTGTGTTGTTGACAACAAATCACTACAACCTCAACATGCGATCTTCACAAAACATATTAATCGATCATTTCCGGGAAAAAAAGAACCCAGGCAGTATATAAGCATAAGTCCCAATTGAGGCTTGAAGGCCACTTATCTGGTTTTAGCCCTCAAACTTCTTCTGGATGAAAGGAGGCCATGCAAACTTTGGTTGCACTGGTTCCTGCAGGGTCTAGATGCATATATGAACAAACAAACAAACTTTCTTCTTTATATATTACATTTAAAAATAACATACCATGGCTTTGTGTGGCACTTTGCTGGCCTGCTGGAGGGAAAGGCATGGCCTGACTAATGGGCAGTGCTTGTGACCCTGGGGGAAGAGAGGAATGTGTAGCCTGTAGAATGGGTGGCACTTGTGATACACAGACAGGAACTGAGCTTTATGTATAAGATTAGCAAATATCACCCATCGCTTCGCTGACAGGAATAGTAAAAGGGGGGAGGAAGAGAGGGGAGAGAGAGGGTGTTGGGTGAGAGAGAGAGAGAGAGGGGGGAGAGTGAGGAGGTGAGGGGAAAGTAGAGAGGGGGGTGGGGAGTGAGGAGGGGTTGGAGAGCAAGGAGGAAGGGAGAGTGAGGATGGAGGTAGAGTGAGGAGGGGTGGGGGTAGGGAAGGCAGCTTGAGGTGAGAGGAAGGGAAAGTAGACGTGTGGTGGACCGTTGATTACGATTCATACTGTCTCATCAAAATGATTCTGCATAGAATAACAATGAAGATGGAAACAAAATAATGTCTGAAATACATTTTTGACTAGTCATATAAAAATACCACACAGAGACAACCACCGCTCGGACATGTCCAGAGATAAACACAGTCCAGACACAAACACCATCCAGACACGTATGGAGATAACCACTGTCCAGAAATAACCACCTCCTCCTGCTCCTCCACCTATGCAGCACACAGCTGCAGGTAGCATCATTGACTGAGGGTGTGGCTGTGCCGCTGAAGCAATGTCCCTATTACCAGTACACTGGTACTCATTTTGTTGACCTCAGAAAGATGATAGGCTGAGTCAACCCCACCTGGTGTTATTTCAAATGCTGACAGGGGCTCAACCTCAGGACCCTAAGATCCCAAGCCAGCCACTCTAACCATTAAGCCAACACCAGGCTTTCATAACCACCATCCGATACGTCCAGGGATGGGGACAGAGAGAGAGAGAGAGAGAGAGAGAGAGAGAGAGAGAGAGAGAGAGGCTGGGAGGAAGATGCGCACTGTATTAGGAGGGAGTAGAGGGAGAGGGAAGGGTTGGGTGTACGGGAACGGGAGTTAGCAGAGAATATGTTATGCTTTATGAACATCACACACACACACACACACACACACACAACACACACAACACACACACACACACACACACCACACAATCATGGGCATTAATATGGAGTTAGTCACCATTAATACGGAGTTAATTTCCCTTTGCTGCTATAACAGCCTCCACTCTTCTGGGAAGGCTTACCACGAGATGTTGGAACATTGCTGCAAGGATTTGCTTTCATACAGCCACAAGAGCATTCGTGAGGTCAGGCACTGATGTTGGGCGATTAGGTATGGCAAGCAGTCGGTATTCCAATTCATCCCAAAGGTATTCGATTGGGTTTGAGGTCAGGGCTCTGTGCAGACCAGTCAAGTTCTTCCACACCGATCTCGACAAACCATTTCTGTATGGACTTCACTTTGGGCATGGGGGCATTGTCTAGCTGAGACAGGAAAGGGCCTTCCCAAAACTGTTGCCACAAAGTTGGAAGCGCAGAATCGTCGAGAATGTCAATGTACACTGTAGCATTAATATTTCCCTTCACTGGAACTAAGGGGCCTCACCCGAACCATGAAAAACAGCCCCAGACCATTATTCCTCCTCCAACAAACTTTGCAGTTGGCACTAAGCATTCGGGCAGATAGCGTTCTCCTGGCATCTGCCAAACCCAGATTCGTCTGTCGGACTGCCAGATGGTGAAGCGTGATTCCACTGCTCCAGAGTCCAATGGCAGTGAACTTTACACCACTCCAGCTAATGCTTGGCATTGCGCATGGTGATCTTAGGCTTGCGTGCAGATGCTCGGCCATGGAAACCCATTCCATGAAGCTGTCAACGAACAGTGCTTGTGCTGACGTTGCTTCCCGAGTCAGTTTGGAACTCGGTCGTGAGTTGCAACTGTCGACAGACGATTTTTCCATGCTACGCGCTTCAGCACTTGGCGCTCCCGTTCTGTGAGCTTGTGTGGCCTTCCACTTCACGGCTGAGCTGCTGTTGCTCCTAGACATTTCCGCTTCACAATAACAGCATTTACAGTTGACCAGGGCAGCTCTAGCAAGGCAGAAATTTGATGAACTG
>CM068956.1:104266369-104282259 GCA_035128595.1 Eptatretus atami | reverse complement strand
CTCTCTCTCTCTCTCTCTCTCTCTCTCTCTCTCTCTCTCTCACTTATTTATATATTCAGTTCAAGAACATTCGTAAAAGCCCCTCCCTCTGTAAGCTACTCATAATTACTGGACGGCTCAATAAGCAGATTCCGCTAGAAATTGCTCGCTAACATGAGATGGTTCAATATCTCAAACTCTCATGATCTTTCCATGTGTATTAAAATCGACTACAATATTAATACATATCACCTTTTCACTCGACTTAAACTGCAGTTGATATCTTGCCTCAACAAACATTAGAGAATCGTCTATAATAAACAATTAGTTCCATATTGAATCATCAGTGGTGTACAGGTGTTAACATCACATTGTGCTCAATACACTGCCGAACAGTCATTGGTAAATAATGTGTGACAACCTTGCCGACAGTGTGACGAGATCAGGCGTCGAGTATTGTGCACGGTTGGGTGGACGAGCGGTGTTCATCGTCTTCCTCTTCTTTCTTCTTCCTTTTCTTTTGTGTGCAGCCCATGGCTGTGGGTAGCATGATCTGCTTGGGGGTCCAGCTGTGCCCCCCTGTAGATTAGAGCAGGAATTTGTCATTTGTTTTTTCAGGGTGATGGCGATAGCTCGCCTCCTCTTCACAAAGGAAACTGTGGGATCTTTAACATTCACCAACAAATGCTGGAAGGCTGGATGCCCAGTTTGGCATTCATCTGAGGGATAGTGCATACATTGATGAATCATTTTGCCTGTGAAACACCAGAATGACGGTTTATAGCTGGGCTGAGATGCAAACCCAGGTTAGACCGCTCAGAGGTGAATGTGTGCACCTCAAGGCTATCCGTCCAGCCTTGATGAGTAGTGTAATTCATCAGAAGCCATTTCTGCTTGCAAGATTACACAATCTGACATGTAACTGTTTGTGGATATGAGTACCGAAATATTATTGGAGCTGAAGTACCTTGAAAGATTAGACGAAACAGATCCTGATCTTCAAGGGCTATCTCTGATGGAATGATGTTTTGGTTTTATTACCTCCGCCACCAAAGATGGAAGGAAGTTATGTGTTCACCCTTGTTTGTCTGTTTGCCTATTTCTTTGTCTGTTTGTTACTTGCAATTATATTGGTAGATTTTTCAAGTATATTGGTCAGTCGATTTTGTTATTCTGTCTGTTTGTCTGTCTGTCCGTTTGTCTGTCTGTCTGTTTGTCAATCGCCTACAAGTCACATTTCTAAACCGATTGTCATGAAATTTTACCGAGTTATAGAGGGAGTCTCAACTGAGAAGCTGATTGATTTTGAGGTCAAAGGTCAAATCTCTAAAATCGTCATGTTTCATCCAATATGCAAATCCTGTTCAACTTGAAAGTTTAACAGGATTTTCATATTGCATCACTGAATTGGGAAACCAACTATTTGAGGTCAAAAAAGGGCAACTCGATGTCAAACTTCTAAAATCATCAATTTTTACCTGAAAAATCATCAGTTTACATCCTATTAACTTGTTATTAAACACCAATTGCATAGTCCATCACTGAATTGGGAAACCTACTATTTTTAAGGTCAAAAGGTCAAAGGTCAATTCAAGGTCAAACTTCTAAAATCATCAATTTCAATCTGAAATAGAATCAATTTTCATCCGATTGACCTGAGCTTTGATTAAGATTCTCAGTTTTAATCTAAATGAAATGGATAATTTGATGTATCCATGGCAACCTTTGGAGAGGGAGGAGGATTTTGCAAGTATCGTGCTCTGCACGACGTCTTTTTCTTGTTTGTTTGTTTAGATTTCGTAAGTATATTGATGACTTCCGTCCTCTGTTTGTGTGTTTGTGTGTTTGTTTGTTTGTGTGTTGTAGTGTTGTTGGTTTGTGTGTTTGTTTGTTTGTGTGTTTGTGTGTTTGTTTGTTTGTGTGTTTGTTTGTTTGTGTGTTTGTGTGTTTTGTTTGTAGGCACGATAACTCGAGACGGAAGAAGCTACCAATGTCAAATTACACCACGTGATTCAGGAGGGTGATGGCTAGCGCTGATTAGATTTGTTCAAAATCGGTCAAAGGTCAAGGTCACAGTGAGGTCAAACATAATTCCATAAATTCATGTGGAGAAATGGAGTATTTTTGCTTCGGTCGACGTTACGAGTTCGTTTTAACTTCGATTTTAATTTTGTCTTCGGTTTTTGCGATCGCTTAGGACGCTTAACACTGGGTTGTCGAAATTCTGGTAAAAGTCGGATGTTTTGGAGACCTTTTAAGATTGTATAAAAAATATTTCACTCGCCGCGTCACGGCTCGTCACGTGGTGCAGCGCGCTCGAGCAGAGGGTCGTTGAGTCACGTAAAGGTTTTCCGTGTGCGCGCTGATGGTGTTTTCGATAAAGATGGTGTTTAAAAGTCATTTTTTATCCCAATAAAGGTTATCGTCGCATGCCTGACTCGCTAAGCCGTCGGATTATATAAAGATTGTTGGTGGATGGCCGAATATTACGTTTTGTGACTTTGATAAAATAATATTAAATAATTGCGTGGAGAAATGGAGATTTTTTGCTTCGGTCGACGTTACGATTTTTGATGGTTTGGTACAGAATCATCGTAGAAACTTCTGGTTTTGTGTCGCTACCTTCTCTCGAGACAGCTTTTATTAGACAAGGTCAGAGGTCAAGTTGACGATTTCGTAAGTACCAGTCTATGACTGCTTGTTACTTACGAAATCTAAAGATTTCGTAAGTATATTGATGACTTCCGTCATCTGTTTGTGTGTTTGTTGTGTGTGGTGTGTTTGTTTGTTTGTAGGCACGATAACTCGAGAACGGAAGAAGCTACCAATGTCAAATTACACCACGTGATTCAGGAGGGTGGTGGCTAGCGCTGATTAGATTTTGGTCAAAATCGCTCAAAGGTCAAGGTCACAGTGAGGTCAAACATTCGATTTTTGATGGCTGTACAGAATCATTGTAGAAACTTCTGGTTTGCGTCGCTACCTTCTCTAGAGACAGCTTTTATTAGACAAGGTCAGAGGTCAAGTTGACGATTTCGTAAAGTACCAGTCATATGACTGCTTGTTTGTTTGTTCGTGTGCAGGATATCTCAAAAAGTTGCAGACGGATTCAGATAAAACTTGGTGGCCAGGTTGGGTGTGTGACAAGGATGAACTGAATAGATTTTAGTGATGATCCGGATCCGGCTACTCGAATTTTTCAAGTGATTCTTCACCGTTGAGAGATTGGGCCAAAAATGATATATAGAATGATATCTCAAAAGGGTGTGTACGGATTCGGACGAAACTTGATGGACGGGTTTGGTGTGTGATGAGGGAGAATTGATTCAATTTTGGTGAAGATCCGAATCCAGATCTGGATACGAGAATTTTCTTAATTTATAAAGTGATTCTTCACCATTGAGAGATCGGGCCAAAAACGATATACTGCACAGCATGAAATATCAAAAATTTATTGAGCCCGATATATTCCACTGAATCAGGCATTGTGTGGCGGAGGTATGTGCTCTACTGAGTGCCCTTCCAGTTATTTGCGAATCACTGCGATGTGAGTGCCACCTCGTTAGAGATGGTTGACAATTTGAATCTTCAGGTGAAAAGATTCATAACATAAAGCATAAAGAATGTACTTTATCTAAATTGCTTGTATTACTACAATGGTTTCATCTTTTGCAGTACCACTTGATACCAGGTCACACTATTTGCTATCTCACAGTGTGGTTGCTGTGCAGCCTGCACATTCTCCACTGTAAAGAAGTTCACATACCCCTGATCTTTTTGTCACATGTGAATGTCTATAAAGGGCAAATCAACAAAATATTGTTTCAAATTATTTGTTTTGTTTATTAAATTATTTGTAAAATATTTTCATTTTTAAATTCTGTTGCTGTTTTTACCGTTCGATCATTAGTTGAATATATGATCTTTTAACAGATTATGGGAACTGTTGGAAATCAGGTGGTTTCATGGAACTAGTTTTCTGAGTGCATTAAGGTATTCAGTTACCACATGTGCACGAGGTGAAAGCACCACATCTGGTTTTTTTTACCATACATTAAAGAGGGATGAGACTAGGGTTATTAAGAGCACTTCACCTCATGTGCAAATAATGAGCCCGAGATAATTCAGCTGGCGATGAAAATTAATGGTGTAAAGTGATCTTTTTTTTCAGCTATCAACTGAGCAAAATTGTAATGGTGGACTGAATGAGGCATTGCATCTTTTGTAATTTGTGCCCTATTTAATACAAGTTCAAATTCTCCACATCACTGTCCAATATCATTCACACCGATTATTTATTTAAATATACACACTCTGTTTTTTTGGTATTCATAGTCAAGGCTTGTGGAAGATCTAGAGCACAAAATGGATCAGTACGAAATAGAACAAAAGGAACAGCAGAAAGAGAGAGGGTCAGGTCAGGTATGGGAGCATGCGACAGAGCAGCGTGTCACTGCATCCACTTTCTGCCGGTACTCCAAGGGCCTCCATCTGGCCATCCACCAGTCAGATGCCTGACCCATCCCCATCTCCTTGAGATGTTGATCAACCCACTGTAACCACGAGGCACGTGGTCGGCCTGTTGACCTCCTCCACTCATAAGGCTCCCTCGCTGAGAGAATCTGGTGAGCAGCATCAGCGTCAGGAAAATGAGCCACATGTCCATACAGCAGCAGCTGATGCTCACGGACTAGGGGAGGTAACAAATCTCATTTGAGTCTCCCTCAGCAACCGCTCGTTGGACACAAAGTCTGACCAGCGATAGCCAAGGATTCTTCAAAGAGACCTGCTACCAAAGGAATGAAGTCTCCATCTCAGATCCCTGGTCAGAGTTCAAGTCTCACATCCATAGAGCAAGAATGTAAGCACCAAGGACCTGAAGACTCAGATTTTCGTCCTCCCGCACAGGTACCGGCAGCGCCACTCCCCATGATCCAGTAAATCCATGACTTCCCAAGCCCGACCCAGACGTCTGTTGGCCTCTGCCTCACAGCCAGCAGAGACATGAATATCACTGCCAAGGTAAGTGAACCTCTCCGTGACTTCAGCATCCTCGCTACAAAAAGATACAGACAGGATAGCAGCATCCAATATGTCATTGAAAGTCTCGATCTTAGTTTTGACCCAGGAAACCTGTAATCCCAGCGGCTCTGACTCCTCATTCAGCACCTCGAGGGCCCCTAAAAGGATATCCAGAGTCTCCGCAAAGATGACTGCATCATCTGCGAAATCAAGGTCAGAGATCTTGACATTCCCAAACGATGCACCACAACTTGATCTCTCTGACATCCTCCCCAGAATCCAGTCCATACAAGTGCTAAAAAGTGCGGGGGCCAGTACACACCCCTGACGAACTCCACTAACACCTGGAAATAAGTCAGAGATGGTACCACCACATCTCACAGCACTCTTAGTACCAGAGCATAGTTCAAACATCAGATTGATCCGTTTTGGTGGCACCCCACGAAGACCAACAATCCTCCAGAGGGCATCCCAATTCACTGAATCAAATGCTTTACAGAGATCAACATAGGCTGCAAGCAGCCGCTGCCGAAATTCTCGTCTGTGTTCAGTGAGGACCCGAAGAGCAAGGATATGGTCAATCGTTGACCTCTTTGGTGTACAACCTGACTGCTCTGGACACTGGTGTGCAAGCAGATGGTGGTGAACCCTATCAATAATTTTCCGAGCAAAGACCTTGCCCCGCACTGAGAGCAGCATCACTCCTCGGTAGTTGTTGCAGTCTTGGTGATCACCCTTCCCTTTCTAGAGAGGGACAACAAGGCCCCTCTTCCAGTTAATTGGGATAATGCCTGTGTTCCAGGCAGAGCACAGAACTGCATGCAATGACATGAGTACAGCATTTCCACCAGCCTTAAGAAGTTCAGCATGGATGCCACAGATCCCAGGAGCTTTACCCCACTTTAACCGGTTCACCGCAGCCTGTGTTTCCACAAGTAAAGGTGGATCACAGTTGATTGGAGGTTCAGCAATAGGGATACTAACACCCCTGACATCCAACTTGACAGCTGGTGGATCAGACTGGTACAGCCGCTAAAAGTAACCAGCCCAGCGGAAGTTCAGCATGGATGCCACAGATCCCAGGAGCTTTACCCCATTTTAACCGGTTCACTGCAGCCTGTGTTTCCACAAGTGAAGGTGGATCATAGTTGATTGGAGGGTCAGCAATAGGGATACTAACACCCCTGACATCCAACTCGACAGCTGGTGGATCAGACTGGTACAACCGCTCAAAGTAACCAGCCCAGCGGGCCTTCACTTTGGACTTCTCTGTCAAGAGCCCACCAACCTCCACTCTAACTGCAGTACACCGAGGAGGGATGGGCTTGGATGAACACAATGCACGATTTCCCCTGTAAGCAGTATGAGAATCACTTGACCACAGGTGATGCTCGACCCCCTCACAGATTCCTCACACATAGGCTTCCTTGTTCCACCCTTAGTGCATGTACAATTTTACACCTCAGCTCCCTGAACAGCTCTGTTCCACCATTCAGCCTGGCCCTGCGACTCTGGTCAATGGTATCCAGTGCCCCTTGAGAGACAAAATTCTTCTTCGTCCGACGGTGAGTTTGAAGACATCCACCAGCAACATCATTTGAGAGCCAGCTCCACATCGCTGAAGTTCAGTGAAGTGCCTCTTCCTATTTCTGAAGGTACTATTGTTTGCGACCGATCATTGGCATGTCTCGTCTTTACATTCCTGCTGAGCTCAGACGCATCATATATGATGCTTTGTTCAATATATCTAACTCTGGTATCAGTCATGTAGCACCTTGTGACTCACGTTTTGTCTGGTTTGGAATGAACCAGGATGTGCGAAAGTGGTCCAGAGCCTGTCCACGGTGTCAACGAGCAAAAATGCATCGTCACATGGTGAAACCATTTTTTGGTACCTTTGCATCTTCTGATGCCAGTTTTGATCATGTGCACATTGATTTAGTTATTCCTCTTCCACCATCTGGTGGTAACACATATCTATTCATGTGTGTTGACCGTTTTACTCGGTGGCCGGAAGCTATTCCACTACCTGACATAGTAGCAGAGACTAGCCAAAGCCTTCATTTCCAGATGGGTTGCAGTGATTGGTGCCACATCTAATATCACCACTGACAGATGGCGACTGTTTGAGTCAACACTTCAAAATGTAAACGGGGTTTGTCAAACCTCACTTAAGTCCTCACTCTTTGACTTTGAGCATCTAATCGTGTCCTAAGTCACTAAGTCCTAAGTCATTGACAACTTAAGTCCTCACTCAGAGCAGAGGCAGACACACATCACTGGATGGAAAACCTACCAGTAGTGCTTTTAGGCATTCGTGCCACGGTGAAAACTGATCTGGGTTGCAGCGCAGCCGAGTTAGTTTTTGGATCAACACTTGGCCTTCCTGGGCAATTCGTTGCCCCGACTAACATTCACACCAGTTTGGACCCGAGCAATTATGTAGACAAACTGCGAAGGACAATGAGGGAGTTACATCACACCTCCTAAGGAGTTCAGCATTGTTCTCGACATCTGCACAAATATATTTTGGCTTGTACCCATGTTTTTGTTTGTGATGACGCTGTCAAGGCTTCTCTGCAACCTCCCTACCACAACCCCTTTCGAGTCATTACCAAGAAGGACAAGTACTTCATCCAAAATTTCAATGGGAAGAACAAAACGGTCAGTTCAGACAGACTCAAGGTCGCTTACATGGATAAAGAGTCTGATACAACTCACCCTACTGCTATAGCAGAACAAACTCCAGCTACATCGACTCCCACTGTTCCCATGAGCCAACACACAACAGCACCAAGTTCAGCCTAATCAACATCTGCATCAATCTCTTTGCCACCGACAACCACATCAGACGTGAGGAAAACTCGTTCCGACAGACATGCCCATTGGCCTAAGAGATTTGTGCAGGCATTTAATTTGGGCTGAAGTCTCCATAATTATCGATCGTCTCTCTTTGGTCATCGATCTTGGGGGGGGGGGAGCTAGTGCAGTAACTCATTAATTTTTCTCTACATTTGCTAATAGCAACAGAAAGTGATCATAAGAAAGCAAGCATGTGAACATTATTAGCTAATCAGTGGAGTCCGTTCAGCAGGCCAATTGGCATGGCGGATATGGGGGAGTCCTCAGAGAGAACTTGTTTCATGACACGATTAGATGCTCAAAGTGCTCTTTTTCCTTGCAAGACTTTCTCATTTTTGTTCCTGGGTCACTCATCACATCAATATTTAATGGTGACTTTTATTCCACACTGCCAAGACCATTGAATGAAGTGGATTTTGTTTGTTTGGCTGAACTACCAAGATGACAGCGCACGAGTCCTCTCTGCCTTTTGCATTCCATGCCACTTCTGAGGCCGCGGCAGCTTGACGCCAGGAAATCCTTCCTTCTTCACCAACAGCTGGAGAGTTGATGCCAACCATTAATCATCAATTGGATTTCATTTACAACACATCATTGCGGTTTCAATGTAAGTGAGATTTATTTTCACCTGTTTTACCCACTATCACGATCAACTAGCACACTGAAAGGAATCATCACTGCAAACTCTCTCTTTTTTTTTCTTTTGTTTCATCCAATTTTTTTTTCCTTTTTTTGTTGTGGTACAAGTGCAATACCCCCAAGACAATGTCGCTTCCTCACGTTAGATGGTTAGACTCATTGTAATCGCTTCAGCCATTATTGTGCTTAGCTGGGTGACGGAATAAAGAAGAAAGAAGTAAAATTCTGTGGTCGAGCAAACTCCTGATTTGATACTTTAGTGATGTGTTCTGGATTATCAGTCTTGATGGTTAGCAAAATGCTCGAGAATATAAGGTATGGCTTTCAAAGGATTATGACTTCATTCTATAGGAGCTTTTCAGCGTGTAGTTTTATACCATTATTTTCTCCCGAGTCATCCGTACATATGGAGTCTCACCGTACTCTATGATAAACAGACAATTTGTACAAGGATTTCGCACATAATTCTGAAAGGAATCGTGATATCTTTCACGTTCACACTCAAACGTAGAGGGGACTGTCAGTGGACATCAACATTTTGAAGGACTGAGCGTTTTGAGATGCCTCGCCCCCCTACTGGCAGTGCTTCGGAATGGCAACTCTTATTTAATAATGTGGAGTGATAAGAGTACGTACTCCACAATGCATTGAGGACTTCTCACTAATAAAGAATGTTGTAGAAAGAAAATGTAAGTATTTGTATACATTGGAGAGTGATTATAGATCCTAAATTATCCCAAATTAATTCTGCCTATCGAAAAAAAAAACAAAGAATATTTATACGAGGTGTGTTCAAAAAGTATCCAACCTTAATTTTTCGTGAGTAAACAAATGAAGCTAGGGAGGCGTGGTTTGGTGCACGTATGTAGGTGATCCTAATTCGTATGCGTGAATATTTTCCCGCCTGCAGAAGCTGTAAGTCGCCGACAGACCGCCGATGAGTGAGGAAGTGTAAGTGAGCCCGTCGGATTTTCGTTGTTGACAAAATTGCGGAAAAACTTGAACAAGCTACTGCATCAAATTTTGTGTAAAGCTTGGCGATTCCCAAGTGGAAACGATCCGCAACATTCAACAGGCCTTCGGGAACGAAGCAATGGGCACCACACAGATAAAAGAGTGGTACAACCGCTTCAAAGATGGTTGCACATCAGTGGAAAGTGAAGCACGTTCTGGTAGGCCCTCACATCCCGAAAGGAGATCGTCATTAACCAAGTGAGGACCCTGCTGATGCAGGATCGTCGAATCATGATCAGAGAACTTGCAGACGAGGCGGGCGTCAGCATTGGATCCGTTCGTTCCATTGTGACTGAGGATTTGGGCTTAAGGAGAATCTCAGCGAAGTTCGTGCCAAAGCTGCTACGATCGAGCAGAAGCAACTCCGTTTGGAGATCGCACAGGACATGCTGGAGACTGTGAACAGCGATCCCAACTTCTTCAACACAGTGATCACTGGCGATGAGACCTGGGTTTATGGGTACACTCAGAAACCACGTTCCAGTCATCACAATGGAAGCATCCAACATCCCCGAGGCCAAAAAAAGCAAGGACGGTCCGCAGCAATGTCAAAGTCATGCTGACCGTCTTCTTTGACTCCAGTGGCGTGGTTCATCACGAGTACGCACCACACGGCACAACCATCACCAAAGAGTACTACCAAGAGGTACTGCGTCGCCTTGTGACGCTGTGCGAGCAAACGCCGGACCTGTGGGCAGCGGTCAATTGGCAGCTCCATCACGATAACGCATCCTCCCATTCTTCACATTTGATACAGAGTTTCCTGGCCAAACACAACACACCTGTGCTTCGTCAGGCTCCCTACTTCCCCAATGGCTCCGTGTGACTTCTTGCTTTCCCCAACTGAAAATGCCCCTGAAAGGGACCAGATTTCAGTCCAGAGAAGACATCATGCGGAATGCAACGGACCAGCTGCGCGCCATCCCAAAAGAGGCGTTCCAGCGCTGCTTCCGACATGGCAGAACCGTTGGGAGAAGTGTGTGGCAGCCCAAGGGGACTACTTTGAAGGAGAGTAGTGTAAGTTTGTTTACCTGGATACGAGTATTTTTTATGAACAAAGGTCGGATACTTTCTGAACACACCTCGTATTGATCTTGGCTCAGAGTGGAGCTTGTACAAAAGTTGCAAGTATGACAAAGAACTGAGTAGTCGAGAGTGTGCATTTAGTGTGAATTACAAGAACATTTATGGACAGATACATGTCGTATATGGAACAACGGGTGTAGTGGCGTGCGCCTGTAATCCGGCTACTCAGATACATGTCGTATATGGAACACCGGGCGTAGTGGCGTGCGCCTGTAATCCGGCTACTCAGATACATGTCATATATGGAACACCGGGCGTAGTGGCATGCGCCTGTAATCCGGCTACTCGGAGGCTTGGGTTGAAGGATCGCTTGAGGACGGGTGCTCTGCACTGGGCCGAGCTATGAGAGGGTGTAAGGCAGCCCGGAATCATGGCGAAACCCAATCCTTATCCCTGTGTCGTAAGAGGCGACCAGGGTTGCGTCAGGAAGGGCATCCGGCGTAAAACCTATGCCAAATCAGTATGCGGATCATAACGGATGATCCGCTGTGGCGACCCCTAACGGGAGCAGCCGAAAGACGAACAACATGTCGTATATGGAACCTGTATTTGAACTTTTTGTGTCCAAATGTCAACAGTCATCATTTCGGATGGGAACACTAAACAGGCCAACACCTCTGTGCACATTCACGTTAACACCAATAACTGAATGTTACTGCTAATGTTTATAAAATCGTCACCCGACACAATCTGCATTTAGCGGTACTTAACGTGACACACAGACATGTACAAAGGGTCACCAATAAGCCCGTGACTGAACATTGAAACATCACAATCAAACAATGGTCTTTGTTTGAGTATAAAGACAGGATTTTTTTTTCTTCTATGAATTGATTTGCAGAAAAGGTTTTGATTGTTTTATGAAATCTTCGAAAATGTTTAGTTAGTTAATGACTTCAATGTCAAGCCATGGACTTGCTAATCGTCCCTCAAATTATACATCCTGGGGTAGATTGTCCACTGTCTCGTGCCCAATAAATTGTAAAAAGCTTCAGTCAAATGAAAAAATAGTCTGTTTTAGACATAATGTTGTATGGATTCTCAAATGTGGCCATTTCATGTGAATGGAAAATTAGTCCTGATCTTGAAAGTTAGTGCTATTCTGCATTGACGGACAGCAAGGGTAGGACAGTGAATGGAATCAAAACAATGTTGATGGAGGAATGCAAATCGCTGTGGGGAGAAAAGAGAAGCTGACGCTTCTAGCATTAACCATTTGTCGGAGCAAAAGGGTTAACATCAGAAATGTCAGCTTCTGCCTGCTTTCCATGATGCATGGCATTCCTCAATCAATGTCCTGTTGATTTCTTCCATAATTCATTTTAAACTTTATCCTCCCAGAAGCTGCATTTTGAAAAACTGTACGACCTCAATGATATTTTAATGGTCGTCGGACTCGTTCCAGTTACCCAGTTAAAATCCGATGGGTCATGTCAAAGAAAAAGCCACGATCTGTTGTCTAAACCCATCATGCCGTGCAAATTGGAAGTCCCAAAAGTGGTCCAGCAGCACGCCGATAGACATCACGTGACTGGATCTAATTTAGGCCGAGCAACCTAAGTCACACGACACCGTCTTATAAGAGGTGTGGAGATTGCAGCCAATTATTTCCCCAAACCGGTCTATCAAACCACCAAATGAAGCAGCCACCACAGCCATAATTCACTCCCGAGACCGGGTGTATCTCTGCTTGTGCGTGTGTGTGTGTGTGTGTGTGTGTGTGTGTGTGTGTGTCAGTCAGTCAGTCAGTCAGTCAGTGTATCAGTGTAACTTCTCCATAACTCCAAAACCATAAAACCTAGTAGCCTGAAACTTTGCATGCATACTAAGAAAACTCCAAGGAAGTGCAAGAGTGAAAATTAGGTGTTTGGGTTAATTAAAACACCTCTTTTGAAGATGATTAACGTCCTTATTTAATTATATCCTTTATCAGGCGCTTTCTCGATTAACGCTCTCGATGGAGTCTTAAGGCGTATCCGAGGTAACCTCGCTGGGGTCTGAAGCCGCCATGTTTATTGGGTTGTTCAACCATGCCTTGAGTTGTTACAGGTCACAACGATTTCTTAATGATAAAGTTTTTGGTTTTTTTTCACTTTCCTCACTCATATTATCGAATGCCTGTTCATCATAGCTACGAATCGCTGGGTATACTGCAATGCTTAAAAACGCCCAGAGATGTCAGCGTTCGTTGCTTTATTTCATTTCCACAAATGCGATCATCGCGAGTATCTCTTAAACTAAGCAGAATTGCAAATTTTAAGCTCCAGAATCAAACTTACAAGTAGTTCCAACTTCTAGAAAAGTGTTCATTTGTCCAATTCGAACATATGTAACATTTTGGGCATCTCCCAGAGGTGTATGTTTCATATGACGGTTCGGTGATTGCTAATCGCGTGCCAAGCGAGCTGTTTCTTATGAACCGTTTCTTTGGAGTGCTTGATTGAGTGCTTAAGCCACTTGGCGAGCACTTTCCAAGCTGCTTTGTTGTTCATTTCAGGAAAAGTACCCATGCTTTCAATCTAACATCGATTAGACGAAGTCTCCACCTTTGTTGGGTCCCGCGGTGCCACGCGGTGGGTGCCTCAGGAGGTGTCTCATCCACTGAAAATGTGCAATCTTATTTTTACAGGACATCGCTTTGTTTAACCTTTTTGTGCAATCTCCTTTTGTGATACACCCCTTACTTCGACCGATACATCTAAAAAACAAAACGCTCCACCCGACCAGGTGTTCGCCATGTTTGTTCTTGCTGTGAAGGTGCAGAGTACAGGCAGACATTGTGTGTTCTGTGGCTTGATACAGCTTCCAACTGTAGTTCGTTTGTTATAATATTCTCTGGGATGGTTTTCAGCTAACCTCTGAAGTAGTTCTGGGGAGCTTATGGGATGGCGCGTCGTCCGTCTGTCCACAAATACATGCAACTTCTTCTCAGAAACTACACATACGATTTCAATTAAATTTGACGACAACCTTCGTCACCCATGAAGGCGTTATAAAAACACAGGGTCTGAAGGGGTCTATAGAAGGAGTTTCCGGAGGGGGGGCAGCGGGGGGATTGGGTTGTGTCCCCAAAGAGGTAGTTGCTTTTTTCTCAAATGATGCACACAATTCCGATGAAACTTCATGCCAATCTTCATCACCCATGACGTACCAAAGTTTGTTCATGACATTCGAAAAATCTGGCTTGAAGGGGATTTGCCCCCCAAAAGATGTATTTGCTTTCTTCTCCAAAACTACACATACAATTCTGATGAAACTTGAACACCATCTTCACCACTCATGATGTACAAAAGTTTGTTCATGACATTAAAAAAATTGGGGTCTTGGAGGGTCTATGGGGAGAGAGTGTCGCCCCCCCCCCCCCAATATGTATTTGATTTCTTCTCGGAAACTACACACGCAATTTCGATGAAACTTGACCACCATCTTCACCACCCGTGATGTTCCAAAGTTTGTTCACGCCATTAAAAAGAAAAATAGGGTCTACGGGGGTGTTGCCCCCCCCTCAAAAAAAATATGTATTTGTTTTCTTTTCTGAAACCACACACACAATTTCGATGAAACTTGACCACAAACTTAATCACCCACGATGTACCAAGGTTTGTTCATGGCTTTAAAAAAAATCCATAGGTATTTATTTCTCCATTATATATTTTGTAGGTCATCCATGCTTACCAGTGCTTGCCTGATTATCTTATCCAGCCACTACCAGTTGAGTGCCCAGGGGTATGCCCCTATGTTTAATATCTCTGTGAGGTTCTTTGTCATCATTCCTGTAAGTCCAGCTATCACAGGTACAACTTTGGCATTCTTCAGCTTCCAGGATCTTCTCACTTCATTCTTGAGGTCTTGGTGTTTGGTCATTTTCTTGATTTCTGCATCATTTAGTCCAAAGCTGTGTCCAATAAGCTGCCTCCAATGATAAATGAGGCACCATCGGTCAACGAGCATATTATGAGACTAAGGATTAGTCACTCCTTGAGTGTCGTTTCTCTGGTCTCTGGATATGCTCCAACTGAGACGAGTGATCTCACCATGAAGGACGCATTCGATGCTGTGCTCAAGTCTGTGGTTGATCAGTGGCGCAAGTGAGATACTCTCTGAGTCTTCGGTGATTTCATTGCATCGAATGGAACTGATAGGAATGGTTATGAGACATGTGAGGGTCCCCATGGGTCTGGAACTGTGAACCAGAAACTCACTAAGTTCCTTGACTTTGCAAGAAGTCATGGACTTAGGGTGGCTGGTTCATGGTTTCAGCGCACACAGACTCATCGCTGGACTTGGTATTCCAACACTGGTGGTGTGGCAAAGGAGATTAACCATGTGCTCATTGATGGAATGTCATTGATGGAATGATGCTGGAGGATGTTCCACAACTGCAGGGTCTACTGGAGTGCTCAGTTCATCAATACCGACCACAGGCTTGTTGTAGCATCTCTGAACTTGCAGCTTAACTCCAGGAGAATGGTAGCATCCCAGCCGAGGCTGGATGTTGGCAAGCTCAATGATGAGAGGGTAGCTGAGGAGTTTGCGAACAGGCTGAGTGGGGATTTTGGGGGTCTGGGTGCTTTGGGAAATCCTGAAGAGTTGTGTCTTCAAGACCACCGCCCTTTATGTTGCCGAGAGATGTCTTGGAACTCACGGAAGGGCGAATAATTTTGTCTCTCAAGGGACACTGGATACATTGACCAGAGTCACAGGGCCAGGATTAATGACATAGCTGAGCTGTTCAGGGAGCTGAGGTGTAAAACTGTATGTGCACTAAGGGTGGACAAGGAGGCCTATGTGCAAGGAATCTGTGAGGGGGCAGAGCATCACCAGTGGTCAAGTGATTATCGTCCTGCTTACAGGGGAATTTGCACATTGGGTTCCTCCAAGCCCATTTCTTGGCGTACTGCAGTTACAGTGGAGGATTGTGGGCTCTTGACAGAGGAGTCCATAGTGAAGGCCCTCTGGGCCAGTAACTTTGAGCAGCTGTACCAGACTGATCCACCAGCTGTCGAGTTGGATGTCAGGGGTGTTGCTATCCCTACTACTGACCCTCCAATCAAGTGTGATCCACCGTCATTTGTGTGATCCACACAGGCTGTCTTGAACCGGTTGAAATGGGGTAAAGCTCCTGGGATCTGTGGCATCCATGCTGAACTTCCAAGGCTGGTGGAAATGCTGTACTAATGTCATTGCATGTAGTTCTGTGCTCTGCCTGTAACACAGGCATCATCCAAACTGACTGGAAGAGGGGCCTTCTTGTCCCTCTCTGGAAAGGGAAGGGTGATCACCAGGAC
>CM068956.1:104241926-104258631 GCA_035128595.1 Eptatretus atami | reverse complement strand
GGTGCATTACAACAAGCGGTCGACCATCTCATCACGGGAGATCACCTCGTCTCGCCTCCTCTGAGTTCAGCTGTCCTGGTCCGTTCTTGGTGCCTGGTGCTCCGGGAAGGTGCGGTCGTCCAGCCGCGCGAACGCGGCCAGGTAGCCCAGCATGTTTTCTCCTCAGCTCGTCTTCCCTCCCGAGCTGAAGGGGCAATATAGACTCGAGGTCCATCCTCTTCTGGGTATTTGTGTGTGCGTGTGTGTGTCCGTGGGCCCGTCTCTAAGTAGCATTGTTTAAGGAATTGCTTGTACATTTGATTCCCTTCTTTATTCGGATAACTCTGCCCTTACGTGATCCCTCGTCCCCGATTATTGTAAATAAATTTCCCTATTGTTGAATGTCCCAGCTCGTTCCCTGTCATTTCTTTATTGGCTTAGCACGGTGCGTGTTGAGAATCGCGAGGCAATAAATTGTTAATTTGGACCGACAGGCCTTGGTAACCATCCGCTCGGGTTACACACGGTTCGAGCACGGTAGACTCATCCCGCTCGAGGTCTGTCGAGGGTGTGAATTCCCGGTAGCTTTGCCGCGTGGGTAATTAGGTATATTGAAGTTTGGCAATTAACCCTACCCACGCAGTCGAATTATTGGTGATTCATGGTTTGTAAGGGACCGTGCCTTCCGGACTTATCCGAGGGTCACAACCTAAATTCCGGTGTGTTCGGTGGAGCCGACTCTACTGCTCCCTCTAGCGGTCGTGCTCGCCACTGATACCCGGCCCCACAACAATACAGCCCGTTGGACCATGGATTATCTGTGTCGGCGGCTTCAGGACCGGGTGTTCAGGAGAAACTCAAGTGCTTCCCCTTGTGGCAATCCCCAAACCCCGGGCCGTAACAATTTGGTGTCAGGAGTGGGATCTATCGAACCCAATGACTCCGCAACATCGGGAGTCAGGATTGTGCAAGTTCGAAATTATGACAGAGTGTGAATAGGGCGGAAGTTTTAGTTAAAAAGTAATCTATGCAGCTATGTCAAATAGAGTTGAGCAGATCATTCATGTGGGTTTTGATGAAGATGACGATATGTGGGAGGAATACATGGTCCAGGTGGGCTATATTGAGGGAAGTGATTTTTTTGCAGGAATATTCAGGTGGGGGTGTGGCAGAGACATTGGTAATGCTTGGAGACCCCCACTCCCAAGTTTGTCCCCTGGAAAATAGGGTGCTTCCTCTGGAATCCACACTCCAAAGTAGCAGGTCGGCCCAAACTTCTGTCCCCTCACCAGCGCCCCAAAGGTCCCAAACTTCTGGCTAAAGGAATTTGATGCTCTCCACATTCACTATGCTCAAGCATTCAATGAACTTATCCAAGGGGATCAGGAAATACCCTATATAGTACTCAGATATAAAAAGAAAAAGAAGGCATTGTTAATTGATGTTTCAGTACCCAGTGATTTTTTGGTCTCAATAACACAGATATCACGAAAAACCTCAAGAATGAAGTGAAAAGATCCTGGAAGCTGAAAAGTGTCAAAATTGTACCAGTGATAATTAAGCAATGGGAATGATAAATAAGAACCTCACAAAGACCCGACAAACCATTCCTGGGACACATTATTACAAACAAACTACAGGTGAAGGCTGTCCGGAGCTCAGTGACGATCCTGAATAGAGCCCTCGGGACAGAACTCTAAGAACAACACAACTTCACAACTTAGGCCATGAATCACGATCCTTCGCCGAAACGAAGAGGGACACTTCGAGTCCTAAGAAGACTCCGTTTCACCTTCTGAAAACCCAATTATGGAGATAACAATCAACGACACACACACACATACACAATTGTACAGCATTGGCTCTTACTAAACTATAATATTGTTAAGCCTTGTGGATGTGCCTTTTCAAGGTTTGATATTAATCGGACAAGTGCTTCCCAAGTTATGGGCCATTATTTACCAACCAATGACATGACACGTTGCTGCAGCCATATTATTTACCAACCATGACATGACACGTTGCTGCGTAGGCTTGGCTGTGTAGGCCGTGCGCGGCCGGCCGCGATGACGTCACGGGCCGTGCCGGTTACATGGCAGCGAATGTCATGGCAATCAAAGACAGGAGGTAAACTTGATTTTATTTGAATTTTAATTAACTCTGTGTGTGGAAGTGTGGTTTGTCGCGAGAACGCAAGAGCAAAGGAACGGCCTGTGTGGTTGTCGTTTCTGGCTCGCGGTTTGAAAGTTTTTTTTTTTTTGCACGTACGGCTACGCACGTACGGGCACGTGAGAGCGAAGGAACGCCTGTGTGGTTGTTGTTTCTGGCACAGCGGTTTGAAAGTTTTTTTGTTTGCTTGCACGTACGACAGCACATATGGGCACGCACTATGGCACGCACCTACGGCAGCACTAGTCTATCTATAATTCCAGCAATGTGTGTGTGTGTGTTGTTGTGTGTGGTGTGTGTGTGTGTGTGTGTGTGTGTGTGTGTGTTGAGTGTGTGTTGTGCTGTGACCGCTGTTTCTCGACAACCACCGTCCGACTAATTGAAACTTGCCACTATATTGCTGGGCCTGAGTTTTGTGCGTTTTCACGGTTTGATATTAATCGGACAAGTGCTTCCCAAGTTATGGCCATTTATTTACCAACCAATGACAGACACGTTGCTGCGTAGGCGTGGCCGATGCGCCATTTAGTTACGAATCACAGGACACGTGCTGCGTAGGCCGGTGCGCGGCGGCCAGACGATGACGTCACATGCCGTGCCGTTACGATGGGATCGATCGGTGCCTTACGTACCGTGGCGTAGAAGTGGCAATGGTCAATGGCAGTGAATGTCATGGCAAGCAAAGACAGGGAGGTAAACTTGATTTTAATTTGGATTTTAATTAAACTCTGTGTGTGTAAGTATCACAGCAGTTTGTAACTTCAATGCAAGCGATAATTCATGGAATGCATGTGAACATTCGGTACGGCACGCACTACTTCCGGATGGTGATGACTTAATGTACAGGTAGTCGTCGACTTACGACCTATGCGACTTATGACTGTTCGACTTTATGACCACTTTACGACCACGTAAAGTGCCCCAAAAAAAAAAGTTTTTATTTTATGGATGTAAAATATACGTTGTTCGACTTACGACCAAGTCGACTTACGACCGATTTGGTCGGAACCAATTTGCGGTCGTAAGTCGCGACTACCTGTATTCTAATAATTTTCTCGATTTCTTATGCGCATTTATAGATAAACACAATGCCCCAATCCAGTCGCCGTTTACGAGAGCGAAGGAACGGCTGTGTGGTGTTTCTGGCTCGCGGTTTGAAAGTTTTTTTTTTGTTTTTTTTTTTGGTTTGCACATAACGGCACGCGTAAGGGCACGTGAGAGCGAAGAACGGCCTGTGTGGTTGTTGTTTCTGGCTTCGTGGTTTGAAAAGTTTTTTTTTTTTGCACGTAACGGCCACGCACTACTGGCACGCACGTACGGGCACGTACTAGTATTTATAACTCTCATCACACATTCCACTATATGATCAATACATTAATTCAGCACATCTTACCATAAATATAACATGTCCACCACCACGCACGTCCATCCACTAAACACAAATCAAAGCGGTTATCAATATTAAAACGTTATTTATAACTGTTTTTTTTTACATGCTGCTATCTCCAAGCAACCACTGAAAATGGTTTAAAATATACATATTTTAATGATGTATTTAATATAAATATCTCATTAATAATATTTTACTATTCATATTGTGTTTCACTAATTTAGGAAAGGCAACTATGCTTTGAGGTTTACCATTTAAATAAAGTTTAAAACAGGATGTTGTGAAATTAAATCATTTACAGCAATCCTTTAATTATAGTTGTTGTAGTATTCGGCCCGCCCCTGGAGTGCGAACGACGCGCGTTTCACAATAGCAGCCGGTTCACCCACCGAACGGACATCCAGTCGTGACTTTCTGCAATGGCGTCAGAAACCAGTCACGGATGGGTTTTCAATCCCACCAAACCTTGTCCGTACCCTACCGCCGCGCTACAGGGTCCGATCGCCAAATCTTCGATTTACCTAATTATTCGCGCAGGTAGGTTACCGGAGAGGTTGTACCTCAACGGGACCGCTTGGAAACGAGCCGCTTAAGCAGCCCCTTCCTTTTGGGATAACGAGCGGGGTAATATCGCGCAGTCCCGTTGGACCCGATCACTTTACCGGCTATTTAAAAGCCAACTAATATTCTCGCAATACAAGATGGCATTTCAATGGGGGCATGAGCAACGAACAGGTTTTACATTTAAACCAGCACATTTATTTACTCTACGTATGCGGAACAATCATGCAGTCATTCAAAAAACACAACATGCACGTATACAGAACAAGCAATGAATGCGGCACGGCACGTGGCAAGACAAAGCGGCTCAAACCGTCTATAAGTAATTATTAATGTACAGTCACTTACACAGTTTTACTTACGGGACTCGGCGCCACAACATTCATTCGAAAGAAAAGCAGGAAAAAGACCCATCAAAGGCAATGGGGTCAGACTGGACCTCTTGGGTCTTTATGGCGTGGGACTTGGCAGACCGAACGAGTCCCACGAGACCGTTGGCAGTTACCTGCACCTCGTGGGTGTCTGGCCTTTGGCGACCCCGACGTCCGTCCCACAGCAGCTAGCGTAGCCGTGGTCGAGCTCGGGCCTTCCGTGTGGCAGGCGAGCTCTTCTCCGGCTCTCTCCACACGAACGCGCTTGGGCGACCCGGATGCTCCTTCCCCACGGCAGCTAGCTAGCCGCGTCCGAGCTCGGCCTTGCCAAGCGGCGGTGATTCGGTCTCAGTCGGCAACTCGTTTGAGAGGAACGAACGGGTCTTTGCTCTCTTAGAGTTGATGCTCTGTAAGAACCCTCCGTCCTCAGTGATGCTCGAACTGCGCCAAGCCTGATCACCTCGGACCGCCTGTCGCTGGCTGGCGAGCTCTCTCCGGCTCTCTCCACACGAACGCGCGTTCCGCGCGACACAGTAGGCAAAGCTGCCCTCCAGCTCGCGTCTCCTTTGCGACGCCCGGGACTCTCCACGACTGCAAGCTCCAAGCTCCGACTCCGCCACGAGCCCAGACTTCCACGCAGCTCCTGGCTTCTGGCTTCCTCCCGCTCCCCGACCTCTCCAGACTGACTCAGGCCGACCGATCAACTCGACTCGACCAACTCGAACTCGACCAACTCGAACGCGAACCAACTCGAACGCGACCCAATCGAACGGCTTGCGTCTGCTCGTTCCTTTTATAGGGCTGGTGAGACGCGGTTTTGCCTCCGATCCTCGACCTCTGACCTCTGACTCTGCGCGGAAAGCGGACGTGCGCAAGATCACAAGCTCTCGATCCGATCGCCTCTGACCTTGACCTCTGCGGAAAGCGGACGTGCGCGAGATCACAAAGCTTGATCCGACGAGCAAACGTCCGCGTGGCCTGCAGCGACGCCGCTCGATGCGGACTCGCCGCGGCTGGCGCAAAGATGGCGTCGTTTCGGAGACGAAGGTGAGGCGATGTTTGTGGTGTGGGAGATGTTGAGGTTGCTGGCGAAGTGGTGAGGATGGCGTGGTTTGGTGAGAGGCAGGTGTGTGTGGTGTGGAAGGCGGTTGGTCTGAAGCGGTTGTTGAGAGCGATGTTGGTGGTGGTGGTGGTGGTTGTTGTAAAGCGGTTGTTGAGAAAGATGCTGGTGGTGGACGTGGTTGGTCCAAAATAACGATAGTAAAGAATACGCTAACTCAAAATCACAGCCCGTTAACATGAATAGTTCCTTTAAACAACGGTGGGGAAATCTATCTGGACACGGACTTATCGCCTAACTGATCTAGGGACCTTTATGGTGTTCTGTCAATTTCCACAGCCGTAACACTACCCCTCCCTTTTTACAGACTCGTCCCGAGTCGTCAATTTGCGTGTGCCATCATGTGTAAGTTCTCCCCTAGTACATTTACCTTCGGGTCCCTGAGTGTGACATTTAGTTGTTTCATGTCCCAAAGTAAATAACCTACGGGCTGAGTAACTGACTAAACAAACCCACTCATGCAGACGACTTAAATAAATTGCCGGCGCTATGACACACATGCAGGTGGGGTTCCACGTATTTACAATTTTCACTTAACTTATCCATTACTTAACCATGGCCCAGGACTTGTGATCTGTGAAAGGGGAGAAGGTAAAAGTATTTCGAAGTTCATTGATGCAGGGGAATGGAAGGAGATGGTCCAAACACAAATGAGCATGATGGATGCACAGGCTGCCTGCAGGGCAGTCCTTTCAAACTGGATGTTCCTGGCGCACATGGTGATGGATGGAACAAGGGGCAAACGCAAACAAGGGCAGCAGGCATGGGGTCATGGCAAAGGCAGGAGGCAGGCTGGCAAGGCAAAACAAGGCCGTTGGTGAAGCTGACCAGCACAGGCTTGCAGTAAAATAGCCGGCAGACGATCCGACCGGCACAGGCCTTGCAGCAAAAACAGCGGCAGATGAAGTGGCCGCACAAGCCTCGTAGCAAACAGCCGGCAGACGAAGTGGCTGGCACCTTGCCTTGTTCAATGCGAGGTTGGTGGAGGAGTGCGGTGGTGCTAGCCACTCGGAAGGCGGGCTCGGACCTACCCTACTGTCTCCCTCCAACCTATCGCCTTTGCCTGTCTCTGTCCATACCCACTCCCTTAATTTGCAAACAAAACAAATTTAGCCCCAACTTATTTTTTTTGTTTTATTTTATTATATATTTTCCCTATTATAATTCGTCTCCTACCCCCCTTTATCGTCTCTGCCCGGCTAACCTATCCTGTCCTAGCCTACTCCCAACCCCTACGTTCCCTTCCTGGAGGGGATAGGGAGAGCTAGCGTCCTGTGTCGAGGCCCAATCAAGCCTCAGAATGGCCTCCTCAGATCTCAGCGATCTCAACCAAAGGTGGATCCAGCGGCCCACAATGAGAGCGAAGGATGGATGGTGCGGAGGGGTACACTTCCTATCTACCCTAACCATTTACCTGTTAACTACCCCGGGGCTTTCCAAAAGCGCCTCTCGCTTAAACTATCGTTCTAACAACCAAGATTCCGTCGCCTGTGTTGGTGGCCTTACAATTTCGGGCCTCGCCCTCCAATTTTCCCTCGTGCCCTTGCACGGTTTCGTGGCTGGGACGCGTGGCCCCTTGGCAGGAACTACCTCTAACCGATTCTCCAACAATGGTACCCCGGGCACTACACTGCTCCGAGCCTACCAGCTCCCTAAACTGGGAGTGCCCTCCCTGGCAACTCCCCCTCAACGCTCACGTGGCAGGCTGGCACCCCGGGCCCTTTCCGAGGGTCACCCGTGCCCACGCATTGCCCACGCGGCCTATGGCGCCTGGGCCCGCATCAGCGGGTCACCCGTGCCCACTGCTCTATCCCGGCCCCCCTGGCCCTTGGCCTACCGCGGCCGACTAGCCCGGTGCCCGGGGTACCCACTCAGCGATACTCACCATTCGTAGCCACGCCCAGCCCGTCAACAGGGCTCCTGCACCCCTCCAAATGGGTATCGAGCCTACACTCCACCAACAGCAAAACGACCTCCATTTTTCAATTTCGCTACCCACTAACTCACTTTATACTGACCCGGGGTCACTTGGGCAGGAGTCACTCCTCCCCCCAATCACTCATCGCACCATGCATTCCACAATCACTCCATACACACAGACCCGCTGGCCTCACTTACTCAACATGTACATTTTCCATTTCAATTCCCAACTCACACCGCTGAACTCTGCCATTCTGTTCACTAAATCCCCTCATAACTCGTGCTCCCACGTCGTCCCTTACATTAGTAGCACATCCTTTTAACACTACGTAGCTAAGCTACGTCCCCTAACACATTCACTGTCGTCACTGTCCTCTAAAATAATCCAAAAATCAATTTCCCAACTTAAATCTCGACTACAATCCTCTACTAATCCATTCCACGGGCCCCATGAGACTTACCCCTGCCCCATGAGACCGGTCCAACTAAGCTAACCTTCCCCCTAACTAGTTGTGTCTGTGCCCTGGACAGGGGGTCTTCCACCCCTTGCCAGGGAATCCTGTTCACCCGAAAGCGAGGCTGCTTGCTCAACTTTTTTTTTTAAATGCGCACACCAGCGCGGCAACTCGCAACCTGCGCTCTACTCTCCGTGACGTCATGGCAGCTGTTCACATCACTCCCCTCTTGGACGGTACCATCCGGCAGGGATTCACCCTCCTGCCGGATTCCAACCATACACGCAGCCATGACGCCACTCTGCGCATTCAAAAGCAACCTCGCGTTTCGAGGGGTTCCCCACGCGAGCACATGTGCTCTGCCTGTCCGTAACCTGCGTCGTGCGCTCTGCAAACAGAACACATTGCGCAGGCCACATAGAGCTTCACACACACGCCCGCCTGGAGAACCATCCGGTCCAAATCCGTTATCCAGCCTACCTTTGGTCCGTCCGCGGAATCGGCAACATCCACCGCTGGTTTTCCGGACCGGGTTTCACTCCCGCAGCGCGCACGTGGCGACCTCGTGCGTACCACAGCACGGACCTCGTAGTCCCGCCGTGCAAACCCGGCGCGTCCCACAATCCAGCTACGGCCGCTACTCGCCTTTGTCCCTCTGTCGCCGTTGTCGTCTGCTTCAATCCACGCCACCCTGCGTGTCACGACGCTCATACACCACTCATTACATTCACACCGGGAGACGCGGCTGCGTGCTCCGCATGCCACCGTCATCTCCCTTACACACAACGACCTCACACACGCTGTTCCTCTCACACTCGCCGCTCACTCACGCCATGCGCGCTTTTCAGCACGCATTTCGCCACACTCGTAAACACACACCAGGAACAATCGCACTGGGGATTAGCGCCACCACAAGGGTTCCGGGCCTTCAAACCCCCCAAGCTCTCCGTGCACCGTCAACAGCACTCGCCCCCTCAACTCCGCGAAGCTCGACCGGACCCACCTGGTCGTGAACCGCTTCCAAGGGGCATATTCCTCCCCTCGTTCCTGGAGGAAGCTATCCAGCTGCTTGCACTGGGTCCCAACACGTTCGCCAGCTCGCGCCCCATTAAGCCTCGCTACCTCTGTGTGTGCGTGTTCGTCTTAGTTTCTTCCACCCCGTCTTCATCGTGTAGTTTCTCCTCTATCGTTCCATCTCCCGCATCTGTTATTTCTTTCAATTCCGCTGCGTCTCCGTCAATCCCGCACGTCGTCCATTACCTCCGTTTCTTCCTCGCTTTTCGTCTCTGCTGTTTCCTCTTTTGTCTCTTTCGTCTCGCATTATTATTTCTCCGTTGTCTCATTATCATTCCTCTACGACTACTCCTGCGTTTCTGTACATTTTATTCTGCCGTTCTTCGCGTTAATTGTTCTCCGCTGATCTTCGTTCTGTTCCTCCGTTTTTAAATTCACTCTCGACCTGGTCATCTCCCGCGTCTCTGGCATACCTCTACCTCGTCGTCTCCTTGTCATGTTTTACATGTTCGCTCCTCATAATTACGACGTCGCTCGTCATGACTCGCCCGTTTCATCGCGCCGGACAGCCATGTACTCCCTCTCAGCTCGTCGCTCAAACGTGGCGCGCATTTGAGCTCCACTGCCCGCGTTTCGCTCCCGATCCCATTGCCCGCCTTTGCTACAGTCTGAGATTCAGCCCCATGCTCTGCGTTCACCCGAGTGTTCGCATATTCGCTCCATTTTGTCGTTCATTTCTCCTCCATCCTCTCCCCCTCCCTCCCCTCTCCTCACTTCCTCCCCTTTCGTTCTTTCTCCTCCTCCTACATCCCTCCTTTTCAAACTTCTGTCCTTCTCTCCTTTTTTTCTCCCTATACTTATCTCCCCCTTCCTTCCCGTCGTCTCTCCCTCTTTCTCTTCCCTCCCCTCTCCTATCTCTCCTCTTTTTTCACTCTTCTCTCCTCTATCCTCTCCTCTCCTTTCCATTATCTCTCCCTTTTTTCCTTTTTTCTCCGTCCTCCCTCTTCTCTCTCCTCCCTCGTCTTCTCTCACTCCTCTCTCATCTCTCTCGTTCTCCCTCGTCCCGCCTCCTCTTCTCCCTATCTCCCTCCTCTCCTCTCCTCGCTCTCCCGCCTTATTTCTCTCTCTCCTCATTTCCTCCTCTCCTCTCTCCGCCCTTCTTCCTCCACCCCCTCTTATTCATCCTCCCTTCTCTCTTCATGTCTCCACAAATAGTTTCATAATCTCCATTACTTGCTGCCCTGTCGTCCACCCTGGCCGCCCCAATGGCTACATTTAGTGGTGTGGTTGTAATAATAAAAAACAGATGGATGGCATCGCCACTTTTCCCAACCCTGAGGTAAGGATGCATCTTCCTCACGGGTGTTTTCCACGGATTCCTTTACCATTGTCTCTACTATAAGACTACAATTAGTGGTGGGTAATAAAAAGAACCGTCCCGGGCCATGGATCCGACATCAATACACATTTCTAAACCCACCCTGCACCCGTTCGCCTTGAAAAGCCATCTTGTTTCTCGGAATTAATTTTAAATGCTCGTTTTTTGATGGGAATCGAGGGTCGCTCCACTCACCCTTGGTCCGATTCCCGTTAATTTAGTTGGAGGCGGGGTGGATTCGAATCCCACTCCCGGACACCAGTGTTGTAGTATTCGCGCCCGCCCGGCGTACGAACGACCGCGTTTCACCAATAGCAGCCGGTTCGCCCACCGACGGACAATCCAGTCGTGACTTTCTGCAATGGCGTCAGAAACCAGTCACGGATGGGTTTTAATCCCACCACAACCTTGTCCGTACCCTACCCGCGCTAGAGGTCCGATCGCCAAATCTTCGATTTACCTAATTATTCGCGCAGGAAGGTTACCGAGAGGTTGTACCTCAACGGACCGCTTGAAACGAGCCGCTTAAGCAGCCCGCTTCCTTTTGGGATAACCGAGCGGGGTAATATCGGCGCAGTCCCGTTGGACCCGATCACTTTACCGGCTATTTAAAAGCCAACTAATATTCCGCAATACAAGATGGCATTTCAATGGGGGCATGGACGCAACGAACAGGTTTACATTTAAACCAGCACATTTATTTACTCTACGTATGCAGGAACAATCATGCAGTCATTCAAAACACCAACATGCACGTATACAGAACAAGCAATGAATGCGGCACGCACGTGGCAAGACAAAGCGCTACAACCGTCTATAAGTAATTATTAATGTACAGTCACTTACACAGTTTTACTTACGGGACTCGGCGCCACAACATTCATTCGAAAGAAAAGCAGGAAAAAAGACCCCATAAAAAGCAATGGGGTCAGACTGGACCTCTTGGGTCTTTATGGCGTAGGACTTGGCAGACCGAACGAGTCCCACGAGACCGTTGCAGGTTACCTGCACCCTCGTGGTGTCTGGCTTGGGCGACCCGCGACATCCCGTTCCACAGCAGCTAGCGTAGCCGCGGTCGAGCTCGGCCTTCCGTGTGGCAAGCGAGCTCTCTCGGCTCTCTCCACACGAACGCGCTTGGGCGACCCGCGATGCTCCTTCACCACGGCAGCTAGCGTAGCCGCGGTCGAGCTCGGGCCTTGCCAAGCGGCCGGGTGATTCGGTCTCAGTCGGCAACTCGTTTGAGAGGAACGAACGGGTCTTTTCTCTCTTAGAGTTGATGCTCTGTAAGAACCTGTCCGTCCCTCAGTGATGCTCGAACTGCGCCGAAGCCCGATCACCTCGGACCGCCTGTCGCTGGCTGGCGAGCTCTCTCCGGCTCTCTCCACACGAACGCGCGGTTCCGCGCGACACAGCAGGCAAGGCTGCGCCTCCAGCTCGCGTCTCCTTCGCGACGCCCGGATCTCCACCGACTGCAAGCTCCAAGCTCCCGACTCCGCCACGAGCCCAGACTTCCACGCAGCTCCTTGGTTCTGGCTTCCTCCCGACTCCCCGACCTCTCCAGACTGACTCAGGCCGACCGATCAACTCGGACTCGACCCAACTCGACTCGACCCAACTCGAACGCGAGCTTGGCGCTCTGCTCGTCCTTTTATAGGGCTGGTGAGACATGGTTTGGCCTCCGATCCTCGACCTCTGACCTCTGCGCGGAAAGCGGACGTGCGCGAGATCACCAAGCCTCTCGATCCGATCGCCTCTGACCTCTGACCTCTGCGCGGAAAGCGGACGTGCGCGAGATCACCAAGCTTGATCCGACGAGCAAACGTCCCGCGTCGGCCTGCAGCGACGCCGCTCGATGCGGACTCGCCGCGGCTGGCGCAAAGATGGCGTCGTTTCGGAGACGAAGGTGAGGCGATGTTTGTGGTGTGGAGATGTTGACGGTTGCTGGCGAAGTGGTGAGGATGGCGTGGTTTGGTGAGAGGCAGGTGTGGTTGTGGTGGTGGAAGGCGGTTGGTCTGAAGCGGTTGTTGAGAGCGATGTTGGTGGTGGTGGTGTTGTTGTAAAGCGGTTGTTGAGAAAGATGCTGGTGGTGGACGTGGTTGGTCCAAAATAACGATAGTAAAGAATAACGGCTAACTCAAAGATCACAGCCCGGTTAACATGAATAGTTCCCTTTAAACAACGGTGGGGAAATCTATCTGGACACGGACTTATCGGCCTAACTGATCTAGGGACCTTTATGATGTTCTGTCAATTTCCACAGCCGTAACAATATTATAGTTTAGTAAGAGCCAATGCTGTACAATTGTGTATGTGTGTGTGTGTCGTTGATGTTATCTCCATAATTGGGTTTTCAGAAGGTGAAACGGAGTCTTCTCAGGACTCGAAGTGTCCCTCTTCGTTTCGGCGAAGGATCGTGATTCATGGCCTAAGTTGTGAAGTTGTGTTTGTTCTTAGAGTTCTATCCCGAGGGCTCTATTCAGGATCGTCACTGAGCTCCGGACAGCCTTCACCTGTAGTTTGTTTGTAATAATGTGTCCCAGGAATGGTTTGTCGGGTCTTTGTGAGGTTCTTATTTATCATTCCCATTGCTTAATTATCACTGGTACAATTTTGACACTTTTCAGCTTCCAGGATCTTTTCACTTCATTCTTGAGGTTTTCGTGATATCTGTGTTATTGAGACCAAAAAATCACTGGGTACTGAAACATCAATTAACAATGCCTTCTTTTTCTTTTTATATCTGAGTACTATATAGGGTATTTCCTGATCCCCTTGGATAAGTTCATTGAATGCTTGAGCATAGTGAATGTGGAGAGCATCAAATTCCTTTAGCCAGAAGTTTGGACCTTTGGGGCGCTGGTGAGGGGGCAGAAGTTTGGGCCGACCTGCTACTTTGGAGTGTGGATTCCAGAGGAGCACCCTATTTTCCAGGGGACAAACTTGGGAGTGGGGGTCTCCAAGCATTACCAATGTCTCTGCCACACCCCCACCTGAATATTCCTGCAAAAAAATCACTTCCCTCAATATAGCCCACCTGGACCATGTATTCCTCCCACATATCGTCATCTTCATCAAAACCCACATGAATGATCTGCTCAACTCTATTTGACATAGCTGCATAGATTACTTTTTACTAAAACTTCCGCCCTATTCACACTCTGTCATAATTTCGAACTTGCACAATCCTGACTCCGATGTTGCGGAGTCATTGGGTTCGATAGATCCCACTCCTGACACCAAATTGTTACGGCCCGGGGTTTGGGGATTGCCCACAAGGGGAAGCACTTGAGTTTCTCCTGAACACCCGTCCTGAAGCCGCCGACCACAAGATAAATCCATGGTCCAACGGGCTGTATTGTTGTGGGCCGGGTATCAGTGGCGAGCACGACCGCTAGAGGGAGCAGTAGAGTCGGCTCCACCGAACACACCGGAATTTAGGTTGTACCCTCGGATAAGTCCGGAAGGCACGGGTCCCTTACAGAACCATGAATCACCAATAATTCGACTGCGTGGGGTAGGTTAATTGCCAAACTTCAATATACCTAATTACCCACGCGCAAAGCTACCGGGGAATTCACACCCTCGACAGACCTCGACGGGATGAGTCGTTACCGTGCTCAGAACCGTGTGTAACCCGAGCGGATGGTTACCAAGGCCTGTCGGTCCAAATTAACAATTTTATGCCTCGCGATTCCTCAACACGCACCGTGCTAAGCCAATAAAAGAAATGACAGGGACGAGCTGGGACATTCAACAATAGGGAAATTTATTTACAATAATCGGGGACGAGGGTATCACGTAAGGGCAGAGTTATCCGAATAAAGAAGGGAATCAAATGTACAAGCAATTCCTTAAACAATGCTACTTAGAGACAGGGCCCACGGACACACACACGCACACACAAATACCCAGAAAGAGATGGACCTCGAGGTCTATATTGCCCCTTCAGCTCGGGAGGGAAGACGAGCTGAGGGAAGAAACATGGCTGGCTACCTGGCGCGTTCGCGCGCTGGACGACCGCACCTTCCCGGAGCACCAGCACCAAGAACGGACCAGGACAGCTGAACTCAGAGGAGGCGAGACGAGGTGATCTCCCGTGATGAGATGGTCGACGCTTGTTGTAATGCACCAGACGAGACGCCTCGGATGCGCGGGATGCAGTCAGCCGCAGACCAAGACAGAAGAGAGTTCTAGCAGACGGGACGCAATCATCAATCTTTTCCATCGTTTTTGGGCGGCGCCGCTCCCCCGTCACCTGCTCCCATTGGGTGGATGGCGTGTCGTGGCTCCGCCTTCTTGAAAAGTACCGCCCCGGCTTTGGTCCGCGCATCGCCATTGGGCGGAAAATGACGCATACCCTTATTTGGCGCGAAGCCAGAACGAAGCACTCCGTGCCCCTATTTGGTGCGAAATCCACACCGCCTGGGGCATCAAATTCCGCCCACGCACACGCCGCGTGCCGGCGGTGCGCGAATCGCGTGACAATGCCACGAGCAGGGGGTTGTTGTTGTTGGGTAAAAATCCTATCTATAAAATAACTTCGCAGCGCACGTACACTTAATTCCCATTAGACATAGGGGAAAGGGAGCTATCTATCCACATTTACTTAACGAAATAACTGAGCTATGGGGACCTGAATGTTGAGTGCTCATGACTGCCAGATTCGTAACAGTATTTCTTACACAGCAGTAGCTGCGTGACTTGGACTACCGGCCGAACAAGTTACATTTCAATGTTTCCGCAATACCTTTCTATTGGCATGGCAACCTAACTTGAGGCCACACCTTGGTACCACACCTGGTGATCTTCTGCCAAATGGAAGAAATGGTGCAGCACCAGCGAACAGCAAATCAGGTGGGTACAACTTCCCACCTAACTATACTTGTACACTGTGTCGGACCAATGAAGGAAAAGACAACCGAGACAGATCTTCTTGTGCATGGCAGCTTGGCTGCTGGGTAGCTATCAATTTGTGGGGTGCAGCTATGCTGCTGATGCAGTGCAGTACACTGGTAATCAATTGCTGACCTCGGAAGGATGACAGGCTGAGTCAACCCCACCTGGTTTTAATTCAGTGGCAAACGGGGCTCGAACTCAGGAACCTAAGATCCAAGCCAGCCACCCTAACTGCTAAGCCAAGACCAGGCTCACCGAGACATATAGGAAATAACAACAAACAATGATTTATTTACACATGCACAAGCAATCATTTAAAAGGATATATAAGCAAGAAAGCAAAAGACCCATAAGAGCAGATTTAACCCTAACACTTTTTCTTTCTTACGCAATTTTACTTGGACAAGAGACTCGTCATCATTTTAACAGAGGAGAAGAAGAAAACAAGAAGAAAAACTTGAGAAGAAAAGAAAAGAATGGAGAAAAGAAAGTAGGGTCTTTTCTTTTCTCCTTCACGTCACACAGCTCGACGGGGCTGCACAAGCTCAAATATACAGAGAATGGGGAATATGGGCAGTGGTGATATGGCACGATGGACATACAGCCACATCCCTGAGGTGCCAGACCAGGTAGGTGAGTCCACTCCAGCGTCCCAGATATGGCAGCTGCAAGCAACTCCGTTTCTGCTGAGCCCCCACGTCCAGCAGCTTCCCAAATCAAACCGCGTTCTGGCCTTTCACACTGCCCTCCTCTGCACTGTATGTTTTCTGCTCCTTGCAGACAAGGTTTTAGGACAAGGACAAGGACAAGGCCAAGCTCTGTTGTGTGCCATTGCCTCGGAGGCATGCAGTTTTACAAAACCGCAACAATGTTTTGCACCCTCTTCGCTTGATACTGCAGTGGTTTTCCAATGGGGGGTGGAGGGGGGGGGGGCTTTTGATTATGACTGTGACCTCAAGTGTTATTAGCAAAGTCCTCAGACAGAAGGTCTAATGGGGTTTTATGGGATAAGGAGTCTAATGGGGTCGATAGGGTCTACAGGTTTGGGTCTGAAAGGGTCTCAGGGTAATAATGGGTCCTATGAGTCTTAAAGGTCTCAAGAGTCTAAGGGTCTCAAGAGTCTAAGGGTCTCATGGGTCTTCAGGATATTAAGGATCTTAAGGATCTTAAGAATCTTAAGGATCTTAAGGATCTTGAGGGTCTTCGGTGTCTTCAGGGTCTTAAATTGTCTAGGGCTATAAAGGGTCTAAGGCATCTTTGGGGTCTAAAGTTACTTTGGGGTCTTAGGTATAAGGGTCTAAAAGGTCTAAAGGGTCTTTGGGACTAGAGGGTCTTAAGGGTTGTGAAGGTCTTAGGTTGGTTATAAAAGGTCTAAAGGAGTATTAGGTTCTTATGGGTATTATTGGACCCCTAATACTCTTAAGAGTGTTAGGGGGTCCAATGAGGAAGGAG
>CM068956.1:104201047-104224140 GCA_035128595.1 Eptatretus atami | reverse complement strand
ATATATCCTTGTTATTTGTTCTGTTTGCAAAGGTGCTGTTTGATCCGAGTTCATGACTTCAAGTAAATCTTTCTCTCGGTGTGCTGCTGCAGCATTTCCTCCTGTCGTTCTGTGGTCCTGTTGTGGGGTTTTCAGTCCTGTTTCTTCATTCACTTCTACAATCTGTTGTTCATTTTCTGTTTCTGTTATTGCAACTCAACCCGAAATCCCATCCATTTCTGTTTTCTTCTCCCGTTCTACCCTTTGTGCAGCATCAGTAAGTTCTGTTGGCTGTTTGTTTTTCTTTGGGAGTTTGTGTTCTGGGAATCTCATCCCAAACGTATGTCCCATCATTCCATTGTGGCATTGGTGGTAGTTCACCATTTATAGGTGACCAGTCATTTCTTATTACTTCTTCTTCAGTTTGTTCGTCTCTGATTCTTATTTCCTCCTCTGTGAATGTTTCTTTGTTTGAGGATCTTGTTTTTAGTTGTGTTTAGCGCCCTATTAAAATTACCTTTATCAGGGCATAGTCTTTGGATTATGTTTCCCAGGTGTTTGCACTTTCTTTCCTCACGCCTTTTCGTCTGGCATATTCCATGCCCATCATAATGTCCATTTTTCTTTCTTCTGTCCAAATTTTCTTTCTAATACTGACTCGCTCTTCTTGAGTCATCCGATTTATGTCTTCAATTGCTTGCTGTCTTGCTTTATCAGTTATTTCCTTTATTTTTTTCCCCCGGATCAAGTATCTGTGGATCATTGAAGCTACTGCAGTGAATTTTTTTTAGTGGAACTCTTTCGGTCTTGGCTGCCAGCTTTGTTTGTTTCAATTGATTCATGAATCTTTCTCCTTTCCCACTAACCCCCCATGCTTCATGCGCAGAATACGCTTTGCAATGGAGGATGATTTCCTTCTCCTCTAAGCTCCAGCTCTGGTCATTTAATCATCTCCGATTCATCTGGAGCCTAGTAGTTGTTGGTTGTTGAACAGGCGACACCATTGTTTACAGACATTTTCTGACTGTTCTTTTTGGAATACCCTGAATAAAGTTATTTCTAACCACTGACTGACTCACTGACTCACTGACTCACTGATTAGTGGGGCAGATAACAGCAATTTTTGAGAGGAATTGTGCAAATGATGATACAAGCATCAAATTTGCACATTTGTTCTCCAGGGATTCTAATCAAATCTGCCTGATTGGCCATTTGAAAATCCAAGATGGCGGCCATTTTTCAAGATGGCCGCCAAGTTAGCCTCCGAAGTTGACTTTTTGCTTAGAGGTATTTGTAGTTGTCCGATTTGCATGATCTAGGTGTGGATTCCTATGTTTTCAAGCCTGCTGGAGTGGATTTTCCTGTTTTTAAAGCCCCCCTGACACACTTTTTCTGATTTTGCACCACTTTAATGATTATCATATGAAGCTAAGGCCTTTCTGCAACCGGGCCCTGGCTAGTAAATGTTCAAAGTTATGCATACCATGCGAATGTTCCTCCAGCTGCTACTGTCCACATATGCAGCTGCAGAGTGCTGTGCAGGGGAGCCCTGACTGAAAGCACTTGCATCTCCGGTCAACCTTTCTTACAGGAACACTTGGTCAGTTCCTGACAGCTGGCGCAATAGGGGGTAGTGTTGTCCAACATATCTGCCACGTCTCTCCTTTCTGTGTCCATCCCCATTCAGCGGACGGCTCGTGTCTGGACTGGAGATGGTTGCCTGGCCCCAGATGATCCCAGCCTGATAGGCGCACGCTTTGCATGTTCTCTGAGGCTGCCTGTGTTGGTGGAATTGAGTTGTATGGCCTCTGCTTGCGGCAAAGAGTTCCAGTCTTGCTCCTCCACACCAGTGGCTGCGCTTGATCTGTCATCATGAAGACAACAAATCTCTCCAGCCTCTGCAGGTCAAGATCACGAATCAATGTTGGATGCTGGCTGAGATTGGTGAATGTTTCAGAAACACATCAAAGACGTTCCAAGTCTGCCATGCAGTTTTCTTCCCTTTACTGCGAGGGCAGACACGACTACACACCAGTGAATGCATGGAAGTATAGGATCCCTCTAGCTTTCTCAGGCCCTATTGCAGAAACTACCTCATGGACTGGAATCCATCGTGCCTTGGCTCCTTGGCCAAAGGCAATCCACATATTCTCAAGACCTAGTTCCTGTAAGGATGGCAGTACAGATATTGCTTGACTAGTACGTCCGTGTCATTAGCCTTAATGATAATGGACTTGCTACCATCCGTCGTTGCATCCCTGGCGTGTACAAATATTCGAGTGTCGGCTTCTTCATGACAACATGGAGACACAGCATCCAGTGACTTCCTTGTGTTGCTAATGGCATCTTCTCCTTTTGTGACAATGACTGTGCTTGTCGTCTGTGCTTCACACATCTTTTCCGCAAGGAAGTGAAACAGCTCAGTCTTGTTGCTGTCATCTCGAAGAAAGCTTCTCCAGTTACTTGGGGTCTTACTGGTTCCTGTCACTCTTCTTCTGATTCCTTGCCCCCTTTTCGACCTTGCCTCAGACTTCAGACTTGACTTCTTGTACACATCAAACACTACGTCCACCCTCTCGTACCTGGCACCATAGGATTCCACCTTTGGGATGATGTCTTCTTTAGCATAGTCATCAAATATCTTTGAAGTGCGTGGAGGTAGGGCATTGATATTGCTGAGCCATCAATGATGACTGCATCTCCCCTTGGTTCTCTGTCTGGGATGTTCACTTGCGCTTCAAGAATTTCAGCAGCTGACTTCTGACATGTATGAAGCTTGCGCTGTCACTGAGAGAGCAGGGTGTGACAGATTCTCATGCTTGAAGAATTCTTGCAAGTCACACTGCCTGTTCTGGCATGAGATGAACAGTCGTGAGAACAGCTGACAGTCGTCTTTCAGGACTTTCTCCTTAGAACTTCCCCCAGCTTGCTCTTGTTTGAAGAAAGAAACAATGTTTTTCTTGATTGGATGATAGAAGGGACATTCCCCTTCATTCTGTAGCCCCTCCATGAATGAATGGAACTGCTCTTTGCCCCGCTGGTGATGTGTAGCTACCATTTCGGCTAGAGTTGGGTCTGCAATGTTCTTCATGTCTAGTACCAGTAGGTTGGCTGATTCTTCTTGGAATGGGTTGCCCGACTCTTCTTGGTATGTCGTTTACTTATTGTAGTGTCTTGGGAATGGGTTTACTCTTCTTGGTAGTGCCCGACAATCACTCCTTCAAGAAATTCTTACTTTGCGATGAACTGGAAATGTTGATTAAAGGACTGGTAAGTGGCCTTGATTCAATCAGCACATCTGTTTCATCAACTTTGTGCACTTCGAAAATTTGGATCTAGATGTACTCCATCACACGCAGAGACCTTCTGTGTGCTACCCTCATCTAGTTTAGCCCGCGAGCCAACGCGGTTTACCAGGGTGTGGCCGATGCCGTGCACTAGCAACTTCTTGAGGCATAGATGAGAGTTGGGCCAGTGATGAGACCAGTGCCAGTAGTCCATCCAAGGGATGTGGCTGACTGCTGAAACAAAGGTACTACCTCTAACACTACACCCCTACACCCCATGCATAAGTAGCTACTACTACATGCATGTTAAGTCATGCAAACGTATGAAAAACATAACAAAATGTGCAAATCAGAAAAAGTGTGTGTCAGGGGGCTTTAAAAACAGGAAAACCCACTCCAGCAGGCTTGAAAACATAGGAATCCACACTTATATCATGCAAATGGACAACTACAAATACTTCTAAGCAAAAAGTCAACTTCGGGAGGCTAACTTGGCGGCCATCTTGAAAAATGGCCGCCATCTTGGATTTTCAAATGGCCAATCGGGCAGATTTGATCCGAAAGCCCTGCAGAACAGAAATGCCAAATTTGATGCTTGTATCATAATTTGCACGATTTTTCTACTATCTACTACACTAGATATAAATGTTTAGTACCTTCTAGGTGGTGTAGAAATCCGAAATTTTGCATACTGATGCAACTTGAACCATTATCCCAGGGAAAAACAATAATCACAAAACAGTTGGAAAATGGCGTAAACAAAATATTCACGAATAAAAGTCGGCCAGTTGGCCACGGGTTTCACTGCTGGTAGACAATGGAGATAACACTGAACTGATTGTGAAGCAATGGTAATAAGCACAGCTTTTGCGTCTTTATTTATAACTTTTGCCGTGTTTATATTGTTGTGGGCCGCGGGGTCGGTGGCGAGAACGACCGTTAGGTGAGGAAATTTACGCCGTCTCCCACCAGACTCCCCGGAATTTATAGGCCGTCGCTCCGGATAACTCCAAAGCCGGCGGGTCAATTAATCAACCGTGAAACGCCAATATCTCGACCGCGTGGCATAGGGTTAATTGTCTAGATCCCAATATACCTAAATAACCACGCAGTCTTGGCTACTGGGATTCATGCCCTCGGCACATCTTTTCTCGAACCGGGTCATTCTACCGACTGCGGAAGAGTTCCAACTCGCGACTACCAACTCTGGCTCGGTTGCAGCCGAGCGGAAACTGCCAAAGCCGTGCCGGCTAGGATTAACGGATTATCGGGGATGAAACCCCGTCTGAACTCAGACCCGGACCATGCTGGACCAAATAAAGAAAGGACGGAAACTAGCTGCGAACATTTCTAATAATTTATTTACAGTAAAATAAAAACACAGGGCAGACTTATCGCGAATATGCAATGCAGTATTTACAATGATGAAATAAACACTTAATTCTATTTATAGACGGGCCACACCGCAGACACACACACAAAAAGAAAAGAAACCCCAGAGTTCTTTATTGGACCCTCCAGCCGATGAGAGAGAGAGACGAGCTGGGGGTCAGAGTCCGCATGGATACCTGGCCGTCGGAGAAAGGGGCACCATGCTGTAGCACCTGCCAATGGTCGTCGGCCTGGTCCCAGTGCGCACGTGGGGACTCGTGGTTCGTGGCGGAGCTCGGGTGGTGAATGGTCGGGGTCCACAGAAACTCCTTCCCCGTAACAGCCAACGTGATGAACGTGACCACTCCAGAACTCCAGTACTTCTTCTCAGAGCGTGCTCGGGGATCTTTATCCGCCTCCCCCGTGAAAACACACACAGCTCTCACACTGCTCTGCTCTCAGACACCACCAGTGCAACGCCAATGCCAACACCAACGACAACAACAACCCTCCGAGTCTCCGATATTATATATATATATATATATATATATATATATATATATTCCTCCCACACGGGGAGGGGCCTTGGCGAGAATCATCTCGCTGTCCGTCCCTCATTGGCCCACGGCCACACCCACCGGGGCGGAGCCGTGGCCCCTGTTCAGAGACCCCACATTCCCCACGTGGCTCCGCTCTTGAAGAGTAACAGTATCCATGTTGTGTTGGTGCAAGAGTTAAAACGTTTGTGGAAGAGCGTTTGGGGAGCGGCAAGGAACGCTGCAAGACCCTGCCCTGGCAAGTCAGAGTGCTTGTGGACTGCAGGTGGGTAGTGGATCGTGATTGGGGATGGATCATGCAGATGGGATGGTTTATTCGATGGCTCGTTGGATATAATAACCGACTAAAGATCACAACGCACGTTTTTGAGCCACCCACTAAACAAAAGGACGGGGTCCTGACTACACACGTACTTACCGGCATAACTAACTTTGGGACCTGAATGTTGAGTGCGCATGGTTTCCAGATTCGCAACAATTATTAAAAAATTACTAAAACTGTAAACTTTTCAATAAAGTGTTCATTCTAATCATCATTTACTTGAGTTATTTAGCTGTTTTCAGAATGCAAGCACAATGGGCTTTTAAAACAGTCAAAGGAGCCAGGACTTTATACATTAGAAAAGCAATTACAAATGATTCCATCATGTCTCTGATCTATGATGTGCTTAAGTATTGATATATTTCAAATATTGCTAATTACTAAGTAATCATAGTCGTGATGGCACACTTGAAATATTGCATATTTAATGAAATTGCATTTTGGGTCGCACTCCTTGCCATTTTTTTGGTCATTGTTTGATTTTAGTTAATTATGATAATGCAACATTTTTAGTTTGTCCCATTTTATTTTTAGTTTGTTTGTCCCAAGATGCAGGGAGTCGCATCTGCTAGCATTAGCCGGTGGACGTTGCAGATCTCACTGTCTTTCATGAAGAGTGGGCGAGTTATCTCTGGCGCCCTAAACAAATGACAAATTCCTGGCCTGACTAATGCTGGGAATGCAAAGCGAAACCACCCAGTATAATATTTGCTCGAAGATTGCTGCGACAGCACTGAACATACCCTCGGGCAGTCTTCGTGGAACAGACCACCACAGGAAGATTTATTGAACAATAAAAAAACCTGGGTATTTCTTTCACTGCTGAGTATCTTGTTCTGAGGGCCTTTTTAGTGTCCCTCATATATATAGTATTCTTACATAGTATCAAAATGGAATAAATTATATGACATACTCTGTCTGCATTGTATGACTTAGTTTACAGAATGACGAATCTTTTTTTTTGGATGGAGTTGGAGGGGTTGGGTGTGGGTGTGGGGGGTTCTTATAACTCTACTGTTATAGCATAGTCGTCACTTTATAACATGTTGGCTGTCCCAGGTCGATGCTAAGCGCACGTTCCCATCCATGCAGGACGTGGCCACATGTCTGGTGTGCGCACGAAGGGACTGATCAGGTCTCGTCGACAAGCAGGACACAGTCATCGATTTTTGTGGCATGTTCGGGGTGCATGGAACGTGGCACGCCTCGTTAGAGCATCCGTTCGGGCTCCTCTTATTGGCATTTTGAATGGGTTAAAGGACACGGGCCCTGAGACGTGTCCTCTGGAAGCTGCTCTCCGCCTGCTGACTCACTATTCACCCTGGCTGGCTGGGAATTCATGCTCATTCTGTCGCTCACCTTTACTTATCTATGTGTTTGGACCTTTAATGTTTTATCTTCTCCTACAGAGAATATCCCAAGCTGGTAAAATCTGCACACTCTTTTTTTTATTGAGATCTTCAAAAGCTAATCGCTGAAGATTTGAAATATTCTGACTGGTGGAAGCCATCCCAGAACGCATTTCGAAGAATACAAGGAGTTGATCAGAAAATGACAGTAACCACAGTGAACGACTAGTGGCACATATGAGTGTTTATACTTCCCTTCATTGCAGGTCTTACCCTATGAAAACCCAGGACGTGTATTGACATGATGATTACTTGTGAAGGTTTGAATCTCACCATTGTTTCACCAGTACCTGACTCAGAAATATTTGTGATGGGATGATAAAATGGCAGTGCTGAGTTGTTTGGATTAGATCGAAGAAAGTATTTGTTTAGCTATTGAAATGTGACCTGAATACAAAATATGTTCCTCCTTTTTCTGAAGTGGTGTACTCTCCATGACATATGGTAAAAGCAGAAATTTGGCTCTCTTGCATTATTAGAGGAATGCATCATTACCAAAAGATAAGAGTTTGTTGCTTATTACTGAATTCTGTGGAAGGTGTTGAGAACTGCAAAGAATTCCAAAGGAATGAATGCAATGCAATGTCTGATAAGGAATGCAATGTCATGCAGTCATTTGTTGAGGCAGCTTGTCGACTCTCACGGTGTTCTTGTAAAAGTCCATTCTACGTTTACTATAGTATGTTATAAAGCTCTGAACATTATTACAATCTCCGGTAATGAGGCCGAAGCACAACATCTGGTCCTCTCACCTCACAGGAAGATGGTCTATGGCCTGTGTTTTTATTTTATTTTATTTTTTTAACATGGCCTATCCTCTGGTCTTCCTCCCAATGCTCTCTCAGCCCACTAACCCTCCCCAGTAACTCCAGGATTTACACATTCTTCCAGTACAACATCCTGGTTTAATTTGCAAAATCTAGTTTGACTGCACACTTCAACTCTTTTGTTCCTTCTTCCTTCTGTCTATGGAACTGCCTTCCAGAGGCTGTGCTGTCCCATTTTTCCAGGCTGTGTGTGTGCTGTCCCACTCTTCCATCCAGGACTTCAAGCATGTTGTTACACCATCACCTCAGATAATCCCCCCCATCCTTATCCATAATGCTTATTACCCCCATTAACCCTATCTCACATGCCCCTCATACTTCCAGGTTGCAATGTATACTCTCTTTCTCTCACTCCTCTTTTCATTCCCTTGCTTCCTCATTTTGCTTAGTTTGGCCAACTGTTGCCCCACTGCATCACTGTCAGTTCATACTCTCGACTACCTTGCTCTTCTGTGAGCCTCGATCATGTAAAGAACGAATACATAAGCATAAACCTCTTTGGCTGGTGATGGAGAGCTTTCACAAAATCGCAGAGTCGAGTTATTTGTTCAGGCCGACTGGCAGGGACTGCAACCTTACCTCTTACTAAATATTTGTGTTCCATCTCCACTGCATGTATTATAATTGAACCACAAATGAAAGTTTTCATAAAATCACACTCACACACACACTTATTCCATCTTATTTGCAGCTATCCTATGTATCCTCTATGCCCTGGTACTTTGAAACCTGTGGCTATCAAGCAGTTTGCTCTCTCATCTTAGAAACAAATATTTGTTCATCCTCAAGCACGTGCCAAAACATCATCTGGAAAGTCTTCAGGCCAAATTCTCCAGTCTATTTCCAATGTCCTCATGGCACTTTGTTATATTTGTCAAAACTATGTACTCATCTTCCATCTCAGGTCTGGTGTTGGCTTAACGATTAGGTGGCTAGCTTCAGATCTTCGGGTCTTGAGTTTGAGTCCCTGTCGTGCCGTTTAAATCATACCAGTTGGGTTGATTCAACCTGTCATCCCTCTGAGGTCGGCAAAATGAGTACCAGCTTACTGGTAACAGTGGCACTACATCAGCAGCACATCCGCGCTTCCAGAAAATGATGCAACCAGCAGCCACAGGCTGCACACGAGCCAGCATCTTTCATCCCCTCCCTCATCTCAAACAGCATAATATCTGACTGTTTGAGACATGGTGAATGTCGTAACTCCAAATCAAAATCAAATGTGTTTGCCTCTAAATTGTGTGTACCCAACATATCAGTCTGTCATATTACCCCCTCATACCCACTGTAAGCCTGGTGTTGGCTTAGTGGTTAGGGTGGCTGGCTTAGGATCTCAAGGTCCCGAGTTCGAGCCACGTTTTCCGCTGACTTAATACCAGGTGGGGTTGACTGATGAGTACCAGTGTACTGGTAACAGGGGCACAGCATCGGCGGCATAGTCGCGCCCCAACAAAATGTCAGCTACTCGGCAGCCAAGCTTCCATACACAAGAAGAAGATGCCCACTGTCTACCAGACTTTCTATTCTTCTCACACAAGAAGAGAAAGTTCTGTCCTGCTTTGACCCTGCTTTGGCAACAGGTCCTCATGGCATCAGTGCCTATGTTCTCAAATCCTGTTCTGCCATTCTTACTTCCCCTTTGTCTTCCATATTCAGTCTGTGTTCCTCCTTTGTCTGCCTCCATTCAGTCTGGAAGTCAGCAAACATCACTCTCATCTACAAGAAGGGTGCAAAAACATATCCTCTCAACTACAGACCAGTGAGTTGACTTCCGTTTATAAGCAAAGTCATGGAATCCATCATTGTTGCTGATGTTGTCTTTCCTGTTTTCAAATTTTCTTGTTTTCCTGTGATCTCTGACCATCAATCTGGAATTCGTCTTGGTAATTCAACTCTGGACATGCTGCTGCTCCCATATCAGCAATGTTTGGAGGGCAGATCAGGACGTAATGAAACAAAAGGAATAGCAGGAGAATGGAGAAACATCAACAGAAGGATAGAGGGAGAAAATAGTCGGACAAACAAGGAATGCAGGTAAATGATGAGGTGTTGGGGAGAACGCAAGGGGTGGACAAGATGGATACGGAAGCAAATTTTGGGGAGGGGTGGGGGTAGTTTAACGGATGTAGAAAAGATAATTGTCGAGTTCTTCTTAAGCAAAACTCTGTAGCCTTTAAGTCCTTTGTCTGTAGCTCACTGGAGTACTGCTGTCCCCTAAACATCGAAGAGTCAACTCTCAAAAGGGGGCTAGAAATATGGCTACATAGCACACCCAGTACATGGAAGGTTTGTCTTCATATTATTTCAGGGTGATGTCTTAGGGACATTTTCAGGTATGATGTACAGTTGGATTGTGGTATAAAAAAATTCTACAGCTGGCTTTATGAAGGGGTGGTCATGCTTGGAAATTGCTATTTTGATGCTTTTTGAATAAGAGGGTACATGTTTTGTATCCTTCTGATATGCCGGATCTGAATCCGGACCTTAACCAAAATCCATTTGGCTTGTTCTTGTCATCCACCCAACTCATCCACCAAGTTTTGTCATAATCCATTCACAACTTTTTGAAATATCATGCTATGTATTGTTTTTGAAGCCTGGTGTTGGCTTTGCGGTTAAGGTGGCTGGTTGGGGGCCTCAGAGTCCCGAGTTCAAGCACCTGTCTGCCGTTGAATTAACACCAGGTGGGGTTGACTCAGCCTGTCATCCTTTCGAGGTCAGTGAAATGAGTACCAATATACTGGGTTAATAACCATTCAGGGTAACCTGCATCAGAGTGGCGACATGTCCAGGACTGTACTCCTTGCCAATGAAACTGCCTCGGCAGCCTGATGCACCTTTACGGCACAAAAGGAATGGTATATTGTTTTTGGCCCCATCTGTCAATGGTGGAGAATGACTTCAAAATTGGAAAATTATCATTCGCATCCAGATCAAGATCTTCACCAAAATCGAATCAATTCGTCTTTGTCAAACACTCAGCCTGTTCACCATGTTTCATCCAAATCCGTCCATCACTTTTTGAGATGTCCTGCTCACAGACAGACGGAGAAGGGTGAAAACATGACCTCCGTCCATTTTTGGTGGCAGAGGTAATAAGCTTCTGGGATACTCTTCCTCACCTCAAAATTAACACCTTCACGAAGTTAACAGCATAAAAAGTGAAGTTTGATGACAAGACTGTGAGCCTGTAAGCTGACTGGAACCTGTTTGGTCACCTTGTTGCAGTGGCTGGGAGCTGACAGCTCAATCTGAAGGAGTTGTTGTCATATGAGCTAACTCTTGTGCCATTTGCTTTGGCCCATGCTCATGATGCAATGAGGAAGAACACAAACAGTGTCATGATAGCAGAATTGGAAAAATTGGGAAAGGTGACACCTGCCCTGGGTAAGGACATGCAAACTACCACTTACATCATAGATGGAATGGCCATGGTGCAAAGAGTGAGGTTAGCTGGTGCTCAAAACTTTGGACAGTTATCAGAGAAGATGTATTCTGGACCTTTCAGCTCGACAAACATGGCTGCAATCGTGTCGATGTTGTATAATGACAAGTCAGAGTCCATCAAGAACATTGAAAAGTAACGATGGGAGAAACAGGATTTGAAATTTGAATCCTAGGAAGCAGCACATCCACTCCAAAGCAGGAAAATAAGTACTTGTCAAATCCACTGAACAAGGCTAATTTTGCTGAATTTCTGTCAGAGAGGTGGTGTGAAGCTGAAAAAGAGAATCTACCACAAGGTCATCAATAAGTTATTGCTGGGGGATTCAGGACTGGGATAAGAACAGTGAGCATCATGAGAGGAATTCTGAGGAGCTCAAGGATCTGGAAGCAGATCATGAGGAAGCCGATATGCGGCTCCTCCTACACGCCAAGCTTGCAGTGGCTCATCACCATAGAATCATCCTGCAATCACCTGACACAGCTGTTCTGATTATGTGTGTCCATCTCAGCAGTAGCATACCATGTGAGAGCCGATGGTTTGAGACAGGTGGAAAGGACAAGCACCGATTCATCCCATTCCGTGAAGTTTCTGGCAGACTTGGAATTGATTGTTGCATTGCACTTGGTCTCCATCCTCTAACGGTGTGGAACAACAAGTGTGTTGTTTGGGGTTGGAAAGATTAAGTTGTTTGAAGCCTTAAAGAAGTTCAGACCACCAGCAAACACTTTCCCAGCTGGGTGATTATTATTCAGGTTGCATCAGAGCAAGTGCTGCAAGTAAGGCTGGTGTGACTGCTGATGAAGTTCGATACTGGAGTTTTTGTCAGAAAAGTAAGACAAATGAGAACCTGCCCCCTGCATTTAGTGTAGTGCAATTGCCAGAAATCATGAGGCAGGCAGATTGACCAATGCCAATGTGAGGCAAAGGGCATTCTGTGTTCCGAGGCATGGCACAGTGCCTTCAGAAAGTAATCACACCCTTCGACTTTTGTCACATTTTGTTGCGTTACTGCCTGAATAGATGAAATGGATTGAATTTTTAAAAAAAAATTGTCACCGATCTACACAAAATACCTCATAATGACAAAGTGAAAACATGTTTTTAGAAAACTTTACAAATTAATGAAAAGTGAAAATCTGAATTCTCTTGCATCAATAAGTATTCAATGCCTTGAGTCAATACTTTGTAGAAGCGCCTTTGGCAGTGATTACAGCTTCACGTCTTCTTGGGTATGTCAATATCATCTTTGCACATCTGGATTTGGGGATTTTCTCCAATTCTTCCTTGCAGATTTGTTCAAGCTCTGTCAAGTTGGATGGGGAGTGTCAGGAACAGCAATCTTCAAGTCTTTCCACAGATTCTCAATGGGATTCAAGGCTGGGCTTTGGCTGGGTCACTCAAGGACTTTCACGTTCCTGTTCTGAAGCCATTCCAGTGTTGCTTTGGCTGTATGCTTGGGGTCATTGTCCTGTTGGAACGTAAATCTTCACCGCAGTCTAAGGTCTTTTGCACTCTGAAGCAGGTTCTCCTCAAGGATTTGCCTGTATTCGTCTCCATTCATTGTTCCCCTCTTCTCTTTACAGGCCTCCCAGTCCCTGCCACTGAAAAGCATCCCCACAGCGTGATGCTGCCACCACCATGCTTTATGGTAGGGATGGTGTTTGATGGGTGATGAGCTGTGCTCGGTTTCTGCCAGACGTCCACTGGCGGCTTCGGCTTGGCTCGACTCGGGTCGACTCTAGCGTTCTTTGGAAATCTCTCTTTCCGGCTTCAAACACTCTCTTTTGACAATCACGCTCTGGTAGGCGAACGGAGGCTGCTTTTGGGGCTGGTCTCGAGGTGGTGTGACACAGGACACAGCAGAGCACAGTATTCTCATAATCCGGCCACACAGCGACACCCCGCTATCCCCATACCCGTTCTCCCTTGCCTTTTCCTCAGCATGGGAGAGCACGGTGAGAGAGGCCGTGCAATAACCCACTTTTCTCATCTTTTTTTCTTGCTTATCGACCCTTCCAGTGATTATTCCGGTTTGGTACCAATGTGATGCAGAGAATAAGGTAAGTCTATATAAGTTAAAATGTATCGGTTTAGCTTTGCCCCGTCTTCTCTTTTGTATGCAAGTATATTTTATTTTGCTGCACTACACCCATCCTTGCTTTCCCTGCAACACGTGCTTTCTTTTTGTAATAAAACCATTGCTTGTGCCACACACTTTTCCTTGCCCTTGCTGTAATAAACTTGCTTCTTGTTGTAAATGTACCCAGCTGGTAGTGTCTTTTCCTCCATTGGTCTAGCATAGTCCGCACGTAGTGTTAGCCGGGAAGTTCTACCCCACCGATTGGCTCTACATATTAGCCAGTGCATACTTGACAGCTTTGCTCGGTTGCACCTGATCAGGTAAGGTGAGGCAAGTACACATCGAGGGCATGGGACCCCCTTAATGCCGTCATCCAAAGGTAAGGTCACCACACAAAGTAAACACCATGCCAGGATTGGCGGTACCAATCGGCGTTCGTGGTTGATTAGCAACCTGCCGAGCCGCTGAGTTTTCAGTGGCTGGTGGCCTCAGGACAGTGTGTTCGGGAGGAACTCAAGTGCTTCCCCTCGTGGCGAACCTCGAACCCTGGGCCATAACAATTTTTACAAATGACCACGGGTTGTAATTTGTGTTGTGTATTCATTTATTTTAGATTTAGCTTAAGTCCTATGGCTCATCTTGTTGTTGTTGTTGTTGTTGTTGTTATTTATTGTCCCAGGCCTGTCCCAGAGTCGCATCTCTGGCTTGTCCTGCACGAACACGCCTGCGGCACGGAGACAGATCTGATGGTTGTTGTTTACTGCTGTTGTTTATTGCTCTGTTTAACTTGTACGATTGGCTCTTTGTACATGAACTGCTAAAGGTTTTAACTTTGTTTGGCTCTTCTGCTCAAAAAGGTTTCCGACCTGTGAGGGCTGAGTTAATCAATTAATTTCCGCTGATTAAATTAATTTTCTTTGGAAGCAAAGTATGGTATTTAGCTTATCCTTGATTCGTATGTGCTCTATTTTCCCTTTTGTTCAGGAGTATTTTGGATTTGCGGGTTTTTAGGTCCTGCTCGCTGATCTGTGGCTTTGGCGCTTGATTCGTGAGTGGCTAAACCCGTAAGCTGCAGCTCGGTGGAGGTTTGTTTGTATATATTAGACATAAGGTGCCACATTAATGATCATGTGTTGACAACATATAATAATGATTGACTTGATGGACTGGCCCAGCTAATCTAAATATATTAACAGAGCTGACGGTTCACTTACCTAAGGGCAAGCATGACCCAAGACAGGTTGTCCGAGTTGGCCCAAATGTACATTCACTATGACTTTGACGTTGATGAGGAAAGGGTGGTGTATCAGTTTGCTAGGAGAACTCAAGAAGGCTGGAACTTGGAACGCTGCTGAAAGACCAAGCGAACGGTAAGTACCAAGTACCTGCCTGGATGTATGTTTAAAATTTGATCAGATCCTCTCATTACGCTGAATAGGGCTTATGGTTACCTTTGAGAATGTAATTGTTTACCTGTGAGAATATGATTGAATAGTCATGCTTTTGATCATCCAATTCGTGTTCAGTACCCTGTTTCTCGTCTTTTATTTCCCTGACCCACCCTGATGAGTATGGACCACAAGCACTACTTCTAGGATAGACCTTGATGATGAACTTACTTGTGATATTATAAAAAGAAAAGTACATGTATGCAAGTCTGAGTATTCTTATTGTGTTCCCTTTTCTGGCATGGTGTTTCCTGTCATGAGTCACTTGGTGAATTGAACTTGAACTTGAACTCGAAGTTTGATCGGTATTTGACGACTTCAATCAATGAAATAGTATTTTATATGCTGCCATGTTAATGCCATACCAACAAATGGCCTGAAAACACCTCAAAATGATGTCCATTGAGCTATGCATTTTCGACACTTTCAATTTCCGGAGTAAAAAACAATGCGGCGTGCATCCCATCCCACAACAGCCATGATGGTGTGGCGCACTATCATACTCTCAGTGCTCCAACTTTTGGAAGCTATGAAATCCCCTCCCCATGCGTACTGGCCTCAAGCAGCATGTCCAAGGTGGCGTGACATGGTCTGAAACCAAATTGGTGATTTGAGATGAGGTTGTTGGAGAAAAGGAAAGATTCCATGTCAATTGCGATGATGGATTCCATAACCTTGCTGATAAATGGAATCAAGCTGATAGGTCTGCAGTTAAGGGGATCAGTTTTTGCACCTTTTTACCTCTGCCACCAAAGGTGAAGGAGGTTATGTTTTCACCCCTTTGTTTGTTTGTTTGTTTGTGTGTAGGATATCTCAAAAAGTAGTGGGTGTATCCGGATGAAATTTTGTGGAAATGTTGGGTGTGTGACGTGGATGAACTAATTAGATTTTTGTGAAGATCCGGATCCGGCTACTAGAATTTTTAAAATTGATTCTTCACCATTGAGAGAGAGGGCCAAAAACGATATTTCACATGATGTCTTCAAAAAGTTGTGGATGGATTCGGGTGAAACTTGGTGGACATGTTGCGTGTGTGACAAAGAAGAAATGATTCCATTGTGGTGAAGATCCGAATCCGGATCCGTATCCAGCTAATATAATTTTTTGTGATTCTTCATCATTGAGAGATGGGGTCTTAAACGATATAGTATTGTATAGCATGATATTTCAAAAATGTATTATGCCCGATATGTTCTCGTGGATCATGCATTACATGACGGAGGTATGCACTCTACCGAGTGCCCTTCTAGTTTATGTAAGGCAGTGATGCTGGTGGATTTCCAAGCAGATGGAAGATGACCTAGCACAAATTGCATGTGGATGTGGAAGAGCAGCAGAGCAGGTTTTTAGGACATGTTAGCTGATTCCATCAGGTCTGGTGGTGGTCAGAGTCGAGGATTGAAAGAACCTTCTCGACCTTCTCCAGTATAAAAGACACAAAGTCCAGGAGCAGTTGGGTACGACAGGGAAGGATGGGTAACTGAGAGGGGTTGGGGACACAAGATTTGGAAGCAAACACAGAATTGAGGCATTCAGCCTTCTCATGAGCAGAGTCTGCGGTGTTGTTATTTGAAGAGATGAAAGGGATTGAAGGGGAGCACACCACAGAGACAGACTTTGCAAGATGCCACCAGGTTTTATAGGAGGGAGACAAGTTTGAAAGTTCATTCTTGAGGTTGGACAGATGTTGTTTACTGGCTCTCCTGAGAGTGGACAAACACTTGTTGTGGACCTTTTGGAATGCACTGAGATTGCCCGGATTGTCTAACTGATGATGCAGCCTCCTGAATTGACACCCATATACAAGCAGATTGGCAACATGGTAACAATGGTCCAGTGGATTTACTTCTCACATGTCTGATGCAGGCGGGTGGCTGTTTTGGATGTCGAAAAAACAGGCTCCATTGTTGATCCGTGATTACTTCCGTCACCGAAAGTTGACGGAGGTTATGTTTTCACCCCTGTCTGTTGTCTGTTTATCTGTTTGGCTGTGAGCAGGAGGTCTCAAAAATTATGGACGGATTCAGCCAAAATTTGGTCGACAGGTTGGGTGTGTGAGAAGGAAGATTTCTTTCAATTTTGGTAAAGATTCGGGTCTGGATCCCGACACTAAAATTTATGCGATTCTTCACCATTGAGAGAAAAGGGCCAAAATAATATATAACAGGATATCTGAAAACGGTATGGACGGATTTGTACGAAACTTGGTGGACAGGTTAGACATGTGACCTGGAACAAATTTGTTCGATTTTGGTGAAGATCTGGATCCAGATTCGGATCCGAGAATTTTTTAAAAGTGATTCTTCACCATTGAGAGATGGGGCTCCATTGATATATATATATATATATATATATATATATATATATATATATATATATATATATATATATATATATCACGATATTTCAAAAAGTTGTGGATGGATTATAACAAAACTTGGTGGATGAGTTGGATTGTTGATAAAAAAACAAGCTGATTCGATGTTTTTTAAAGGTCTGGCTACCGATCCGGCCTATCGGTAGGATACAAAGCGTCAGTTGTTCAGCCTTGCGGAGGTACAGTATGTGCTCTACCAAGTGCCATCCTAGTTATTAATTTGGTCATATCATTCTTATGCTAATTAGTCTGATTTGTAATCATTATTTTGTGACATATTCAGAGAGAATCTATCAAGTATATTTCATGCATGAAGATTACAAATTTTTCTCCCAATTTTTATTGAAACAGAAATGGTCACTTTGGTCACTGTCAATTAACTTTAATAGATTCTTAAGAAGCTTAGTCTGATATATTTTTGTTCTTAAGTTGCTGATTCTTGTTTACATGTGTGGTCATCTTTCTTTTCTGCCAATTCTGGTGTTTACGAGTCTAATTAAAGGTATAATTTATTAAAGGTATAATTATCATTCGTCTAATTAAATTATTTCATTAGTCAAATTAAAGCTATACTTTAAAGCACTTCTTAATGTTATTCTTATGTTTAATTATCTAGTTTTTTGATCATTCTTAAGTCATGTTTCCATTCTTTGTAGGGTGGGAGAAATCTGAAAAATACGAGTGTGGTGCCTGGACTCAAAATATAAATAAATGTGTCATGTGGCACCAGAGGCGCCTGTCTGATCTGGCAGAACTTAAGAATGAGCTTTTCATTCTTTGAACTGATGGTAAAATGGAACCACACAATTGAGACATTTGTTCCTGACTGTATAATTAAACTGGGCCTAAAGCTCCCTGTCTATAATACTTAATGGAGTTTCATAGGTGAGACTCTCTTGGTTTCTCCAGTGGGTTTAAGTAATGGGAGTCTAGCTACCGGGAGATTCTGCGGAAATGGTACGGTATATCCAGTGAAACGTAGAGAGACAGACAGAGACAGACAGTATTTTGACACACTGCACCACTGCTGTGAATGTAAGGAAAGAGCTGAGACTGACTCTGTCACTGATAACCATTTTTCTATAGAATGAAAATGGTTGTACAAAGCTGATTATGAAGTAATTCTTTGAGTGTTCCATGATATTTCTATCATGTTCTCAAATTACGATGATAGAGCTGCAGTCACTGAATTTCAATCATTCTGTGAGCACAAGCTATATCATCACAACTGGGCCTAAAGCTCCCTGTCTATAATACTTAATGGAGTTTCATGGGTGAGACTCTTCCTTAGTTTCTCCAGTGGGTTTAAGTAATGGGAGTCTAGCTACCGGGAGATTCTGGGGAAATGGTACGGCATATCCAGTGAAACGTAGTGAGACAGCCAGACAGAGACGGATAGTATTTGGACATATTGCACCACTGCTGTGAATGTAAGGAAAGAGCTGTGACTGACTCTATAATCAGGGGTCTCCAACCTTTTTGGGCGGAGGGCCACAAAACCAAAGTGGTGAGGGGCGGAGGGCCGCACCCAAAAAAAAGACGCTAAATTCCGAGAAATATATATATATAATTAATATGCGGAAATTTAAACAAAAATTAGTGCTGAATATATTTTTCTTGCCAACGAATATGATAAATTAATAATCGTGTTAAAAACACGTGTCTAATATGAATCAAAATCATAATAAAATTACAGAAGCTTTGATCATTGACCCTGACAAATTGGCAGTATCACGGGCCGCATTGTAATGTAAACTTAATATGGCACCGCGGGCCGCATAAGTCCGTCTAAGGGGCCGCATGTGGCCCGTGGGCCGCAGGTTGGAGACCCCTGCTCGATATCATCACCACTTGATAACACAATTTCAACAAGAAAAAGAGCAATCAGAGATTGCAGACCCTCACCAGAACTTCTTTCGTGTGGTGTATTTTGTGTGGCGTTTGTGTACTGCTGTGTTACATAATTAATGAGACGAAATTTGAACTACTTATAACTGCTGGCAGTGATGACCGGGTACCAAGACGTCCTGCTTTGATGCAACTCCACTTTGATCGGACACCTGCTGACCCTGACCCATGATGTTTTTTTTTATTATTATTATTCTATTGAATTGAGAATGGGATTAAAATAAATTCAATTCAAATCAAATGGAAAACTAAATAGGTACAGTCCTGCTTTGGAGTAATCAGAAGGAACCCCAACAAACATAAAGCAAAGATGAAGTCATCAGGAGGAACCTGGATAGGATTCACATTTCAGCTGCTTATCCTCTATTCTCAAACCCATCTAGGCACAGCCAAGTGAGCCTTATTCAAACAACAACAACAACAACAAAAGAACCCATATCAATATTAAATAATTCTGGCTGCCCGATGAAGTTGAAATTTAAAGCTTGCATTCCACATCACCGCTCGATCATGCATGTGAAGTTTCACATCAATTGATTAAGCGGTTCCAGAGAAAACATTATTTAATATATTTCTTCAATGCAATATGCCTGCCAAAACATGTAACCTATCACTTATTTCTAAACAAACTTGTACACCCAAGGCTTGGGGAATATTTGTGTGAAGTTTCCCCTCGATCTTTCCAGCTGATCTGGAGAAGAAGATATTTTTTTTATAGGTTTTAGGGTAAATCCAATATGGCTGCCAAACCATGTGACCTATGACATCAAATGTGTGAACCTTTTGTTCCTCATGGACAGGTGGTCACATGTGTAATGTTTTGCCTCGATCTGTTTAGCCATTTCAGAGAAGAAGATTTTTGAAGGTTTTCTTTTTGAAAAACAAAATGGCAGCCGAATCACGTGACCAATGACGTCAACAAATATTTTTCTGTTAACTATTTTTTCCCTAGATGACCCTCAAAATTTTCATGCTGATCAGATGTAGCTTTGTACATCTGCAATTATGACGTCATAACGAAGGCACCCATGATGTCTAAAAAAAATTCACACTCATTCCCTATGAGGAGTACTTGCTATGTGCCAAGTTTCAATGTTTTCCTTGGTGTGGTTTCAGAGATACAGAGGTCCAATTTATTTTCGTTTTTCCAACGTTGTTGCCACACTACATGGATTATGACGTCATAATTATGATTGAAACATTCTACATGAGTAGTCACACCGATGGTGAAAATTTCATCTCAATCCGACAAGCGGTTGTGGAGAGAAACATGAAAGTTCTGCGCGGACAGACAGACAGACAGACAGACAGACAGAGACAGATAGAAACGGACTCAAACGCAATACCCTCGCTGAATCATGGAGGGGTGGGGTGGGGGAGAGCTGATTCGGGGGAGTTTCTTTACTTCTCTGAACCATCATCGATTTGAGCGACATTGTATAATAAATACAACAGAATGTACGGAGCTGGAAATAGAAGATATATTTGGTGTAACTTTAATCTCACCCATAACGACACAAAACCAGCATGGGAAGTAAGAGCTCGCTTGGTGCATGCATCATGTGAACAAGTGCTTTTCTGCTTCCATGCACACTTTAGGGCATAGATTCATCTTGGAACAGCACTACAAGCCGTTGCAAACCAATGCTGTAGGGCTGCTGGAAAGGAGCAAAACAAATGTGTAAAAAGATAGAGGTTGTGTGAGACCATGCTGCAAGCAGCCAGCCACCCCCACCGACCCCTCTTGGCTGCACCACGAGGAACAGCCCCCTTGTCTGATATCTCACGGAAGCCATGCCATCGCTTCTGCCTTTATCATGATTCACGGCCATGGCAAAAATTAAGACCCACTCCATTTGGCGGGAAAGACGGATGCAATGGAGAGAGCGTCTTGCGAAATTGCATTAGATAAAATGAACATTTAACTTATCCGACAATTTAAGTGCAATTGGTGATGGAACGGTGCAATAAGCCTACAGGGGGAAGGAGGATGGTGCAGAAGGGAAAAGACAAATTGTAAAGCTTAGATTACAACTGTGAGTGATTAGAGCTGAAACCTAAGATAGCGAAAAGGATATTAACAGAGCAGAGTGATGGCTGGTTTTCTGGATAAAGCCATGTTAGCGACGAAAAGAATCTTATGGGGCCTTCACACCATGTTTTCTCAAAACTCTATCCTATGGTTGCGCAATAGAAACCCATGATAATGCCACAAATTAAGTGTATCAGACTTGCAAGAAATGAAGCATCATGACCTTTATGGATGTAAAAATGTTGATGCACTTTAAGATTTAATGGCTATTACACACATTCTGCGAGATTTTTTTTTTTTAATGAATCTTGCATCACGTGCAGGTCCTGTGGACCCAAATCTCATCTATGTCATGTGGAATGCTTGGCCAGTTATACACAAGGTAATTCCACTCTCTGCAGAGCCGGGGGCCAAGCTGCAGATAAGATGGAACAAGCAACCCAGTCTCTGTCCCAAGCGAGAGTCCCGTTGGGACCCCTCGAGAAAATTATTAGATATCCAGACTAAATGCCACGATGTCTGGGCTGTGTGATGACATCGTGAGCTGTTTGTGAAAGGAAGTCGTTTTGCGATCTTGACCCAAAGCCATGGCCTCAATTTTGAGGGTCATTTTAGGTTATGGTAAAGGCCCAAAGAGCATTTTATCTTCATATATAGTGGTGATTCCTCATCTTACTGGTTCAAGCAACAACAATTTATACAACCGTTATGTTTTTTTTCTTCCCCTTCGGTGGATCTCCGGTTTCTTTGTAGCATCATGCGGGTATTTGGAATTGTTGACAATGAGAAAGGCCAGTCCATTTTTGGAAGAAGAATGGTATGTACAGAATAGTTGTGTGTGTGTGTGTGTGTGTGTGTGTGTGTGTGTGTGGTGTGTGTGTGTTGTGTTGAACCTCCTGTTGGTGGCCTGAAAAGAAAAAACCTCCTGTTGGTGAGGCAGTAAGGCCGAGGGAATGTGCTCGTGTGGCACATGGACATATTACTGTGATATATTGTGCACCTTGGCTGTTATGGGATGTGATTTGTACGTCACTGCTCCATCAAGCTAGGAGGTGTAACACAATGTATTATATGTATATATATATATATATATATATATATATATATATGTATATATATATATATATATATATTGTTATGGTTTTGAAAACTTACCCCATACATGGACAGTAGGAGACACAGGTCAGGTCAGGTATGGGAGCATGCGCGCGGAGCAGCATGTCGCTGCATCCACTCTCCATTGGCAGTCCAGGGGCCTCCATCTGGTCATCCCCATGCAGATGCCTGCCCATCCCCATCTCCTTGAGATGCCGATCAACCTGCTGCAACCATGAGGCACGTGGTCAGCCCATTTGCCTCCTCCACTCACGAGGCTCCTCGCTGAAACAATCTGGTGAGCAGGATCAACGTCAGGAAAATGAGCTACATGTCCATAACAGCCAGAGCTGATGCTCACAGACTATACAGGTAACAAGTCTCATCTGAGAGTCTCTCAGGAACTGCTTGTTGGACACAAAAGTCCAACAACAATAGCCAATGATTCTCCTAAGAGACCTGGTTCCAAAGGAGTTAAGTGTCCTTCTCAGATCCCTGAGAGTCCAATTCTCACATCTGTTTAGCAAGACTGGAAGCACCAAGGACCTGAAGACTTGGACTTTCATCATCCTGTGCAGGTACCGAAAGCGCCACACCACATGATCCAGTGAACCGCCACACAACATGATCCCAGCAGCTCCGACTCCTCAACCAGCACCTCGGGGGCCCCAGAAAGGATATCCAGTCTCCGCAAAGATGACTATATCATCTGCGAAATCAAGGTGTGAGATCCTGACACTTCCAAACAATGCACCACAGCTTGCTGTCTCTGACATCCTCCACAGAATTCAGTCCATACAAGTGCTGAAAAGTGTGGGGGCCAGTACAAACCCCTGATGAACTCCAATGTCAACTGGAAATGAGTCAGAGATGGAAACACTGTAGTGTTCACTGACAATACGAGAAGAAGAACATTAGGCCATGAGCGCAAGCAGGCGTGAACCCTTTTTATT
>CM068956.1:104173527-104183905 GCA_035128595.1 Eptatretus atami | reverse complement strand
TTGGTTCAACCGTAATGACGTCACGGTTAATCCGAACGCCCATTGGTCGGCCCATCGTCTTCACCTCGAGCTCCCATTGGCTGGAGCAGAGTTCATCGATAATTGACGTTTGCAACCACATCCTGGAAAGAGGCGGGATGGGTTTCCCCAAAGGTCCATTCACCATTTGTTACCGTACTTCCCTTGATCTTTCCATGCTGATAGAGACACAGAGATCGTACAAATTCCTTTTGACAACATAATATTGCATCGGTGGTCAGGATGAAGGTTGCTTCCAACATATGTAAATGAAACAAGCTCCGACCTCATATATATATATATATATATATATATATATATATATATATATATACATATATATATATATATATACATATATATATATATATATAAAACGAGCTCCGAGTATAAACCCTTGTGCTTCCATCTGGTACATGCTCTATACTATATTAAACTATATTGTGTGACTATTAAACCCTTCATAAAATGGAAATACTATGATGTATCCACATACGATGGTGTTCCCATTTGTGAGACTACAATCGACACTTGTGAGACTGTATAAAACCCTTCATAAAAAGAGGAATACTTTGGTATATTTATACTAAAATAAAAATGTTTGTATACAAGTATACTTGGTGAACAAATAACGTCCACAAATTGTAGAAAATGAACCATAGAAGACAACTGTTGTGAGGACCGACAGGAATTTGGGATTATGCTGTAAGATTTTAACATAATGTAACTAGAATGCCAACATTATGTACAAAAATTACTGAAAGTGAAAATCAAACGTTCTCCTCTTCAGTGTGACACTTACATGTTTTTTTTTTAATGTACATGTGAGTTTGTCTTGAACTAAAGCACAGTTATTTCCAGACTTCAGAGTATGAGCAAGCCTCACAACAATTGATTCATCTCCCCATAGGATATCAAACATATATTCATCTGGATTTTTAGATATTCTTGTATTTTGGTAACTGCAACTTTCTCTCAAAGTTGCACAGTATTAGGTAAAGGGGAAGAAAAGAATTGTATTAGAATCAAACTTGACCATGAGCATCTCAGTGCAAACTGTATGCACAGCTAGCGATGTCAAAGCTCAAAACTCGAGCCCAATGGCAGATTCATGTTCTGTTCACAGAGTCATGCACCAAGCTTTTACACCAGCAACTGTCCAGAATACAATGCAAGTTCCTTTTTTCAGCTTCGATTAACCATTTAAACTCTGCCAGAAAATATTGTAGACAGTACCAGTGAGTGCCACCTCAGGATCTCACACAATTATTCATTTGTTGGCTGCCATAGCACAGCTTATCCTTCCTTGTGGTTTAACCATGTTAAAAATGGTCCCCACCGATGAACATTATGATAATAGCCCACCCCAACTCACCATCTTCTCCCCCCTCATTAAGAGGGCCACTTGACGTGTGCAGAACCTTCATGTGAGGAGAAGATAACAAGCTGGAAGCTTTTGGTTTCTCCCAGATTATTCATTTCTAAAGCTTTCCTTTTTGTCTTGTATGTATAGAAGCCTCATGGAACAATCAAACTCAAAATCAAACTTTGAGACGAAATTATATTTCCGCTTCAAAACAGGCGAAGTGAAAACCTTTTCCATTCTCACTGTAAATCATATCTTTCGCCTTGCATAAATGTCTGATTTGCATCAATATTTGTTTTGCTTGATTATCCATGTATTTGAATGACACTGAGGCATACAAATACATGGATAATGTGAGCATGATAGTCATATTTAAATGTGTATTTGAAACTTTTGACAAACCTCGTTTATCTTCAGGATATTAAATGTTTTTAGGACTGCACTAATAAATTATGTACTTTTTAATAGCTCATTGTGGCTTTTCTGACTTTTAATTCTGATTGAATGAAGCTTCACAAATGTCATGTTTGGATTTTTGGAGGATGAGATTGTTCAAGGAAGTGCATCCAGGTTTAGCCCGAGGCCTTACACAGGCAAATGCGACTTGCGGCCCAGATAGCTGTTGCTATGGTGAACGACAGGAAGAAGCGTTGTTGGGTAGGCTTGAGAGAGCCAGGGCGCTGGCTGTAATTGGAGGTTAAGCTTGACGTCTTCACTTGATTAAATCCAGGAGGTTAAAGCCAATCGGCACAAGGGGTGGCCATCACCTGTCACAAGCCGTGAAATATTCTTCCGCCACACCGCACTGCCCGCTTCACTCACTCTCTTCTTTCTGTCTTGCATGCACTTCATGTCGAACCAAAATTTCTGGGAGTCTGGGACTCCATTCAGGAACTTTAGGGCTTTGATTCAATTCAATTCGCTGAAGGAGAAACAATTATTCATCCTGAACAATTATTGTGCAAATACACATTTCTTGGCTCAATTGTTCCAGCAGGTTTTGCTTGGTGCAAAGACCCTAGCACGTGCAAGGTGTTTGAATTTTTTTTTTATTGATTTGGTCATCCTGAAGTATTTATGTTACAAACAAGCCTTTTTAGTTCAATTAGTCCAGCAGATCCCACAATGCATGCTGAAACCTTCATGGTAGCATGCAAGACCGATCAGAGTTTAAGGGCAAATCTATCAGTGCTTGGCATTTTTGATTTGATGTATTTTTTTTCTCCCCCATTTCTGGTTGACCAAGTGCATTGTAGAGCAATTGGTAGGAACCACATCATGCTTGATATGAAATGCCATCCAAACAACACACAAATTGTCACTTTTTGGCACCACCTCAGGGATTGAACGGATAATCAAGTTTAAACAAATTAGCAGAGCTGTTAACACAGTTTTTATAAAACCTGCCATTTACTAATCGATGAAACATGACGGAATAGCTGTCACTCTTGTGCCCATCAAGCACTGAAAGTGTTATCATTAGCCATGCCATGGTCTATCGATCATTCCTTGTCCTTTTGCCTACAATGTGGTGCAGTGACTGCATTAGACAGCTCATGTATTAACCATGCCCGCGAGGTACATAACCAACAGCAGGACAATGCACTGAGATGGAGGGGACACACAAGACAATCAAATATAAAAGTGTCACACGAAATAAATAGCTATAAAAAAAAAACAATCTGAAACGAGAGATAAAAGTGAGAGTAGTTTGTACACGTGATGGCCAGGCTCGCATGAAACCTTTTACTCTCAGATTATGGGAAATGTCTTCATTTTTTTTTCTCATTTCTTGTCCTTCATTGTTTGATGATTCCTAAATCAAGTGCTCCTTTATGGTGAGCGTGAGAGAGAGGCATTGCTAGTGCTAGGCTGTATACATGTGGGAATAAATAGACAGGTTATTAATGATCAGTGCTGCACACAAGATCCGAGAAGAACCATTATTTATAGAGCTTTTAAAAATAGACAAGCTGTGTTTTTAACTGCTTTTTCCATTTCAGATTTATTTAATAACCCTTGAGGCACATAATTACTGAACATAACACCCCAGACTATTTTTTTTATTAGCGCAAACACTAAACTAGATTACATGCTTACTTGTTTTGGTTAAGTCATTGAATAATTTCTCTGAACTTTCTGAAACAAAAAATATAATACATTTCACAAACACAGTCTCGACTTTTCCTTTTCATGTATAATGTTTATGCCATTTAATGATTTGCAGCTCGTAGCTTCAATTCTAGCTGAATCAACTCTTTTTAGTGCCACACACTGAACATGTTCTCCTTCGTATAACTCTATTATTTTTAGTTTTAACATATGAGATATATTTAGTGTCGGTTTTCGTTTTACATTTAAGAGCATAAACTGATGTTATTGTATTTATTTAGTAGAAAATTCAACTTTTCTATGGAATGTTAAAGCTTTTTTTAACTTTCAACACATATATTTTAATCTTCTTTTGTAAAACATAAAGTATAGTATCCTCAAAAAAGTCTTCAATCTCATCCATTTATTAGACAAAAACTTTTCATCAACATATATTATTTTTATCTCAATTTGAGATTGAAGGTTTCAACCCCTTAAGTCGATAACACCGACATCATCAATAGTCTTTTTCTTCTTCCTGTCTTTATTCCTCTTTGGTTTCCTCCAAGACTTCTACCTTAGTTTCTTCCACCCCACTTTCTCGTTTACTTCTTAGGATTCTCATAGGTTGTGAGTGTGTTTTCATAATAAGTATAGTCATAATTATTTTTCCTCCGCATTGAGATCACCTTGTTGGTATATATATAAATACACATACATATTTCTTCAATTCTCTGTATAATGTCACTAATTTCCATATTTATCTCCACCACCAACTGTGTACGGAGGTTATGTTTTCACCCGTGTCTGTTTGTCTGTCTGTTTTTATGTCCGTTTGTGAGCAGGATAGCTCAAAAAGTTATGGACATATTCGGACGAAAATTGGTGTACAGTTTGGGGTGTGTGCCAAGGACAAAATTGATTCGATTTTGGTGAAGATCCACATCTGGATCCGGATACAAGAATTTTTTTTATTTTTGAAAGCGATTCTTCATAATTGAGAGATAGGGCCAAAAACGATATATAGCATTATATTTCAGAACGTTTTGGATGAGTTACGACAAAACTTGGTGGATGAGTTTGGTAAATGGTAAGAACAAGTCATTTACATTTTGGTTAAGGTCCGGATTCAGATCCAGCCAACAAAACATATACGGTTTAGACTGGAGGAAGTATGCGCTCTCCTCAGTGCCGTTCTTGTCATTTATTTATTGACATACCAGCAAATACCAGCCGTCGCTTTGCTGACGGTAACAATAAAGGGGGAAAGGAGAAAAAGAGGGGGGAAGAGGGAGAGAGGGGTGGGGGAGAAAGAGCGGGGATAGCGAAGAGGTGGAGGGGAAAGGAAAGGAGAGGGGAGGGAAGGGGAGGAAGGAGGGGTGGGGGAAGGGAAGGCACTGTGAGGTGAGAGGAAGGGAAGGCAGACGTGTGGCAGAGCATTAATTACGATTCATACTGTTTCATCAAAATGATGCTGCATAGAATAACAGTGAAGATGGAAACAAAATAATGTCTGAAATCCATTTTCTACCGGTCGTACTATAAACACAGTCCAGAGACAAACTCCTGTCCGGACAAGTCTGGAGACCAACTCCCATCCAGACATAAATACCACCCGGATGCATCCGGAGCCAAGCTGTCCAGAGACAAACACTGCCCAGACGCATCCGGAGACAAACACCATCCAGGCATAACTACCGTCCGGATATGTCCAGAGACAGAGACAGTGATATCCAGAGATTGGGAGAGAGGGGAGGGGATAGTGAGAGAGGGGATGCTGGAGGAGGGTGCTGCACTGTACATATGTTCCAGAGATATGTTCACATACATTATTCTGTATAAACAGCTGCATGTGGCGGGTGGAAAAAAAATTGGCTTGGGAATTTAGAAAACACGTTAATACGGCAAAAGGCTTAGAAATGCATGTTATTTCACAACAACTCGCTCAGGATGATGGAGCACAAACCACTCGCTCAGGTCGACGGAGCACGAACCACTCGCTCAGCATGATGGAGCATGAAACACTCACTCAGGGTGATGGAGAAGGAACCAGTCGCTCAGGATCATGGAGAACGAACTACTCGCTCAGGGTGACGGAGCACGAACCACTCACTGAGGATGATGAAGCACGAACTACTCGCTCAGCGTGATGGAGCACGAACCACTCGCTCAGGATGACCGACCACGAACCACTCACTCAGGGTGACAGAGCACGAACCACTCACTCAGGGTGACGGACCACGAACCACTCGCTCAGGGTGACAGAACACGAACCACTCGCTCAGGGTGACGGAGCACGAACCACTCGCTCAGGGTGATGGAGCACGAACCACTCACTCAGGGTGATGGAGCACGAACCACTCACTCAGGTTGATGGAGCACGAACCACTCGCTCAGGGTGACTGAGCACGAACCACTCGCTCAGGGTGACGGAGCATGAACCACTCTCTCCACGTGCCAGAGCACGAATCACTTGCTCAGGGTGACGGAGCATGAACCACTCACTCAGGGTGACGGAGCACGAACCACTCGCTCAGGTCGACGGAGCACGAACCACTCGCTCAGGGCGACGGAGCATGAACCACTCACTCAGGGTGACCGAGCATGAACCACTCGCTCAGGATAACGTGGTGCGGAAAAAGCGTCCGCAGTGAGTGAACGAGGATCGGTATCCGATCCTCAAAACCAAAATAATATTTCGATGATATACTCTAATTAGTCCATGAGAAGAGATCATGGAAAATCGTATCATATAATGCATGAAATTGCTCCAAGCTCCTAATTTGAAAATGTTAGTGCTTACTGAAGTGATGTATACCAGCCTGGTGTTGGCTTTGTGGTTAGGGTGGCAGCTTGGGCTCCTAGGGTCCTGAGTTCAAGCTCCGTTGGCTGCTGAATTAATACACCAGGGGGTTGACTCAGCCTGTCCTCCTTCCGAGGTCGGCGAAATAGTACCAGCGTGTACTGGTAGAGGGGCACTGCATCAGCGACACAGTCGCACTTCGAAGAAATGATATCTACCGCCGCAGCTAATCTGCCATACACAAGAAGATATCACAGCTAAGCTGCCATACACAAGAAGAAGAAGTGATGTATACAGCAATTGTTGGCGATGATGAACAGGCATTCAATATTATGAGTGAGGAAAGTTAAATAAAAACTTTATCGTTGCAGTCTGTTCCAAGTCAAGGCATGGTTGAGGAGGCCAAAAAAATGGTGGCTTCAGACCCCAGCGAGGTTACCCAGGAAACGCCTTAAGACCCCAGAGAGTGAGGTGGCTGAGGATCGCCTCATGAAGGATATAATTAAATAAGGCCATTAATTATCTTCAAAAAGGTGTTTTAACTCACCCAAACACCCAAAATACACTCAGGCTGCTAGGTTTTATGGTTTTGGAGTTGTGGAGGACACACACACACACACACACACACACACACACACACACACACACACACACACACACACACACTTATTACTAGAGATTTATCCTCATCTTCCTCTTCATCACTACCAAAGGCTTCTTCATCAGCAGAACACAGGATTCCTTTAATTTCCTGAGCAAGCCTCACAACAACTGATTCATCTCCCCATGGGATATCAAACGTATTATATTCATCTGGATTTCTAGATATTCTTGTATCAATATATTTTTTTCTCACAACAGAAAACCAATAAGATTTGTTCTGAATTTTTAAAAGAGCTGTATATTTTTGTCAACTTCAGAACCTTATCAAGATATAATGTTTCAATTAAATCTACATTTGTATGTTTACCAACATCAAGATAATACCCATCTTTTATTGAACATTTTATTGTTTTTATGCTGAATAACATATTGTTGTATCCACTCTGATTAAGCCCGACGCTGGATGGATGGACCGACCGAACTGTCTTTTACCAACCTTGGACTGCATCAGATTAATCGCAGGTTTGCGCGTGCGTGGGAATCTCAGGAAGCATATGAGGCTCTTAACTTTTTTTAACCCAACGGGTTTATTTCCAATACCAAATGACAGGGTATGGTGATCACAACGGTGGAGACAACAGTAGGTTGAGGTGGGGAAGGAAGAGGGAACACGGAATCGATAAAAAAATAATGATATATAATGACCATAAAACCTGTGGCGCCACACACCAGATTTGTTCACGGTTGAGGAAAGGGAAGGAGAACTGGATGAGGCCTTCGCCCTGCTGGTGGACAAGGAGGAGTAGGTCTATCAGGTTGCAGGCACGATGAAACGAGGAGTAGACATGGCAGGGACACAAAAATGTAGGCAAGCAGGCACCACAGAGATAGCAACCAATTTATCTGCACATGATCTCCTCCCTTGATGTCCAAACTCAATTCTTTCTGGCTCTCGAGAGCTCTGCAAAACCCCGAGACGATCTGAAATACTCCGCCCTCTCAGTGGCAACAAAACTCTGCCATTTGAAAGCCATCCAAGCTCCACCCCCCCCCCCCCACCTCCAGGAGGAGACAAAAAGTTCTACCCCTCACGGAGGAGATCCAAGCTCCGCCCCTCTCTCTCTCTTTCATCATGGCCTCACCTCTTCTTTTCTTTGGCCTCACCCGGGGGATTACAAGAGGGTTGCATGTACTATTTCTTACCTTAAACCCTAACTAATTATTACCACGCACTTACCCGTATGGTGCACATTCAAACAAGACAATCCTTAAGCTAACATTTCCCTACTTAGTCACATTGAGATGAGCTAACTACTTGTAAACGGATCATACTACTCTATACATTTCTATCTGTTCCAAGGCAATATCTACCCCCACCCCCCAAAAAACGTAACACAGACCCCCCCCCCCCCCAGAACCAAGCTCCTGCAGGAACACAGCTCTTGCCTTAACACTTAACAGACTCATACCTAATTGACCTCACAAAATAAATCCGGAGGGGCTGTGGGAAGTGAGCCACAGCTAACTTAGCGAACCTTCTTATCTTACTCTCCCCTTAGTTGCAAACAAAATTTTTAATGTTTGATTTTCATGTACAATGGTCTTTCCATGTCTCCTTGCTCCAATGTACCGGGGCAGGGAAAGAATGGCTCCAAAACAAAACAAGCAGGCCTACCTTCATCACAATTTACCTTCACCAATTAAAACCCCACTACTTGACCACATCCCCCAGTGGATGTCACTTGCTCCAGCTGTCAACTGAGTCCAAATACCCAGTTTAGAAATGACCTAACCAATTTCATGGACTTCCTGCCTTTCATAGCACATATCAAGTCGCATGGGACCGAGTGGAACATTCCTCCATTCACACACCATTCTCTCATTCAGAACAACAACAACAACCATCACATTCCCTGCAAGGCCATGACTTCATCATTAATACACTGCAGGTGTGGCCCTAATCTCGGCAGCAGGGAGGTCCTGCACAAGCAAGATGGTGTGGGCACTTCAGCCTGCAGTCCAAACACGTCACCTGACTTTCGACTTATTTGCCCCCCTTCAACTTATTTGCCCCCAGCAGCCAAACAGCCTCCTTGCTGTATGTCCCACAGGAGAGGGGCTTCACACACACAGGCACTCTTGGCCTCAAGCACTCCTGGCTTCTCCCCGGGTTGCCAAGGATCTCCTGCCCATTGGTCGCCCAAACAGATCCTCCTCTGATGGGCTCCCGAACTCCAGATACTCCCGGCTGCCAGGGGTGAGTTATCTCAGGAGGGGCCGCAATCACCATTCCTCCAGAGCTTGATCTGTACCTGTGGACACACACACACCTTGCCCACCCACAAAACCCCAAATGTCACTCCCCCCCCCCCCACTGCCATTTAATTTTCCAGCACATGCAATACCAACACATACCCAAACTAGAAGGGCACTCAGTAGAACGCATACCTCCACCACATAATGCCTGATCCACGAGAACATATCGGGCCCAATACATTTTTGAAATATGCTATACAGTACTCTATCGCTTTGGCCCCATCTCTCAATGGTGAAGAATCACTTTAAAAATTCAATAATTCTCGTATCCAGATTCGGATCTTCACCAAAATTGAATTAACCCTTCCTTGTCACACTCCCAAAGTGTCCACCAAGTTTCGTCCGAATCAGTTCACAGATTTTTGAGATATCGTGTTTATATATCAGTTTAGCTCGATCTCAATGGTGAATAATCACTTTAAAAATTATCACACCAATCCGGATTCGGATCATCTTTACCAAGATCGAATCAATTCTTTGTTAAACACCCAACATGTCCACCAAGTTTCGTCCAAATCCGTCCACAACTTTTGAGATATCATACCATATATTGTTTTTGGCCCTATCCCTCAATGCTGAAGAATCACTTTAAAAATTATAGTAGCTGGATCCGGATCTTGATCTCACCAAAAGTCTAATCAGTTTGTCATTTTTACACACCCAACCTGTCCACAAAATTTATCCAAATCCGTCTTACAACTTTTTGAGATATCCTGCACACAAACAAATAAACATCAAGGGGTTGTTTAGTCATTTTTAACATAGCACTCCAGGCTAGTCCAGATGTATTATAATGGACAGGATCAAGTTCATAGGAATCTTTATGATAACAAATTTCTCTAAAAGTCTCAAACACATCAACTAGTAACAAAACATCAGTTATTAAATAAAGGTCATGATATTCACCCATATTCTCGATCTCAAACTCTTTCCAAACTTGTTTTGCTCTTTCATATTCTTCACCCGTAATTTGACATCTTCCTAACTCGTTATAAAAACGCTTTTGAGGAGGAAGTCTTTGTTTCTTTAAATCTTTCGAAGGAATCAAAGGAATCATATGAGTAAATGCCCTTTTTAGTAAGAAGAGAAATGTCTTTATCCAAGTTGGCTTCAGTCCTAAATTGACGAGGAAGCATCGGAAAAGAAGAGATGTTGAAAGCAAAGAACTCAAAGGGCTTGCC
>CM068956.1:104153569-104171311 GCA_035128595.1 Eptatretus atami | reverse complement strand
AAGAGGGGAGGGAGAGGGAAGGACAAAACAGTGGGGGACAGAGACATGAGGAGATCTGTGGAAGGGAGAGAGATGGAGTGGGGAACATGGGGTATACAAGATGGATATTACAGTGACTTTCAGGAAGGAAAGCAGGGAATTTGAAGGAGGTGGGATTGGGGTGGATTAATGGGGGTAGAAAGATCGAGGTTTTGGGATGGGGGAAGATAAGAGGTGGTGGTGAACAGCTGTTTTGAAGGCCTGGAGGGAAGAATGGGATTGAACAGAGTGAGTGAGTTTATTCCAAAGGCAGGAAAAAAGAGGAATGAAAGAGTGAAGGTGAACAGTGATTCGTGATTTTGGTAGTTTTACGAGAAGGGGGTTGTTGGCGGACCTTGAGTGCCCTGAGTAAATATGGTGGGGACATATCGCAGACAGAGCGGGGGCCGGGGGGCGAGACCAGAGAGGAGACGGTCGAAGACGGAAAGACCACTGACCTGCCTGTGGTGAGAGAGTGAGAGGCCCAAAGACTCGCCCTTATCACAGGAGATACCAATGTTCCTAAATGCCTTGGTTTCCACAGCGTGAAGCCGAGAAAGGTGAGAGGCGGGAGCACCAGCGCAGAGGGGAGAGCAGTACTCCATCAGGTTGTGAACGAAAGCTTTGTATGTGATCAGGAGCTCAATGTGGCCAAGGAAGGACTTTGCACGACGGAGGATTCCCAGTCGGTGACTGGCTTTGGAGGCCTGCTTGCAGATGTTGCTTTCCCAGGAAAGATAATGGCAGAAAGTGAGGCAACAAAAGATTGAATGAAAGGACTTCTTCATGGGGATTGTTAAGAAAGTAGATGGGGGGGGGGGTTCTAAACGATCCTTTTGTCGAGATAGAGTGAGAGTGTGAGATTTGTCCAGATTTAAAGACATGTTCCACATGTTGGATCAGTTTTGTGATATTATCCAGATCTGCAGAGAGCGAAGAAGCTGCGGCTTGCCCGTCTGAGGGATGACAGATGGTACAACAGAGGGTGGAGTCTTCAATTTCCTTCAGTGGAAGGGCTTTTAGTATATCTGGAAGAACATCAATTAAAGTAGCTCTAATTAAAGTTTATCCTCTCCTTCTAGCAATATATTCAAAATGAGAAAAAGGAATGAAACAAGTAAAAGTATCAAAAAAAGTAAGTATCAGCTGGCCGCTGAGTTAGCATCAGGGGGTTTACTCAGCCTGTCATCCGTCTGAAGGTCGGCAAAATGAGCACCAGTATACTGGTAATTATCCCTGCAGGGTCGAAGGCGACTAAAGGGTTGGCGTCAGGAAGGGCATCCGGCCGTAAAAGCATTGCCTACAAGAAGGGTACCATGATTGGAGCCCGCAAAAGGCTGACCCCTACTCAGGGATAAAGGCTTTCAAATGGTGTGATGATGATGATATGGTGGAGACTTGTAATACCATCCCCTACCTGGAGGTAGCGCTACACGATACACATTTACATCGAGAATTTCCATCCCCCCCTCAAGACCACCTGCAAAGATAAAAGCACCACTGTACATTAATTGGAGTCGTGATGATCCTACGTAGCAACTCTGGATGTAATTGGCCCAGAACTGGAGCTGGAGGAGTCGTGGCGCAACAAACAAACACCGGTCCGTGAATTATAGTTAGAATCCACTCCCAGTTTCGACACATTTGAAGGGTCGATCACAGCAATAAATGATTTCACAAAGACTACACACTAGACGAGAAGGTTCAGGCGTATCGTATTCCGTTGTACCAATCACACAAGCAGACTGGAGATGGTGCAAGAGGCACGTATTTTACACAGTTAACCGCACAAAGTAAAACACGATACTTGTCAAGTGGCCGAATCAACGGTTAATAGAAAATAAATAAATAAAATCGTTAATGTGATCAATTCCAAAAACAACAACAAGCGAACATGAGAAGCGTGAAGCATGCTTGGATTTATTGGAGACACGCCATTGTGTCTTCCATTGTGTGCTTGTTTTTCTTTAATATATCAGGTGAAATGAAATTTCATCCAGTAGTCGTTTTGGACCATTTTAAAATTACCTTTGATATAAAAAATATAGCAGTTGAATCTGTTAATGAAAAAAAAGTATATGAATATTGATGGCAATGTTTTTTTTTCTACAATTAAATATGAGTCATTATTCAAGTGAAGATTTTGGGGATTATGATGGTGATGATAGTATCTCTGTTGGAATAGAAGACAATTACGATACCGAGAGTTTGTGTTCAAACAATGGTTATTAAAGTAGTTCAATAGATGATTGTGAAAGTACCGAAGATGAATTTCATTTGAAGTAAAGTTTTACTTTATAAATATGAATAATGTACCAGATCTTGAGTGTCTTGAATTCCCTGATTCTCCTTATGACAAATTTGAGAATTGTCCTCAAAAAAATTGAGGCTGCTTTCTGGCATTCGTCCAGCGCCCCGAACATGGCATCGTAAGCCAGGCCTGTGTTAATTGGGAGTTGCATCTCTTATGATGGTCAGGAGAGAATGACCATGAGAATTGACAGTTGGAGGTCACATGCAGTGATGTGCCAATAGGCAAGCTGGATTTGGCTGAAATCGTGCTTGAGGCTCCACCCACACTGGTCGCCTGTAAATGGACAGCAGGACTTGTTAGGAGTTGGCGGGAGATCCTGATGACAGTTGGTGACAGCTCCTGAGAGTTGGTGAGAGATCCTGTTGATGGTTGGTGATAGCTCCTGATGGTTTGGGACAGCAGCAATAGCATTTGGTGACAGTTGGACTGTTTCTGCTGGTTTTGCTTGGTACCTGGCTCTTGGTATACCTGATTCTTGGCATACCTGGTTCTTGGCATACCTCATTCATGGTGTACCTGGTTATTGGTGTACCTGGCTCTTGGCCTACCTGGTTCTTGGCGTTCCTGGTTGCTGGGGGTGACGACGTGATGTCGATTGGTGTTCGAGCCTGTTTGCGGGTGGGTGCATGGCAAGGCAGGATGCTGGCAGCGGAGACTAGCCAAGCTGTGTAGAGCTCATTTGGATAGGTAGACAAGGCATGCTCACACATTTTGGGTAATTTTAATCAACGCACGACGACTTCTGCCTTGGTACGCCGCGATCGAATTTCTTTTTCCCCCTGAATGATCTGATGGGTACCCATGTCTCGTGTTTAATTGTTAAGTAAGGCATAGTGATAAGCATCTGCTATTTGTCCATTTTTCTATAAATGTTTCTTGAATTCTTTATTTGGTTGAGATGATTGTCATTTCCTTCCATTGATCCAGCATTGTCGGAACCTAGATGGATTGGGAGATTATAATTCCCAAACTAAGTCACCTGTCATCATCAGCGTGCACCAGCGGTAAACACTCGGCCGCATTACTTAAGATCTAATCAAGATAAGATTGGTGCATCGCCGAGGGCACATTCCCCTGTCAGGAGGCCATGTGACCTCTAGTTAAACGGCAAATTAGATGGTGGACACTGGAACTTGTGGTTAACTGATTGGTTTTCGTGGTTGTTAAGCAACCCACCACACCAAAAAGTTAATTGTGGGTGGTGGCCCCAGGTCTGGTTCTTCCGAGGAGAAACGAGGATTAACCCCCTCATAATACACTCGGTACCCGTGGCCTTAACAGTATATTCTGTGATTATATTTTAATTAAGGAAAATATAAAATATAAAATGGAACATAGCTGTTTAAAAATTACACCAAAAATGAATTGCTTTATAAGATTAATAAGAGAGATGAATGTCAAGTATGAGGGTGATAATACACCTTTTCTTACAAGAGAAGAGACTGAATAAATGAGGGTAATGTTTAATGGATTGATGCTATTTATGATTCATGATTGTCATTTTCAGGGAAATATTTACACAAGATATTGTATATGCCTGGTGTTGGCTTAATGGTTAGGGTGGTGGGTAGGGGATTCAAGGATCCTCTGTTCAAATCCCATTTGGCTGTTAAATTAATACCAGGTGGGGTTGACTATCTGTCATCCTTCTGAGGTCGGCAAAATGAGTGCCAGCTTGCTGGTATCCTGTGTCGGAGTGGTGAACTGTCCAGGATTGTGCCCAACAGCCAAGGAGTCTGCTTCGGCAGCACCAATGCTCTGCACAGAGTATGGTCCCAATGGATGGATGGATATTACATAAATATAATAATGGATTATCTTGAAATTAAACTGGAACTCAGGATAACACAGAGTTTCTAAAAAAAGCCTATACATTTTAAATAATTTATTTTCTAAATATATAAATGAATTTTCTTTTTTTACCCATTTTTACCCATTTGATAATATAATAATTTTCACTTGACGTCAACTTGATGAGAATCAACTACTTGATGAGAATCTCACAAGGTTTTAATGCAGGTCTTCAAAAATAAGACATAATTGGTTTATTTCAACTTCAAAACAAACTAAATGATTATAACATTGAAGATTATAATACAACTATTTTCTGATACACAGAAATGTAAAAAGAAATCAAAACCTATAACTTGTATTCTTAGTGATAATACGGATGATATACCTTCACCCCAATAATTGGGGTGTATTCCAAAGATGCAGAATGATTTTTATCCCCAGGTCATACAGAATTTACAGTTCCAATTGAAATTAAATTTTATAAAGAAGGGCGTATAGTTTTTATGAGAATAGAACCTAGAGGATATGATATGAATGATTTGGGGTATAATTGGTTGTTTAAGATAAACCAAGAAGACCTGAATGAATTAAATCAGTCTTGCAAGGAAGAAAATTATCCACTTGGTGCTGACAATGAGATTTGTGGAAGCACTATTAGCAAACAACAAATAAAATCATTTAATAAGGCTAAAATCAATAACAGTAGTTTATATAATGAAAACACAAAGAACAGGAATTTCCATAATAAGTAGGGGAATACAAACTGATTTAACCATAGGAAGATGGGGAGGTATTACCTGTCATCATATTAATCTATCATATATTTCTGATACATAAATGACAGCAAGAAGGCTTCAAGAAAATTCTCATTTCTGCATCCAAGCATACCTACAAGAATAGGGTATTCGGTATTTTAATAAATATATTCTATAACACAAGAATGGGGGGGTTTCAATAAAAGATTGGCTTTATACTGATGGTGATAAACCAACAAGTTTGGATTTAACTAAAATGTTAAATAATGAAAAGGTTTTAATGTTGATAAAATATAATGCTCTTTTAGAAATTCAGAAGAATTTTTTATTGGTTTCCTGTTGTAAAATTTTTTTATTTTGGACATAGGAATATCGAGAAATCCAGATGAATATATGCATGATATTCTATGGGGTGAAAGTGGTTCAAGAAAATGAGGAAAGGGAGAAGGAGGAGAGGGAGAAAAGAGAGAAGTAGACAAGGGTGAAGAGAGAGAGAGAGAGAGAGAGAGAGAGAGAGAGAGAGAGAGAGAGAGAGAGAGAGAGAGAGAGAATAAATATAAAATATGGAAGCCAGCGAGATTAGAAAAAGATTGGAGGTATTACAGAAAATAAATCAATCAATGCACTGAGGAGGAAAACAAAGAATTAACCAGTCTATCAAAAATATATGGGTCAAGAGTATTAACATCAATTACAGAGAGTAGATTTAAACAAGAAAGTGGTGATAAAGAAGAGAAAGAAGGAAAAGATTATGTTGTTGATGATGTTGGTGCTATTGACTTTGGTTAAAGTTTTATATATTTTTTTATTAAATAAATGGAGGAGCGAGTGAAGGCATTTCTAAGGATTCTTTATGTTTTTCAAAATTAAGATTCAAATGTATATGTTGGAAACTAAAAAGGTTTTCGCACTCTAGGAATTTTTCTCATAAATAAATGAGTTATTGCCTCAAGTGTGAAAAGAAATGCAATAATAAAATATCTTGTATGTTAAAAGTAAAAATAATAGGGTTATACAAAAAGGGATATGTTTGGTGTGGCTCTAGAAAGAGTAAATTCATCTCCAAACAACGTGGGGGAGATATACCCTACAAAGGTTTTATCAGCGAGTAAATTTACAACTGGAATACCAGGGGAATTACATCTCCCAGGGTATGCTTTCTGTGGTCTGGGAACAAACTTGGATAAAAGATTACATGAAGCTAACAATCCTCAACCTTTGTCTAAACCTTTAAATAGGGTTGATGAAGTGTGTATAAAGCATGATATTGATTATGGAAAAAGCACGTCGTTGGAAGAAAAACACAAAACGAATCGAGAAATGAATAATTTGTCTTTGATACAAAATCCAACCTTGAGAGAAAAAGTTGATATGTTCATCGTGAAGAAGATGATAAGTGCTAAATTGAGACATGGACTTAGTTATTAATAAAACTATTAAGCTCTGGTGATATCATGAAGATTGAAGAGCAATTAGCTGATGAATTACATAAACCAATAATCACAAAGTTTAAAAGTAGAAGGTTTATTCCAAGTAAGTTGATTATATCTGTTCCACTGACTTGATAGAACTCAACAATGATAAGGGGTACAAGTATGCTTTCACCATTATTGATTTGAGAAGTAAATATGCGTGGGTTGTTCCTTTGAAAAACAAAACAGGTAATACTCTTATGTTAGCCTTCCAACAGATATTTAATAAAAGCAATAGAAAACCTCATAAATTGTTGAGTGATGAGGGACAGAGTTCAACAACAAAATATTTATGAATTTTCTTTAAAATAGCGGTATTACATTATACAGCACCTTTCATGAAGGAAAGGTGGTTGTTATTGAGCATTTTAATCACACTTTAAAAGAGAGGCTATATAAAAAATTCACTCAAGTCGGTTCTCAACAATGGTTATATTTCAAGAGCAGGTTTCGGGTCACCAAATATGTCCTGAAAATTTATCAATATGATTATATGTGTATTAAATAGTTCGATGCAAACTATTGTGGTTGCCTAACTATTGGGAAAATTAATGAAATTTAACACCGAAGTTGTTATTTCTCGAGACTGTTGAAATAAACAGCCGCGTGCCATATATGGATGTTGACGTCACGTTCTCCAAAACAAAGCGGACGCTCACTCGCTCATTGAAGTAGTGTCCAGTTTAGCGGGCCGTTCTTTTGCTTTTTTTGAGCTTGCAACTGTCTATATTATCCTTTTTTATTTTGAATTATTGTAGAACAAAGTTATTTGGATATTTGTACATCATGCCTCGTACGTGTGACCGTGTGTCGTCATGTTTTGCGAAAATGGCTGGAAAACGGTAATCGTTCCCACCGATTCCTGAAGGAATCAAACATTCGCCGGCAGTGGATAAGATTTGTACAAACAAAACGGGCGAATTTTCCCCAAAGAAAATGGGTAAAGAGGACCCTTTGGATAGGCTTGTCATTTGTGGTGACCATTTCACAGCCGAGGATTATGAAGGCATAAACACATCTGATCACCACTCTGTGAATATGAGTTGTTGGTTGACAAGTTCTCCAGATACTGCTCTGTCACAGAATCAATTGTTGAATTTAAGTGAGAAAAACCTTGAAATGTATTCTTAAAGAGTACATGGAAAAACACATACATAAACTTTCTGAAAAACACAACCATCAAAAATTGAACGCAAACAAAACAGCTCCAAGGTTACCTGTTCACCATCCTCTCAAGCAATTCTTGTATTGGGGTACAAGGAAATATTTTTTATCCTCAACTGTGGTAAGTCCAGCACCTCTGGATCCAACTATACCCTGGCCCTCATCACTTTAGTGTCTCCCAGTTTAACTCTTCATTTCCGTTTCCTGGGTCAAATTTTCAACAAAAGTGTTTCTCAAGCTCTTTCGACGCAGCGCCAAAGTTCAAAGCCAAAGTCTTCTTACTCATTGTCTGGTAGTCCCCAAGGAAGGAAAACTTTTTCCCTGCAGTTCATGCAGTCTTGCTGAGGCAGAAGGAGTTTTGTATGCAGGTTTGGTTTTCGATTAAAGGGAAAATCTGTCTGCAGCTCTGGCGGCCGGAGCATGATTGAAGGCGGAGGTGCCGCGATGAATGCTCCTTGTCTCACACGACCCGACACACCCCGCAGCTGTACTTAATGGCTTTTATATATGCTGCTGGTGCCCACATTAGGCCTTGACAAATTAGGCCCTAAGTACAAAGCATATGTGGGATATGTCAGGCCAAACCTGGAAATATAAGGCCAGACACAAGACCAGCATTGGGCGAGAACACAATAAGATCAAAGTCTAGAAGAGATAACCTTTTTATGCGGCTGATCATATTACAGCGTGACATTGTGCGGCGGAGCAGTGTTAGGGATAATTGAATTTTGTGTTTTGACATGGAAAGAAAGGGCAGAGATAGATCATCTCAAATGGGCATTTTCTTAACGTCATACACATTTTGTGCTCGGGCATGATAAAGAGGCTTTTCTTAATTTCCTGACCTGACATCTGTGCTTCTGTTTGGTTTGGGCTGTGGTAATAAAAATTACATCATTTATGGAGACCCTCTATAAGGTTCCTTTTTCTTAATTCTATCGCTTGGGGCCACTTGAACCAACTCCACATGAGAAAATAACGTTGTCCATTCATAATGTGGAGCAATTTCTGCTGTCACCGCAATGCTTCATCCACCATGCCAGGAGCCTATTTTGACCATGAGGTTCTCGAGACGGAATTTCTAACTTTTCACCTTTAATGTGTTTTAAAAGCTGACCTTAGCCTTATACTTATCGGCGACGGCAGCACACAGTCTGGAACTGCTGATACACGAGAATATAAACGCTTCACGTCTTTAAAAGCACCAAGCCAAAGAGTGAGGTTCATGTTTCCGTTGGGGGAAATCTCTATGCTGATGAGATGACCTTTCTCGCCATTTGCTCTGATAGGTTAAAGCGCCTGGAATCAGGCTGTGGTTAAGGGCAGTGTCTGTGGAACTATAAACGAGCTGTGATTTCTTTTTTTTTTCAGAGCAAATACACCTGCTTATTACATACTTGAATGCATCCTTTTCACGTGAATTTATACCTTTATGACACCATAACAGCATTTGACATAATCTGAAGCATCATGGCAACACAAATTTTTGAAATTATTTCTTCAAAGCAGTGACTGAAACCAAAGTTTTAAAATAAGGAAGACTGCTTCTGTTTCCTCGGACCACTGGTGATCTTGCAGTGGAAGATGAAATAGACATTTATCTAGAAATGTTAATGATGATAAATTTGTCCCCATTTCTGTTTAGTCTGAAATTTCACTTCCATTTCCATTCCCCAGTTCATTTTCCAACAAACCACATGCAGAAATATGTACAAGGTGATAGGCATGGGGTCTTCGGCAAAATGCCTAAAAAGTAGTGACCAAAGTAGAAACAACCATGGTTAATTAAAGGACAGCCATAAAAATCTCATCTTCCAATGCTGTATAATATACAATTCTCAATAACTGGATACCTTTTGATATGATACATATGTGGTGATACTCCACTTATCGTTTGCTCCCCAAGATAGGAGAATGGAGATCTAAGAATGTTTCTACCTAAGAATGAATGTAGCCGAAGAATATTTCTGATAGGAGAAACAACTCTGCACTTATCGTATGCTCCCCAAGACTGGTGTTAATGTAAACTTTTGGAAATCTGTAAAATCAGAGCACACTTCCCCTTTTGGGCAGTGGTCCATTGTAATTCCCTACATGAAGAATAGCCCAACTCTCCTACACAAGCCCAAAAATGTAAGCTCTAATATTATTCTGGAAGTTTATTCCAAGTGCAGGGTGGGTGGGTCCTCAGCTCATCACCAGCAAGATTGATAAAGCTGTCGTCTACTTGGATGATCAAGTGTTCACAGCATTTTATTTTTCATTGCAGCGCTGCCTTTCATAAGTACCATTTTAGTGTTCATCCCACATTGCCTTGAGGACAATGAGTCACCCAAAATATATGGACGATGTGTCACATATAGACGAGAGCAAGCAGATTACCTCCTCCCTAAAGGTCATTAATGAGTCAGTTGGGTTTTCAAAATCAGTCATCTGAGAGTAACAGCTTGGATTTTGGAATCTCAATCCCCATTGTAACTGCGATGAACCAGATTTAAACCCATAGCAAAAACCTACAAACTAGATAAAGACTGGTACTGGTCCAATATATTTTCCACTTTGGCGTGATGGTGCATATACGAGTCAGCCATCTTGTGGTAGAATGAAGTAAAGACCATGGTTGAAGACCATGACACCACTTACAGGCAAAAATTAATTTCAATGATCATAGAGGCATTTGTTGTTTTCAGCATTTGCTGAGATCTTTGCACCCACCCCTCTTTCCTTTTAATCAACTTTATAGTCAATTGACTAATAGGTCTGTGTCAGAGTGGTGACCCATCCAGGATTGTGCCCAATAGCCGAGGAGACTGCTTAGGCAGCACCAACACTCTGCACAGAGTATGGTCCCAATGGATGGATGGATGGACCAATCGGTGATTAACCATCAACTCATTTAATCTCTGTATTTTTGAATTCAGTTAATCTGGGTACATTGCATACACATGAGGAATTTGCATATTCACAACCTATATGAAATATCAAATAATACACACCTTACCATTATTATGAGTCAATGACTTTGGTACAGGTCAAAGTTCAGCCAGAAACTGGTTTGTCATATCTGGTGTAAGGTTGACCCACACCTGATGTATAACCTATCAGCCAGATTGGTAAGAGCAGGGAGGCCAGGTAATTCAAACACAGTCAATGTACACACAGCTTGTACTGTGAACCACATTTCGCAAAGACCATGAGTAAACATATTGGAATCATACTGGGTTGATCACTGGCTTAATTTCACCCACAATGTCTCATCTTCAACATGATGACAACTGTAACGTGTCTTTTGGATGTGAGCTGCAGGACGGCATAGCCGATAATATCACAATGCACACACTTCCACAAGGTGTTAGTCCAGGGAGATGTTGCGTTTGCTATTTTAAGGTTCCTGCTACGTGCTATGTAAAGTGTGAACATCTTTAACTTTGTTTTTCATGCCAAATACAAGGCTGCGTTGTGAAAATCATATATTCTGAAATTTTATGGTGCAACATATTGAGGTGTTCATTGCATTGCAAAATATGATTTCACAATTGCTACACCATATATAGTACAGTATACATAAATATAGGCTCATGTAAGGACCTCAATAACAGAGCAGCAGGTTCAGAGACTGACAGCAAATCAAAGGGAAACAGGGAGAGATATTGTAGATGAGTGGCAGAAAAGAAAGGGGTGGGAGAGGTCAGTGAGAATATAAGAAAGCAGGGATGGGTATGGGTATGAGAGAGAGAGAGAGAGAGAGAGAGAGAGAGAGAGAGAGAGAGAGAGAGAGAGAGAGAGAGAGAGAGAGAGAGAGAGAGAGAGAGAGAGAGAGAGAGAGAGAGAGAGAGAGAGAGAGAGAGAGAGAGACAGAGAGAGAGACAGAGAGACAGAGAGACAGACAGGTAGAGAGGGAGAGCATGAGCATGAGGTGCCAATTGGAGGAACTCTTAAAGGGCTTGGAAGGAGGAGTGCGAGACAACAGACACTGAGGCAGTTCCACAGATAAGAGATGAAGGAATGGCGATGAGTGTTCAGCCTAGAATCGGGGAGGTTAACAAGTTGTTAGATGATGGAAAAACATGTGTGACCCAGGTGGGCATGGAAAGGACTCCAAGGGGAGTGAGATTAAGAATTGAGGTGATACATAACTGGGTTCATCAACCTGTCTGAGACACTTCTGAGTGGGAATCCAACCATTAGATTTATATACATGGGCTTTTCATCTGGGAGAGGATGGGGAGGGCAGTGGAGGAGGGAGTTGGGTGTTACCTGCCACTACACACTTGAAATAAAGTGCAATATGGTGCATAGTAATAGGTCTAGTAGCAGATGTGAAAATCACACAATAGTAGTGAAATCTCCATGCTGATGAAATGTATATATCTGCGCTGACCGTGATGTGTTTGCAACAAGCCGTGTGTTTTCTCCTCATCAAGGGAGATTCCATTAATGTTGAGAGTTTTGGATTACACAGATTCCAGAGGAGACAGATGTGTAATACTTGGGTGCCGGCCTATAGATGAGAGCTGTAATTCATTGAGCTACAAACAAAAACTCTGGAGGCTGAGAGTTGTTCTGATTTGTCACTGAACAATGGAAGACGCCCATTCTGCAGCTGGTTTTGGAAGCCAGCTTTGTAATATGGTCAGCCCAAGAGAGGTCGTGGTTGATCGTGATGCCGAGTAGTTCAAGAGACTAAACAAACCATGTAGCAAAGCTGGCCTCCAAAGCCAGATACGAACGATACATCCTCAGTTGGTCCAAGTTTTCCTTGAAAAATGAAGTTACATACAATATACAAGGCCAATGACTGCAGCTCAATGGAGTAATGCTCTCCATTATGGGCTGGTACCCCAGCGTCACATCTGTGTCTTCGGGATTATGTGAAATCTAAAGCTCCCAACATTATTGGATCTCCCACGGTGAGGCTGAATCTCCATGTCTGTTGCTCTCACATTACAGGTTGGGTGGTGGCCTCTGTTTTTAACAGTCTCTGCTCAGATCGAGTGCCTTCTTCTCTCTCAGCCCTTTGACCCTCCCCAGTAACTCCAGGATACACATAATCTTCCAGCAACCCCCATCCTTGTTAAACTTTCAAAATCCTTCCTCACTGCACATCTCAACTCGTTTGTTCCTCACTTTTCCCATCTGTGGAGCCACTGTTATATCCCATTCTTCTCTTCATGGCTTCAAGTAGGTGATACAACACCATATCTTTTCATCTGCAATCCTTACCCACCATCTTTATTACCCACATTAACCACACCTAGCCCATCTCTCTTACCTTAGGTTTCAGTTTTCACTCCCCTCCTCTCTTCCTGTTCTTTCATTACCATGCTTATTTTGTGCCTTCAGAAAGTATTGTCATGGCCCCGGCGAGAACCACGAGGGAGGGACTGTTCCTGGTTCCTCTCTGGACTCACCGGGAATCGCAGGCCATCACACACGAATAACTTCATGTCACAGTGGTTCGCTGATTGACCGCGAACACCAATAACTTGACCACATGACCCAGGGTCCTCCATCTCACAACCATTTACCTAGGAACACATGATCACCTTATCGGGGAATCGTGCCCTCGATGCGTACTTGTGTTACTTAAGTGCTTACCGTATCAGATGCAGCCAAGCGGAGCTGCTAAAATATGCACCGGCTATTTAAGGAGATTTTTGGGGAATAATGTCCTGGCTAAACTCGGGTGCGGGCCATGCTAGACCAATGGAGGAAATGACAAAATGAGCTGGGTACATTTCTAACGGGCACAACTTTTTTAAAACAAGAGTGAGGAAAGCTATGTGGCACAGTATGGGATTTATTGCAAATGTACAGCAGGGAAAGCAAGGAATTTGTGGGGTGCAGCAAAAGGCATACAATATTTACAAAAGAAGAAGAAGACACAGACCAAAGTTATCCTGAATATTCCATTAAAATTCTTAACTTAAGCTATGACAGGTGCCGTCACACACACACAAACCCAAGAAAAATTAGAGATAGCCCAGAGAGATAGAAGCAGTTGAGGATTAGTGACCTCTCAGTACATGGCCTGGTCAGCAGATCTAAACAACTCAAAACGCTAAGGGAGGAGGGAGAAATACTTTACGTGTCTCAGGTGGATGAGTGAGAGGTGCGAGTGTAATGCTTCGTCGGGTGCAGCGTGGTGTAGTAGGAAGAATGTGAGGTGCAGGTCAATATGGTTCCCCCTTGAGTTTGCTCTTGGGTTCACTCTGAAAAGAACGTCCTTGGTCGGGCTTTCCCGTGTCGATTGCTCTTTTGCATCCATAGTAGATGAGAGATAGATGGTAGAAGAAAGATGCATAAGAGAGAAGACCCTATCATAGTAGTGTGAGAATTTGTACATGTAAGGGTTGTTGCTGGATGCAGCCTAACTGAGCGTCGATATAACGAGAGTAGCCCAAGCTCGCAGCAGTAGCTCGGGATCCCACGCTTGATCACACCGACTTGTGGCGCCCCTCGCTTAGCACTGACGCTTGTCCTCCTTGCGCTGCCTGTTTCCCCGGTGAGGTCCGATGTATGGTGAGCTCTGGCATCTGGCAAGTTCTCCGTCCTAGTGATTCTGTCAAGTTCTGCTCCCGGCTTGTTCTCTCAAGTTCTGTCCTCCTGGCGAGTTTTGACCAATTCTGCTCTCGGCTCCTTCTGACAAAACTGAGCTGCGTATGCACTTTTTTGAGCCCCGGGTGAGGGGAGGAGTCAAAAGTTGGATCAAACAAGGCTCTTGGTGAATTGAAGCTTCCTCATCGGTCCATAGTGGTTGTAGCCACGCCCTACCGGCCGCTAGGCCCCGAAACCGAAAAACAGCCCAGTCACTCGCCGACATGGCCACGCGTCGGAGCTCTGACTTTAACATGGGGCCATGTTTTGTGGAGGCGCTCTCTGGCGCTGAATGTGCGCTGACCTCCATTCAAATGTGGGATTTTAGGGAAACCACTGCATTACCGTGTATCCTCAAATGAGCTCCAGCGCACATTCATGCTTTGAGTTATGCCCCATAATAACCCGACCCTTGTCTCTTCAGCATCCCTTGAGGTTGTGGTGAGTGTTCGATGAATAAGTAGCAGCTGCGGCGTTCGCATAGAAGTCGGAAGACGTTGTGGCATCTGTAGTTAAGAGATTATAATGTGGCATTGTGGTGAAGAGGTGGAAATTCCTTGCAACGATGTCATCCGTAATGGTCACGTTTCTAATTAAAATGTAAGCGTGGGTTGTTGCGGGCATTTTTGGTTGTCATATGAAGTAGTAGCTGTGAGCGTGGTCCAGTATGGTGAGGAGAATGAATGTCTGAGGTCAGATGGCAGTTGTGAATTTACACGCAGTTTCGAATGGAAAATAGCATGCAGATGCAAATGAGGCACTCACGCTGCTGCTTTGCTTGGTTAGTGTCATAGTTATTGGTTTGCGTGCGTGCTTGTTTGCGTGTTTCGGGTGAGAGAGACAAAGGAGTGAAATAAGAAGTGCAGATTTTTAAGACTAAGGATCTAACTAAAAGAGCCCTATGCAACACATCTTTCCCATTTACCCACCAGATATATGGAAAGGGCTCATTAATACACATACTATTGAAATTACTACTTTGGGATCTCTGTATGTCGTATGCCATTGCCTCGGATGCATGCAGTTTTACAGAACCGTAGCAGTATTCACACCCCTCGACTTTTGTCCCATTTTGTTGTGTTACATCCTGAATTTAAAAAGGATTAAATTTAAATTTTTTGTCACCTACCTACCTACAAAATACCCCATAATGACAAAGTGAAAACATGTTTTTAGAAATTTTTGCAAATTGATTAAAAATGAAAAGTTGAAATGTCTTGCATCAGTAAGTATTCAACGCCTTTTACAGTGACACTATAAATTGATGTCAGGTGCATCCATTTTCCTTTGATCAACTTTGAGATGTCTCTACATCTTGATTGCAGTCCACCTGTGGTCAATTCAATTCATTGACCATGATTTCGAAAGAAACACACCTTTCTATATAATATCCCACAGTTGACGGTGCATGTCAGAGCAGAAACTCCACCATGAAGTCCAAGAAACTGTCCGTAGAACTCCGAGATAGAATTGTGAGGAGGCAAAGATCTGGGGTAAGGTATAAAACAATTTATAGAGTGTTGAAAGTTCCCAAGAGCATAGTGAACTCCATCATTAAGAAATGGATAGAATATGGAACAACCCAGAGTCTTCCTAGAGCTGGCCGTCCAACTAAACTGAACACCTTGGAAAGAAGTACCTTGGTCAGGGAGGTGACCAATAACCCAATGACCATTCTGACAGAGCTACAGAGTTCCTTGACTGAGATGGGAGAACCTGCCAGGACAACAGTCTCTGCAGCACTTCACAAATCTAGGCTTTATGGGAGAGTAGCCAGACAGAAGCCACTCCTGAGAAACAGGCACATGACAGCACACCTGGAGTTTGCAAAAAAGCACGTGAAGGACTGAGAGTATGAGGCAAAATATGATGTGGTCTGATGAGACGAAAATTTAACTCTTTGTCCTGAATACAAAGCGCTGTGTCTGGCGGAAACTGAGCACAGCAAATCACCCATCTAACACCATGCCTACTCTGAAGCATGGTGGTGGCAGTATCATGCTATGGGGATGCTTTTCAGTGGCAGTGACTGGGAGACTTGCAAGGAAAGAGGGAACAATAAATGAAGCCAAATACAGGCAAATCCTTGAGGAGAACCTGCTTCAGAGTGTAAAAGACCTTAGACCGTGGCGAACATTGACGTTCCAATAGGACAATGACCCCAAGCATACAGCCAAAGCAACATTGAAATGGCTTCATAACAAGAACGTGAAAGTCTTTGGGTGACCCAGCCAAAGCCCAGATTTGAATCCCATTGAGAATCTGTAGAAAGACTTGAAGATTGCTGTTCACCGATGCTCCCCATCCAACTTGACAGAGCTTGAACAAATCTACAAGGAAGAATTGGAGAAAATCCCCAAATCCAGATGTGCAAAGATGATACAGACATACCCAAGAAGACTCAAAGCTGTAATCGCTGCCAAAGGTGCTTATAAAAAGTATTGTCTCAGGGGGTTGAATGAATACTTCTTGAAGCAAGACATTTCAGATTTTAATTTTCAATTAATTTGTAAAAAATTTCTAAAACATGTTTTCACTTTGTCATTGTGGGGTATTTTGTGTAGATCAGTGACAATTTTTTTAAATTTAATCCATTTAAAATACAGGCTGTAACACAACAAAATGGAAAAGTCAACGGGTGTGAATAGTTTCTGAAGGCACTGTACCTGAAAACACTCGAGTTGGAGAGGTAAAGGGATATTGGCAGCACTTGGGAGTAGCTTGAGTATGGATGGGTGATTGTGTACATCTGTGATGATTGTGATGTCTGTGAGAGGGTCTCCTCAAGGGATATAGTGTGTGATCTGTATTGTACATTCTCCACTCGAAAAGCCCTGTTGGCCACCCTCGTCTCCCTCACCCCACTCCCACCTTCTCCCCACCCAAACCCCCACCCCACAAAAAAAAAGAATTTTAAAAAAGTTTATTTTATTTTTAACACCCTTGTGATATCCTTGACCTGCCACACTTTTGGCAAGCCCACTCCTTCTCACCATTCTCCCAATCAAATTAAGTCGTCAGGTTGACAAATTATTTTAATCTGGTATTGGAGTAGTGCAGGTATGATGAACTGAATGGCTTCTTCCTGCATCTAATTTCCTTGTTATGGCTTCATGGCAGGCATCTCCCCCCCCCCTTGTCATGGTCACCTGGGTTGCCTGTCACTAAATCTCGCCTTGCCAACAGTAAAAGTTTCTGGCGGTTCCATAATTGTGCGGGACACATTTTTCTTGCATAGCCAGGAGTCCACTCATTCAATTAGAAGGTAGGGTTGATGCAGTGTGCTGCGTTACTGTCCTTAGCAATCATCTCCATCCCACGATGCAGCATTTCTTCCTTGCTGGGTGAGCTGTCTTTCAGGAGACAATGCTCCAGTCCACAGGGTACGTGTTATGACGATAAAAGAGGTGCGAACGGTGAGAAGCCTTTGAGACGCATTATGATGTGTAGGGATCACATTTATCAGCTCCTGACCAAACTTCGACACATGCCCCACCATTTTTACACACAAACCACACACTTATGCTAAACGTTTATTAATGACATAACTACTCTATTTTACACCCATTATCCTCTATTACTGTACCCCCAAATGGTATAAATGAAGGGTGAACCAACAAGACAATCC
>CM068956.1:104091351-104105054 GCA_035128595.1 Eptatretus atami | reverse complement strand
GGTGTTGGCGACGGACGTGACACGCACGCACGCATTCTCAGGACGTTTTTGCTTCACGGACACTTTCTGGTGAGCGAGACGATTCTCCCCCCTCTCCTCCCCCTGAATGATCTGCTGGGTACCCTTGTCTGTGTTTAGCATGGTGTATGTTCCCCCTCCAGTCCCCTCCCTTACCTCCAAAATTGCCCACTGCTGGATACCGCACGTGAAAAAGCTTGAATCCTAAACTCGGTGTTTGCAGCTAAATCTTGTGTCCAAAAAAACCCATCCACTTTCTCTACCCACCTTACCCAGTCGCACCCAATGTCCCTGGACTCTGTGTCCTTTTCTCCCTGACAAGGTGGAGAGCTTGCTTGTCAAACCTCGACTCAATTTCTGCAACCGAGTCAGACGCATCAGCCCACGTGTCCTCAAAGCCTGCTCTTCTGCTCTTTCTCACCCTCTCTCTGCTTCTAGTCACCCTCTCCTTGGCTCAAGTCATCTCCATCTGCTTGAAATCTGCAACATCACTGCCCTGCAGAAAAAAAAGGTGCAAAACTTATCCCTGCAACTGCAGACCAATCAGCCTTCCCAAATCATCAGGCAAGTTATGGAATCCATTCATCGCTTCAGACATCAATCCTCCTCTTCTCCAATGGCTTGAGTTTCTGATCATTTCAATTTGGTTCTGCAGGACCAGGTCACTCTACCCTGTGAATGCTGCCTATACTGCTCTCCCAACATGGATGGAGGTCCCTATATCTCAGACATGAATCCGAGGTAGTCACCTGGACATATCTGGACATGCTGAACAGTCTGGCACCCCACTTGCTCTCCAAACTCTCTTCCATGGCTATCAAGCCATCTCCCCACCATGGCTCCAACTTCCTCTCCTGTCGCAGTCACGTGTGGCCCTAAATGGAAAAAGTTCTTTCATCCCCTCTTTCCTGTCCAGGCTGGTTCCTCAAGGTAGCGTTCTGGGCCCCGTTCTTTTCTGGTTTGCATCAATGATCTCTCCCGACTCTCTGGAAAAATCTAATCTCTTTGCTGATGACTCCACCCTCTGCCGTACCATCGGTATCCCTCAGACTCAAGCAGCAGCTTCTTCGCTCACTGCAGATCTGGATAAAATCACAAACTGGCTCCAACAAGTGAAACCTGTCTTTCAATCCGGACCAAATCTCACACTCTCACGATTGTCTTCTTCGAAAGACGTTTAGAACCCCCCCCCCCCATCCACTTTCTCAACAGTCCTCTGGAAGAAGTCCTTTCTTTCAAGCTTCATGGGTCTTCACTATCTGCCATACCTTCGGGAAAGCCAATTTCAAACTCGCCTCCAAAGCCAGTCGCCGGCTGGGAATCCTCTGGTCGTGCAAATTCTTCCTCAGCCCTCCCTGAGCTCCTGACCACTTACAAGCTTTTGTCCGATAGCCTGATGAGTACGGCTCTCCCCTCTGGCTGGTGCTCCTGCCTCCCACCTTCTCAAGCTTCACGCTGTAGAAACCAGGGCATTTCGGATCATCGCATCTCCCGCAATGAGGCTGAGTCTATTGGCCTCTCACTTCAATCACCGCAGGTGGCGGTGGTCCTTTTGTCTTCTACCGTTCCTCTCCAGCCTCGCCCCCCTGCTCTCTCTTGTTGATTTGCCCCCACCACATTTACCACAGGGGCGCTCAAGTCCGCCAACAAACCCCCTTCTGGCTAAAACGACCAACAATCACGAATCACTGCTCAACTTCACTCTGTTCATTCCTCTTTTCCCACCTTTGGAATAAACTCCCCTCATTCTATTACTTTCCCATTCTTCCCTCCAGGCTTTCAAAACAGTGATTCACCACCACCTCTTATCATCCCCCATCCAAATCCTCGATCTGTTCTACCCCGAGTAATCCACCCAAGCCCACTTCTTTCAAATTTCCTGCTTTCCTACCTGAAAGTCCCTTGTATGTCCAGTCTTCTATTTCCCCATGTTCCCCGTCCCATCCCTCTCCCTTCCACAGATCTCCTAATGTGGCTGTTCCCCACTGTTTTGTCACCTCCCACTCCCGCCCCTCTTGTCTCATGCCCCCCCCCCCCGCCCCATGCTGTGCTTGTGTGTTAGCTCTCACACGAGCCTTGAAAAGTATACAAAAAAAAAATCTATGTACTTTTGTTTCCCTCAAAATGATAGCTTTTTTAATGAAATAGAGTTTGATTTGCTGCAGTCATTTCAATGTACCACCAGAGACACGTAAGGCCTGAGAACCGCACTAGAGTGAACAAATGGCAGCAAATGGACTTTACATTACAACCCTAGATTTAAAAATGCCTTGATTTCACTTAATTATTTAATGCCTTTGAAGTGACCCTGGTAACTGTGAGCCACATCCACAAAAATTTGGTGGAGATGTGGATCAGCCATTTTAGATTTCGACAATAACCAGACATTATAACATGGAATTGTCGGAGCCTGTGTTGGCGCAAGTGGTTCGCGGCAGCGGCTTTGGGATCCAAAAGGTCCTGAGTTCAAGCCCGTTGGGCCACTGAATTAATACACCAGGGGGTTGACTCAGCCTGTCAGTCCTCCCGAGGTCGGGCCAAAGTGAGTACCAGTTTGTTACTGGGCCAAGTGTTAATACCCCAGTAAAATAGGACTGTTACCAGGGATCCCTGCATAAGAGAGACCAGGTTGCGTCAAGAAGGCATCCGGCGTAAAAACCTTGCCAAATCATTATGCGAGATCATAACGGATGATCGCTGTGGCGACCCGAACGGGAGCAGCGAAAGAAAGAAGAAGAAGATATACACAGTGGAATTGCCCTTATTTGAGTTAGATCTGAAAGAAGCCCCAGGTTTGGGAAATTATTTTGTGTAGTCAGCTTCTGTCTTTATTATGTGTTAGAATACTGTGTATCAATTCCCCATTTGTGTGCCAGGAGAAAAAACCCCCAAAAAAGCTGGGTCTTTAAGTTTAGGGCTCCTCATCGTTCCTTGCATCCCTTATAATTACCTGTTAATGCATGCCATTTCTCTGATTATTATTTCTGTTTTGTATTATTACTCTTTAAACTTGTTGACAGTGCAACCGTGTGACACAAACCCTCGCGCATGTTGACCGAGCTTCTGGCAGAATCCTGCCATGAACGGGAAACATTTAGCGTCGTGGCTTATCAAGGGCGTGGACTGATAAGCGAAATGGCCTTTAAATTCTTCAGACGACGCCCCACATCGAATCAGGAAGAGACAATTTTTCCGGATCAATCATGAGGCTGATACCCACGACGCGAGAAGGGATGAGGGGTCAGAGAGAGTGGAAAAATTGTGGCAGAGCCAAACGACAGAAAACCTGATGGATAATAACCAATCTATGTTTTTTACCCTTTCCCCTTAATGATTTTGCGTTGCTCTCCGCCTTCTCCTCTCATTCTCCTAATTTATTGTGTTCATGTAAAATCACATTTTGTTAAATCATTTCCTTAAGTAATACACTTGCATTATGTAAAATGTGAATACTCCAACTTCACGAAATGATCAGACAGCGCGATTCACTGAACATGATAAGGTAGTTCATGGTGTGAAATGAAAAAGGGATTACATGACAGTGCATTTAAAACGTTTTAGAGGTTTACATTCCCGTGTTAATCATGCCCCAATTTTCTCAAACAGAGCAAAATCATAGCAAAATAAGTCAAGGTTCAGTTTAAATTCTGCGCCAGCTTGAGCTGGCACAAAGCATTTCCTCCTGGCAAAGTTAATGACAAAAGGAACGCACGCAGAATCTCGAATTCCCCTAAGTCTGAAGCCGCGTCCAGACTGCACCACAAAGCTTAATCAACACCTTGGCAGCTTGACGCCGTTCCCTCTATTGATCTCCTTGGGTACAAACCAAATGGGAAAAGGCCTTGAACGAAGCAATGCGACAACGGCCTTGGCATATGAAAACGGAAGGCTCAAATGAAAAGGGCAATTAGGACTCGTTGGGAGATGGCCATTAAATAGGTTTCTTGTGTGGGTGTTGCAATGTTCACTTCGTCTATGAGGTATTTTGCGCTAGGTCTGCTTTGCACGTGCTTTTGCTGGATATTTTTGGAAATCTTTTAGTGCAACCATTAAGATTAATGACTTATATAATATATATATATATAATATATTATATAATATATTATATGTATGTATATATATATATATAATATCTATATATAATATACAGTATATATGTAGTATGCTGTTTTGTATGTGCATATATATTATTTATTATATATTATGTGTTATAGTTTTTCCCGCCCGCGCGTGGCGTGCGAGCGACCGCTTTTAGCTAATCGCGGCCGCGCACCCACCGGACGCGCAAACTGTCGCAAGCTTCGGATCAACGCCGAAATCCAGCGTACGGGGTGTTTAATCACACCGAAAATCAGCCAACTAGTTCTGTCCGCGCGCGACAGCTGTCCGATCGCCGAATTGTCGATTTACCTAAGTATGCGCGCCAGACAGAAATTGCTGGGGATTTACCACCTCGACGGACCTTGCTTGGAAACGAGCCGCCTTAAGCAGGCTCGCGCGTTGCGATTTGCCGAGCGGTGATATATCGCCATCCCCGCCGCCGATCCGTTACTTTATCGTATCTATTTAAAAAGCCGCTAGTATCGCCGAATGCCAATACGGCAGCTCATTAGGGAAAGGACGCAACGAAAAGAGTGAACATTCAAACAAGGACATGTCATTTGTTACACACGTATGCACTCAAACGACGTATTGCAATCAAACACGTATGCAATCAAACACGTATGCAATGTCATTCACATATGCAAATTCCAAAAACACGTATGCAATCATGCACGTGAATAAAAGCCATGCAGGAACGAGCAGACAAAGAACTACAACCATTCTATTATTACGTACATGCCACTTAACAGTTTCACTACTTCGGACAGCGCGCCAACAAGCATTCAATTCAAAGAAGCCCCAGGAAAGGGAAGGGCAGAACTGGACCCGTGGGTCTTTATAGTATCACCGGAGGCTGTGGAGACCGACAGAGAGCTCCGAGAGGCCGTGCTGTTACCTGTCACCTCGTGGTGACTCGCCGGGCCCTGGTTCGGCGAACCCTCGGGGGCCCTGCCCGCACTCCGCTGGACTCCCACCCGTGACTTTCAACGCGATCCGGCTGGCGACTCCTCCTGGCTCCACCGGCGCCTCCGTTGACAAAGAAGAGAACCAAGCTAGAAGAGACTCTCTTCCCTCGCTTGACAGACCCGCTGCACTTCCAGACGCAACTCCAGGACTGCAGACGGATTGCAGCCTCGACTCCGCCTCGCCAGACTTCACGGCGAACCCAGACTGACTCTTGGCGTTCGAGCCCGCCTTTTATCGCCCCAGCGCTTCGCCCCTCCTTCGCGGCGCGCAGGGAGGCATTCCAGGGGGGGGGGGGTTTCGCTCGGCTCCTTTTTGGCCCGCTATTTTTGGCCCGATCACGGACATCTTTCCTTTCGCCCTTCTAAGGGAAAATTCCAACAGATCTCGCTGGACTTTCAGCTTGTTGTTGTTGTTTCCAACCGTCATTTCTGTTTACCCGTTCTGATGGATATCGGGCGGAGTTGTTGAGATTGGTGTTGTGGCAGTGGGTTAGCACTTGGAGATGGCGTGGTTTAGATGTGGTTGTGGTTGGTGCTGTGGTGGGGCATGGCCGTGGTTGTTTGAGATGGTGGTTGTTGGCCGCTGTGGAGGGTGGCGTGGTTGTTGAAAGGCAGTTGGTTGTTGAAGCTAGTGGTTTGTTCCAAAATAAGATAGCAAAAAGAATAATGGCTGAGCTCAAAGATCACAGCCCGGTTACACGAATAGATACCCTTAGACATCGGGAAATCTAATCTGACACACACTTATCGACATAACTGATCTCTGGGAAGCTGAATGGTGTCTGCTGAATTTCCAACAACCGTAACAATAATATCTATATATATATATATATATATATGTGAATATATATATTAATATATATATCTATATGTCCTTTCTCCCTCAACTTTCCCCCACTCCAGCCCTTCTCCCACCATCTCTCCCCTCCACTCACCCTTCTCAAAAGGTGTCCCCCCCCCCCGCCTCTCATCAACAACTGCCTCCGTCCCCTCTCTCTCTCTCTTCCATCTCATCACTCGACCTCAAGATCCTCAACTGCCTTTCTGCCCGCTCTGAATTACTCCCCCACTTACTTCAATCCAGCACCACAGAGCCTTTTCTCCTTCTCATACCAGCCCTCTCCCCTAACTCTTCTGCAATCCCCCACACTCTTTCAACACTCTCCTTACCTTCCCCCCCCCTCCTCCTTATTGTCCTACCCTCCCCCTCTCCCTCCCCTTCATCTGCAACCCAAAACCTCTCCCCTCCCTCTCCTCAACAGTGTGGACCTTTATACATCCCGAACTTCGCTCAAACTGACAGATCTTTCCACACAGGTGCCACTGACAACCTGAACATAATCTGCTTAACAGAAACTTTCCTCCCTCAAAGACGTCTCCGACTCCCTCATTATCCCTGGTTAACTCCCTCCTCCGGTTTTATGGGCAAATCTGAGCTTCATCTTGGTGGGAGGAGTTGCTCTCTTCATCAAGACTCTATTCCGTCACTCTCCTGTACTGCCCCTCACTCCCCCACACCCTCAGGAATACCTCTGGCTACTTTCCCCTCACTCATGTCATGTTTACATGGTGTGCCTGTACCGGTCCACCAACAATGATGACTCCATTACACTCACTGTCTGAAAACATGAACAACTTCTATCTCTCATCCGAAACTCTCTCTTCTTCATATGTGGCAACCTTCAAATGTCATCGTGCCAGTTGGCTGGGTGTGGTTACCTCTCTCATCTGCCATGTCACTTCAGCAAAAGACTTTCTGCGACTCATTGGGAGTGACTCCAATCTTCAACTTCCCGACCCGGATCTCAATCAATGGCACTCCATCTCTTCTGTGTCTGATTTTGACAAATTTCCCTGAAAAATATCGACTGTTCCTTCCTTCATCGAATCGGTTTTCTGACCACATGATTGTCAAAGTACATCCATCCTGATTTATTAGAAGAACCACCTCAGCACCGTCGAGTCTGGCATTCACTCAGGCTGACTGCCAGGGTCTCCAATCAGCCATTCAAAGTTCATAGACTGTCTCCCATCACTACGTTCTCCAACATCAACTCATCCCTGCGAATTCTTTTCACAAGAAAGCTTGCTCTCCCATGCACAGATTATCCCCTATCGTCTTCAGTTGTCCTACCCTTCCCGCTGTCGCCCTTGTTCACTGAAGCTCTGTGCGTGAGGCCAGTTTCCTGAAACAACTTGCCGTGCCTCATGGAAAGCAAAACCCAACTGAGGAAATCTCAGTTCCTTCCAAAATGGCGCTGAACAAGTGTGTGTCTATCCTAGTGGAAGCAGAAAAACACCATCTTTCAGCCTGAGCTCGCAAACCTCTCTCACTCCTCAATTCCTGGTGGTGTTTAATCAAATCTGTTTTCTGATGTATGGTTCACCTCCATCCCCTCCCTTACCTCAAATGGCCGCATTGCTGATACCGTTACGTGAAAAAGCTGAATGCCTTAACTCCTCAGTGTTTGCATTAAGAAAGCTGGGGTCAAAAATCCATGCTTTCTTACTCACCTTACCCAGTCACACCCAACTGTCCCTGGACTCATGTGTCCTTCGCTTCTAGAAAGTGGAGAGCTTTGCTGGTCAAAACCTCGACTCAGATTCTTGCAAACCGGTCCAGGACAGCATCAGCCCACGTGTCGTTAAAAACCTGCTCCTGTGCTCTTTGCTCACCCTCTCCCCTGTTCTAATTTCACCCTTCACATTTGCTCAAGGTCATCTGTCATCGACTTGGAAATCAGCAAACATTTACTGCTCTGCATAAAAAAGTGCAAAAACAGATCCCTGCAAGTACAGAACAATCAGCCTTCCCAATTCATCAGCAAGGTTATGAAATCCATTATTTGCTCAGATATAAACCCTTCCTCTTCGCAATGGCTTGTTTTCGATCATCAATTTGGGTTCAACCAGTCACTCTAACCTTGGAGATCTGCTTCTGCCTCTCTGAAACAATGGATGAGGTACTCAATTTGCAGACATGAAATCAGAGCCATATCCCAAGACATATCACATGGCTTCTGACTTTCTGGCACCCTGCACTGCTCACCAAAACTCTCTTCCTATGCATCAAGCATCTCTCCACCAAGGCTTGCAGATTTCCTCTCCTGTCGCAGCCAAACGATGGGCCCTAAATGGATGTTGTCTCATCCCCTCTTCCTGTCCAGGCTGGAGTTCCTCATGTCAGCGTTCTGCTTCTTTTTCTGGGCTTTCATCCAATATCTCTCTGACTCCATGGAAAATCTTCTTTATCTCTTTGCTGATTGACTCCACCCTTGCCGCCACCATCTGTCATCTCAGACCGGCAAGCAGCCCCTTCATTGCTCTCTGCAGATATGGACAAAAATCACAAACTGTCCAACACATGGAATATGTCTTTCAATCCTGACAAATCTCACACTTCACCATGTCTCTCTGAAATGACAGTTTAGAAACTCCCTCCCCCCCCCCCCAATCTACTTTCTCAACAATCCTCTGGAACGAAGTCCTTTCATTTCCAGCTTCTGGGTCTCACTATCTGCCATGATCTTCCTGGGAGAACGCCCATTTCCAACCTGCCTCCAGGGAGCGCAGTCCGGACTGAGAATCCATCCAATAGTGCAAAGTCCTTCCTCAGCCACCTGAGCTGCTGACCACAGACAAAGCTTTTGTCCAAGCCTGATGGAAGTCCTGCTTTCCTTGTGGCTGGTGCTCCCGCCTTTTCACCTTTCTCAAGGTTCACGCTGTGGAAACAAGCATTTTAGGATTATTGGTATCTCCTGCGGTGAGCTGAAGTCTTTGGCCTCTCACTCTTTTCACCGCAGGTAGCTCTGTGTCTTTCTGTCTTCACCGTCGCCTCTGCCGTTCTCGCCCCCCCTGCTCTGTCTGCGATAATGTCCCCCCATATTTCTTCAGCGTGCTCAAGGTTTGTAGCACCCCCTGTCTCGTAAACTACCAAAATGCGCGAATCACTACTGTACCTTCACTCTTTCATTCCTCTGTTTTTCGCCTTTGGAATTAAACTCCCACACTTTTTTCAATCCCATTCTTTCCTCCAGGCCCTCAGAACAACTGTTCACCACCACCTCTTGTCTTCCCCCATCAAAACCTCGATCTTTTCTAACCCCGTTAATCCTCCAAAACCACCTCCTTCAAATTCCCTGCTTTCCTTCTGAAAGTCCCTGTAATGTCCATCTTGTATACTCCATGTTCCCCCCTTCATCCCTTCTCCCTTCCACAGATCTCAGATGTCTCTGTTTCCCATTTGTTTTTTTTCTTCCCTTTCCCACCCCGCTTGTCTCATACCCCCTTGTTGTGCATTGTGTGTTAGCCTCATATGAGCCTTGACAATGTAGACACAACACAACAAAAGAGCCACCACAACAATTACTGCACTTGTTTCATATTTGGTTTCAATTTTCTATGATATATGTATATTATTATATATTATATATATATATATATATATAATATATATATATATATTATATATATATATATATATATATATATATTGTTACGGTTTCAGAATCCGGTCTGATGAATGCATCCACAATCCAGGTCCTCAGACAGTTATTCTTTAAAATGGCATGTTCAGATTAGCCCATCCCCATGTCTAATGGGATCTTAAATGTGATGCATTGAGAAGGCTAAAGGATAGATTCCCCTCTTATGGGAAGCTTTTTTTTTCTTTACGACGGACACGTTCACACACATTTCTTTCACGAGCTCTGAAGCCCGCCCTCATTTTTCCTCAGCAGCATTCTTTCGCGAGCTCTGACACCCGCCTTTTTTGAGAGCGCACGGGTCGTCATGGTAACCGTGCCCCGGTGGGGCGGGGTGAGCTTTGGGTGGACGGCACCCCGTGGAGACGGCCCGAGGATATAAAAACAAGTGAGAGAAAGTGTGAGGTACGTTCTGAAGAGAAAGATATACTCTGTGATAGTCAGGTGCTTAACAAAATTTTGGGGACACGCCGGATAAAAGCAAACCAAACTTTTTCCATGGTGCTATCCATTGCCTGTAGATTAAAATTTTTGGTAGGACCCACGTCTCCAAGATGGAGGATGGCGGCCATCTTGGATTCCAAGATGGCCACCATGTAAAAACCTATAAGTGCCATTATCTCAGCTTCATGCCACTTAGGATAGCAATCTTGGTGTCTTAACACACATTTTCTGGACAAGGAATGCAATTTACCATTATAATATCAATAAATGAGTTATTTATTGAAGTATGTGTTTACATGAAAAAGATACACAGTTAGTGGTTATTTGTTGATTTCTGAGACATTAATGATTCAATGCAGTAAGTAAACATGAACAGTACTCTTGTAACAGACATAAGATGACATAAAAGACATAATCACAATCCTTATATTCTGTACTACTTAGTCATATAAATACTACAAATACTACGTTACTATACTACCAATAAACTCATAGTTCTCATCTTCTAATTTGCATATATTCCGTTTGCATGATGGTTCATTGCTCCCTTCAAAAATTTAGCAACTTGATGGGGACATACAGATAAAAGCACAATTTTTATGTGTTACTAGCTTGATGTATAAACTTTCATTTTTTGGTAGGACTCATGTGATCGAAGCTATAAGACACCATTATATACCATTTTAGTGTATTATGCCATATTTTGCCAAATATGACACAGAATGATAAGATATTCTGTATTCTTTCATAATTTCTTTAAAATAGTTATCTTCTGAGAAAAATATTATATCTCATTTGTAAAATCACATGAAATGTTTTTTTTTAAATATTTATTTACTTTAACATACCATTATACATGTAATGTTCTTTACCACTTTGAATCTCGCAACAAACCAAATGTACTCCATATCTTAGATATACATGTATGCAGTATTGGAGTGATCATTGTGACAAACATAATATCCGGGTCTCCAGTGGCTCACTGGAGGGCAACAAATCTAGTTCACTGAGCCTGGTCTCAACCAATGTCCCATATGATAATATAAATGACACCTCCTATTGTTCAAGTAGAACAGGAATAAAACATATTGATAGCATATTCCTACTTTTGACATGTACAGCTGCAAAGTTCAGTACATCTCCACTGGACCTTTTTTGCAGGCACACCTGGTACTGCACCATTCTTGCTCTTGCACCCACACTTCACCAGTTCATTACACGCCTTAGAGGAAATGGGTAGGGTTGTCCAGACGGAAACCATGACTGATTTTCCATCTCCAAGTCCAACCCAGCCCTCTGGAGTAGGAGTGTTCTGTTGAGGCAAAAGGATAGTTGCCCGGATGCCTGTCTGGTAAGCTGCACGCTTTGTTGTGCTGTATGAGAGCATCCTGAGTGTGGTGGTATGTTCTCCATTGTCTTATTCCTCTGACAGAATAACACCCTCCTTACTTCATTGACTGATTCCAAAACTGATTGTTTTGTCATATAGAAGGACAGTGAAGTGCTCAAGGATCTGGAAGTGCTGAGAGTCCAAATCCATATGCTTGCATGGATTCAGTGCCATACAGCTGAATGTTTTGGGTAACTTCAGGAAGTGAATTCCAGGTCTCCAATGCACTTTTTCCCTTGCCAAAGAAACCGGATGTTGTGTCACAACCTGTGAAGCTGTGGAATCCAGCAAGGCTACAGATCTCTCTTTGCCCAGCCGATGACAAATGGAATTGACATGAAGATGAGACAAAATCCTTGCCTGCTACAAATGCTATCCAGATGTCTGCCACTTGGATAAATGGCGACCAGGTCATGACATTTGCTGATTCGGATGACGAGAACATCAGTGTCACAGTGCGTACCAAACACGTGGTAGATCCTGTTTCCAGAGCATCCTGAATGTGAATCAAACAGTCTGGTGTGCTGCCTCTTCGTGGTCGCATGGCAACATGTAATGATTAGCACCTCTGCCACTACATTCTGTCCAGATGTAATAAATACTGACTTGCAAAACCCATTGTAGTCCTATATAACAGTAGTATCAGGAAACACACTTTCTGACAGGAAATTCCCAGCAAAAAAACTGTAGCACCGATCTCTGAAGCCCTCCCCCTCTTACCTTGAGGGTCACCATGTGACAGACTTCACAGTGTTGATAATCCTTTCTATGCACCTAATATAATTTTTTATCGCAAACATTAATAATAATATATAAACTGAATAGTAAAGGGTTATCGAGAAATAACCATCAAAATTCGATAAATGAATAGTAATAAAATATATAAATTATCACAATTTGACCTAGTTTTGGCCATAAATAGAGGTCAAGGGTTATCTGAGATTATAATAGTCATACCTGTGGTAATATACAAATTCTATAATAGATAGTTCTTTCAGGGCAGTAACCATTTGAATCGCAAAAAAATGGCTGATCTGTTGGGCAGACAGACAGACGGACAAATGAGCTCATTAAATATCCTCAGCATGCTCTGATTAGAATGGGTCCTACCAAAATATCATAACTAATGCATCAAGGAACAAGTGGAAAAAAATTGGTGCTTTTATCCGGTCTGTCCCATAAAGTGAAAATTTGTCTCTAAGCCACCTGACTAGAGGAGAGACGTTCTGTGAGGAGAAACGTTCTGAGATATAAAAAACGAGCGAAAGAGGGACGTTCTCTGAGGAGAAAAAGTCCAGAGAGGAAAAAGCAAAGGGTGAGAGAAGCGACCAAGAAGCGGGTGTCTAACCAGCGCTGGAGACAATTCACCCTTCCAGTGCTTCGGCAAGCAGCGTGTGGTGCGCGTGTGGGTGTGAGCAGCGCCGCCAACAAGTGAGGCTCGGGTCGATCACCAACAACACCAGGGTCTAAACCCGCAACGGATGATCTCGGTGCCCTACAGACGTCAACTGGCGTTCAAGGCTGCCCCGCGAGAGGGTGCACGGCAAAGCTGGGTGTTGGCACGGACGTGACACGCACGCACGCATTCTCAGGACGTTTTTGCTTCACGGACACTTCTGGTGAGCGAGACGATTCTCCCCCTCTCCTCCCCCTGAATGATCTGCTGGGTACCCTTGTCTGTGTTTAGCTGTAAGTAAGTCAACCCCCGATAAGCTTCTGCTCTTGTCTCTTTCCTGGCATTTTGATTGATTTGCTTTGAAATTCATTCTTTATTTATCTCGGCAAATAAAAGGTTCTTTTTATTATTTATTTTATTAGTAATACATTATTTGTCGATTTCCAACCTGTCCGTGTTTGTCCTTTCCTTCTATTGGTCTAGCATTGGCCGAACCGAGATAGACTGGGAGGTAATTACCACAGATTTGACCGAAAAAATTGTCGGCACTACCAGCGGTGTAAACGCTCGCCACCCTAATTAAATCTAATCAGATAATATTGGTGCTTTGCTGAGGGCGTGCTCCCGCTCAGGTAACCACGTGACTCTAGTTAAACGGAATAATTAGACGGCGGACACTGGAACTCGTGGTTGACTGGGGGCTTGTGGTTTTAAAACAACCCACCGAACCACCAACGTTATTGTGAGCGGTGGCCCCAGGTCCAGCTCTACCGAGGACAACCGGGGATTAATCCCCTGAGTAACAACTGGTGTCTCAGTATCTGTCACGCATCAATATATACATATACATATATATATACATACATATACATATACATATACATATACCATACACCACAACA
>CM068956.1:104074721-104091326 GCA_035128595.1 Eptatretus atami | reverse complement strand
CACACACACACACACACTTATACAGTACATAACCATGCAATACTTTGCAAAAGTCTTTGGACACCTTGAAATTCAACATTGTTATTGTCACATTGGAATACTTTCAGAAAGAAAACGTGTTATAATGATCATGTTTTATAAAAGAGAATAAACAATTTTATTCAAGAAAAAAAACAAACATGAATTGTATTTTACAATATTAATTCATTAAATTTTAGTATTTGGTGTGACCAGGTTTTTCATGCAAAAGAGCAGATATCCGTTTTCAAATTCTTTCCTGCAACCTCTGGATAAATTCCATTGGGAAGTTTCTTCCATGCATTCTGCAATGTTTCCCATAATTCATCATTTCATTTTGGTTGTTTTTCATTTTTCTACCTCTCCAAATAATCCCAGACAGCAGCTTCTATGATGTTAAGATCAGGACTTTGAAGGGGGAATTGTAATGTTTTTGATATACAGTACAGAGTTGAGGCTCATGGAGGAACTGGAACATAGAATGGATCAGGATGCAACAGAACAAAACGAACAGCAGCAGGTGGGGTGAAACACACAACAGCAGGGCTGAGGGACAAATAGAGACACCGAAGCAAACTCTCAGAAGTAAAACATAAAAGTTGGAAAGAGGTGGGCTTGGGGATAGTTAAGAGGGTAGAAAAGATCATGGTTTTCGATGAGGGATAATCTGAAATGGTGGTGAATAGCTGTCTTAAAGACTTGGAGGGAAGAGTGAGAGTGAGGAGAATGTGGAAGTTAATTCCACAGGTGCGAGGAAAGAGGAACGAATGAGTGAAGGTAGGCAGTGATTCTGGATTTTGGAGGTTTCACCAGAAGGGGGGGGGGGGGGGGTGGCATGCCTGGTGTTGGCATAATGGTTAGGGTTGTGGGTCGTGGATCCTAGGATCCTGAGTTAAATCCCCCTTGGCTGTTTGATTAATACCAGGTGGGGTTGACTCTGCCTGTCATCTTCCGAGGTCGGCAAAATGAGTACCAGCTTGCTGGTATCCTGTGTCGGAGTGGTGACCCATCCAGGAATGTACACACTAGCCAAGGAGACTGCTTAGGCAGCACCAACGCTCTGCACAGAGTATGATCCTAATGGATGGATGGATGGGTTGTTGGCAGACCTTGTGCATCCTGCAGAAACCTGTGGGTGGGCAGGAAGCAGCACGGAAAGAGCAGAGCGTGCAAGATCAGAAAGGAGGTGGTAGAAGACAGAGAGACCACTGACCTGTTTCCGATGTGACAGTGATAGGCCCGTATACTCAGTTTCATCACGGGGGAGATTCCAATGATCTTGCAGCCTTGATTTCCATGGTATCAAGCTGAGCGAGGTGTGAGGCAGACGTGCCAGCCCAAATGGAAGAGCAGTACTCCATCAAGCTGTGGATGAATGCTTTTTGAGTAGGTAGAAGTACAGATGTGTCATGGAAAGACTTTGCATCATGGAGAATGCTCATTCAGTGGCTGGCTTTGTACATCAACTTAGATGTGTGGTTTGCCCAAGAACGATTGTGGCTGATGGTGAGACCCAAATGTTTGAGTAACTAAACCTCTTCAAGATCATGAAGGAAGTAAGTGGGAGGCTTTGCCAGATGGTCGTTTTGGAGAGACAGAGTGAGAGTATGATATTTGTCAGGACTGAATGACATATTCCAAGTGTCGGAGAAGCTCGTGATTCTATCAAGGTCGACAGAGAGGGAAGAGGCTGCTGTCTGCCTATCTGAATGAGGTATGCTATGGCAGAGGGTGGAGTTATCAGCAAAGTGACAAAGAGTATTTTCCAGAGAATCATATAAATCGTTGCTGAAGATTAGAAATATGACAGGCCCAAAAACACTGCTTTGAGGGACTCCAACCTTGACAGAATCCCATTGAGAGCCATGCCTTGGCTGTGAAAGTGGAGGAAGTTGGTAAGCCATGTGTGGAGATGGCTATGGATGCCATAGGCAGAGAGTTTGGAGAGCAATGTGGGATGCCAGACTGTATCACTTGTTCAAGATATGTCCAGAGTGACCGTCCTGATCTCATGTCTGAGAATGAGGGCCTCCATCCATTGTTGGGAGAGTATAGGCAGCATGTGCAAGGTAGAATATCTATTTGTGCATGGATTTGTTGTTGGGGGGAGGGGGGAATTGGTAAGACCCTCTTGTGGACAGGCTGTCTCTGCTCCATTGATTGGTAGTGAATGCCCTGGAAGCAGCGGTGGAAAGAGAGTGGTGTTTCTATATGTGGGAGAATTACGTGCTCGGCGAGAGTCACCCAGATATCTCAGATGACAAAATGCTGGTACGGTTCACCAGAGGACCTGAGTTAGATCCCCCATTTTGGCACATTGTTTTCCCACATATACATGTTAATTATTGCAATCATGTTCATTTATTCAATATATCGTTACGGAACCAGGGTCTGCGTTCTCCATTTGGGTGACGTCTTGGACTCTTCCCAACCTCCGGCTTTGTCGGCCACCGCGGATAGTCCACGGCCCATTGGGTTGTCAAGCAACTACAGACGCCGATTGATAATAATGCCAAACCTGGCAAGGTCCTCACTCTAAAATGCATTACTTTTTCCTTTGGTTTGGCGATGTCAATTGAGGTACATACCCTTTAGTGCACACCTGTCTATTTATTCCGTATGGCTGAGAGGAACTGTGAGTCGGTCCTTGCTAACTGCTGAGCCAATCAATTGGGCAGAACTTCCTGTATATCTAGTCTTGCATGCTAAATTGAGCCAATGGTGGGAAGAATGAAGCAAGCAGGTTGGAAACAGTTAATGGTTCAACAAGCGCATTTATTTACAAACACAACAAAGCAATAGTGTTTCAATCAGTGATGACATGTACAGTAAATCCTCAAATATCGCGGGTTCCAATGTCGCAGGTTTCTACCAATCGCGGGCAACCTATTGTGTTCCGATTTTATTATCACAGTATTTAATTTCGGACAATCGCAGTTTTTGGGCTGAGATGAGTCATTGTTTGCATCCTCGTACGATTACCTCTCATTGTGAGCCATTTCTTGTTTCTCACACACCGTTAATTGTAGTGATCAGACCAGCATAAGGGAACGAAGCTAAATTTAATAATGAATTGTCATCAAACAGGAAATGACAGATGGAGATCCTGTAATACTACATCAACAAGATCTAGTAGACACACAACAGTTAATAATGGCGTCCAAACATAAAATGTGGGACAAAATTTATCGTGCCAAAAGGCAGAGAAAGGTTATGACATTGTGCAAAGAAATCGAGTAAATACATCGGCAAGAAGTGAAAGTGTGGCACCTGTGGGCCGCCATTACCAGATCAATGAATCGACTGTGTGGTGAAAGTGAGTCAACTATCTGTGCAAGGGGTTCCTGCCAGCAAAGTGCAAAAGGCTCATTCCAATCCTGTGATCCTCATTCCAATTAATGTTTGGATCCAGGTCCTGAATGTTTGAAAAAATGCCTTTGAGTGAATTGCTGTATAGCAGAAATCATTGTGGATTTACTCGACCTTTGAGAAGACCGGTGTATGGGAGAAACCATTGCAGATTTACCAACGTTTTCACAAAGCACCCGGGGCCGAAGGCTCCAGTTCAACCATTGCTCATTGAATGGATCGAGGTGAAGGGATTTATGCCAGAGCATGTTTTTAACGCTGAAGATATGGGATTATTTTGGATGAGGATGCCATCTCATACCTTCCTCTCGAAGAAGGGAAGATCTGCTCTGGGGGAAGGTGGTGAAGGATCATTTTTCCCTTCTTCTTTGTAGAAATGCAGCAGGTGACTTTGCCAAGCTCCCGATGATCCAACAGCCATCGCAAGTTCTACATCCACATCTTTCCAACCTCCACCATCCCCCATATAGCAGCATCATCATCATCTCTGAGCTAAGTCTTGTGTTTTATATTTAGGCAGTTTACAGTACAAACAAGTATGTAATATGTTTACACTCACCCACCTCGCTGTTTTGGAATAAATTAAAAAGGGAAATCTCTTGTGTTTTTGCTTAATTTTCACCGTATTTATTGTATTTACATGTTTATTTCAATGTTCACATGCTTTATGTATATACGAGCAGAGCCTACCCAGCGCTTTGCTGACAGACCAATTAGTCATTGTGTTTGCCAAAAAATTTGGGCGAGAAGGAGAAGGAAAGGAAGACAAATTTATCTGTGCATAGAACGCTTTTTGTCTAAGCGTTCCAAAATGGCAACTGCAAACGAATGTGCTAAGGTGTCACATGCAGTCATCCAGCTTGAGTGCCTGCGCCACCTAAACCTTGTATGCTACAGCTGCAATCATGTGTGCAGCATTTTATCTATCATTAAGCAGGGTAGCTGCAGCTCCCTGATGGCAGTCCAAAAGGACTTATAGGGACAATGTTTGAATGACTGACGAACATATTGAACATCTTCCTTACTTGTACTAGGCCGGCCTGCCCCTTCCTCTGCAGGATAAGTTAAATTTTGATCCGGTTCAAATTTCATTCAGTAAATTTTACCAAGACAAGTATACCGTTATCTCTAATTGTGTGTGTGTGTGTGTGTGTGTGTGTGTGTGTGTGTGTGTGTGTGTGTGTGTGTATGTGTGTCCTCCATAACTGCAAAACCATGAAACCTTGCGGCCTGTAGCTTTGCATGCCAACTAAGGGAACTCCAAGGAAGTGCATGAGTGAAATTGGGTGTTTGGGTGAATTAAAACACCCCTTTTGAAGATAATTAACCGCCTCATTTAATTATCTTTTATCAAGGTTCATCCTTGGTCACCTCACTGGGGCCTTAATTCGCCATTGTTTTTTGGCCTGCTGAGCAATGCCTTGATTTGGAAGAGGCCATAACAATTTCTTGACGATAATTTTTTTCACTTTACTCACTCATATCATCGAATGCCTGTTCATCATACCTACAAATTGCTGGATACATTGCAATGCTTATAAATGCCCAGAGACGCTAGCATTTATGGCTTTATTCCATTTCCACACATGCCATAACCTCCAGAATTTCTTAATCTCAGCCGAATTTCAAAATTTAAACTTCTTTTTTAACTTCAGCAGGAATTACAAGTGCTAAAAAAAAAAGTTTCATTTGTCGAATTCAGACATTGCCCGACATTCCAGGCATCTCCGGTGCAGGGTGTTTGTCTGACCGATCGGTAATCGCAAATCTCTTGCCAAGCCAGCCATTCCTTATCAACTGTTTCATTGGAGTGCTTGCTTGAGTGCTTAAGCCACTTGGAGAGCACTCTACAATATCAGCACTGTCACTGAATACTGTATATCGATCGACTTGAACAAAGTTCAGGGGCCACTCAGATGCGTTTGGTCCTGTGTTGTCATGTGGTGCGTCGGGCGGTGGGTGGCTCACTGAAAATGTGCAATTTGATTTTATACCACGTTTCCCCTTTTTGTACGATCTTCTTTCATTTTACAACCCATCACTTCAGGATAGATAAATATGTATAAAGAAAAAAATGTTTTGTTTTAAAAAGTTTCTTCAACTTTTTTTGTTGGAGTGCTTGCATGAGAGGTTAAGCCATTTGGCGAGTGCTCTTCAAGCTTTGACGGTGATACCATGGCACTATTCTCCATGGGGACATTTCAGGAGTTAGGAAGGAAAAATAAATTAGAGGATTACAATGAGTAAAAATTGTTTTCAATTGTTTCAAAGCAATGAATTGCCACATCACAGCACGATAGCCGAGAGGTACACATGTTCATGTATAAATAAATGCTTCCTTTTTCTTTATCTATAATACAAAACATAGAGGTATGCACACTTGCCTCGAAGCTGTCTAGCCTGGGTTCAAATCCCAACCCAGCTAAAAACTGTCATCTTGATATTTCACTGGCACGGTGATTCATCAATGTGTGTGCCCTCTCTCGGATGGACATTAAACTGGACGTCACATCTGCCGGAATCTCCCCTCTCACCTCCTTCTCTCTCTCTCTCTCTCCTGTCTCCCATCTCTCTCCGCTCTCCCCTCTCGCACTCTCTCTCTACCCCTCCCCTCTCCCTCTCTCTGACCTCTCCCTCTCTCACCTCTCTCCCTCCACTATCCTTCTCACTTCCACCCCTATCCCTCTGTCTCTCACCCTGTCCCCCTTTCCTCTCCCCCCCCTCTCTCTCTCTCCCAACCCTCCCTCTCTGTTAAGGGGACTGTTAAGGACTGACGGATTCGTTTTGAATTTTAAACTACTTCCCCATACTGTAGCATGTACGATTCAGATTCAAAGTGAGCCGACCAGAGGGGTGCAAAGGTCGCTGCAGATGTGAGCAAGCAGGCATGCAGACAAGCCTTTGCCAGGTAGATAGTGTGGGTTTTAAATGCTCCCGTCCGGTTTTATATAGAACCTGGCAGTTAAAAATAAAATGTTGCTGTTTGGGTGCATTTTATCACCCTTCGCTTCCTCTCTCCTCACACTTCCATCCCTTCCCCACCTCTCACACTGCCTTCTCCTCCCCTCACGCTGCTTTCCCTTCTCCTCATGCTGCCTTTCCTGCCCCTCCCCTCACGCTACCTTCTCTCCCCTTGTGCTGTGTGCCTTCCCCTGATGCTGCCTTCCCTTACCATCATGCTGCCTCCCGCCCTCCCGTGTACTTCCTCCAAACCCCATCCCATCTCCACCCCATGGCATCTTCTGGCTGTCTCCGTGTGCTGCATTAACGTGGTTTTAATGTACCTCATTTTTGTTCAATCCAATACTACCCTTCTTCCCCCAGCCCCTCCCTCCTTCTCCACAAGTCCTACCACCAAACAAGTCCTACCATCAAACACAAGTCGAGAATCCCTCCCCTCACGCATACCTCCTCTCAAACCTCCTTCCCCTCCCACTTCCCTCCTCCTTTCTTTGCCATCTTCCTCGCTTCCCACCCCCCCTCCTAGTAATGATATAGTGATGTTTGGAGACGGTGTCGCTTCCCCACCCCCTCCCCCACTCCCATTCCTCACTCTCCGCCCCCCACTCCCCCACTCCCATTCCTCACTCTCCCGCATCCCCCACTCCCCATTCCTTCACTCTTCCCCCCTTTGCTAGCCCCTCCCTTCCTCTCCCTCCGCTACTCCTTTCTCCCCCTCCCCACCATCTCCTCTCCCTCCTACCTCCCTCCCTCCTCTCTCCCTTATCTATCGCTCCCCTCCCTCTTTCTCCCCCCCCCACCCCAACCTTCATAATCCCGTCAGCGAAGCGACGAATCTGTACTTTACTCGTCATTAATAATTTTATGATTCGTGTTTAATCTGTTCAAGCACCAGAAAATACGATTATTAACATGTAGCTTAATATATGAAGGGACAATACCTTTATTGCTTTCCGCTCCCTGGTATTGGAAGAGGTCATTAAGAGCCGTCGCTTTGCATTTGTATTTAAACGACCACATATAAAACACTTAATTACTGTTTGTCACCCAACTGATTGCAGTTTGCACATCGTGTCATTGGTCTTTTCCTGAATTGGAGAAACCTATTTTATTTACCCCATAGTCCCTCCTCAAGCAGCCCAGGTGCATCTTCTGTGGTGGAGGGACATTTCGGTAACACAGCTGGTATGGCCGACACACCTCGGGTAGAGGTGGCCAACATGCTTGAAAGGTCTCACTTGCGACAAATGAACGGGCTACTACCTCGGGCTGTAAGAAACACTATTAAACGCATGTACATGTCGTATCGAGTGAGTTCTAACCATATTCAATCCAATAAATTTCCTAAAAAGTTTTGTGCCATGCAATAAGGAGCAGATATTGTTTCCAAGACGTGCGGGAATGTCATCACACATTTTATTACAAGATAATACATTTAATCATGAACATCTTTCCTTAAATATAATATGTCCACCACCAGCAACACCACCCCACTTACCTCTGAATCAAACTGTTATTCAAACGGTTATTTATACAGCTTTTCTGTGCACTGCTCTGTCTTCCTGGCACCCAATGAAAATATATATTTAACGAAAGGAGCACACTGACCTGAGATGTGACATGACACTGACATTAATAAACAATAAGCAATTTATTGTTCCTGGCTGCTTATTGTTTATTAATGAACCCACTGCTTCGTATGGTCACGAATAAACAATTTGGAAGAATGTTGTCCCGATGAGCTCATAACAAGGACAAAATCTGGATCGGCGGCTCTGTTTTCATTTACTCGTTACCAAAAAGGCATAAACCTCAGTCTGCAAAGACCAGAATGCCACACGAACGCCATCCTAGTTTGGAGGTGGTATGTCGGCAAAAAGTATGTGGGGTTGAGATCACGTCAGTGTCATGACTAATCGAGGGTCAGTGTGCACCTTTCTTTAAATGTATTGTTTTCTGACAGCAAGTGCTGTGATAGGAAATGATCTGTGCTCTGCTGCTTCGTCAAATTAGGGGTTCTGTGTGTGTGTATATCCATTATATATATATATATATATATATATATATATATAATATATATTATATATATATATATATATATATATATATAGTAGGGTGGATTATACTGATTCTGGCTCACTTTTCCCCATGTAAATGAATGGGGGATTTTCAGCGATTCACATTTTTTTTCCCCTAAAATTACACCCCCTTTTTATCCCAAGGATATTTGTTTGTCTCCCTTTTTAACCTAGGGGCATTCTATTCAAATAACCAATGCGACAAGATAAAGATTGGTTCAAGTAAGCAACGTAGTAATGTGGTTTGTTCAAGGTGATTCTGAAGAGATATCTGAAAACCTGTAAGCCGAGGACACTCATTTTCAAATAAACAATTATATTGTTTAGCTCACTCATTGAACCTATAAACATTTGTTCATTTCATATTCCTTCAATAGTTTAATTTTCTTTGCACAATAATCCCCATCTAAATATTTAAAATAAAACATTGTGAATCTTTATATTTTTCAAGATACCCCTTTTGTGCCATTACGAAATGATATACTTCTCTTAATGATCTGCATTGACCACCTCCTGAGTTTGTATATATTTTTTTGTATAATCACACCATAAACTATTTTTTTTAAATGTTTCAGTTTGTGCTGTTAAATGAGGAAGTGTTTTTTTTCGACACGGTCGTTGCTGGTAAAATGAGGAAGTGTTTTTTTTTCGACATCGTCGTGCTGTGAAAAAAACAGGAACTATTGTGTGATCGAACACCTCGTGTTTATCTATACCAATTCAGAACACGGACAGGCTTTAAAACATAAGTTTAATTAAGTTAAGCTTCAAGTTTAATCAAGCAAGTAATTAAATCAAGTTTAATCAAGCATTTTAAGTATGTTTCGAAAATGATTCATACAAGAGAATATAATCGCCCAATTATTTTCCAAGCTGTCTCACCAGAAGCGTCATTTCCTGTGGCCACACCCGATGTTCTGGAAATTTCCTCATCGCTTGCCTTATAAGTGATTCGCCAGACAGTTTCTGCCAGAACAGGATTTTCATTTTTACAACTGAGGCATCAACGATCGTTTCTCCCAACGAACAAAACAGCTCAACACAAAGCTGGTAAGTTTGTGTATGGGCTCCTCTTTGAACGATGAAGCAAGTGATTATATATTGAATCGTGATAATTCTGATATATATTTTTTCCTGGCAGGTCCAGGCAGGAAGAAGAGCAGTTTATATATCACGACGAGGTGCATGGAATTAATTCTCTTGTAGAGGTCGATTCATCTGAGAAGAGAATTGAAAAAGACTTAATGACTCACACGACGTCTTATCAAGCCTCTGATCTTTACCATCTTGTACCAATGGTAAAAAAAAACTGAGCCATGGACTTGCTCTCTTCCGATGAAGATAACAGTTCACTACAAGTTTGGTTACGTTTTGTTTATGGGTTTAGTTCCTCTTTGAACGATGAAGCAAATGATTATAAATTATATCGTGATAATGCTAAAATATTTTTTTGTTTCCTAACAGGTCCCTGGATGACGTGGAATTTCATTTGACGATGAGGTCGATGAGGATAAATGCCCTTATGATGAAGTCAGTGATTTTAGAAGAGAATTGAAAAACATATGTAAGACTGGTCGAAGACTTATCAAGGCCACTGATCTCGATGAATTAAACCAACGGTGAGACGTGTGTGTGTGTATGTGTGTGTGTGTATTATGTGTATGTGTGTGTATGGTGTGGTGTGTTATTATGTGTATGTATGTATGTGTGCAGTTGTGTGTGTGTGTGTGTGTGTTGTGTGCGCGCACGCGTGTGTGTGCGTGCGTGTGTGTGTGCGTGTGTTTGTGTGTGCGTGCGTTGTTTTGTGTGTGCGTTGCGTGTGTGTGCATGTGTTGTGTGTGCGTGCGTGTGTGTGTGTGTGTGCGTGTATGTGTGTTGTGTGTGTGTGCGTGCGTGTGCGTGTGTGTGTGTGTGTGCGCGCACGCGTGTGTGTGCGTTGTTTGTGTGTGTGTGCGTGTATGTGTGTGTATGTGTGTGTGCGTGGCGTGTGCGTGTGGTGTGCGTGTGCGTGTGTGCGTGTCTCTGTCCCGTCTGTTTGTCCTCTCTGTATCTCTCCCTGTCTGTCTTGTATCTCTCTCTCTCTCCTTCTCTTCTTTTGTCTCTCTGTCTGTCTTTCTACCTACCTCTCTCTATCTATCTCTCCATCTATACCCTTGACTCATTATTTTATTTTTCAGCTCGATCACACAACATAAAGCTGTTGAAACCAATCTGATACAACACATGATTTCGGAGGTAAATGTTTCTGAATTATTTATTTAGTTATTTGTTTATTTATTTCTTTTTATTATATCACTCTTTCTTGGAATGTCGCCTTATGTTGGTTGCATCATTAGTTTGGACGCGGTTATGCCAGTACACCGGAATTCATTTTATTGGCCTCGGAAGGATGACAGGCTGAGTCGGCCTCCTGGTGTGTTAATTCAGTGGTCAACGAGGCTTTGAACTGAGAACCAACACCAGGCTTATTAATATACCATGTAATTATCTTTATAAAACCTAATTATTATCCACTTTTTGTTTCAAACAGAATATGGTGTCTGAGTTTCGAAATCAACAAGACATCTGAAGAAGATTGCTGGAAAGATTATACATTCTCGCAAATGAATATTTAATATTTTCAATATTGATGAATTATATTTGTTTTGTTACAATTACTTGATTTTGAATTATAAAAAAAGAATCAAGACATGAAGGGGGGTAGGTGCGCTCCCCCAATTGACCCATTCACCTCCCTCATCCCACCCCCTCCTCCCCGTGTGTGTTGGGGAAGGGTGGGGGTGGGATGAGGGAGGTGGTGGGTCAAAGGTGGGGGGCGCACAGGGAGGGGGGGGGGGGGAGGGGGAGGGGCTTGTGTGGGCGGGGCTTGTGTGGGTGGGGCGTGTGTGGGCGGGGCTTTGTGTGGCGGGGCTTGTGTGGGAAGGGCTTGTGTGGGATGAGGGGGGAGGGGCTTGTGTGGGCGGGGCTTCGTGTGGGAGGGCTTGTGTGGGAGGGGCTTGTGTGGGAGGGACTTGTGGTGGTGGGTCAAAGGTGGGATGAGGGGGGAGGGCTTGTGTGGGCGGGGCTTCGGTGTGGGAGGGCTTGTGTGGGTGGAGCTTATGTGGGAGGGGCGAATGTGGATGAGGTTTGTGTGGATCAATGGATGGGTGGAGAGATGGGTGGATGGGTGGATGAGTGGATAATTTTTTAATTAAATAAACATGTTGTGTGTGGGGAACTAATTAACTAATCACTAATTATGGAATATGAATGAATGTGGGTGAGCTTGTGTGTGTGTGGAGCTTGTGTGGAGCTTGTGTTGGGTTTGTGTGTGGTGGGGTTTGTGTGGGGTTTGTGTGGCGGGCTTGTGTGGGTGGAGTCAAAAAGGGGCGGAGTCAAAAAAAAATTTCAATTTATCTTGTCTTTTGTAAATCTGCTGAATAAAATGAACCTAAAATCTCTCTCCCTTCTAAATCATATATCTTTATAAGTCAAGGAACGTATCTATTTACAGAAACAATTGTAAAAAGTTCTTTCGTTCCATCGTTCAGGTAAAAACCTTTTTCAACAATGAGATTTCACCTGTATAATTCTTACGATATCACCAACTTGACTTAGGTTTTTCTGACATTAATCTCTTTTCCATATTTTAATTTGTAAATGTTTCTGATGGTTTCATATTTGTTGACGTCTGAATCGTGTTATTATACTATCCACAATATCCTGAATAAAAGATAACCATTGTTGTGAACCGAGTTGTGGTAATTTTTTATATAGGTCTCTCTTTTAGGTAACGAATTAAAACGTTCAATAAACAACCGCCTTCCCTTCATTAAAGGTACTGTATAATGTAATACTGTTATTTTTAGAAAATTCATATAATGTGCTTGTTATAAAATCTCTACCCTCATCAGTCCACAATTTTTTTAGGTTTTTCTTACTTCTATTAAATACTCTGTTGAAAGGCTAACATAAGAGTATTACCTGTTTTGTTTTTTAATGGTACAACCCATGCGTATCTAACTCCTCAAATCAATAACGGGTTAAAGCATCTTTACCCCTTATCATTATTGAGTTTCAATCAAATCAGCGGACCAGATTATAATCAACTTCTTGGAATAAACCTTCCTTCTACGAAACTTTAGTGAATATCTTGGTTTATGTAATTCATCAGCTTAAATTGCTCTTCAATCTTAATGGACATCATTAGAGTCTATAAGTTTTTTGATTTCCAAGTCAAGTTTCAATTAGCACTGATCATCTTCTTCACGATGAACCGATCAACTTCTTTCTCTCAAGGTTGGATTTTTGTATCAGAGACAAATTATACACATTTCTCTATCGGCTTCATGCTTTTTCTTCTAAGTTGTGGTATTCCCATAATCAATATCGTGTCTCATCCACTTCAATCGAACCCTATTGATAGGTTTTACTCCATGGTTTAGGATTGTCCTGCACTCATCTAATCTTTTATCCAAGTTGTGCCTGGACACAGAAAAGAATACCCGTGGTAGGATGTTATCCTGGTATTCCAGTAGTTTTGTAAATTTACTTTCCTGATAAAAACATTTTGTAATCTCCTCCGAGTTGGTTTGGAGATAACATTGATTTTTTTGTAACCACAACCGAACATTATACCTTTTTGTTAACCTGTTATTTTTACTTTTAATATATGAATATTTTTAGTATTAGTTTTTTCTTTTTACATTGAGACAATAAATCATTATTTATGAGAAAAATTTCCCTGGCAGAGTGCAAAAACCTTTTTAGTCCACATGCAACATATTGAATCTTCTTAATTTTTAAAACATAAAGGAATCCTTAGAAATGCCTTCACTCTCTCACTCCATTTATTCAAGAAAAAACTTGAATTAAAATGACAATAGCTTGACGATGTCAATAGTCTTGAAGAAAATATTGGCAAATAGACTTGCAATTCTTTGTTTTCCTCCTCGGTGGTGTTGAGTTATTTTCGTAATACCACCATCTTTTTTGAATCTCACCGGTTTCCATATTTTGATATTTATTCATTCTCTTCTCTTCTCTCTCTTCCTCCCTCTCTCTCTTCTCTCTCTCCTCGCTTACTCTTCTCTTCTCTCTCTTCTCCCTCCTCCTTCTCTTCTTCTTCCTCTTCTCTCCTCTTCTCTTCCCCCTCTCTCTCTCTCTTCTTCTCCCTCTCCCTCTCTTTCTTCTCCTTTCCTCTTTCCTCTTTTCTTTTCTCTCTCTCACTCCTCCGTCTTCTCTCTCTTCCAACGCTCCTTCCTCGTCCCTTAACTTATCTTTGAATCGCTTACACCCCATAGAATATGCATACATATATTCATCAGGATTTTGTTATTCTGTATCACAAAATAATTTTTTTTACAACAGGAAACCAATAAATTTACTGCTTTTGAATTTCTAAAAGAGCCTTTTCGTTTTCTTAGACTTTATTAATTTTTCATTATTTAACATTTTAGTTAATTCCAAAGTGATGTCGGTTTATCAACATCAGCATAAGGCCAATCTTTTATTGAAAATACAATCATTCTTATGTTGTAGAAATATTATTAAAAATACCGAATACCCTTCTTGAAGTAATGCTTGGACACAGAAATGATAATTTTCCTTGAAGCCTTCTTGCCGTCATTTATGTATTAGAAATATATGTATAGAATAATAATTATGGACACGAAACACCTCCCCATCTCCCAATAGTTAAATCATTTTGTATTTTCCCTACTTATTACATATAATCCTGTTTTTTTCTGTTTTCATGGGTAAACAAGGCAAAACCCATTATTATATTTTACCCTTATTAAATTCTTTTATTTGTTGTTTACTAATCGTGGCTCCACACAAAACTCAATTCTTTACCAAGTGGATAATATTCTTCCTTACGAGACTTGATTTAAATTGCTCCAGGTCTTCGAGGTTATTTTTAAATGACCAATTATACGCTAAATCATTCATATCATACCCCCATTGTTCTATTCTTCATACAAATCATAACGCCCTTCTTTATAAAATTTATTTTAATTCGAACTGTGAATTCTGTATGACCTGGAGATAAAAATCAACACTTCTGTTATCTTTGGAATACACAGCCGTTTTTATTTAAGGTATATATTGTGACTATAAATCACTTAATCTTCACCAAGTCATTCGCGTGCAGTCGGGCTTGGATTAATTTTTTTAATTTTATAAGCATTTTTCATATTAATATTTTGTATATTATATTTTATGTCGTTTCAGCCTTGCCTTTGGTGCTAATATTTGATAAATCAATATCCAGTTCTTGGGATAAACACCAAAGATAGAAACCATCTTTCCACATAGTCATTTATAATTAGATTAAAAATAATGTCATAAAAAATTTTTATTTTTGTTGAGTTGAAATAACACATTATAGACATAATTTGACGCACAAACACTTAGAATTAATTTCTTGGATTAATGTTTGAAAACCACCATTCTGGTAAGAATTTTATGACTTAAACAGGTTGGTGGAAGACCAAAAACTAATCAAATAATATTTGTCTTGTATTAGTTAAATACAAACCCAATGAGAACCGGTTCCCATTATTACTTCTAAAGTTCTAATAATATATTCTTTGTTATGTTTCGGCACATTTGTTATTCATCTCTCATTACAATAACCACATTATGAATTTTTAATTTCCTACAATATTTGACAAGTTGTAAATTTGATGTTGTATTCTTTCCAAATTCTTTAACACCATCAATGCGCATTTATTATTAGAAAGATATAAATCCCATTACCCCCTTTTAGTATTTTACACCTGCTTGTGCGATAGAAGAAAGCATATCTCCAACTAACAATCTCGCTTTATATCAGGCAGACTTCAAGTTTTTCCAGCAAACTACAATTACACCACTTCCACTAATTTGTTTCTCCAACTTCTTTGTTATGTCTTTCCAATTCTTTTTGAGCCCGGAGTTGAGCCTTCCTTTCGTTGCAGTTTTCACCGCTGTTGAAAATACCCACCCGTCAATGCTCCACCGCACTTAAAAACTAGCAAATAAAGGAATTAGAAATGGGAGAAATCCTCCACTGTCTCTCGTATTGAATATTTTTTCAACATTGGTTTTTGTCCATTTTAATTTTAAGTGAGCCCCAGTATCGTTCAAGATTTTAAACCTGTCTTCGTGAGCAAAACATCAATTCTTACTGCCTCTTTTTCTCTGAAATTGTGATTAACGTTAAATCGTACAAGGTTTTTGATTTTGAACACAGATGATAGTTTATGAAGATTGATTTGAATTAACATAATACCCCAGTTGGTAGCTTGCCACTCATTTTAATTTAACAAAAAATTAACGTTGAGACTAACTAACACCAATATCTGTATTAATCTGTAATTCTGTTTTTCCAAAGCAAACAATAGCATCAACTTCTCACTCTCTCCTCTTTCAAGTATAGGGAAGTATCTCACTCGATTAGATTTATAGTTTCCTTTTTGAGCACTCAGGTCAAAACGCATAGATTGTATACAAACTTTTTAAATTGCTGTCATATCCAAAATACGTTCTTTATTTCCATTACTTTCACACACCTTTTGTAAGACTTGTATATGCCTTTCAGCAAAATCATTTTTTCCAATTAATTTCCCAATCTATCTCGTGGGTAAAATGTGCCATCTAGAGAAACAACGAAGTTGTTTCACCTTAGCATATCACTCAATGCATATTCTTATCAGTCGCGCAGTCATCACCATCTGGCTTTTAAAATGAATCCACAGTTATGCGTGGCTTTCCTTCCAGAACACGCCAAATTCCACGTGTAAGTGGTTTGGTTGAGTTTAACGTGTGGCATCTTCGTTTGAAGGTATGATAACGAGTGGTTTCTTTTGAGTTAAGTTTCTTTCAACATCTCTTCTGTTTTAAGATTAGGAGTATATCACTTCTACCATAATAACTATCCAACTCATTCATCAATTACAAATTTATTCTGCTCACCAAAAGCACTACAACACCAAAAGTAATCTATTTTCATTATCATTCCTTTTGTAGTTGAAATCTAATTTATAAGACCATACAGAACTTTATCATGGATCAAACAAAATCCAAATATACCCTTTAAGAGGAACTGCCACAGTAAAACTATTACCTTTGCTTTGTATCATCATTATACATTCCTTTCCTTGATTATATCCAGCGCGTCTGTTTTTGTTCCCGTTTGACATATCAGGAATAAAAA
>CM068956.1:104026457-104038816 GCA_035128595.1 Eptatretus atami | reverse complement strand
TTCCTGGACCCAATCTATCCCTGGCAAATTAAAATTCCCCATAATCAATACTCTTCCCTTACCTCATGCCCTTTTGAATTTTTCATGTACTCCTCCTTCCTCTTCCTGCACACCCAGGGCCCTATAAAAGCATCCTACCAGTATCTTTCTGTTTTAAAATCTCTAATCTCTACCCATACAGAATCCTCTGTACAACAACATTTAAGTTCCCCCTTAACTGTCACCCCTTTCTCTTGATGCAATGCTGTCCTTTACCCAGATTGCTACTCCTCCTCCTATTCTCTCCTTCCTATCACACGGATACACCTTGTAGCCTTCTTATGCTGTCCTCCAGTTACTGTCCTCATCAAACCATGTCTCACTAACTGCAACTACATCGTACTCCTCGCTGTCTACTTTGGCCTTAAACTCTTCCATCTTATTATTTAAACTCCTGGCGTTGGTATAGAATATGTTTAACTTTTCCCTTCCTGAAATTCTGTTTTATTTCCTGACCTTACTAATCAAAATTACGTCATCAGTTCCTTCCTTAATAGCTTCCCCACCCTCTAATGGCCTGAAACGTAGGGGCAATACCCCAGGCTGCACACCTGGTAACAGCTGGATAGACAACCAGGAAACCACTGGAAGGCATGAATGACCCACAAAACATTGTTGCGGGCCGGAGGTCGGGTTAAGAGGAGCCACTAAGGTGGTGGGGGGGGGCAAGCTATCTCAGCTCCCACCAGTCTCCCCGGAATTGTAGGCCGTCGCACACGGATAAATTCCGCGACGCAGCGGGTCGCTAACCGACTATGAACGCCAATAACACAACCGCGTGACCTCGGGTCGTCCCGTCTTTGGGTTAACTGGGTTACCTAATTAATCACGTTGATTAATTACCGGGGAACACGCCCTTGGTACGCCTTGTCCGAACCGGATCACTTTACCGGACCGGATGCAGCCGACCCACACTGCCAAGGACGTACTGGCTAAAAGGAACGGATCGTTGGGAATAATGTCCCAGCTAAGCTAGGATTCGGACCATGCTGGATCAATGAAGGAACAGACAAAAACGAGCTGGTAACATTTCTAATAATAATTTATTTACAAGCAAGCAAGGAAAGGTATGTGGTACAGTGAATAGTTTTATTGGTGTGTGTAATGCAGGGATAGAAAGAAGCATGAGGTGTGATAGCTGGACCTACAGGAATGATGACAAAAAACCTCACAGAGATATTAAACATAGGGGCAATACCCCTGGGCACTCACCTGGTCATGGCTGGATAAGATAATTAGGCAACCACCGGTAGGCATGGTAGGCAACCACCTTTTCAATGCAACCAGCAATCTCATCCCAGATCACTGGAACATCTCGAGCTGCCGAGCATACTCCATGACTTGCCGCAAAAGTTGGGTTGAGGGATCGCTTGAGGACGGGAGCTCTGCGCTATGCCGATCGGGTGTTTGAGCGCAGTGCCTGCTGGCCAACGCGAGGACCCAAATTCGGATTTACCTCAGGAATAAGCAGATAAAAAGAGTAGAAATGAAGGTAGTAGTGTATGCAAACCTAGCTATGAGATCCCCGTAACGCACGTCCCGTTGTCCCGCTAGACAAAAGAGAAGGGACTATCTAAATGTATATTAATGGAATAACTGTCAAGGGACCCCTATATGTTGGATTCCATTGCCTTGGAGGCATGTGGTTCCTCCAACCGCAACAATATGTAACAGAGAAGAAAGTCAATACCAATGGGTTTTTTTTTAATACCGTGAAATAAACACTTCATTACATCATAGGTGATGAAGGTGGTGGTCAAGTTTCATCGGAATTGTGTTTGTAGTTTCTGAGAAGAAAGTAAATACCACTTTTTGGGGGGGGCAACCCCCCCTGTAAACCCCCTCACACCCCGATTTTTTAATGGTGTCAGCAATCTTTGGTACATCACGGGTGATGAAGGTTGTGGTCAAGTTTCATCGAAATTGGTTGTGTAGTTTCAGAAAAGAAAGCAAATACATATTTTTGGGGGAAACCCCCTGTACACTCCCTCAGACCCCGACATTTTGAATGCCGTGAACAATGTTTGGTACATCATGGGTGATGAAGGTTGTCATGGAGTTTCATAGGAATTGTGTGTGTCGTTTCTGAGAAGAAAACAAATACCTCTTTGGGGGGGGGGGTGGCAACCCTTGGACGGACGTATTTGTGGACGGACGACGCGCCGTCCCATCAGCTCCCCGAACGACGTTCCAGGTGAGCTAAAAAGCCTGAATTCCTTCCTCAATTCTCACTGCAAACCTTGCTGCCCCCTTTCTATTTAACATATTGCCATCATTTTGGAAACACTCTCTTTGTCTCCGAAATGTTTCCCACTGCTTCTTAATCTTGTGTGCTTATAAAAATATGAACATTTTGAAGGTGCACTAAATAAAAGGAGTGCGGTATGGTATACAAAATTTCAGGTGGCCCATCCATAACATCAAATTCCATTCGTCACCGAAAAAGCTTACCGGCAGAAGTAAGTTTTAATTTCCATTCAACATTCTAACACGTTTCGTTTCTAACTTTCTATCGTTTGCATAAACACTGACCAACAGTAACATTGAGCTTACACGTAACCATTAATGTATTAAAGGCTTACACGCTGTCCCATCGTCCTGCGCAAATGCACATACACGGCGTTTAACCACTTTTTCTCAACACCTCAGAGTTTACCCACTTATTTGTTTTTTCCAAAGGATCGTTAGTCAATTTCAAAATCAGAGGCAATAATCTACACTACTAAAACGCTGTGTGTGTGCGTGTGTGTGTGTGTGCGTGCGTGCGTGCGTCGTTAATTGGTATCTACATGTGCGGGTTTCAGAATGTGGAATAGAGTCCTCCCAGGGTGGGCTCAAAGCATCCACCTTCATTTCAGTAAGGGGTCACGATTGATGGACCAAGCTGTGAAGTTTTCTGTTCTCAAAGTTTTGTGCCGAGAGCTCTCTTCAGGATCATTACTTTCAAATGTAGTTCCTTTGTAATAATATTCCCAGGGATGGTTTCTCGTTCACCTGTAAAGTAGTTCCGGGGAGCTTGTGGGATGGCGCGTCGTCCGTCCGTCTATCCACAAATACTTGCAACTTCTTCACAGAAACTACACATACGATTTCAATGAAATTTGACCATAACCGTCAGCACCCATGATGGCATTAAAAAACAGGGTCTGAAGGGGTCTACAGAGGGAGTTTTGGGGGCCGTCCCGTGGAGGGGGGGGTGGGAGAGGGTTGCCTCCCCAAAGAAGTATTTGCTTTTAATTAAACGATACACACAATTCCAATGAAACTTCACGGCAACCTTCATAAAGGTGGGTTTTCACGGGATTGAATGTTGGACGAATGTTGTTGGACGAAAAATACGAATGTTGGACTTTGCCATTTTTTCGACATTCGCATCCTTCGCGAACCGTTCGCATGTCCCGTGAAAGCCCACCTTTACCCATGACGTACCAAATTTTGTTCAGGACATTAGAAAAATCTGCTCGAAAGGGAATTTAAGGGGGGTTGCCCCCCAAAATATGTATTTGCTTTCTTCTCCAAAACGACACATACAATTCTGATGAAACTTGACCACCCATCTTCACCACCCATGACGTGCTAAAGTTTGTTCCCGATATTAAAAATAATTGGCGTCTCGGATGGTCTTTTAAGGAGATGGGGTATGCCCCCAAACTATACATTTGCTTTATTCTCAGAAACTATATGCAATTCCGATGAAACTTGACCAACATCTTCACCACCTGTGGTGTACCAAAGTTTGTTCACGACATAAAAAAGGGGGTCTAAAGGGTTTACAGGTGGGGGGGGGGGGAGTTTGACCCCAAAATATGGATTTGCTTTTTTTTCTGAAGCCACACACACAATTTCCATGAAACTTGACCATAACCTTTATCACCTGTGATGTACCAAGGTTTGTTCATGGCATCAAAAAAATCCATAGGTATTTCCTTTCTTCTCCATTATATATTTTGTGGGTCAACCATGCCTACCAGCGGTTCCTAATTATCATATCCAGCCACTACCAGGTGAGTGCCATGGGGTATTGCCCCTATGTTTAATATCTCTGTGAGGTTCTTTGTCATCATTCCTGTAGGTCCAGCTATCATTGGTACAACTTTGGCATTCTTCAGTTTCCAGGATCTTCTCATTTCATTCTTGAGGTCTTGGTGTTTGGTCATTTTCTTGATTTCTGCATTGTTTAGTCCAAAATCACTGCTCATAACACCTTAACCAGCAATGCCTTCTTCTCTTGTTTTTTTTGGACCTAAGTATGATATCTGGTCGTAACGCTTTGTTTTCGATGTTCACGCTCGATGGGATCATTATATTAGGTCGTACGTGAGTGGTAGGTACTTCCATGTTTTCAGTGATTACTTTTGGTACATGTTCCCACAAATTTTCTGGAACAAGAACATCAAAGTTTTTGCAGATGTGCCAGCAGATTACATTATAGACTCTGTTGTGTTGTTGTGTGTACAGCTGTTCTGACATGAGTTTGTTTTTGTGTGTGTGTGTGTTCTGTCATTAAGCATAACATATCATTCTCTTCACTAACCCCACCTCCACCCCTCACCTTTCTCTCAATTTTTTTTTTCATACTCTTCTCTCTCTGATCTCTGATATCTCTCTATCTCTTTCTCTCTTTGTCTCTTTCTCTCATCTCTCTCTCTCTCTCTCTCTCTCTCTCTCTCTCTCTCTTCTCTCTCTCTCCTCTCTCTCTCTCTCTCTTCTCTCTCCTCTCCTCTCCTTCCCTCTCCCTCTCTCTCTCCCTCTCTCTCTCCCTCTCTCTCTCCTCTCTCTCTTCCCTCTCTCTCCTCTCTCTCCTCTTCCTTTTCTTCCTTCCTCCTCTCTTAACCCCCATCCTTAATATCCCCCCCGCCCCCCCGTCAGCGAGGCGATGGGTTGTAATTGCTAGTAGTGTAGTAGATAGTAGAAAAATCGTGCAAATATTATACAAGCATCAAATTTGGTATTTCTGTTCTGCAGGGCTTTCTGATCAAATCTGCCGATTGGCCATTTGAAAATCCAAATTTTGAAAAATTAGAAAAAAAAAAAACTTCAAAAAAAATTTGAAGTCACAGCTGGCTGAAATTCTTTAAGCGCAAGTGAACATCCCAGACAGAGAACCAAGGGGAGATGCAGTCATCATTGATGGCTCAGCACTTATCATGCCCGACCTCCACACACTTCAAAGATATTTGATGACTATGCTAAAGAAGACATCATCCCAAAGGGAATCCTATGGTGCCAGGTACGAGAGGTGGACGTAGTGTTTGATGTGTACAAGAAGTCAAGTCTGAAGTCAGAGGCAAGGTCGAAAAGGGGGCAAGGAATCAGAAGAAGAGTGACAGGAACCAGTAAGACCCCAAGTACTGGAGAAGCTTTCTTCGAGATGACAGCAACAAGACTGAGCTGTTTCACTTCCTTGCGGAAAAGATGTGTGAAGCACAGACACAAGCATAGTCATTGTCACAAAAGGAGAAGATGCCATTAGCAAACACAGGAAGTCACTGGATGCTGTGTCTCCATGTTGTCATGAAGAAGCTGACACTCGAATATTTGTACACACCAGGGATGCAACGACGGATGGTAGCAAGTCCATTATCATTAAGGCTAATGACACGGACGTACTAGTCAGAGCAATATCTGTACTGCCATCCTTACAGAACTAGGTCTTGAGAACATGTGGATTGCCTTTGGCCAAGGACCAGGTGCGATGGATTCCAGTCCATGAGGTAGTTTCTGCAATAGGGCCTGAGAAAACTAGAGGGATCCCATACTTCCATGCGTTCACTGGATGTGACGTCGTGTCTTCCTTCCGCGGTAAAGGGAAGAAACTGCATGGCAGACTTGGAACGTCTTTGATGATGTTTCTGAAACATTCACAATCTCAGCCAGCATCCACATTGATTCGTGATCTTGACTTTTTTGAAGTTTTTTTTTTTTTTTCAAATTTTTCAAAATTTGTATTTTCAAATGGCCAATCAGGCAGATTTGATTAGAATCCCCTGGAGAACAAATGTGCCAAATTTGATGCTTGTATTATCATTTCACGATTCCTCTCAAAAATTGCTGTTGTCTGCCCCACTGTAGTTAATTATAAATGGTGGGTCTGTAGCTAAATTCGACCACAATACACAATCGATAGTTTGAAATATCATCCGTTTAGTGAAATGCCCTCGGGTCCATTATTGATCAGGCCCATTGTGGATTTGTTTGTCTTATGCCCAGAGGGCAGTTTGCATTTCTGTAAGAATTGGCTTTTGAATTGTGTCACAATTGCTTGAAAAGATCCGTATTCATGGGAATAAACCCATTTCATGTTATCAATGGATATTAGAGAATTCCTTCAATGTCAAATTCAGGATTCCGATCCAATTCCCAGCAAAAACTCACACCCTGCACAGCCTGCAGCTACTCACAGTGACACAAACCATGACTCTGGTAAGGGTCTGTTTACACTGTACATACTGTATTTATAGATCTACATGCTGTATATGTAACATGATCAGTTTGGTGATGAGCGATGTGAAGGGCTCATTTAAGGGATGAGAAAATGGCACACATGCACATGCACACATATACACATATACAGTACACATACAAGCCGGAAGGCGACATGGGTGGTCGCTATATAATTGCATACGTCATACAGTTTTTGACTGATCTGGCTCAAAAAATTTTGACAAACAGGATGATTATAGTGCGCATAAAAGCGTGGAAGCCGATTTTTGATTTTCGAAAAAATATATATAAAAATATTTTTCGGATTTTTTCAAAAATTTCAAAGTCCCGTTGCTAGGCAACGGTGGTGTCCACAGCAACGGTGCTCAAAAGCATACAACTAGATCCTGGTATGAACCTACCAGTCAAGTTTCATCAAAATCGGTTGACTCCTCTGGCCTCCAGAGCTGTCCATTACATACAAACAGACAGACGGAAAACCTGAGAATAACGGTAGTCTAGCGACCAGCCAATATATACACACACACACAGACACACAGACACACAGACACACACACACACATATATATATATACATATACATTCCATGTTTTTTTACACTCATTGAACGTATTATAACTTATTGTCAGACAGAGAACAAGGTGATACAGTCAGACATCTCGTTGAAGAGCTATGTGATGTTACTGAAGTGATGTGCTATTGCCTAGGTGAAGCCCAGACCGCACCGTCTTCCATAATGTTTGTGTTGTTGCTGCTGCTGTTGTAGAATAATTCCAGTCAGTACTGCACAAACTGGCCCACAGCTTGGTGACAGGCAAATCACAGCTTGGTGATCCTGCACAGCTTGGTGATCCTGCAAAAGCGGACCAAAGATCCCCCACAACTGAGACGTCATGCTGACGCCCATGTCGAGTGAAAAGCTCGCAGCTTTAGACTGAGAGAGGTAGAGGTAGAGATAGAGATAGATTTATACACCCCCTCTGCACCCTCCCTGTACTCCGCGCACCTTGGGCCTTGCAGCCTGCAGGCAGACTTCAACGGTTTAGCCTTTAAGTTTGGCTGCTTCCCCGCTTCAACCGACATTCATATCATTTTTTGCGACGACACCACTGCTTACACCGAACCAAGGTCTATGATAATGACATTATGATGTGACACTTGACTTGAAACTTGATTTGAGACTTGCCCTCATTGACTTGAGACTTGGCTCAGGTGACTTGTTGACATCTCTGCCTTCTGGTATGAATTTGTTTGATGTTCCGAGGGATCTGACATTATGTTGTTGGTGTTGTTGTTGTTTTGTTTTATTTTCAAGTTGCAAAATGCAGTTTTCATTGAGTCATGAATAATACACCATGGTTAAGACATAGCCTAGCGCTAGACGTAAAGCCATCTTACTACACCGCCATCTTACAAAATCTGTCATCCCGATACATCCCGCCTTCAGCCCGTCACTTATGGACATCAGATAGTCAGATATATGGGTTGTAGTGTTCAACTTCCATCAACAGTTGCGACGGGACTGGTTGAGTGCTGGACGCTGGGATGACGTGCACGTCTGTGGACCACTGGACCCCGAGCTTAGCGTTGGCCCCAATCATGTCCCAGACGTGATGCCGTAATGCCATCCCAGCAAAAAGAGCGTGACAAACAGAGGGACGGACGGATGGAGAAATCCGGCTACTTTAATACACAGATTTTCTTGAAGCGTTTAAAAAAAAGTGTAAAGAATTTTTATTTAGCTTGGGGGTGAATAATCAGTTTTGGGGTATTAAAAAGGAGAAGGGATAGGGAATTGAGGAGTAACTGTGCACGACAGATTGACCAAGTATTACTGTATGTAATTTTGTGTGCTCCTCAGTCCTCACGCATCATTATAAAGGGTTCTTGCTGTCATTGCATAAGAAATGTCACCGTTGGAACCGCGACTTTAAGCTCCCATTCTCGCGTGTGAGAACCGGACCCACTACACTGAAGCTCGAGGTCCCGCTACGTCTTCCTCGATCCCGGAACCACGGTCTTTTAAGACAGGAATATTTATGATTAAACAGGTAAATACTTGTTCCAAGTAATTAGATTATTAGCTTTTTAATGGTACCATTTTTAAAAATATATTATTCTACGACAGCAGGAACCTTTTAGAATGAAGCGTGCGACACACACACAATTTGTGCCAATAAATTGACCTGGGTACCCCTAGCGTGTGTGCAAAATCGAATTTGGCCAGCTATGTTTTTGTTTTTTTTGTCATGATTTTCAGACCTATACATATACATGCCGAGAGAATTTCCTTGTGGGGTGGTGAGGAGGGATTTTTTTTGTTCCCATGAGTTGAACCTGGAAACCCACAGCATCATAAGGAAGGCCACTACACATTGAGTGATCCTATAGTATCACTAAAGCTTGTGTGGGATGAAACTGAGTGATTTAAAATACAGGATACCGATGGAATGAGAGGTTACTGTACCATAATAATCGAGTGAGACGGAGCTGGGGCTGCGTCCTCATTCTATTAGGCCGACAAATGAACAAATTAAACGTTATTAAATACCAAAATTGACCAAGCGTTTGTCGTGTTTTGCATACTCTCCGCACACAAAAAGATTGCTACACCGATCGTTAACTACAAAATACCTTTGTGGCTCAATTAGGCCTTTGTTTCGATCATATAGGGGAAAATATGTTCGTGTGGACCCTTGGGAATAACGACCTCAATGAATTTGTGGCCATTGAATATAATTAAGAGCATATGTTCGGGATATTTTGAGAATGTTATAATTTCCATTTTGGATCTAGTACATCCTGGTATGACTCCATTCAGAAGACCTCCAGTTCAGGGAAATTGGAATTGCAGGAAAATCATTATGGGGTCTGTATTTTATATTCAAGTACATTATCATTTAGCAGTTGAAGGTTTGAGAACAAAAAGATTTATCTTCAACCCTTTGAGCTGCAACCTTTTCCTTTCAGAGAGAGAGAGAGAGAGAGGGGGGTTGAGAGGTTGAGGGGTTGAGGAGTTGAGTTGAGGAGTTAACATTGGCAACCCTTTCCAGGTTGAATAACTTTTCTTACTACACATAAAATTCTCTTGGTTTTTGCATCCAGAGGTTGGACTCCCACATCCTGTATTTGTGAGCATTTTTGACCATCTGCTCTTGCCACTCTTCATTTGCAGGACAATGCACCGTCATGCTCGGTCAAGGTTCCGTGAGAGTGCCCGATGCACGGGGTGTTCAAAATGCTTTCAGAAGGAGATACAATTGGTAAGGACTATCTTCTTACAAATCAAGTGTACTTGTATTATGGGGAAAAACAATTATTGGACTATTGTGAGTATCTCGTTTGTAGAAATCCTGGTATCTACCGTGATGAGGCTGTCGAAGCGCAAGACCTGTTGCTCTCACATCGCAGGCAGGTCAGTGGTCTCCGATTTTAGTTTTTAATGTTTCATCAGGTTTCATTTCCTTTGCTCTCTCATGACCACCCCACCCCCATGAACCTTCCAAACATGCCCCTTCCATCCACTCTCCATTACTCCTCTCTCCCTGCTCCTCACACAACCCCTTACCTTCCTTTCCTTCTTGCATATCCTTCCATTCTCTTCCTTTTCTCAACTTATATATTATAACCCCACAGATTAGACTCACAAGCTGAAGTAATGGTAATGCATTCTTCACCTAGTTCCTGAGTCCAAATACAATTATTGTACTGAATGAGTGCTGATCGAGCAGGAAGCATTTATTATTGCCTCGTTTGCAGTCAAAGCAAAGGCAACACCAACATGTCCTGGTAGTGTCTTCACTGGACAAAGATGCCTTGTCTGATCGATGCGCATCATCCCACCCTCGCTGGCTGCTTTGTGCCTGGATCTTATCCAGCCTTGGCCGTTTTGTTTCCCTTCTTGTTCCAGAATATGCCTTTAAATTGAGGCCACTGACCCCTGAGTTCGTGCGGAGTGCAAGCGGAGCACACACTGAAGGGGGCATTTCATGAGGATTGGTCATGATGTAGTTGCGCCATGGCCTACACTTTTAAATGTGCCCTTTTATTAGATTTTCAGCCCATTTCACAACCTAATGATCCTACTTTAAATTTAATTTTCCCGAGACAAACAACGAGCACTCAAAAACCTGTAAAGCTCTCACTTATTATTGTCTCTGCTAAGAGCGCTCAGAATGGGTTGAGTCCATGCCGGGTCTGCCCCCTAGTGGTCTCTGGGAGAAGACTACCCCCCTTTCGTATGCAAACTCTTGGCAAAAGGGTCTTCACGAGCATTTGACATGTTCTATAATTAACTATCACCAAGATTGCATTTCGTAAACCAAATCTCTGGCAAAACGCTTTGAGCAACCGCAAACCATCCCGCAAGTTCCAAAAGGTCTCCCTAAGGTGCTGATTAAGGCTGCAAGCACTTTCAGGCACTTTGCTGAGCGAGGCCTGTAATGACTGTACTAATCGAAGGTTTGTCATGACTTATGTTGGGCATCAAAACGGGAAATTGCAGAGCACTTCAACAAAAATAATCTCCAACGTGGCGAGTCCAACGAGCAGGATCAATGTCAGCATTGAAATAAAGAAGGTGCTCAAATAGCTCAGACCGAATATGAAAGAGATCATGCATTTTCTATTCAGGTGGGGGGGTGTTTGGACAGCACTGCTCTCAAGTTGCACTGAGGAGCAGAAAGGTCGACCACAACGTATGAATTTGGTCACTTGCCAGTCAAACCAAGCAGGGCAGGTAGATGACCTCCTTTCTGCAGACCATTAGTGAACCATCTGGGTTTTCACCAACAATCCAAAAATGACATGGTAATTCTCCCGAGACTTGGTCAGTTTCTCAATCCTGATCACGAGGTCAAGATTGTACGCATTTCTACGTGCTCGCATGACTCGCACCATTTCATTCAACTCTAATCGTACTTCCCGTAACTGTCACATCTGTGAGATTATAGTACCCTTCTGCTGGACGTGCTTCTTTGTTCTATGCATATACAAACACATGGTTTAACTGTATACAGGTACAATCTGAGGTTATTTTAATGCCAGTTTTGGTGTTCTCTCCCCTCGATCAGGAACACCTTTATTTTGACCATTCATGGCACAAATGATTTTTTTTAAGTCCCCTACCAGTTTCACTGGAGGGGACTATAGGTTTGCTCTCCATCTGTCTGTCCATCCATCCCACCTGTGGTTTTCAGACTTTTTTTCTCATACCCTTTAACATATTCAACTGAAACTTGGTACATGGCTTTATTATGATGTTACAGAACGAGTTCGAGTTTCAGGGCATTTCGTCAATTTTTCACAGAGTTTTGCCCTTTTTGGACTTAGAAAATATCACATCGGTAGGGGACATGGTCAGAGACATGACAGAAGTAAATAGACACCTTAAATTTATTCATTTCATCTGTATTAAGCAAGTTTTACTCAGTGATTTGTCCTCATATTCAACGATTTATTTGCAGCAACGAGTTCCTGGGTCGTGTATGATAATTAACTATGCCCCGAACCCAGGGAGCACACGACCTTTGCGATTTTCAAAGAGGACGAATTGTTGGCCAATCGGAAGGTGGAGTCAGCCAGCGTCAGATAGCTCAGAACCTTGAAATTCCGCTTTCTACAGTCAATAGGGTGATAGTGCAATTCACCAGCAAAGGCAAGGAACCCACAGCTTCCTGTTCTGGTTGATCTGGGCCCTCAGAAAGGTGTCTTCGAGCTGTCAAGCGGTCCATTGAGAAAACTCCCCGTTGCAAGGCAGCAGATGTTGCAGAGGAGGTCCAAGTTAGCTCAAGAACCACCGTGCGGTACCTTCATCAACTGGGCTACTACGGGAGAGCAGTTCGGAGAAAACCTCTTCTTAGACCAGCCAACATTCA
>CM068956.1:103989715-104007960 GCA_035128595.1 Eptatretus atami | reverse complement strand
GATTGAAGAGATTGTGGGAGTTTATTCCAAAGGTGGAGAAAAAAGAGGAATGAAAGAGTGAAGGTGAGCAGTGATTCGTGATTTTGGAAGTTTTACCAGAAGGGGGTTGCTTGAGCGGACTTGAGCGCCTGCAGAAATCTGGGGGGAAATGTCTCAGACAGAGCGGGGGGATGGGGGCGAGGCCAGAGAGGAGACTGTGGAAGACAGAAAGACCACCGACCTGCCTGCGTTGAGAGAGAGTGAGAGACCCAAAGACACAGCCTCATCGTGGGAGATACCAATGATCCTAAATGCCTTGGTTTCCTCTCGCATTTGGCGACAGGGGAGGTGTTGGGGGACAACAAGGGTCTATCCAACACACACTGCCTATTTTGCTTACCGCAGGCCCACCCTCTCCACCGGGTTCAAATCTTCTCCTTGAGTATTCGAGGAGCAGATTAAAATGCACAAATAAACTCTGTAAATTTGCCGTTACATTCGGTTCCATCAGCAAAGTAGCTGTATTTATGAAGACCATATAAAACCGAGCTGTGGAAAGCACTCAGTGGAAGGGTAGGGTAGTGAATGAGCTCATAAAGAGTGAGAGGAGAAATAAAACGAGGACAATTAGAGTGAAGACAATGACTTGAACAATATTCGCTTTTGTTCACCTAATTGATGGTGTATAGGGTCGAACCTTTTACTATTAGCTTTCACTCTCCTGCTTGTATAATAATTATTGTACAACTTGTTCAGTCTCAAGGTCCTGTTTTTGTATTTATTGAAAATCATAACTTCATCTTTCTAAACTAACTCTTTTAATTCGAGCCTCAATTGCTTCCTTTAATTATTATTATTTAAAATAAATGCTTAATTTATTTTTTAATTATAATGGTTTTTTTTTTATTTTTATTTTAATCTATAAATTAAATGTTTCTTCCTTTGCTTATCTATATACAAAACGTCGAGGTATGCACACTCGCCTCGAAGCTGTCTAGCCTGGGTTTGAATCCCAACTCAATTATAAAACGTCATTTTGGTGTTTCACAAGTCGGGTGATTCATCAATGTGTGTGCTGTTCCTCGGATGTTAGGGTTAGGGTTAGGGTTAGTGGACGTTAAAGATCCCATGGTGTCCTTCGCAAAGGGGAGGCAAGCTATCGCTGACACCCTAGCCAAATTCCAAATTCCTGCCCTGACTTTCTGAGTTGGAGTGGCGACTCGACCAGGATTTTACCTTGGTAACCGCTTCGGCAGCATCACTGCTCTCCATGGGGCACGGTACATGAATGATGAGGATGAGAATATGAAACTGCCTCCACTTGGCAAGAGGTGAGTACATCTATTAAATACGTACCATTTGAACGCGATTACATCTATTAAGTACATACATACTACAGTGTTGGAACGTGAGTACTTCTATTATGTACGTATTATTAGAACATGATCGTATGTTTATCAAATACCTACTACAACATGAGCATGTAATAGAACGTAGTCTTTTTTTTGTTGTTGTTGTTGTAAAGGTGCTCTTGAGACATACACTAGCAAACCACTTTATACCCCAAAATTTACTACTCTATTTAGTCAGTGATTTAGCTTCAGCAAAAATTGTCGTCCACTCCAAATTTGCCTTCTACATCCACCTGTTGGGTGGGTAAACAGCAAGTTTATAAATAATCTCTTATTAATAATCGTTTCCTTTATATTTTACAATTATATACCACCCGTCGCTTCGCTGATGGGAACACTGAGATGGAGGTGGGGGAGGGATGGCAGACGTGAGGTGGAGCATCAATCACGATTCATTCTGTTTCATCAAAATGATTCTGCATAGAGTAACAGTGAAGATGGAAACACTATAATGTCTGAAATCCATTTTCTACTGATCATACTATAAATACCACCCAGAGACAAACACCGCCCGGACATGTCCGGAGATAAACAGAGTCCAGAGACAAATACCACCCATACGCGTCTGGATCCAAGCGACCGGAGACAAACACCACTCGGACACGTCCAGAGACAAACTCCCATCCGGACATAAACACCGCCTGGACACAAACTCCCGTCTGGACATAACCACCATCCAAACACATATGGAGATACACATCCGGAGACAAACTCCCATCCAGCCATAAACATCACCTGGATACGTTCGGAGACAAACACCGCCCAGATATGTCCAGAGCCAAGCTGTCCGGAGACAAATATCATCCGGACATGTGTGGAGACAAACCCCGCCCGGACATAACCACCATCCAGACACATGGAGATAGCCACCGTCCAGACATAACGACCATCCGGATAGGGGGGGGAGGAGAGAGAGAGAAAGGTTTGGGGGTAGGGGAGTTTGGCAGGTTGGAGTCAGTGTGATTAGCTTTCACTGAAAAACAATGTTACATTTATTGAGACGTTTCAGGGAGATGTTCACAAGCATTAATCTTTATAAGCAGCTACGTATGATGGGTGCAAAAAAATTTGGATCGGTCATTTATAAAATACGTTTATATGACAAACGGCTCAGAAATCAGGCGTTATCAAATATATTTTGCTTTGAAACTCACAAAGAGAAACATAGCAAATCCCAGAACCAAATGCTTTAGAAACAGGCACGAGGACAAAGGAAAACCTAATAGAACCTCCATAAGATACGGGATGTAACTCTGCCACTGCGGCACCCGTAACAGGCATGGCGTGTCCACACATCCGCGGAGAGTCCGTACCATGTCATGTCGTACATATCTAAATCTACCCAAATGTACCATGTCTATGTGTTCTGTATACGTACCTCTTTCTTGTAGTAACTGTCAACTGTGCTGTACATCCTGATCGGGACACGAACTGTACTGTACAGCTTTTTTGAGGTCAAAGGTCATTTTGAGGACGAATTTATAAAATCGTCGTTTTTCATCCGATTGACGAGAAAATTAAACAGCAATTGCATAGTGCATTAGTGAATTGGAAAACCAACCATTTTTTGAGATCAAAAGGTCGCAGGTCAACTCAAGGTCAAACTTCTTAAATCAATTTTCAACTGAAAAATTATCAATTTTCATCGTGTAAACTTGAAAGTTGAACAAGATTTCCATAGTCCTTCACTGAATTGGGAAAACAACTATTTTTGAGGTCAAAATGTCAAAGGTCAACTCAAGATCAAACTTCTAAAATCGTCAAATTTAATTTGAAAACCCGTTAATTCTCATCTGATTAACCTGAAAATTAAGCAGCAATTGCAGAGTGAATCAATGAATTTGGAAACGAACGATTTTTCAAGTCAAATGGTCAACTCAAGATCAAACTTCAATGTGAAAAATCATCAATTTAAATCTTGAAAATAATCAATTTCCATCCGATTGACCTGAGCTTTAATTACGATTGTCAATTTTAATCTTGATGAAATGGACAATTTGATGTATCCATGGCAACCTTTGTAGATTGGGGTGGACTTCTCAAGTATCATGTTCTTCTGCACGACGTCTTTTTATTGTTTGTTTGTTTGTTTGTTTGTGTGTTTGTCCGCACAGAACTTTAGTGTTTTTCTCCGCAACCGCTTGGCGGATCGAGACAAAATTTTCACCATCGGAGCAACTACTCGTGTAGAATGGTTTCTTGATAATTATGACGTCATCGGTCATATGGTGTGGCAGCCATGTTGGAAAAACAGAAACATTTTGGACCTCTGTATCTCTGAAACTGTACCAAGGAAAAAATTGAAACTTTGCACATGGAAAGTACTCCTCGTGGGGAATGTGAGATTTTTATGACGTCAGAGGTGCCTTTGTTATGATGTCATAATTGCAGATGTAGAATGCTACATCTGATCAGTCTGAAAATTTTTGAGGGTCGTCTCGGGATAAAATGGTCCAAAGAAAAAAATTGATGACATCATTAATCACGTGATTTGGCAGCTATGTTGATTTAAAAAAAAATTAAAACCTTCAAAAATCTTCTTCTCTCAAGTGGCTGAACAGATTTACATGTATGACCGCCTATCCATGAGAAACAAAAGGTTTACACCTATGACATCATGGGTCACATGGTTTGGCAGCCATAATTGATTTACCCTAAAACCTATAAAAGTACTTCTCAAGAAGGGCTGGACAGATCGAGGGGAACTTCACACAAATGTTCCCCAAACATTTGGGATGCCAGGGTATTCACGAATAATTTATGTCATGTGGTCTGGCAGCCATATTGGTTTGAGCGAAAATCCTTAAAAAAAATCTTTTTTGCTTGTTGACCATTTCTCTTTGCTGTGACTTTTTTTTGTTTTTTAATACATGGACAGTCTACATATCTTCTCCCACACCATATTGTATTTTGTTTGTACCTTCCATTCGATTAAATCACGAGGAGGAGGAGTAGTGCAGCAGTATCATTTTGCCTTTCGGTTCATAATATGTGAATACGCTTGAGCTTTGACTGAACAGGATTTTCCAGCAGCCATTTTGGAGAGCTTTTAACATTGCGGTTGAATGGAGAATTGACTCGGAATCAAAAAGTCTCAGACATCAACTTTTTTTTCCATGTTAAACTATATCTATGCAGTAAATATCAGAGAGATGTTTGTGTGTGTCACCATTTTTCTCAAAGATGGACAAACAGATCTTCATCAAACTTTTGGAGGTTTATCCGTGAGTTCTGGGGAGTGTTTTAGGGAAAAAAAAATTTGAAAATTTTGAAGAAGAAAGTTGGATTATTTGTTAAATCACTTTATAGTGCTTCAGGTGTAAACCTTTGTAGCTACGTGAAAGGGAATATTAAATGATCCCTGACCCCATTCCTTAGTGGGTGTAGGGAAGTGTTGTAGGGAAGGAAAAAAAGTTGTTAGGGTTTTTTGTTGTAGGGTTTTTTTTGTTGTTGTTGTTGTAGTTGTTGTAGGTAAAAGTTGTTGTTGGGGTGTCGGGAACAAAAAATAGAAAAAACGAGAACAGCACTTCGTAGTGTGCATACCTCCACCAGGCTGAACAGTTTACATTTTGTATCCCACTGAGAGACCTGCATCCGGACCTTAACTAAAATCGAATCGGCTTGTTCTTGTCACCTACCCAACTCATCCACAAAGTTTCATTTGAATCCATCCACACCGTTTTAAAATATCAGGCTATATATCATTTTCGGCCCTATCTCTCAATGGTGAAGAATGACTTTGCAATGAAAAAAATTATTGTATGCGAATCCGGATCTTTACTAAAATAAATAACCTTTCGTCCTTGTCACACATCCAATCTGTCTATCAAGTTTCGTTAGAATCCATCCATAACTTTTTGAAATATTCTGCTCACAAACAGACAGACTGACAAACAGGGGTGAAAACCTCCTCTGTTTCACCCTCCATAGCAGAGGTAATTCCTCATTTCAAGAAGTAAATCTTCAGCAGTGAGGCAGATGTAGATTCATTAACTTACCATAATCTGGTATTACTGCCGAATAAACAAGCAAAACCTGGGTTTACCTTTACCACTTGGTATTCCTTTGATAAAAGTCCAATGATGTCCCTTACTGTCCTATATGTAATGTACATGCAAGTTTCTGCATGACCTTTAGATAAAGGATCATATTAAAAATCCTTTCACATTGGCATTCATGCTTATGCAAGCGATTATAATGTGAATTGCACCCAAGATGATGTCAGTATCCATTCCACGTGACAAGAAAGGTGCCAGATAGCTTTTGTTTACACCATGGGAGAAACCTTATTTAGTTTCCCATGTCAAGGGGAAACCAAATAACGTTTCTTTGTTGAACCATTTGTAATCACAAATAGCTTCTTTCTAGAATGCAAAAACAAGCAGCAGTTGCATCAAAATGCTGAAAGCTATTTATGGTACTTGAGGAGCCATGGCTGAAAGGTAAAATTTGTAAGATGTGGTGGGGCACGTAGTTTTACTAACCTTATGCTCTCTCCCCTCTTGTATGACACCTGCTCTTCCTCCTCCAAATATAAGCTACTAAAAGGTGGTCCTTGACCCTTGATCCTGTTTAGTGCTGAATTTGCCATGCTAATAGGAGTCTAATGTATCCACAGCTGTTGTTTACAGACACATGCAATCAGCTGCTTGATTGTGTAAGCTGAAATAACTATTCTGATCATGTCACACATCCCCATAGCCAAGCACACTCTGTTTCATTTACCTTGCAAATATTAAAGAAGAGAGGAGGAAGAGAGGCGGAAGAGAGGCAGGGTGGGGGGGGGGGGGCGAGAGAAGGGGGGATGAGGAAGAGTGGGGGAGTGAGGAAGAGGGGGGAGTGAGGAAGGAGGGGGAGCAAGGAGGGGTGGGGCGAGGAGGGGTGAGTGGAGGGTAAGGGAAGGCAGAGTAAGGGAAGGCAGAGTAAGGGGGGGTAAGGGAAGGCAGAGTAAGGGGAGGGTAAGGGAAGGCAGAGTGAGGGGAGCAAGGGAAGGGAGTGTGAGGGAGGGCAATTGAGGGCAAGAGATGGCAGATGAGGGGAGGGCAAGGAAAGGCAGCATGAGGGGAGGGAAAGGGAGGGCAGCATGAGGGGAGGGAAAGGGAAGGCTGCATGAGGGGAGGGTCCGTCCAGACATAACCACCGTCCAGACATGTCCGGAGATAACTGCTTTCCAGACATAACTGTCTGGGTGTGGTTTTGGGAGTTGCATGAATATTAATGTATGCATGATGAGCCAGAACTGATGAGGCGGAATCGAGAGTGATGTCAGCGGGCTGTGAGGAGTGAAGGAGGTGAGAGCCACCATTAAACGATTGAGCTAAAGGACTTACATGTTGGCTGATTTTACGACACAACACGGGGTACTAAGACGTCTTGCTTTAATCAGACACTTGGCCCTGACCCATGACGTTTATTATTCAATTGAATTCAGAATGGGATGAAAATAAATTAAATTCAAATCAAATGGAAGACCAAATAGGTACAGTCCTACATTGGAGTCATCAGAAGGAGCCTGGATAGGATTCGGGTTTCAGCTGCTATTCCTCTACCCTCAAACTTTTCCAGGCACATCAAAGTGAGCCTTATTAAAAAATAAATAAAAAAGAACCAAGATCAAAAAAAACAAGTTCGAATTGCGAACATACCTCATGGGAGTTCATTTGTACAACTCTCAGGTGAGCGATAGCATGGACGACGGATAGTTTTGATATTTGGTAAGATTTTCATCGCATCAGAAATAGAAACCAGAACACCTCAGAAGAGTGAGGCTAGTTTCATATCATCATTTGCGACTTCATTTTGCGTTGGGCATCACCCAGCGCATTTAATTGTTTTTGTTTTTTAAATAACAATTTCAAGAAAATGGGCCGAAAGGGCCGTTTCTCGGCCCAAAGGGCCGGAATCACATTTTGGGCTCAGTTAGTGCCTGGGAGTGGTCTCTAGAATATACCTGTAAGTTTGTTCGGTTCCGTCCACTAATAACCGAGAATAATTTTAAGAAATGGGCCGAAGGCCGTTCTTGGCTCAAAGGGCCAGAACTGCGCTTTGGCCTTAGTTATTGCCTGGGGAATGTTCTCAGAATATACCTGTCAAGCTTGGTTCGGTTCTGTTCACTAATAACCGAGAAATAACAATTTAAAGAAAATGGGCCGAAATGGGCCGTTCCTCGCCCGAAGGGCCGCAATCACACTTTGGGCTCAGTTAATGCCTGCTCGTTAATGCATATGTGTCTAGTATATACCGTTCAATTTTCATCGAATCTGTTCACGGAATAATGGGAAATAGACGTTCAAATGAACTGTACACAAGAAAAGAGAGAACAGAGCGGAGCTTCGACCATGGGGTGGAAAACCCCCACAGGGGAAAATTCTGGCTGCCAGACCATACATCGATCAGGTTGAAATTAAAACATATTGTTGTGGATTCTCACCACTCCGGCGTGCGAGCAACCGCTTTTAACCAACCGCGGCGCGCGCCCACCGACCGTGGCAATCCAGTCGCAGCTTTCGGATCAACGCCGAAATCCAGCTACGGTGTGGTTTAATATCACCCGTAAATCAGCCAACTATTCTGTCCGCCGCTCGACAGGGTCCGATCGCCGAATTGTCGATTTACCTAAGTAGCGCGCAGACAGAAATGCCGGGGATTTACACCTCGACGGGACCTGCTTGGAAACGACCGCTTAAGCAGCTCGCTCCGTTTGCGATTTGCCGAGCGTGTATAGCCAAGCCCGCCGGATCCGATTACTTTATCGGCTATTTAAAAGCCAGCTAATATCCCGACACGCAATACGGCAGCTCAATTGAGGGAAAGGACGCAACGACCAGGTCACATTCACACAAGGAACTATTATTTTATACACACGTAAGCAGTCATACACGTATGCAATCAAACACGTATGCAATCATGCAGTCAGTAAAGCAATGCAGGAACAAGCAAGACAAAGAACTACAACCGTTCTATTATTATGTGCATGCACTTAACAGTTCACACTACTTGATGGACACGGCGCCACAACATTCATTCAAAGAACCCGAGAAAAAAGGGTGAGAATAGGCCCGCAGGCCTTAAATGTTCCTCGGAGCCGGGATTGACTGCGAGGCTCCGAGAGACTGTGCAGGCTACCTTTCACCCTCCGTGGTGACTCGCCGGCCCTTGGTTCGGCGACCCTCGGTGGCCTCGTGCCCGCCCACTCCCCTGGACTCCACCCGTGCCTTCAACGGCGATCTGGCTGGCGACTCCTCTCCGGCCACAGGCGCCTCCATCGACCAAGGAGAGAGACCAAGCAGAGGGACTCTCTTCCCCTCGCTGACAGACTCCGCTGCACTCCCAGACTGCAACTCCAGACTGCAAACGATTGCAGCTCGACTCCGCTCCCAGACTTCCACTCAATTCCACGCAGCGAACCCAGACCGACCAACCGACCGACCCCTTGGCGTTTTCAGCCCGGCCTTTTATCGCCCCGGTGCCTCGCCCCTCCTTCGCGGCTTGCGAGGGGGGGGGGTGGGGACATCCAGGGGGGTTCGGCTCGGCTCTTGCCGCTCTTTTGGCCCGATCACGGGCATTATGTTTCTTTGGCCTCTTCTGAGGAAAATTCCAACAGAGCTCGGCTGGGTCAGTTGTTGTTTTCCAACCGTCATTTCTGTTTACCCGTTCTGATGGATATCGGGTGGGAGTTGTTGAGATGTTGCTGTTGCAGTGTGGTTAGCGCTGTGGTGGGGATGGCGTGGTTGTTGAGATGGTGGTTGTGGTTGGCGCTGGGGTGGGGATGGCGTGATTGTTGAGATGGTGGTTGTGGTTGGCGCTGTGGTGGGGATGGCGTGGTTGCTGAAAGGCGGTTGTGGGTGTTGAAGTAGTGGTTGTTCCAAATAAAGATAGCAAAAGAATAATGGCTGACTCAAAGATCACAGCCCGGTTACACGAATAATTGCCGCGTTAAACATCGTGGGGAAATCTTAATCTGAACACACACTTATCGACATAACTGATCTCTGGGAAGCCTGAATGGTGGTTCTGTGAATTTCCACAACCGTAACAATACATATTTCCCCATCACTACTCAATCATAATTATGAAGTTTCACGTCGATTGATGAAGTAGTTCAAGTAGAGGAATAGTATTTGTTTCAGAGCTTTGTCCCGCTCAATCTAATATGAATGCCAGACCATGTAACCGATCAGTTATTCGTGAACACCCTGGTATCCACAAGGTTTGGTGAACATTTGTGTGAAGTTTCCCCTCGATCTGTCCAGCTGGTCTGGAGAAGCAGCTTTTGTAGGTTTTATGGTAAATCCAATATGGCTGCCAAACCATGTGACCTATAATGTTATATGTGTGAATGTTTTGTTCCTCACGGATAGGCAATCATACGTGTAAAAATTTGCCTCGATCTGTTCAGCCATTTCAGAGGAGATGTTTGAAGGTTTTTTTTGTTTTGTTTTTTAAACATATGGCTGCCGAACCATGTTGGTGTGTTGATGTTGTTCAGGTCTTCCAGAACCGAAAGGCGTGCCATCAAGAGGCAAAGAGAAACATGCATTACTAGAACGCCGCCATTGTCCAAACTGCTTTATTCCGCTCCACCGCACATACAGTGTTACGATCACAATGTCCATGCATGCACAGACACAACATTGCAATACATCACACATCCTTCTCCTCAGACAATTAACACCTTTTAAAACCCCCAAGAACAATTGTAATTTTAGATTCTCCAAAAATGCAAACGGCTTACTCTTGCAGTACACAAGATGCCAACGAGAGCAATGAATACTTCAGTCTTTGTGCATTGCATGCTTGGCCTTTAATTTTTTTTTTACAGCCACAGCAATCTGGTTGTTTTGTTTTTCAATCTCTTTGTGGTTAATGCCTCCTGACATGCTCAGGAACAATGTCGGCCTTGGGGTCCTCAATGTCATCCACTGTAACGTTGTTCTCCTCAGGTGTCTGTGTGTCACTCCCCTGATGTTCACTTCCACTTCTGCTGAAAAATCAACATCACTGATGACTTTCGTTGAAAATGTCGAAGCTCGGTGTCTGATCTGGTCGGCATGTCGCTTCCACAACTGCTGCATGCCTCCAGTTGACACTTCCACAGTATATGAAACAGGACCCGTTCACTTGGCAATGTAACCAGGTACCCATTTGTCTCCCGAGCTGTAATTTTGAACAGCAACGTATTGTCCAATTTCAAACTGCTGAATTGTCTGCGAATCATGAGCTAATTTTTGGGACAGCTGTTTATGCTCAACCGTGGTGTTGATGTTGGGTACAACCATGTTTATACGTGTACGAAGCTTCCTGTTCATGAGCATCTCTGCCGGTGTTTGTGTCGTTGTGGACTGCAGTGTTGTGCGATAACTCAAGAGAAATTGTAGCACGTGAGTGTGTAACGGACCACTCATTTTACGCAGTGCCGATTTCACAGTTTTCACCACATGTTCCGCAAACCCGTTTGTCACTGGATGATATGGAGCACTCCTGATGTATCGAACTCCGTTCATGTTCAAGAACTTTGCAGATTCTTCGCTTGTGAAACACAGCCCATTGTCCAACATAATAGTTTGAGGTATGCTGTGTGCAGCAAACGCTTCTCATAATTTGTTAATCGTGACTTCACTCGTCATTTTTAGATCCTCGTGGAGGATCTCTAAGTCTGACTCACGTTGTTGTTCTTGTGGACTTTTTTGTTTCATAGCCTACAGTTTTCATCAAAACTTCCTGAAACTTGGCGTATATATGTAAAAATACCCTGCGCAGACAGTAACCATCTCCGATTTTGAAAATTCCTCCTAGAAAAAAGTTATGACGTCAAAACATCTCCGCTAATGGAAATCGCCTAAAAAATTATCTCCGAAACTAGGTAAACTTTTTGAATTCTGTTTGCAGGAATCGAACAGGGCATTAGCAGAGATGAATTACCGCACATATGATAAAAAAAGAGAGAACGATATCAGAAGGAGCCTGGATAGGATTCGGTTTCAGCTGCTATTCCTACTACACCTCAAACTTTTCCAGGCACAATCAAATTGTGAGCCTTATTAAATAAAATAAATAAAAAAGAACCAAGATCAAAAAAACAAGTTCGAATTGGCGACATACCTCATGGGGAGTTCATTTGTACAACTCTCAGGTGAGCGATAGCTGGACGACGGATAGTTTTGATATTGGTAAGATTTTCATCGCATCAGAAATAGAAACCAGAACACCTCAGAAGAGTGAGGCTAGTGCATTCATCCATTTGCGACTCTCATTTTGCGTTGGGCATCACCAGCGCATTTAATTGTTTTTGTTTTTAATACAATTTCAAGAAAATGGGCCGAAGGGCCGTTTCTCGGCCACAGGGCCGGATCACATTTTGGGCTCAGTTAGTGCCTGGGAGTGTCTCTAGAATATACCTGTCAGTTTGGTTCGGTTCCGTCCACTAAATAACCGAGAAATATTTTAAGAAAATGGGCCGAAAGGGCGTTTCTTGGCTAAAGGGCCAGAATCGCGCTTTGGCTTAGTTATTGCTGGGGAATGTTTCAAGAATATACCTGTCAGCCTTGGTTCGGTTCTGTTCACTAATAACCGAGAATAACAATTTAAAGAAAATGGGCCGAAATGGGCCGTTCCTCGCCCGAAGGGCCGCATCACACTTTGGGCTCAGTTAAATGCTGCTCGGTTAATGCAATGTGTCTAGTATATACCGTTCAATTTTCAATCGAATTCTGTTCACCGAATAATGGAGAAATAGACGTTCAATGAACTGTACACAAGAAAAGAGAGAACAGGAGCGGAGCATTCGGACCCATGGGGTGGAAACCCCACAGGGAAATTCTGGCTGCAGACCATACATCCGATCAGGTTGAAATTTAAAACATATTGTTGTGGATTCTCACCACTCGGCGTGCGAGCAACCGCTTTTAACGCAACCGCGGCCGCGCGCCACCGACCGTGGCAATCCAGTCGCAAGCTTTCGGATCAACGCCGAAATCCAGCTACGGGTGTGTTTTTAATCACACGTAAATCAGCCAACTATTCTGTCCGCGCTCGACAGGGTCGATCGCCGAATTGTCGATTTACCTAAGTATGCGCGCAGACAGAAATGCCGGGGATTTACACCTCGACGGGACATGCTTGGAAACGAGCCGCTTAAGCAGCTCGCTCCGTTTGCGATTTGCCGAGCGGTGTATATCGCCAAGCCCCGCGGATCCGATTACTTTATCGGCTATTTAAAATGCCAAGCTAATATCCGCGAACGCATATAGGCAAGCTCAATTGAGGGAAAGGACGCAACGAACAGGTCACATTCACACAAGGACATTTATTTATACACACGTAAGCAGTCCATAACACTATGCAATCAAACACGTATGCAATCATGCAGTCAGTAAAGCAATGCAGGAACAAGCAAGACAAAGAACTATAACCGTTCTATTATTATGTGCATGCACTTAACAGTTCACTTACTTGATGGACACGGCGCACAAACATTCATTCAAAGAACCCAGAAAAGAAAAGGGTGAGAAAAGGGACCCGCAGGCCTTAATGTTCCTCGGAGCCGGGATGACTGCGAGGCTCCGAGAACTGTGCAGGCTACCTTTCACCCGTCGTGTGTGACTCGCCGGCCCTTGGTTCGGCGACCCTCGGTGGCCCTGCCCCATCCGCTGGAACTCCACCCGTGCTTCAAACGGCGATTGGCTGGCGACTCCTCTCCGGCTCCACCGGCGCCTCCATCGACGCAAGGAGAGAGACCAAAGCAGAGGGACCTCTTTCCCTCGCTGACAGACTCCGCTGCACTCCCAGACTGCACTCCAGACTGAAACGATTGCAGCTCGACTCCGTCCCAGACTTCCACTCTAATTCCACCGGCGAACCAGACCGACCAACCGACCGACCCTTGGCGTTTTCAGCCGCGGCCTTTTATCGCCCCGGTGCCTCGCCCCTCCTTCGCGCTTGCGAGGGGGGGGTGGGGACATTCAGGGGGGTTCGGCTCGGCTCTTGCCCGCTCTTTTGGCCCGATCACGGGCATTATGTTTCTTTGGCCCTTCTGAGGGAAAATTCCAACAGAGCTCGGCTGGGTCAGTTGTTGTTTTCCAACGCGTCATTTCTGTTTACCCGTTCTGATGGATATCGGGTGGGAGTTGTTGAGATGTTGCTGTTGCAGTGTGGTAGCGCTGTGGTGGGGATGGCGTGGTTGTTGAGATGGTGGTTGTGGTTGGCGCTGGGGTGGGATGGCGTGATTGTTGAGATGGTGGTTGTGGTTGGCGCTGTGGTGGGGATGGCGTGGTTGCTGAAAGGCGGTTGTGGGTGTTGAAGTAGTGGTTGTTCCAAATAAAGATAGCAAAGAATAATGGCTGACTCAAAGATCAACAGCCCGGTTACACGAATAATTGCCGTTAAACATCGGTGGGGAAATCTAATCTGAACAACACTTATCGACATAACTGATCTCTGGGAAGCCTGAATGGTGTTCTGTGAATTTCCACAACCGTAACAATATATATTCCCCTCACTACTCAATCATATTATGAAGTTTCACGTCGATTGATGAAGTAGTTCAAGAGAATAATTTTTTCAAGCTTTTTTCGCTCAATCTAATATGAATGCCAGACCATGTAACCGATCAGTTATTCGTGAACACCCTGGTATCCACAAGGTTTGGTGAACATTTGTGTGAAGTTCCCCTCGATCTGTCCAGCTGGTCTGGAGAAGCAGCTTTAGTAGGTTTTATGGTAAATCCAATATGGCTGCCAAACCATGTGACCTATAATGTTATATGTGTGAACGTTTTGTTCCTCACGGATAGGCAATCATACGTGTACAAATTTGCTCGATCTGTTCAGCATTTCAGAGGAGATGTTTGAAGGTTTTTTTTGTTTTGTTTTAAATCATATGGCTGCGAACCATGTTGGTGTGTTGATGTTGTTCAGGTCTTCCAGAAACCGAAAGGCGTGCCATCAAGAGGCAAAGAGAAACATGCATTACTAGAACGCCGCCCATTGTCCAAACTGCTTTTATTCCGCTCCACCGCACATACAGTGTTACGATCACAATGTCCATGCATGCACAGACACAACATTGCAATACATCACACATCCTTCTCCTCAGACAATTAACACCTTTTAAAACCCCCAAGAACAATTGTAATTTTATATTCTCCAAAATGCAAACGGCTTACTCTTGCAGTACACAAGATGCCAACGAGAGCAAATGAATACTTGTCTTTGTGCATTGCATGCTTGCCTTTAATTTTTTTTTTACAGCCACAGCAATCTGGTTGTTTGTTTTTTCAATCTCTTTGTGGTTAATGCCTCCTGACATGCTCAGGAACAATGTCGGCCTTGGGGTCCTCAATGTCATCCACTGTAACGTTGTTCTCCTCAGGTGTCTGTGTGTCACTCCTGATGTTCACTCCACTTCTGCTGAAAAATCAACATCACTGATGACTTTCGTTGAAAATGTCGAAGCTCGGTGTCTGATCTGGTCGGCATGTCGCTTCCACAACTGCTGCATGCCTCCAGTTGACACTTCCACAGTATATGAAACAGGACCCGTTCACTTGGCAATGTAACACAGGTACCCATTTGTCTCCCGAGCTGTAATTTTGAACAGCAACGTATTGCAATTTCAAACTGCTGAATTGTCTGCGAATCATGAGCTAATTTTTGGGACAGCTGTTTATGCTCAACCGTGGTGTGATGTTGGGTACAAACCATGTTTATACGTGTACGAAGCTTCCTGTTCATGAGCATCTCTGCCGGTGTTTGTGTCGTTGTGGACTGCAGTGTTGTGCGATAACTCAAGAGAAATTGTAGCACGTGAGTGTGTAACGGACCACTCATTTTACGCAGTGCCGATTTCACAGTTTCCACCACATGTTCCGCTAACCCGTTGTCACTGGATGATATGGAGCACTCCTGATGTATCGAACTCCGTTCATGTTCAAGAACTTTGCAGATTCTTCGCTTGTGAAACACAGCCCATTGTCCAACACAATAGTTTGAGGTATGCTGTGTGCAGCAAACGCTTCTCATAATTTGTTAATCGTGACTTCACTCGTCATTTTTAGATCCTCGTGGAGGATCTCGAAGTCTTACTCACGTTGTTGTTCTTGTGGACTTTTTGCGTTTCATAGCCTATAAGTTTTCATCAAAACTTCCTGAAACTTGGCATATTATATATGTAAAAATACCCTGCGCAGACAGTAACCATCTCCGATTTTGAAAATTCCTCCTAGAAAAAAGTTATGACGTCAAAACATCTCCGCTAATGGAAATCGCCTAAAAAATTATCTCCGAAACTAGGTAAACTTTTTGAATTCTGTTTGCAGGAATCGAACAGGGCATTAGCAGAGATGAATTACCGCACATATGATACATCACTATGACGTCATATCAATTTTTATGACGTCATTCCTATTTTTTGACATTTTTTGTTTCACAACCCAGAGTTTTCATCGGATCTTCGTGAAACTTGCCATGTACAGTGGGGAGAACAAGTATTTGATACACTGCCGATTTTGCAGTTTTCCCACTTACAAAGCACGTAGAGGTCTGTAATTTTTATCATAGGTACACTTCAACTGTGAAAGACGGAATCTAAACAAAAATCCTGAAATCACATTGTATGATTTTTAAATAATTAATTTGCATTTTATTGCATGAAATAAGTATTTGATCACCTACCAACCAGTAAGAATTCTGGCTCTCACAGACCTGTTAGTTTTGTCTTTAAGAAGCCCTCCCATTCTCCACTCATTACCTGTATTAACTGCGCACCTGTTTGAACTTGTTCTCTGCATAAAAGACAGCTGTCCACACTCAATCAATCAGACTCCAACCTCTCCACAATGGGAAGACCAGAGAGCTGTCTAAGGACATCAGGGACAAAATTGTAGACTTGCACAAGGCTGGGATGGGCTACAGGACAATAGGCAGCAGCTTGGTGAGAAGGCAACAACTGTTGGCGCAATTATTAGAAATGGAAGAAGTTCAAAGATAACAGTCAATCTCCTCGGTCTGGCTCCATGCAAGATCTCACCTCGTGGAGCCTCAATGATCATGAGAAGGTGAGGGATCAGCCCAGAACTACACGGCAGGACCTGGTCAATGACCTGAAGAGAGCTGGGACCACAGTATCAAAGAAAACCATAAGTAACACACTACGCCGTCATGGATTAAAATCCTGCAGCGCACGCAGGTCCCTCTGCTCAAGCCAGCGCATGTCCAGGCCGTCTGAAGTTTGCCAATGACCATTGGATGATCCAGAGGAGGAATGGGAGAAGGTCATGTGGTCTGATGAGACCAAAATAGTGCTTTTTGGTTTAAACTCCCTCGCCGTGTTTGGAGGAAGAAGAAGGATGAGTACAACCCCAAGAACACCATCCAACCGTGAAGCATGGAGGTGGAAACATCATTCTTTGGGGATGCTTTTCTGCAAAGGGGACAGGACGACTGCACCGTATTGAGGGGAGGATGGATGGGGCCATGTATCGCGAGATCTTGGCCAACAACCTCCTTCCTCAACAAGAGCATTGAAGATGGGCGTGCTGGTCTTCCAGCATGACAACGACCCGAAACACACAGCCAGGCGCACGGAGGGCAACAAAGAGTGCTCGTAAGAAGCATCTCAGGTCCTGGAGTGCCTAGCCAGTCTCCAGACCTGAACCATTAGAAAATCTTTGGAGGGAGCTGAAAGTCTGTGTTGCCCAGCGACAGCCCCGAAACCTGAAGGATCTGGAGAAGATCTGTATGGAGGAGTGGGCCAAAATCCCTGCTGCAGTCTGTGCAAACCTGGTTAAGAACTACAGGAAACGTCTGATCTCTGTAATTGCAAACAAAGGTTTCTGTACCAAATATTAAGTTCTGTTTTTCTGATGTATCAATACTTATTTCATGCAATAAATGCAATTAATTATTTTAAAATCATACAATGTGATTTTCAGGATTTTTGTTTAGATTCCGTCTTTCACAGTTGAAGTGTACTATGATAAAAATTACAGACCTCTCGGTGCTTTGTAAGTGGGAAAACCTGCAAAATCGCAGTGTATCAAATACTTGTTCTCCCCACTGTATATGCAGAAAGCCCACGCGCAGGCAGTAACCATCTCCGATTTTGGAAATTCTTCCTAGTTGTTTCACAACCCAGTTTTCATCGGATTTTCGTGAAACTTGTTGTTTCACAGCCTACAGTTTTCATCGAAACTTCCTGAAACTTGGTGTATCCATGTAAAAATACCCTGCGCAGACAGTAACGATCTCCGATTTTGAAAAATTCCTCAGAAAAAAAAGTTATGACGTCAAATATCTCCGCTAATGGAAATCGCCTAAAAAATTATCTCCGAAACTAGGCAAGGTTTTAGAATCCTGTTGCGGAATCGAACAGGGCATTAGCAGAGATGAATAAACGCACATATGATACATCACTATGACGTCATATCAATTTTTATGACGTCATTCCTATTTTTTCACATTTTTTGTTTCACAAACCAGAGTATTCATCAGATCTTCGTGAAACTTGCCCATGTATATGCAGAAAGTCCACGCGCAGGCAGTAACCATCTCCAATTTTGGAATTCTTCCTAGAAAAAAAGTTGATGTCATAATATCGCCGCTAATGGAAATCGCCTATACCATTATCTCCGAAACTAGGCAAGCTGTTTGAATTTTGTTTGCGGAATCAAGCTGGGCATTAGCACAGACAATTTATCGCAAACCTGATACATCACAATGACGTCATATTCGTTTTTATGACGTCATCATTAAGAGGATGAGGATCTTAGCTCATTTGAGCTTGTTAAAGTGACATATACTTCAATCCACTTTGAGTATGCATCAACCAGAATGAATAGCATCTTTCCATCAACTGTAG
>CM068956.1:103973978-103989690 GCA_035128595.1 Eptatretus atami | reverse complement strand
TATGACTACATACTATGACGTCATATCAATTTTTATGACGTCATTCCTATTTTTTGACATTTTTTGTTTCACAACCCAGAGTTTTATCGGATCTTCGTGAAACTTGCCATGTACAGTGGGAGAACAAGTATTTGATACACTGCCGATTTTGCAGTTTTCCCACTTACAAAGCAGTAGAGGTCTGTAATTTTTATCATAGGTACACTTCACTGTGAAAGACGGAATCTAAAACAAAAATCCTGAAAATCACATTGTATGATTTTTAAATAATTAATTTGCATTTTATTGCATGAATAAGTATTTGATCACCTACCAACCAGTAAGAATTCTGGCTCTCACAGACCTGTTAGTTTTGTCTTTAAGAAGCCCTCCCATTCTCCACTCATTACCTGTATTAACTGGCACCTGTTTGAACTTGTTCTCTGCATAAAAAGACAGCTGTCCACACTCAATCAATCAGACTCCAACCTCTCCACAATGGGCAAGACCAGAGAGCTGTCTAAGGACATCAGGGACAAAATTGTAGACTTGCACAAGGCTGGGATGGGCTACAGGACAATAGGCAGCAGCTTGGTGAGAAGGCAACAACTGTTGGCGCAATTATTAGAAATGGAAGAAGTTCAAGATAACAGTCAATCTCCTCGGTCGGGGCTCCATGCAAGATCTCACCTCGTGGAGCCTCAATGATCATGAGAAAGGTGAGGGATCAGCCAGAACTACACGGCAGGACCTGGTCAATGACCTGAAGAGAGCTGGCAACAGTATCAAAGAAAACCATAAGTAACACACTACGCCGTCATGGATTAAAATCCTGCAGCGCACGCAAGGTCCCTCTGCTCAAGCCAGCGCATGTCCAGGCCGTCTGAAGTTTGCCAATGACCATTGGATGATCCAGAGGAGGAATGGGAGAAGGTCATGTGGTCTGATGAGACCAAAATAGTGCTTTTTGGTTTAAACTCCACTCGCCGTGTTTGGAGGAAGAAGAAGGATGAGTACAACCCCAAGAACACCATCCCAACCGTGAAGCATGGAGGTGGAAACATCATTCTTTGGGATGCTTTTCTGCAAAGGGGACAGGACGACTGCACCGTATTGAGGGGAGGATGGATGGGGCCATGTATCGCGAATCTGGCCAACAACCTCCTTCCTCAACAAGAGCATTGAAGATGGGGCGTGGCTTGGCTTCCAGCATGACAACGACCCGAAACACACAGCCAGGGCAACAAAGGAGTGGCTCCGTTAAGAAGCATCTCAAGGTCCTGGAGTGCCTAGCCAGTCTCCAGACCTGAACCATTAGAAAATCTTTGGAGGGAGCTGAAAGTCTGTGTTGCCCAGCGACAGCCCCGAAACCTGAAGGATCTGGAGAAGATTGTATGGAGGAGTGGGCCAAAATCCCTGCTGCAGTCTGTGCAAACCTGGTTAAAGACTACAGGAAACGTCTGATCTCTGTAATTGCAAACAAAGGTTTCTGTACAAATATTAAGTTCTGTTTTTCTGATGTATCAATACTTATTTCATGCAATAAATCCTGCATAGTCTACATGTATGCATGACCATGGTTGACTAGGGTACTCCCAAGGATGTAGTGGTGCTTTGGAAGGAAGTTTCTGGTATGCCTGACATTCCATTACATTCTTTAACGCTTTTCTCCAATTCAATATCCATTTGTGGTCACCACATGTAGCTTCGTGCAAAAGCCTTCATCCTTACAATACCTGGGTGGCCCTCGTGCAACATGTCAACCATCTGGCGTCTGCATTGGAGTGCCAGTACCACCCGTGCTTCCCACAGCACACAACCTACATGAACACTCAGTTCCTGCTTACGACTAGCGAGTGGTTTGAACTCTTCCTGTAGCAATGTGTCTGGCCAATCCCTGATGATGTACTCATAAACGCATCAAACTAAAGAGTCCCTGCCTGTCATTAGCCGTACACACGTCGGGGTGATCGGTGAACTCTTCATCGTGTCCATCAAGAGAGACACTTCTCCAGGAATTGGAGCATCAGGCCCAGTCAGTGCACATGGAAGATGGCTCAGCACGTCACCATTGGCATTGGCCATGCCAGGTTTGTATGCGATATCATAATCATAGGCTGCAAGGGTCAATGCCCATTGTTGAACTTCAGGTGATGCCATTTTTGGAATAACCTACTTTTCATTAAATAACCCTAGCAAGGGCTTGTGGTCTCTATTTGTTTGAAAGATACGACTATACAGATAGATGTGGAATTTATTAACTCCAAAAATTACTGTGAAGCCTTCCTTACCGACCTGCGAGTATCTGCGCTCTACATTATTCAATGTGCACAAAGCATAGCCGATCAGTCTCTCTGTGCCATCTGGCATTATGTGTCCAGCACCATGCCGACACCATATGGACTGGCATCATATGACACCACTAGTTTCTTGCTATCATTGTAATGAGGCAGGATGTATGTGGATTTCAGTAACCACTTTTCTTTTTGGAATTCTCCTTGTTGATCCTTCCATAGTAGGTGATGCAGAGGCTCAAGTGCAGATGCTAAATCTGGCAAAAACTTGCCATAGTAGTTCAGTAACCATTAGATTCTAAGAAGGACTTCAGTTCTTTTACATTCTTTGGTGCAGGTGCATTGGGGATTGCCCTGACATTTTTATCCATCAGCTGTATGCCATTCATGGTTAACTTGTGGCCGAGGTATGTGACTTCAGCAGCGAGAAAAATGCATTTATGTCATAATCACAATCCTGCATCTTGCAACTTCAAGACACTCTTAAGGTTGCCAAGATGGTCACTAATGGAATCTCCTGTTACTAACAAATCATCAAGGAAGACCATTGTTGGCTTAATGGTTAGGGTGGTGGGCTTGGGATCCTAGGATCCTGAGTTCAAATCCCACTCGGCTGTTGAATTAATACCAGGTGGGGTTGACTCTGCCTGTCATCCTTCTGAGGTTGGCAAAATGAGTGCCAGCATGCTGGTATCCTGTGCCGGAGTGGTGACCCATCCAGTATTGTGCCCAATAGCCAAGGAGACTGTTCAGGCAGAACCAAAGCTCTGCACAGTGTTATGGTCCCCATGGATGGATGGATGGATGGAAGGTAGACCATGACACCTGGAATCCCCACCAGCAAATTTTCCATGATGCATTGGAACTCAGATGACGTCATTGACACGCCAAATGGTAAGCATGTGTATCTGAACAATCCACGATGTGTGTTTATTGTGACAAATTCATGTGAAGTTTTCGACAAAACCAACTGCTGGTAGTCATGGCTCAAATCTAGCTTTGTGTTCCAAGAGTTTCCCCCCAGAGAGTTTTGTGAACAACTAATCAATGCACGGGATGCCAGATTGACGGTAACCTTGTAGTCTCCGCATATCCAAACCGAGCCATCTCCTTTCATAACTGGGATGATCAGAGCTGCCCAATGAGAAAATCGTTCAGGTTCTATGATTCCAGCCTTCAGCAACCGATCCAACTCCTGATCTACCTTCCCTTTCAGTGAAAATGGTAATTGGTGGGCTTTCACAAACTTAGGAATTGCATTTGGGTCAATATCTAGCTCTACCTCTGCTCCTTTCAGTTTTCCCAGCTCCAATGCGAAAAGATCTCCATCGTCCTTGAGGAGTTTCCGAAATTGATCATTGCCATTGAGGTTGTTCACATCCTGCCAATTCAAGCGGATTGCCCAGAGCCAATCCCATCCCAGCAGACTGAGCTGTGAACCTCTCACCACAATTAAGGTCAACTCTGCCTTCTGTGTGTCATACATTACAGCGACTTCGCATTCTCCCACAATATCCACAGATTCACCAGTATATGTGCGTAGTATGGTCTGATTGGGACAGATTGTGGGTCTGTTTGGGTCGTCTGCCCTCCACTTCTCCTGGAACATAGCCTCACTAATCATTGATATTGAAAACCTGGTATCTATTTGCATCTGTACTTCGCTACCTTGTACCTCCAACCTCACAACCAGTGGTTTGGATTTCGCTTGGTTGCTCGATTTATGAAAAAGACTGTACGTGTCCTCTTCATTTCCCTCCTCTAACTGATATGTCTTGTATTTAGACCTTTTGCTCGTTCCCTATGGAGAGCTGTTCTTGCTCTGAGGAATGCTTTGGGTTTTGGGTTTTGATCGACAGACTCTTGCAAAGTGACCCTTTTTGCTGCATTTACAGCAGCCCACATTTCTAGCTTAACACTCACTAGCTTGATTATGAGCCATCCACCCACAGTGATCACATTTTACTGTGGACCCCCCCCCCTCAAAAGATGAAGCGCAAGGGGAGGGGGGGGGGGTCTGGTGCCTATTCAAACTCATCATTTTGGTTACTGCTACTACTCCGGTATGTTCACGGAGATCCAATGCATTATTTTCTGACAATTCCATTGATGAAGCTATATTCAGGGCCTTGTCGAAATCAAATGTTGCTTCCGTCAGCAATCTGCATTGGATGCAGTCGTTCGTAACTCCACAGACGAACCGATCCTGCAGAATTTCCTCGAGATTACCTATATATTCACACTGTTCAGCTAATTTACGTAAGGCTGCTACATAATCCGAAATGGACTCACCCCCTTCTTGACTGTGGCTGTTCAGGTTGTAGTGCTGCATCATCACCAACGGCCTCGGATTCTGTTGTTCGATGACTTTAATCAGGTCCGAAAACGGGACTTTCCCCAGTTTCCTTGGTATGAACAAATCTTGACATGAGCTTGTATATTGGCGCACTGCAAAGCCTCTGCATTATGGACCGCTGTTTCTCCACACTCATAATATCGTTAGCTGTGAAATAGTGCTGCATAAGCTCCACATAAAGCGACCACTCTTCCTCATCAGCTTGAAACTCTCCAATCGTGCCAAATGTGGCCACGACTTCAGGAAGAGAGAACAAGTCAGTCTCCAAAGCAAAGTAGTTTATCCTCATCACCAGATGTTCAGGTCTTTCAGAACTGAAACGTGTCGTCAAGAGGTAAAGAGAACCACAGGTTAACAGAATGCCGCCATTGTCCAAACTGCTTTATTCCGTGCCACTGCACACGCATTCCCAATCACAATGTCCACACATGTGCAGATGCAACATAGCAATACATCACAGATGTGTACTCTTGAAATGCAGTCTGCTTATGTTCTCTTCCCCACTTAACAGCAGAAGCATGAAGTGGGACTGGCTGTGCGTTGCAAATTTTCTTGATCTAAAAGTGACGATGCTGGATGAGTTGTGCTGGTGTGCCTCACCTGGCAAATCTTCCACAATATATAACGATAGGACATTGCAAACAGTTGCATGAACTAAATTTATCAATCATTCAACCAAAACAAAGTGAGACATGAGCAAGTATGTTTCCGAAAGCAAGAGTCGTTGTGCACAAGTGAACAGCGATAATACGTGTGATCTTGTGTACAACGGCTTTTGTTTTCCCCTTTGCCAATTTGGCGGTCGCGTATCCAAGCAAAATCATGTAACTGTGACACCACGCCGACTCCTCGGATGACGCTTTGCCAATTTCATCAGTAGCTGAGCTTTCTGCGTTATTATTAAAGGAGCTAAGTTTCCCTGCCATGTTTTATTTTAAAGGGGTTTCGACATGGCATAATCTGTGATGTGTGCATATTTAAAGTGATGGAGGAAAAGTGTGTTCACGGCCAAAATCCATGCTTTTTAGATGCATGTAGGTATGCTGAGTTGAAAAAAAGTGTGTGCCTGGTTGAATTTTGAACCTCCAATGGCTGATTCTAAGTGGTGCCCCATTTTTTTTTTACAATTTCAGCCTTAAATTGGCTGTTAATGCATGCCACGCTCCTGTGTAATGCATACCGTTATAGTGAGAGAATATGAATATCCATCAGTCATATCACTGAATTCCAAATGTTTTCGATAACATCGGCCATAAAAGGATGTATATATATATTATATATTTAAATTTTAAATCAACTGAATTTATCATGTGTTTGAGTATGAACTAAACTACATGAACATAATCTCTCATATCATATTATACTCTTCACATACGACACATACAAAATGTTTGAATGAAGGAATAATGAGTTCCGTGTCATGATATGATTTTTTATCATGTCAGATAATGAGATGCGGCGGAACTTGGTTGGAACCAGTGCTGGATGTGGCTCTGTTCGTGCTTGATCATGAAAAACAAATATTTCATGCACACCCTTAACACCTTCATATACACTCAGCTATGAGGAGCGACTGAAGGAGACAGGGCTTGAAACACGAAAAAGGAGACGGGCGGTTACGAGGTGATATTGTTGCGAATTCGCGCCCTCCGGCGTGCGGACGGCCACGTAACTCGAATCGCGGCACGTCGCCCACCGGACGGACAATTCAGTCGTGACCCTCTCGGACCAACGCCGGGAGAGTCACGGGTGGGGGTTTAACCTCACCACGATCGTGCCAATTGCCCACCGCGCGAGGAAAGGGTTGCTCGCCAAATTCGATCTACCTAAGTACCTGCGCGAATGGTCGACCGGGCGATCGTACCACGCCACAGGCCGACTCGGACACGAACCGCTTAAGCGGTCCGTTCCGTGCTACAGTGATAACCGAGCGGTGTTATCGTCGGCCTCGACGGTTCCGATTACTTACCGGGCGTATTAAACCCACTACGAACCCCTTACGTGAAGCAGGATGGAGAGTCAATTAGAGAAAAGACGAAGCGAAACGGGAAAACAGTTCACACAATGCACATTATTTCCGGCACACGGAAAGCACGTATATACAGCCATACAGTCAAAATGCACATAAAGCAACCAAAACAATAAAAGCAACAACGACGCAGAGTTAATACCGACTACGCGCACACACGGCAACACTTATACGGTTTTACTTCACAGACGGCGCCAACACACATTTACACAAAAGCAAAGGAAAGAAGCCACCCTCACAGACAAGGAGGCAGACAGGCCCGTAGGCCAGGTCCGCGAGACCGGGTGGGTCTTACCCGCGTCCTCGTGACGCGTTGGCGGGCCAGCCGCAAATGTGGCCGCGCGGCTGTGCCCCGACTCCGTGCTCCTTGGCGGGTTTCGTGGCACCCGTGGGGGTGGGGTGGGAACGGGGCCCCCTTTTGCACTATCTCAGCACGGGGGAAAGGGAGATTGTTGATGCCCTGGGGGAGAGGAGTGGCTGGCTGGCTTGGGTCCCGCGACGAGACGAGCGATCCCACACCGGCAACCTCGTCGCGACCGCCTCGGACCCGAGCTCCCTTGCCTGCAGTTCCACCGCTCTCACTCGCCCGACTCTCCTCAGTTCCACACTCTCCTCACCCGACTCTCCTCAGTTCCACACTCTCTCACCGACTCTCTTCAGTTCCGCACTCTCCTGCGACCCTCTCTGCCACTCTTCGCCTGCGCTCGCCTTTTTATAGGCGGCAGGAGCAGCCAATATGCAAATTTAGGATCAGAACGCGATTGGAGGCGGGGCCACACCGCCCCCCCCCCCCCCCGGTCAGCCATTGGTCGCGCAAAAATGGGCGTGAACCTCTCCTGATCCTAAAATTTGCATATACGGACTTCACATACACACGCTGGAGGCGGGGCAAGCCGCCCGCGCTCGCTAATTGGACGGAGGAAGTGGGCGTGAAGCGTTTCTGATCCGAGTTTCCCCTCGGAAGGCCGCCATTTGGCTCGCGGCTCGGTGCGTTCGGCACCAATCGCCAAACGGCCCGAGACAGCCCGACGTTCAGTGTTCACAGGTGGTGCGGGAATGGCCGTAGAAGGAGAGAGGTGAAGGTGGTGGAGGGTTTTCGGTGGTGGTTTGATGGTTATGGTGCCGTTGGAATGGCGGTGACGCGATGATGTGGGAGCGTAGATGGTGGCGGTGGCGTGGTTGTTGTGATGGCGGTTGAGACGTGGTTGGTTCAAAATAAAGATAGAACAGAAAAAATGGCGAACTCAAAGCGTCGCAGTCCGGATGAATCACATAAATTCCTCTACACAACGGGTTTGGGCTAACTACACATGTACCTATCGAGATATCTCACCTGCGGACTTTTATGGTGTAATGCGATTTCCACAGCCGTAACACTATGATAGAAATGTTTAAGATAATGAAGGGTAGAGACAAAATAAGTGCAGAATAATTATTCAGCAGAGGAGACAGTGATAGGACCAGGGCCATAGCCTGAAAGTATAGGAGAGAGTTAAGACAGTAGTAAGCCAGGGGACTTTTACTCAGAGCATAGTTAATGTATGAAATGGTCTCCCTGGAAAGGTAGTGGCAGCAGAAACAATAGTTAAGTTTAAATTGGAATTAGATGGATACCTGGAAGTATCGGAGATAGAGGGGTACAAGGGATGTTGGCAGGATTTTTAGGTATCTTGAGCATTGATGGGTGACTGCATGCATATCTGTGAGTGTTGTTTGTAGGGGTCTTGTCAAGTGGTATTGTGTTGTTCATGTTGTGTGTGTTTTACCCAAGAGCGTCTTTGCCAATGCCTCCTCCCTGGAAAGAAAATTTTAAAATAAAAAAATTACAAAAATAAAAAACACAAAAAATACTTAAAAAAAAAACATTTTGCATTTTTCTTGTTTTGATCTGGTGGTGATAAATTCGTGTGGTGTTGATAAATTGGTGTGGTATTGATGTGGCGCAGGCATGATGGCTGAATGGCCTCCACCTGCATCTAATAACCTCCGCCATCGAAGATGGACGGAGGTATGTTTTCACCCCTGTCTGTTTGTTACTTACGAAATCTAAAGATTTCGTAAGTATATTGATGACTTCCGTCCTCTGTTTGTGTGTTTGTTTGTTTGTGTGTGTGTTTGTGTGTTGTGTGTTTGTTTGTAGCACGATAACTCGAGAACGGAAGAAGCTACCAATGTCAAATTACACCACGTGATTCAGGAGGGTGATGGCTAGCGTTGATTAGATTTTGGTCAAAATCGGTCAAAGGTCAAGGTCACAGTGAGGTCAAATATAATTCCGTAAATTCATGTGGAGAAATGGAGTATTTTTGCTTCGGTCGACGTTACGAGTTCGTTTTAACTTCGATTTTAATTTTGTCTTCGGTTTTTGCGATCGCTTAGGACGCTTAACACTCGGTTGTCGAAATTCTGGTAAAAATCGGATGTTTTGGAGACGTTTTAAGATTGTTATAAAAAATATTTCACTCGCCGCGTCACGGCTCGTCACGTGGTGCAGCGCGCTCGAGCAGACGTGTCGTTGAGTCACGTAAATGTTTTGCGTGTGGCGCGCTGACGGTGTTTTCGATAAAGATGGTGTTTAAAAGTCATTTTTTTTATCCCAATAAAGGTTATCGTCGCATGCCTGACTCGCTAAGCCGTCGGATTATGTAAAGATTGTTGTGGATGGCCGAATATTACGGTTTTGTGACTTTGATAAAATAATATTAAATAATTGCATGGAGAAATGGAGATTTTTGCTTCGGTCGACGTTACGATTTTTGATGGTTTGGTACAGAATCATCGTAGAAACTTCTGGTTTGCGTCGCTACCTTCTCTAGAAGACAGCTTTTATTAGACAAGGTCAGAGGTCAAGTTGACGATTTCGTAAGTACCAGTCTATGACTGCTTGTTTGTTTGTTTGTGAACAGTATTACGGAAAAACTCCTGGACGGATTTTGACGAAACTTGGTGGGGGATTAGTATGGTCCAAGGATCATGCCATTAGATTCTGGACTTGGTCCAAAGTCCAATATGGCCGCTATGGCGGCCATTTTGAAAAAATATTTGAATATCTGTTTTTGCATTTCTACATGTTTTAAGTGATTTCCAACTAAAAATAAATAAATTTGTTAAGAAAAAAAAATTTGCAACCTTTTTTTCAAAAAAATTTCGATTTTATTTGAAAAATATTTGATTTTTTTTTTGCATTTCTACATGTTTTAATGATTTCCAAACCCCCCCCCCCCCCAAAAAAAAAATTTGTTAGAGAAAAAAAAAACAGAAATTCTGCAACTTTTTTTCAAAAAATTTCAATTTTTTTTTTTTTTGGCATTTCTACATGCGCGTCGATCTAGTTTAGTTTATTCAATCGTGTTCAGTAGAGTCTGATCCGTTTTGACCTACAATGAATAGGATATCAGGTTCACTTAAGTGACCCAGCAGTATTGGCAGCGGAGGTTTTGCACTCAGCCCTGAGTGTTCCCCCTCTAGTTTCCTTTGTATCTTTATGCAAAAAACATCACTCCAAGTTCCTAATGAAATTAAATAACATCCTGAATGAAAGCAGATCACACAATAAGGTGCAAATGAACAAACATGGAAGAATACCACTCAAAGTTGAGCAACAAAGTCATTACACATATTTAAGCAAAATGACAAAAGCAATAGGAAAGGTAAGAAAATGGTAAAACCAGGGAGTGTTCCATTACCAAGCACCGAGTAGAGTGTTATAAGCCTGGTGTTGGCTTTGCGGTTAGGGTGGCTGACTTGGGATCCTAGGGTCCTGAGTTCGAGCCTCGTTGGCCGCTGAATTAATACCAGGTGGGGTTGACTCAGCCTGTCATCCTTCCGAGGTCGGCAATGTGAGTACCAGTGTACTGGTACTAGGGACACTGCATCAGCGGCATAGCCACGTCCATAACTAATGATGCAACCAGCAGCCATCAGGCTGCACTCCTTAGAGGGCATCGCAGAAGGGATCATACAACAGGCCTGAGCGTTTTAGACAAGCGATGGACAACAGTATTAAATGTAATGTAAATCGCTGGATACGTTGAAACGTTATGAGTGTCTTTTTGCTAAAAGATCGGACGTATTCCATAACGGATTGGTCTTATGTATTAAACGTATTAGTAGAACGGACCAAGAAACGTTTTCGTTGTGTATAAGCTAACTTATACCAACGAAATCATGAATCCTGTTAGTCGCGCTACCAACCTAGTGCCCAAGCGATAGTCCTAACTTATGCAAAGCGCGCTGCACGTTGATCGCCGGAACGATGACGTGACGTATGCGCTATTAAAAGACTGACGGCGAATCAACCGATCAAATCTATAACCGGCCGGCAACGATGGGAAGGAGTAGTCACAATGCGCAGTCACCACCTTGGCGAATCTTGCCAGCGTATGGCTAGACCTAAGACAATGTGTCTAAAACGCTGGCAGCACGTCGAAAGTAGGCGCGGTATGCGGTAGTTTGGGTAGTAACGTGAGTAGACACGTAAAGTAACGCTAATCATACGTCGTAGCTGAAGTGGAAGTACGATCACATGTAATTTAAACTGTTCAAATTTTACGGACGTCTTGGCGTATGTATCAACGTGTCCGCATGCGGATGGTGAATAAGTTAGTACAACGTATGCTGGACGCTTACACCCGACGTCGGACAAAGGCTATTAGTATAGGGGCTATCATAAGCTCGAACCACGTCGCGGTAAGTCTTTTTACGCGAAACTTTTCTAACTTATGTTTGACGATGCTTTGAACGCAATTCTTTACGTAGTCCCAACGCACTCATCTGGACGTATGTAGATCGATTCATGTGAGCGTGCTTCGCGGTCGACCAAAAAACTAATGAACGTAGGTTTTCTAACTTACAACAGCTCATATAGATGACGTGTTTCCCAAGCGGTTTTTGGGGAATGGTAAGTACTAAAAATGAGGTCTTCAACCAGAAGAGGGAACGCCAATCAGTGTTTATCGACTCATTATTTCGAGTCGATGTCCATAGCGTCAAGCAGTAACAGTATCAGTATTAGTAGTATTTGTTTCATAGTTTGGCAAGTAGTAGAGTCGAGCTGTGCCCAGCACGGACCGACGCGACGCATCCCGCTGAGGTGGAATGATGGAATCTCTTGTGCATCCAACCGGGTAGGAGACACTCCCTTTCGCCCACAATCTAGAGCTGCCGGACAAGCCCACCAGACCTCTACTTCGCAGGATCCTTGAATCAGTAGTTTTATAGGCAGTCTCAATAACATCTGAGCGAACAAATGTAGCTATATCTGGTTGTTTACAGTTATTCAGGTGTATTCCAAACGAGTTGGACAAGGATATACAAGCGTAACTCAATAGATGTAGCATAGGAGCGCACTACGAAATAATTATAAATAGATAAAGCAACGATAATTATCGTGTAGGCCGGGTTCACAACCTATGCCCAACGATAAAGCCGTGAACTTATCCATATCGGCGGCAGGTTATGCTTGAATGCGGGTGGAGGTGGGGGTCTATGCATAAATATCAGTAAGAGGCTTTGCCAGTGCTCAAAGAATCTTACACTGGCTGTCAATCCGACTAGGTGAAGAGTAGGAACGGTGGCTGTGCGAATAACAACAACAAATTGGGACTTTATTTACGACAGTGCCTTGTGGCTGTAGATGTAGTCCGCATTGTCATAAGTAAGGTGGAGTCAGTTGAGCGAATTGGCGTGGGAGGCTGACCGCAGGGAGTATGAAAGGTAAGTAGCAAGTAGTCGAGCAGGGAGGAACGCCGGCAAGGTCCGGCGATGTATAGATCGTAGATGTACCAGCAGCTACGGTGCGGATACGATTGATCGGGGCTGACACTGAGACGTGGGCGCCGTGTATAAGATCGGGTGCGGGAACCGGGGCGGACTTGGTTAAGGTTGCGACTCAAACTATAGATCTGTAATTGTTTATTGCAATTGAACGATTTTAGATTGCGTTCTACGATCCAGCCTTTGTGTATTTTTTGACCGCTGGCGGGAAATTTGTGAACAAGGCGTTTCTATTGAGCATCGCTCGCCTCTAGATGCGGGCGGTCATATACATCGACTATTGAAAATAAAGAGTCGCCTCGCCGCCAACGAACAACTCAGCATCAATATGAGTGTTACACTAACCTCGCTCTCCGTCTGTAAGTACGAATCGAACCTTGGTGTCTTTATGGTGTCATAAATACGTCGCAAACGTCCTCCGAGTCCAACGTGGGGCTCACCTCTAGGTAGCCATTCATCCTCCGGTTCACGGGCTTCTTCTCTCGGTTCTATTGGCACCAACTGGTGCAGGTGGCCAAATCGATGAGGTATGCTGATGTTGGAGGACAGAGAGATATTGTAGTGTCATCGTTGCCGGATACTCCATCTCTCGTAATGTCATGGACATGTACTCGCGTATGTAGTGGTACTCGCATGCACTGACGGGTTCCTCCTGTGAAACCCTTTTATTTACAATTCCCCTAATCGCTGCCATACATCATTATCTGGTATCTGTAGGTTGGGAACTCGTTCGTTAAGTTATGTAGTCGCGGTAAACGTCAATAACGTCTCTACAGCGCCAGTATGCGCGGAGGTGGTTACACACAGGTGCAAAGCACGTCACTCATAGGTTAGATAAAAGCCTCTTTTGCCCTAAACAATAATTTGGCGTGATTCGACGTATAAGTAACTTTCACGAAGGAGTGTCGAAGTGTGTCAACGATCGCGTAGCGTGTTAGCAACATGTCACTGATAGGTTATAAATAAGTTTCCGGCACGCTAAGCATTATACCGCGAGTCTTTCGCCTATGAGTAACTTAAAAGTAACGTGTGTCGACGTGTGTCAACGATCGCGTAACGTACCTACAACGTTATCATAGGCTAGGAATAAGTTTGGGTAGCTAACATTACCTCGGCGTGTCTCAACTTATGATTAACTTACAAGTAACATGTGTTGACGTCTGTCAACGATCGCATAACGTGCCTACAACTTATGGCCAGCGAGTGGAACGTGTGAGTCATACGCCGGCATACGTCGTGAAATTTCAAGCATGCAAAATTTGAGGACAACCGTAAAGTACAACGTTTAAAGCAAGCGTGCAACGACGTATGGCAGTGTTTTCCAGCGTGCTCTCAATGTTATCAAAACTTACCATAACGTATTCAACGTGTGCCAACGTTTTAGACAAATTTTCAAAAATCGGCATACGTTGGCTAAAACGTACAGGTGTGACTGGGCCTAAAGAAAGAGAGAGTATAGTGTTTGCCAAGTGGCTCAAGCACTTAAGCAAGCATTCCAACAAAGGTTGATAATGAATGGCTGGCTTGGCAAGCAAAAGCAAGCTGATTGGCAATGGGACACCCCCCCCAAAAAAAAAAACATTGCTAATTTCTTCACATTTCAGATTTCATTGCCAGAAGTTTGAACTTCATTTAGTCCACATGATCTAATCCTCAAATCCGAAATCATATTTCAATTTTATACTTTAATTAGTCCATGAAAGTCCATTGTGGAAAATCACATCATATAATGCATGAAATCACTCCAATCTCATAATTTGAAAACTTTAGCACCCACAAAAGCGATGTATACAGCAATTTGTAGATATGAAGATCAGGCATTCGAGGAGATGACTGAGGAAAGTGAAAAAAAAATTTCAGCGCTTTATCATTAAAAAACCATTGCGGCCTGTTCCAAGTCAAGGCATTGTTGAACAGGCCAAACAAAATGGCAGCTTAAGACCCAGAGCTAACAGAAGGCTGATAAAGATCTACATAAGGCTTATTTTGGTTTTTTTGTGATGAGCACCCCCTAAATTATCATCAAAAGGAGTGTTTAAATTTACCCAAACACCCAATTTTCATTCATGCTTTTCTGTGGAGTTTCCTTAGTTTGCATGCAAAGTTTGGGGCCTCTGGGTTTCATGGTTTTGAAGTCATGGAGGAGACACAATGACTGACTGACTGACTAACTGACACACACTGACATTTATTATTAGCTTATCTTGAACTGAAATTCCAGATAAGGTATTGTCATCACGTACCGTTCGTCCGTCTGTTCATCTGTCCGTCCCTCCGTCTCCTATTTCGACTTCTTCGGCCAAACTGCTTGGCCAATCCGGCTGAAATTTGGCAGCAATGATCCCCTCCTGACTGGTAACATGGGTTTCAAAGCTCATTCCAGTCACATGACTTCAGTGGGTCAAAATGACCGACTCAATAAATTCCTTCAAAAATCTTCTCCAGACCCACCAGTCAGAATGCTACCAAATTTGGGACACAACATTAGGCCAGGGTAGGGATGTTAAATTGTGTAGGTCATTCCGATTACACTACCGGAAATGTGTCAAAATGACTGCCTTATTCAATGTTTGGAAAAATCATGTAAATTCCTTTTTTTTTTAATTCTCCAGACCCACCAGTCAGAATGTCTCCAAATTTGGGTTACAACATTAGGCCAGGGTAGGGATGTCAACTTGCGGAGGTCATGCCGATCACTTGACCGGAAGTCTGTCAAAATTACCGACCTGGTCAATTTTTGGGAAAATCACGTAAATGCCTTCAAAAATCTTCTTCTCAAGATCCACCAGTCAGAATGCTAGCAAATTTGAGTCACAATATTAGGACAGGATCCGGATGTTAATTTGTGGAGACCATGCCGATCACTTGACCGGAGTGTGTTAAAATGGCCATTGCATAAATTCCTTCAAAAATCTTCTTCTCCAGACCCACCAGTCAGAATGTCCCCAAATTGTGGTTGCAACATTAGGCCAGGGTAGGAATGTTAACTTGCAGAGGTCATGTCGATCACGTGACCCGAAGTTTGTCAAAATGGCCGACTTAGTTAATTTTGGGGAAATCACGTAAATTCCTTCAAAGATGATTTCTCCAGATCCACCAGTCAGAATGTTTCCAAATTTGGGTTACAACATTAGGCCAGGGTAGGGATGTCAACTTGCGGAGGTCATACCAAATACTTGACCGGAAGTCTGTCAAAATGACTGACCCAGTTAATTTTTGGGAAAAATCACGTAAATGCCTTCAAAAATCTTCTTCTCCAGACCCACCAGTCAGAATGTC
>CM068956.1:103928987-103947899 GCA_035128595.1 Eptatretus atami | reverse complement strand
TTATTTGAGTAATTTGGCCTCGGGGAAGTCTCGGACCCAAAGGCCGTGGCCCCTAGGCTGTGGACTCTGGAGTCGTTATTGGCAAATGTCAAGCTGATGTGGGGCTGGAAGTTTGGGAATGTGGCATTGCTGCGATGCAGTCCTGGGAGGGCTGCCTTTGAGGAGGCTATCGAATGGATAGTAATTTGGTATGATCCATTAAATTGGGCTTGATGTCTTAATGAAGTGACGGCCACAAAAGACAGATGGGCATGAAGCTTGACGTGACCTTCCCCCTTTATTTATTTTCTATTTAGTTTGCCCACGTCGTGTTTGATTGTGCACACCGTCGGGACTATGTTTCTGACCTTGGAGCCTGATGCCTCAAGCAACCTCCAAGATCTTCTTAATCTCTGCCTTGACAGGCTAGCAACCTGTCTGCCAAATTGAAAGAGCCCTCAATAAAAAGGTAATTGACACTTGGAGCACAGAGCAAAGCCCTCAGGGGAGGCGGGGATGGTGGAGGGATGGAGGCTGGGGGCACTGCTCCGATGGAGAAACAGAGTACGTGTCAGTCTAACCAAATCGAAGAGGATTGCCATTCTAACCGCCATTTAGTGATGTTTGCATCCATAAGTTTTCCACTTGGAAAATGTGCTTCTCATACCTAAAATTGCTGACCTTGTGTGTTTAATTTGACAACATGGCCTTCAAGGGGTAATTGTAAGGGTGAAACATCTGAGTCGGTGGTCTTCCATGAATCGGCTACCACTAACATTCCTCTCCCATGCCCAGGGCATCTGTGACTTCGACATACTTTGGGCACATAGAGCAGGACTCTGTGCAGTCATACCACTATGTGGACTGCGGAGCCAATTTGACGTACACCGGAGGGCAACAGCTCATACTGTCATCCGCTGAATAGTTCAGGCAGTGCTACGGCAGCATGGTCCCGCTTGACGTCCGGGGAAAACTTGCATCCGAGACAACATGGTTCTCCATATAGATATGCAGAAATAATTGTGCTAGGACAATAGTGTCATTTTGATGCCACTTTGTAATCACATTTTTCTCCAAATTAAACTTTAGGATTATCTAACTTCCCCCCGTAGGAGTTGTGAATTTTCAACTTTGTGTTTCCTGCTGTGATTGTTGTGCATGCACTTTATCCTATATGCTTGTTAATTTGGAGTCAGAAATTTACTTGCTGTGGGAGATTGATTGTTTCAATATTATTATTTTTTGTTAATGCAGAGTGACCCGTGTTCGCGTTTCTCAACATTTGTGATTGTCGATTTTACATTCTTCCCTGATATTTGTGGTTTTGCATCTTTAGATGTTTTTCCTCTCTGGGATGCTTGCTCTTTTAAATTGTTTTTGCACATTCCTGCTTCTTCCTTCCTTCATGGTTTTTTTTAATTTTATTTTTTAACAAGATTTGTGTCACCTTAACTTCCACATTTGAAATTGTCCATTTTGGTTTAGGCCTTGGCCATCATTCCGGGTATATGAACGTTTAATTTAAAACGTTATCTGTCCCCCTCTTGTCTACAAATGAAGATTATGAATAAAAATTTCTGGTTGTGTGATTTTTCTTTTGTGTACAGTTATTTTGTTTCAAACCATGGCCATCTATTGTATGCTTACTGTTTTACAAAGGTTTCTTCTTTTTTTTTGTCCAAGATAATACGATATTGACAATCATGTTTCAACTTCGTTACTTTTCAACTCTTCCAAGAGTTTTGATAGCTGCATACTATATGCTGTAATGCACTAGCTCGCTTAATATGTATGTAGTGTTGTTGTTGTATCACCCCGGACAGTTGTCTCGAACAAGCCTACGGCACGTAAGAATGGGGAAAATTTGGCCCCTGACTTGCATTGGGGGGTACAACCACCATGAAGAGGCATCCCTGATAATTTGTGTATACTACAGGGTGCCCCACAGAAAACCAGGAAATTTGAGATTTTGAGATTTATTTTGCCGTATTTTACCATATCAATAAACTAACATATATAAAGTGTATCTTTGTTTTACACTACATCTAAGTTTGCTTTTGTTTTGTTTGAAAATAAAGTGTATCTTTGTTTTACACTACATCTAAGTTTGCTTTTGTTTGTTAGCTCGCCTGTTCGAAGAACAGAGAGCTATAGCGATACCCCCGGCGTGAGCGTCAGCGTGAGCTGAAAATGTTAAAGTTTTTGGTGCAAGTTATTTTTTCCTCTCAATGTTTTTATCTACCACACTATTTTTTTATACGCCCAAATATAATATATATATAATATATATATATATATATATATATATATATAATATATATATATATATATATATACCGTGTATATGTGATACCGTCGTCCGTCGTTCCTGTCCGCACTTAACTCCCAAAGTTTTCAACTTTCACGTTTCATATTTGGTACATAGGTACAGACTGTGGAGACGGTGTGTCATGACATACGTTCGTCATCTAAAGTGGTTGCCATGGCAACCAGGATGCTGTTTTCCATCCGTTCCTGTCCGCACTCTAATCCCAAAGTTTTCAACTTTCACGTTTCATATTTGGTACAGACTGTGGAGGAACCGGGGAGTGGCGTGCGCCTGTAATCCGGTTACTCGGAGGCTTGGGTTGGAGGATCGCTTGAGGACGGGAGCTCTGCGCTGGGCCGTGCTATGAGAGGGTGTAGGGCAGCCCAGAATCATGGCGAAACCCATCCTTATCCCTGTGTCGTAAGAGGCGACCAGGGTTGCGTCAGGAAAGGCATCCGGCGTAAAACCTATGCCAAATCAGTATGCGGATCATAACGATGATCCGCTGTGGCGACCCCTAACGGAGCACGCGAAAGACAACAACAAGGTACAGACTGTGGAGACGGTGTGTCGTGACACACGTTCGTCATCTAAAGTGGTTGCCATGGCAACCAGGATGCTGTTTTCCATCCGTTCCTGTCCGCACTCTAACTCCCAAGGTTTTCAGCTTTCACGTTTCATATTTGGTACATAGGTACAGACTGCGGAGAGGTGTGTCGCGACATACGTTCGTCATCTAAAGTGGTTGCTGTTTTCCATCCGTTCCTGTCCGCACTCTAACTCCCAAAGTTTTCAACTTTCACGTTTCATATTTGGTACATAGTACAGACTGTGGAGACGTGTTGTCATGACATACGTTCGTCATCTAAAGTGGTTGCCATGGCAACCAGGATGCTGTTTTCCATCCGTTCCTGTCCGGCTCTAACTCCCAAAGTTTTCAACTTTCACGTTTCATATTTGGTACATAGGTACAGACTGTGGAGCGGTGTGTCCGACATACGTTCGTCTCTTAAAGTGGTTGCCATGCAACCAGGATGCTGTTTTACATGTAATAGCACAATTCTGTATATACCTTCTTGTTCGGGCATATATTGTGCTCACGCGCTCTTGTTACTGATTACAAATACAAATACATATATTGCTTTAATTATTTGGATCAGACTTCACTGCAATGCTTTATAAAAAATATTAATTATTAGACGAGTCTTTTAAAAACGATAAATGTATAAACAGGCGAGCATTGGGTGGCTTTGACACCAACTCTGGTTTTAAAAAACTGTACCAAATTTCCTGGTTTTCTGTGGGGCACCCTGTAGTTTAATGTAGCGCTGTCGTTGACTGTCGATGTGTACTTTCAGCACACTTCTCTTGTAAATGGCAAAGGTTGCTCTGTTGCTGTCACACCTTGCGTTGTGTGATCATGTGACTTTATCCTTGCTTTGTACGGCAATGAAGCGAGGCTAGTTAGTCTGGTTGGAACTGATGGATGAAATCGACAGGATGTTAATTGGGGTATTCTAACTGCCATGGTAAGTGAGGAGAAGCTGACGTTTCAGGCATTAACCCTTCATCAGAGCGAGATAAATGGGGAAAGGGGTGAGAGCTGATTATAGGGTGGGAGAGTCAGGGAACATGGGATGGGAATGACTTATTTTTACAGGGAGGCAGGGTTGGGGTTTAGGAGTTAAGTCAATGGGACTGGGTGGGAACAGATGAGACAGAAGGAAACGAGATAAAGTAAAACAACTTTTAAAAGTGATAATTATAATACAATGAAACAGTAAATGACAATTTGAAGAAAAAAAAATAAACCAATGGAGAGATGAGAGGAAAAGTGAAGGACAGTGAGAAGAGGGAAAAAAATGAGAGGTAAGATAGATAAAAAGAGGTAAAGTGAAACAAAAGGGGAAAAGATTGAAGAGAAGAGATAGATCAAAATGAATGAAAAGTGCTTGATCCCATAGAGAGGGGTAGGTTGCTGCTTCTGAAGATAAGGCTCTTTGTTTAGGACTATCCATGGTGCTGAAACGGAGCGAAATACCAGACTGCCGTGTGATTGAACAAGTGTCTGGGAAGGTTGAAGTGTCGAGCAATCAGCTTGCAGACGTCTGTGCTGTTGGTTCGTACATCGAGCCATTGTTTACAGAAGCGAACACTCCGTTTCACCGACGCAAGTCTTGCAGAGTGCATGCGATTCCATAAATCACGTTCATGAAGATGCCGTCAAAAGTGATCCATGAATTTGATACTGCTATGAATCCTGAGATTGAGGTGGTCGTCTTGATGAAAGAGGTGGTGTTGCAGGGACTCCATGAACACTTGAATGTTCCTGGTGGGAGGTCAAAGGGTAATTGTCCTTTAACCAGGGAATTTCTCACATTTCTGTCCTGCTTGGAGATTAAAGGCAGTTGTGGGAAAGTAGAGACAGTTTCAGGATCATTCTGTAAAAAGTTCCTCTGGATGATGTTCTTGACATGAAGGTTGATGTCCCTTTTAAATAACTGTCATGGAAAGAAGAAGCACATATCATTTTGAAGGGGTTTTTACCTCCGCCAACGAAGGTGAAGGAGGTTATGTTTTCACCTCTTTCTGTCTGTTTTTTTGTTACTTGCAAAATCTTCTATTTTTCAAGCATATTGGTGAGTGTATTTTGTTATTCTGTCAGTCTATCGCCTACAGGTCACAATTTTAAACCGATCTTCACGAAACTTCACCACATGGGAGAGTTTGGCATAAGCAATAAGCCTATTGTTTGAGGTTAAAAAGTCAAAAACATAGGCCAAAGGTCAACAAACTTGTCAAATATCTGAAATCCTCAATTTCATCCGATTGACTTGAAATTTGAAGAGGATTTATATTTCAGGTCACTGAATTCAACTAGCAAAATATTTTGGAGGTCCACATGGGCCAAAAGGTCAACATCGGCCGCGATTATCTAAAATTGTTAATTTTCATCCGATTCACTTGAAATTTGAAGAGGAGTTGCATATTTGGTCATTGAATTCAACTAGCCATTATTTTTTTGGTCATTGAATTCAACTAGCCAATTATTTTTTTGGTCATTGATTCAACTAGCCAATTATTTTTTTGGTCATTGAATTCAACTAGCCAATTATTTTTTTGGTCATTGAATTCAACTAGCCAATTATTTTTTTAGGTCAAATTTGTTTTTATGGATTTTACAATTATCGTGCTCTGTACGACGTCTTCTTGTTGTTTGTGTGCAGGATATCTCAAAAAGTTGTGGACGGATCTGGATGAAATTTTGTGGACAGGTTCGGTGTGACAAGGACGAACGATTAGATTTTGGTGAAGATCCGGATCCGGCAACTAGATTTTTTAAAAGTGATTCTTCACCGTTGAGAGATGGAGCCAAAAACGATATTGCACGATATCTCAAGTTGTGGATGGATTCGGACGAGACTTGGTGGACAGGCTGGGTGTGAGGCTAGGACGAATTGATTCGATTTTGGTGAAGATCCGAATCCAGATCTGGATACGAGAATGATTTGATTTTTTAAAGTGATTCTTCAGCATTGAGAGATAGGGCCAAAAATGATATAGTACTGTATAGCATGAGATTTCAAAAATATATTGGGCCCGATATGTTCTCGTGGATCAGGCATTTTGTGGCGGAGGTATGCGCTCTACCGAGTGCCCTTCTAGTTTTTATATGATTTTGTGAGGATTTGAACTGCTGACCTCCCAGACTCAGAGTGGACACTAACCATTGTGCAGGGTGGCCACAATGTCTTGTCTCCCCTTGTAAAGATTGTAACATTGCCTTTTCTCATATTAGCTAAGCCTGGTGTTGGATTAATGGTTAAGGTAGCTGGCTTAAAGTCATCGGGTCTTGGGTTTGAGCCCCTGTCGTGCTGTTGAAATAACACCAGGTGGGATGACTCGGCTTGTCACCCTTCCGAGGTCAGTAAAATGAGTACCAGCTTCATGGTAACAGGGGCACTGCATCAGAGACACAGCCGTACCCCCAGAAAATGATGTAACCAGGAGCCAAAGGCAGCATACGAAACATCATTTTAGCTGACAACACTGAAGGGTTCTACAAGTTATACCACATACATTTGGAGTAATCTTTTACTGTATGACACATTTTATATCATATGACACAAGCATTAATAGACTGAGAAGCTGCTCAAAGTTTCATCATATACTCGTGACCGAAAGGTTTGATGCCCTTCAATCGTGTTCCATTACCTTGACATCCAACAAAACCCATTTCTTGAGTTGCACATTTCCAGCATTTAGAAGTGGTAGACCTTAACAAGACCCTTAAAACCATTTTTCGGAAATATTTGCGCCCGAGGCTGATTATTATTTTATGACATCCACATTGGATACTGAATACAAAATACACGCGTAAGAAATGAAAATCATCGACATTTGCAGACAAGAAGGACCTTTATAAGGGTCCATAAAGGGTCTTAATCAGAAATTTGTACCCGAGAAATTTTTTTGTTGCAAACTGCTCTATTCTAATGGTATGAAACAAAAATGCAGCTTAAGAAACTTTCTCATCCGGCACTTTCGGATAAGAAGGCCCCTTAGGCTTGAAGGGATCAAAAATCACACTTGTGACACTCTACCTGCAGAATCAAAAGCTGTGAGGGCATAGAGAAAGACTGTTCTTCAAGATTTGATATTTATTATGCTGAAAAATTTAACAACTGTACCTAAAGATATGAAGTCACTTTTTCCTAAAAGAAAAGTGTGCCGCTAAACTGAAGACAGACCAGTGCGCTGCTAAACTGAGGACAGACTGCAGGACACGCCTGAACCAAGGACAGAGGTGCGCTGCAAAGCCGATGACAAAAGTCCACCAACAGAAAAAGCGAAAAGTCAGGCAATGAAGAAAAATCATTTTGTATATTATTACTCAGTGAATGAATATGTCGTTCAATGAATTACTGCATCGGAGTGGCAACCTGTCCAGGATTTTTCCCAATAGTCTGGGAAACTGCTTCAGCAGCCCTATGCGTCTGAAGATGCAAAAGGAGTGGTCTTCCGGTCTTCCTCAATGAATTATATCCAAACAAACCAGATCTCAATCCTCTATATGACTGTGTAAATGGACCTCTGGTAGCTTGCACATGTTGCCGCGTTTGAGCCTGGGGAGTAACTTCTGAAATCTATCTGACCAGGTTCTTCCCAACATTTTTGTTCTTTGTTCCTTTCACACTTCTTTCAATTTTTTTTCACAATTCTCTTTATTCTCTTTAATTCTTGCTTTTCCTTCTCTTTCATCCCTTTTACTCTCTATTACTCTTTCATTATTTATCTTTCAGGAGAAGTCAATTCTTACAGAAATTTTTTCTGGAAGGCTCACTTGGCTGCGCCTGGATGGGTTTGAGGGAAGGGGAGTAGCGGCTGAAACCCGAATCTTATCCAGGTCCATCCTGATGACTTCGCCTTTGCTCTTTACTTTTTTTGGGTTCCTTATTGGTCTTCCGTTTGACTATGTCTGTATCACTATCCATGTGATAGTCATCATCATTCATGAAAACCACGTGCGGAACATCATCCTCATCTTCGGAGTCCTCGTCATCCTTTGGAAATGTTGAAGGTACAACAGTACCTAAAGAGAAAGATAAAGTAATTTATTTATAAAGCACAGAAATTCCACATACCTGATCCGTTGCTATCAGCTGAGCGCAAATTACGCAGAGGAATATACCTGGAATTTGTGGTCCATCGAACGGGATGTAGATGTAGGCTTCATTTTGTAGTTGTCATCTGAAGTGCAGTCTCGCATTGATGTTGTCACTGTCTGCGGTATGCCACATTCTGGCCACAAAGCACGATCGATGGATCTTTTGTCTGATTTCAGCTTCACAAAGTAGGATGATGCTCACATCAACACCCATCATTTTGTCAAATGGTTTTGACGCGTCTTTTGGTCCAAATGCTTTTTCAAATACCCGGTATCGCCACAGTTGAGCCGCATCTTCTTCTTTGCACCATACAATTTGATGTATAATCCTGTAGTGTCTCGATTGTCTTATCACTCGGTGTCCAAATGCTAGTAATTTGAATGCATGTTGATGTACCATTCATATCCTACGTAACAATGTTGTACAGTCTCTCCCCCCCCCATTACGTGAGAATACGGCTGCGTAATCAGGTCAGGTCATGTATGGGAACATGCGCCAAAGCAGCACGTCGCTGCGTCCACTTTCTGCCTGTACTCCCGGGTCCTCCATTTGGCCATCCCCAAGCAGATTCCTGGCCATCCCAGTCTCCTTAAGATGCTGATCAACCTGCTGCAGGTCGGCAATTTGCCTCCTCCATCACGAGGCTCCCTTGGTGAGAGAATCTGGTGAGCAGGATCAAGTGTCAGTAAAGGAGCCACATATCCATACAGCCGCAGCTGACGCTACGGACTACACAGGTAACAAATCTCATTTGAGTGTCTCTCAGCAACCGTCGTTGGACACAAAGTCTGACCAGCGATAGCCAAGGATTCCACGAAGAGACCTGGTACCAAAGGAATTAAGTCTCCGTCTAAGATCCTGGTCAGATTCCAAGTTCAACATCTGAGAGCAAGACTGGAAGCACAAGGACCTGAAGACCCAGACTCTGTCCTGCACAGGTACAACAGCGCCACACCCAATGATAAGTGATCCATGACTCCACAGGCCCGACCCAGATGTCTATTGACCACTTGTTCACAGCCAACGAGACCATGAATATCACTGGTGGTTTACCCTTGCCTTTCATCAGTGATTTTATTGTCAATGGATCATTCAGTTGTTCTTTCTCCACATCTTTCAGCAATTTCTGTAGATGAAGAGCTAAACTCATTGCCTGCCCATCTGGAGAACATTTGAAGTCGTACACCAATTTGATAGAATCGTAATCCGTTGTTGCACTGTAGTAACCCTCTTTTTTTTACTTTTCAGGGTGAGCTTCAAGTGAGATGTGAAACGTTTTGTCAATAGCTGACCAAAGTATTGGTTGCTTCCTGCCGATGGCTTTACTTCAAGGTCCTCACAAATTGCAACGTATCAATCATAAATTGATCGGAGGTGCTCTGGTCTTGAACTACCAAGTCCATATTTTTCAACATACTGGCATATTTCTTCAAAGGTGACATTTAAATTCTTCTTGTCAGAAGATTCTTCAGATATTGCAACAAGTTTCTTTGAAAGTCGTTCGGCCGCTTTGTTCTTCTCAGAGTGACAACTTGAGTACCTTAGCTTCCTTTGCTATCAAATCTACCCCCGCGATTTTCATGAGTACGTTGGCTTACGTGAATGTGTTCACAATCTCTCGTATTCTTAGTTCAGCTTGTTTTGTTTAAAAATTTATTGGAACTATTTGGTTCCATCAGGTCGCTGCTTTGCGTACTTCTCGCAAAATATGCATTCATTTGGAAAGATCCCCAAATTTGATTGATTTGTAGACAGTGATCACTGATGTCAGGCTACTCAACTGTTTCAATTGAACTGGCTGCTGAGGAGTGGATGGAGTAGATTTCTGAACAGGAAGAGCAGTGAAATTCTTGCAGCACTTACTATGTTCTTGCTGATGTGCCTTGAAGTGCTGATGGGGATTCTGGTAAAGCTGCAATGATGGTGCGATATTTCGACGTATCGAAGTTTTTGAACGATTTTCTCGATTCGGAAGCACTGAGAATATGAAACCACTTGTGGTCTGTAAATGGTTTTAGATTTTTGATTTCAGATGCACAAACATGAATGATGCATTGTGTTGTTTTGACAATATTTGTAGGTGGTGCCTACTTAGCTGGTGGTTCCAATATGGGTGATTCCATAGCGGGTGGTTGCGTAGCCGGTGGTTGCATCGCGGGTGTCTCAGTAGCGTGTGGTTCGGTGGTGAGTGAGTCCAGGGTATTTGGAAGATTGGATATCTCCAAACCCGGCGTGTCTGAAAACATATACAGTGTGTGTTAATGGAGTACATAGAAGGTAATGGTTGACTTCGAAACCCACTTATGCATTACATAAAATGACAATAATTAGAATTGCATTAACATTGGTACTTCAGATCAGATGTACGAGGTCCGTCTAAAAAGTAACGGGACTGAGCCTGCTGTGTGCTCCACTTACACAACTTGACCATGAACGAGTTGCGTCACAGTCTTTCGCAACATTCCAGCAATATATATGATTGGTGATGGTTGACTGCTCTCATTGTGTGATTTTTTTTACAGGTCGTGCTTTACACGTTGTCTAGTTGAGTCGTCGCGCTATGAGTCGTGAGCAGAGAGCCAATCTGAAGTTTCTCCAAGCTTGGCAAAACACCTTCCGAATCCTTCGCAATGCTGCAGCAAGTCTACGGGGAAGAAACGATGTCACGTACACATGCATTTGAATAGGCACAAGAGTTCAAAGAGGGACAGAGAGGTTGAAGATGATCCACGGTCTGTAAGACCTTCACCGAGCAGAACGGCGGACAACATCGAGTGTGCGAAGCAGATGGTGCTTGCAGATCGTCGACTCACGGTTGCGGATGATTGCTGAGGAACTTTCCATCAACAAGGACACTGTCTGGAGCATCATCACTGAAAATTCAAAATGCGCGCGTGTGGGCAAAGATTGTCCCCAAGCTGTTGGCCGAGGAACAAAAACAACAAAGTCCCTGTCTGTCAAGACATTATCAAGCACCTCGAGGACGATCCAAACCTGCTCGGGAGAGTCATTACTGGCCTGAATCGTGGATATTCGAATACGATCCGCGACCAAGGCAGAGTCGTCAGTGGAAAAGTCGGCATCACCAAGACAAAGAAAGCAAGGAAAGTCGAAGGTCAGGTGATGCTATCGCGTTTTTTGACATCAAGGGCATCGTCCACTTCGAGTTTCTACACGGGTCAAACGTGAATCAATAGAGTTACAGGAGATCCTCCGGTCTCATGAGATCAGTCTTGGACAAGAAGAGGGATCTGTGTGGCGAACAACACCTGAGTGCTCCACCATGACAACGCCCCATGCTCACAGTGCCCTGAGCATCCGACAGTTGCTGGCGGGAGGAATGTGCCAACTCTGAACAACCCCCGTATTCGCCAGACTTGGCCCCTTGTGATTTTTTCCTATTCCCAAGCTCAAGGGGTCGGGGACCCAGATTTCCTGATGTGAAGGCCATCAACAGGGCGTGACGACGGAGCTCCGGAGGATTCCAGAAGAAGCCTTCCGGGGTGCATCGAAGCGTGGAAGAAGAGGATGGACAAGTGTGTGAGACTGGAGGGAAACTATTTGAAGGGGACAAGCTGTGATTTCAATATATTTTTTGAAATAAAATTTCTGTGAAGTCAGTCCGTTACTTTTTAGATGGACCTCGTATGTAGATGTGAAACAATCATGTGTGTTGAGAGAGAGGAGAAGAGAAAAGAGAGAGAGATGAGAGAGAGGAGAGAGAGAGAGAGAGAGAGAGAGAAGAGACGAGATGAAAAGAAAGGAGAGGAGAGATGACCGAGTGAGAGCGATCTGAGACACCTCTCTATGAGAATCTCGGATGAGACTCTGATACCTCGAGAGAGAGACTGAGAGGAGAGAGAGGAAAGACCTTACACCTCCAATTAATGATTAGGTCAAAGCCATTGAAGTGTGATTGTTATTATGAATATTTTTTCAATTGATGAAACACTCAGTTCCGTGTTAATTCTCCTCTAATCCGCCACTTCCGTGTTTGGCCGTACGTTCTAATGGAATGGTACACGGACTCTTGTGGGCCCTTCAAGCCGAAGGGGCCTTCTTATCCAAAAATGCCAGGCCAGAAATTTTCTTTTTATTTTTCAGAAATTTCCGTTGAATTTTTGTTTCATACCATTAGAATAGAGCCGTTTGCAACAACAAAAAAGTTCCTCGGTTGCAAATTTCTGATCAAGACCCTTCGTGGACCCCCATAAGGGACTTTCTTATCTGCAAATGCCGATGATTTTCATTCCTTTCGCGTGTGTTTTCCATTTGCAATCCAATGGAGATGTCATAAAAATAATAACCAGCCTCGGGCGCCAAAATATCTCCGAAAAAGGGTTTTTGGGGTCTTTTTAAGGGTCTGCCACTTCCAAACACCAGAAATGCACAACTCAAGGAACGGGTTTTGTTGGATGTCAAGGTAATGTTACACAGTAAGAGCATCAAACCATTGAGGAACTTGTTTATGATTAAACTTTGACCAGCTCTCGGTCTATAAGTGTCCAATTGATCCGTTTGTTCTCCATTATTGTCATTATAGAGGACAATTAAATGGGGGTGTGCACCATGTTCTGTGGAACTTTTGTCTCGTGATTCGATGAAGAGGAAGTCTCACTGCTTGTTTAAGGTCATCAGTAGTATTCACTCGATCTGAAAAAAAGAAGGGGGGGGGAAAGAATACGAATTAATATGCTGCACATAAAGGCAAGGTCACAATTTTACAAGGGGGGTGACATTGACAAGACCACCCGGTACACCACTGAGTGTGAAGCTTCTGTTTGGGCGTTAACCCTTCGTCGTTTGATTAGTGCTCGCCAATCGCGAACACGAGGCACTACACGGTCATTTACTGTAAAATAATACACGTTTTTTGTTTTTACGTCAAGTTTGTCAAAACTGCATCCTTTTAGTATTTGTGCGTTTTTGTCGCTCTTGGTGGTGTAGTTAGCAGCGGTGTACTCGTCAAAGTACCTTCTTTGATTTACGCTATTTCGTCACATATTTTATCAAACCTACTTGCAGCCATTGCTGAAATTATCGACCGGTGTACTTGAATCTCCTGCAATCATAAAATAGTGCTACAAACGTAAGATAACCCCGTTTTCAAGCGTCTACCAATGGGAGACGAGGTTACAATGTGTAAGCTTGAACCAGCCAATGGCGTCATTCGATGTTAAGAATCATCGGCCCAGTTTACCGTACTAGTCGAGCATTAGGCCTTTTTTTTTTTTTTTTTTTTTGCAAATCCGTTTGCCTTCACCGCTTGGTAGATCACTAACCAGAAAGCTTGTACCTTTGTAAAGGACTTCGCTGCGCAGCTCACGCCACCAGGCCTTCGTTAGCCGTTCGCCGAATGTCGGCGACGATGTCCGGACGCTGAATACGGGTCTTGACTCCTCGGACATGCCGGGATCGGTTCCGATCCTCCGGCGGAGAAAGAGGTGCTTTGAGAGGTGAGAGGCCTGTAGTCTCGACTAGTCATGTCCGTTACTTCGTGCACTTGAAACAAAACGAACGACCTTATGTGAGGCGATATCGGCGTTTGCATTTGGCGCCTTTCGCGATGACGGGCGGAAACTGCAAGTGAGCAGCTTCCTCTGTGCTTGTGGCACTTATTGTACTTTGTAATATATTCACGATTGTATTTTATACTACATCGTCTGTTGTATTCGGTGTTGTACTTACTGTTACGCTTTGTATTGTAGTCGGTTCACTCTTGTTGTGTTCGTGTCGATTAACTTTTTGTTTGTTCTCTCGAGTTGTCCCACTTGGATGTGGTTTCGTTTGGTGATCCATTGATTGATGAGTATATGAGTATGTTATTCCGTAACTATTATAGCGGTTAACACTTGCTGTCATTGACGACTACAACAAGAATAAATACTGATTTATTGAAACATAAGAAATCTTGATTTTGGTTTTATTTTGGGGGGTGATTACAGTAAGAGTCAGTCGGCATTGGTAGTTACTTTAACTATTATTATTGGTTATTAATTTACAGCCACAAAGTTTAACTTTTCCTCAAATGCATTGTTGATACCAGACCCAACTTTTAACTTTGGTGACCTTTGGTTATCTGGTTCCCAAACCCTCCGCTCCCCTCTCGGCCAATTCGGTTTTGCTTGTGTTCTCTCTTCCCCCATGGACATTTGGCATTTTTATCCGCATTTTAAAATCCCGCAGGATGCCTACGTGTTTTGTTATGCATTAAAAAATATATAAAAAAATATATATATTGTTGGGGGTCGGTGGCGAGGAACGGCCGCCAGGTGGAGCAGTAGAGCCGTCTCCCACCGAACACCGGAATTGCAGGTCGTAGCCCTTGGATAACTCCAAAGGTCACGGGTCCCTTACGGACCGTGGTCGCCAATATTTTGACGGCGTGGGGTAGGGTTAATTGCCTAATTTCAATATACCTAAGTACCCACGTCGTCTAACTACCGGGGAAAACCACACCCTCGACGACTCTGTCGAACCGGGTCGCTCTAGCGACCTCGGTCCGGTGTAACCGAGCGGAATTACCAAAGTCCGTCGGTCCAAACGACAACTTACAGCCCAATCGGCTTACTGTTTCTCAAGCACGAACCGTGCTGGGTCAATAATAGAAAGCACAACAACGAGCTGGTACATTGAACAATTGGGGGGTTTATTTATAATGGGGCAGGGGAGCACAAAAAGAGCAGAGTGAAACCGACTATCAAGAAGGAATGCAAGTAATGTACAAGGCACTTAAACAATTGCACTTATAGACTGGGCCACAGACACACACGCACACCCCCAAAATAAATGGTGGCCGGGCCTTATTTGGCCCTTCAGCTCGGGAGGGAAGGCGAGCTGAGGGCAAGAGTCTGCACTTGCACCTGTCCGCCTCGTGCGGTCTGGTCGAGCTTTCGGCGGGACTCGAACCCACCGCCTCAACGCAGCACCAGCACCAGCGATGAGAGATAGAGCGACCGACGCCAGCCAGCACGAGATGGACGAGGCGAGAGACGACGAGGCACAGGCGATCAAGGCCGAAAAAGCTTCCAGACAGATCAGACGACACCAGGTGAGGCAGACCCAGCCAGAATCATCGCCCCGACCATTATTCGTTCCTCTCGTGAGGTGGGAGGGATTTTTTCCCTGGCCACTCGCCTCCTGATTGGACAGTGGCGTCTCGCGATTCCTGGCCCTCCTCATTGGACAGGCCCACGGTAGCGGGGCAACTCCCATTCTTCTGATGGAGTCCCGATCTGAGGCGATTGTAGCTCCGCCTACCTCCTCACCTAAGACCACGTGCGTAATGGCGACCGGTTGAGTGAGGGACGGTGCCGCTGTTGTTGAAAAAAAAAAAAACCCTGACTATAAAAGAAACCCGCAGCGCACACATTAAATTAACCCATTAGACAGAAGGATGGGACCCTAACTATAAACACATAATTATTGAGATAACTGAGCTATGGGGACCGCTGACTGTCTGTGTGCAAAAGGCTTCCAAATCCGTAAATATATTATATATGATATTATATATAATAATATATAATATATTATATAATATATTATATATATGATGTATATGTATGTCGCACACATCTTAGGCTGAGACGGTTGACGTTAAATGGGCCAAACTCACCTTTTTGGCAAAAGTTATGCTTTAAAAAAAAAAAAGAAATGGTCGTGAACTGCAATAACTACTCTAATCCCTTGTACAGAGGAGCTGGAAAACTTACTCGTACCCATTGTTTCGATGTTTTGGTTTGTGAATTGTGGAATACAAAGGACATTCAAAATGTTTTGCAGCTCCGGAATATCGAACCAAGATGTGTACCAATTTCATTTCTTCATTTTGACGCACCTTGTCTGGGCTCTGTGCTTAGGGTGGATAACTCAACTGTTCCAACCCACACTGGCGAATGACGGCCTGTCCACTCTGGGCTCGTGAACTGCTGCAATGTCTCGCGGCAGAGTACCATGCATAAGGCAAAACAAATTCTGTTTCCAATTACCTGACTAATTTTTATTCTCTTCTAATAATTTTTATTTGTTTATTTTTACTTTTGTTGGTTACTTCCATTCATTTTGGCACTTGATGTTCTCATGGGTTCTTCAAAATGGAGAGATAAACACTTGCTGCCATTGCCAAAACTTAGCATGTAAGTTTGGGCTGTTGACCACATTATATCAACTCCCACAGCGCCAACTAGTAAAACTTGCATTAAAAAAGAGAGTGGCACATCTTGGGAAGCGTTATGGGTTCACCGTATTCAGTTTTTCTAACAATATTGTTGCGGTCACCAGTCTGTTCCGGTTGCCCAGTGAGTTCTGGTGAGTCGTGTCAAAATGACCGCGACAGTCACCCGCCTCGAAGACTTCATGTTGGATCTGTGTCTCATGACGACCCTGTTACCGTACAGATTGGAATCCCCAAAGCAGGTGAGTGCCATGCTGATTGGTGACCACCTGCTCGATCTAATCAGGCTGATTAAACCTTCTGGTCACATGACACAAGCTTCTCCAACACCAATCGACTTTTAATAGGATTTAAACCGAGCCATCAGACGAAGCCACCATGGCGAACAGAATCCACCCAAGAGACCAATTCAGGTTTATTTAAAAAGAGAACTGGCAAAACTCATGTGCAATAAATAAATGGCCACACGATAAACAATCCCCTTAACCCACTACCGCGTTAACTATGGTACACTGAAGCTTGAGGCGAGGCACTTGTCCTGAAACAGCTTGCTTTTTCCTCATGGAAAGCAAACCCAACTGAGGGTAATCTCAGTTCCTTCCATCAAGCTCGGAACAAGTGTGTATCTACCCTCAGGAGAGCCAGACAACAACATCTTTCTAATCTCAAGTCTGAACTCTCAAACTAGTGTAGTAGGAAGATAGGGGTCCCATGCACCCCCATGATACATTTTTTTTAACCTGCATTTTTACAATCCCTGAGGTGTGTGGGAACAGAATTTCCTTTGTTCCCATTCCAAAAAATGTCCCATGTGGTTCGTTTAGCCGTTTTTTTTGTCCGCCATCTTGGATTTCTTGGGACGCAAAAGTAAGGGGTAGGGGTAATATAAAGGACCTTTTCGCATAGAAAGAAATTAGTTACAGGTACAAATTAGGTATCATTGGAAAGGGTATGACCTGCACTATCACAAGAACCTGTCGATTATTCAATTAGGGCATCGATGACGTCATCAGGGGTCAAAGGTCACGTTAAAGGGCCACTAAGTCAAATTTCACGCCCATCCTCTTTGTCATCCACCCTGCACCTAAGTGAAGGAATCTTTTGGATTCTACTTTGCTTGAAGGAAAGTGTACATGTATAGGCAGTTTTTAAAACTAAAACAAATTATTTAACTTCAGTAAACATCATTAACCCTTTCCGCAAAAATACCGAAAATATTGAAAAAAAATGAATTTTTGTAATAAGTTTCCTGTGAAATTTCAGTTTGACACATATTTGTTTTCTCTGCCTTTTTGTTATGGTAAAAGGCTTTACATGTTCCAATGAGTCTGAAATACAGTCTATGTATCATTCTCTTGGTATTTTCACTTCCACTCCTTACTATTGATATGGGAATATGCATTATATAGAGATCGTGTGTTAACGAGTTACTATAATACGCAGTCCCACAACTAATTAATGTTGAAACATTATTACGACTGCCAAAAGTCTCAATGTTCATATTTTAATCTAGTCTTCGTTATCACTGAGAAGTTCTTCATAGTCACTATCTTGACTGGACTGTTCTTCCTCAATGTCATCATCACACTGTTCCATCTCAACTAAGTCTATCAAGGTAGGGGGAAGTACTGGGCCACACGATCACAATGGCTCCAAAACACCCTCATCATTCTTTCCCAACCTTGTTCAGGATCATATGGCTTTGGAGACCAGAAGATTGGAATATCTGCTCGCTTGTAGATAGCAAGGCGATGGTTCACTCGACCAATGTGTGGGATAAGGTTGTCTCGGCAAGGTGGCAACCGGAGAAGGTCAATCTTAGATTTGGTTGTCAGTTGCTCATCTTCCCCAACCATCTTCCTCAACATGATTCCACGTACAGTGTCAATAGATTTCTGTCTGGAGTAGCCGTACATCAGACATGTGAAGGCCTCAATATCATCAATAGTTTCTGGCTTTACAGACCATTCATCCCAAGTTTTCTGAAAGGAGATGAGTACAATATATGAATTGCCACACAAAAGTTAAAAGAAACTGTGATAGTCAGGGGATTTCATAGATAATAAAACAAATACCTGAAAGCTTCATGATAAATTGGATGACGTTGTAACTTCTTGAAGAACTTGTTACGTCTTCCCCGGTGAACACGTAACAGGCCCAGGACCATCTTACAGTTGTCGGCACCCATGGATTCTGCCATTTGACTTATGTTGACAATCTGACGATGTTTACCAGTTCCGATGTCAAGAAAGATGGTAAGACCTGTTGTGTTAGCATAAAACAGGAGGATGACAAATATATCGGTGTCGGGTGTCCTGACTACAGCTGACTTGTAACCCAGTTTGGCTGCATACTTCAGGTACAGCACAATCCTTGTGTCTGTTTCCTCCTGATTTGACGTCAACTCATGAATTTCTTGTGCTGTAACCTGAAATGATATATAGTGGAATTTATCATACATACTGATTTTAAGCAGTAGGGAAAGGGTTTACAATAAATTGACATATGGAATTCAATTACTTACCTCACCATCAGATGATTGTAACTGGTATGCCTTGCCATCCACTACCACCAGTGCTGTTCCACATTGCTCCATGCGAGATGCTGCTGCATTGCTGCTCCACACCTTGAGTAGTAGTTCGCAGAGCTGTGTTTTGGGCCCAACTCGACCATAAATATGAAAAGGGGCAATGTTGGTGGGGTTCCAACTTCCAAACGAGTCTTATTCCGCTGCTTGAGTGGGAGGGTTCTATCTTTGTCGGCAATGTCAGTGTTTGGTTTCA
>CM068956.1:103854543-103879588 GCA_035128595.1 Eptatretus atami | reverse complement strand
ATCGTGTCCAAAAGGGGTCTCTGGGAATTGCCCCCCAAAATATGCATTTCCTTTCTTCTCAGAAACTACACACACAATTCTGATGAAACTTGACCACAACCTTCATCACCGGTGATGCACCAAAGTTTGTTCACGCTATTTAAAAAATTGTGGTATTTACGGGGTGGGGAGGCTGGGGAAGTTGCCCCCAAAATAGGTATTTGGTATGACATTGGTTCATTGGTACATTTTGCTGATTCCGTCCCACGTTTACTTTCTCCTCAGTGTCATTATTCTACCAGGTGAGCACCCAGGGGTATTGCCCTTATTATCTTTCTCCCCCTTTCAAGCTCACATCACTGCTTTCTTTGATCTATACAGATTTTTTATTGTAGGCAGATAGTTTTTTATTTTATTATTATTATTATTAAAATTTTTTATATATTTTATTTTATTTTATTTATTTATTTATTATTTATTAATTTCATTATTATCATCATCATTATTATTATTATTATTAGTTTTTTTACCTCTGCCACCAAAGGTGAAAGAAGTGATGTTTTCACCCCTTTCTGTCTGTTTGTCTGTCTCTGTCTGTCTGTGTGTTTGTGTGCAGGATATCTCAAAAAGTTGTGGACGGGTCCAGATGAAATTTTGTGGGAAGGTTGGGTGTGTGATGAGCACGAACTGATTAGATTTTGGTGAAGATCTGGATCCGGATCGGACTGCTAAAATTTTAAAAGTGATTCTTCACCATTGAGAGATGGGGCAAAAAAATGATATGTAGCATGATATTTCAAAAGTTGTGGACTGATTTGGACGAAACCTGGTGGACACGGGTGTGAGAGAAGGAAGACTTGATTAAATGTTGGTGAAGATCCGAATCCGGATCCAACTACTAGAATTTTAAAGTGCTTCTTCACCATTGAGAGATGGGGCTAAAAATGATATGCAGCACGATATCTCAAAAAGTTGTGGACGGATTCGGATGAAACTTGGTGGACAGATTGGGTGTGTCGCAAGGACGAATTGATTCGATTTAGGTGAAGATCCGAATCCGGATGTGGATATGAGAATTATTTAATTTAAAAAAGTGGTTCTTCACCATTGAGAGAGAGGGCCAAAAACTATATAGTACTGTATAGCATGATATTTCAAAACTGTAGTGGGCCCGATATGTTCTTGTGGATCAGGCATTACGTGGCGGAGGTATGTGCTCCACCGAGTGCCCTTCTAGTTTTCCTTTGATTTCTTCTTTCCCTATATTGCTTGTAGAACAGCATTGTGATCAGCATAGATGAAAACCTGACTATCATTGGGTTGGGGATGATGTGCTGTTCCTCGGAGGCATTCTGGTCAGGTTTTAACAGGCAGTTCAAGTGCGTTCACCAGTTGCATGTTTGTTTGTTTTTTGTATACACAGTCAACACAGAACCGATCAGCATATAACATAACAAAAGGAACAACAGGAGAAGGGGGGAATCTAATAGCAGGACAGGGGGAGAAAATAGATGGAAACTGACTAACAGGTAATGATGAGGGGTAGCGGAGAATGCAAGGGGTGGACAAGCTGTGGTACAGAAGGGTCTGAATCCGGTTTAGGGGTACAGAAGCAAAATTTTAGAAGGGGTTGGGCTTGTTTTAGTGGGTGTAGAGAAGATTATGGTTTTGGATGGGGTTGGGGGTTGATTTGAGATGGTGGTGAACGGCTGTCTTGAAGACCTGGAGGGAAGAATGACATTGAAAAGAGTCTGAAGGGTGGTTCCACTGGCAGGAAAAAAAGAGGAACAAATGTGTGGAGGTGAGCAGTGCTTCTGGATTTTGGTAGTTTAATCAGAAGGGGGTTGCTGGCGGACCATGAGTGCCCTGTGGAAATATGGGTGGGACAGATAGCAGACAGAGCAGGGGTGAGGCCGGAGAGGAGAGAGTAGAAGACAGAAAGACCACCGACCTACCTGCAGTGAGAGACCCAAAGACTCAGCCTCATCGTGGGAGATACCAATGATCTTAAATGCCTTGGTTTCCACAGCATTAAGCCGAGAAAGGTGAGAGGCTGGAGCACCAGCCCAGTAGGGAGAGCAGTACTCCATTAGGCTGCGGATGAAAGTTTTGTATGTGGTCAGGAGCTCTGATGTGCCAAGGAAGGACTTTGCACGACGGAGGATGCCAAATCGACGACTGGCGTTGGAGGTGAACTTGGCGATGTGGCTTTCCCAGGAAAGATCATGGCAGATAGTGAGGCCCAAAAGTTTGAAGGATCGGACTTCTTCAAGAGGATTGTTGAGAAAGTAGACTTGGGGGGGGGGGGGGGGGGGCTCCAAACGGGTCTTTTCGGAGAGACAAAGTGAGAGTGTTGGATTTGTCTGGATTGAAAGACATGTTCCATGTGTTGGACCAGTTTGTTATTTTATCCAGATATGCAGAGAGTGAAGGGGCTGCTGCTTGGCGAGCAGCCTCTTCGCTCTCTTGAAGGCCTTCAGTGAAACCAGAGCATCAATCTGAGCAAGGTGTGAGATTGAGGCAGGGACACCAGCCCAGAGGGAAAAGCAGTACTTGGTCAAGCTGCAGAGGAAAGACTTGTGGGTATTTTGGAGCTCAGGTGTGCCAATGAAGGAGTTTGCACGATGGGGGATGCCTAGTCGCCATCTAGCTTTGGAGGCGAACTTTGAAATGTGGTTTGCCGAAAAGAAATCATGGCTGAGAGTGAGACCCAAGAGTTTGAGTGACTGAACTTCTTTGAGAAGGTTGTTGAGAAAGTAGATTGGAAGGTTTGCGGTGCTGTCTTTTCAGAAAGGGTGAGTGTGTGTGATTCTTCAGGGTTAAAAGACGTATTCAAGTGTTTGACCACTTTGTTATTTTTATCAAGGTCTTGAGAGGGGGAAGAGGCTGACAGACTGTCAGAAAGATGAGGGATGTCATGGCAGAGGGTGGCATCATCAGCAAAAAGATAAAGATAATTTTTGAGAGAGTTGGAGAAATTATTGATGAAGATAAGGAATAGAATGAGACCTAGCACACTGCCTTGAGGCACTCCAGCCTTGACAGGGAGAGGAGAAGGAAGGATTCTTTTCAGAGCCACATGTTGGCTACGAGAGTGGAGGAAGTCGCTAATCCAAGTGTGTAGTTGACCTTGGAGTCCATAGGCAGACGGTTTGGAGAGCAAGGTGGGATGCTAGACTATTGAACGCTCGAGATATGTCCAGAAAGACGGCCCTGATCTCATGTCTGATATTGAGGGCATCCATCCATTGTTGGGAGAGTAGAAGCAGCACGTCCAATGTCGAGTGACCTGGTCTGAATCCGAATTGATGATATGAGATGAGGCTGTTGGAGAAAAGGAATGATTTTATTTCCAGCAGTATTATGTTTTACTTGATCTTCAGTGAATCCCAGCTGCATAACAGTGCCAAAAACCTCATCAACAGTATTCTGTGTTGTTTTTTTGCTGGAAGATTGCAGAACAAGAGATTTTTGTTTTCTCTTGTGAATTTGTAGTGCCGTCAGGGCATCAATTAGCTCTCCTTTGCACACCTTTCCCTTCTCCTTTCATGATGGGTAGTGGTGCTTTGCATGATTTCAAGCATCGTCATCTATCTGTAGCATCCCATTTAGATTTCTGCAGCTCCACTAGTGTTATGTTTATCAGCTTCATAATCTTGCTGGACTACTACGACGACAGTGTTCATCGCACCCAGTTTATGCATGGCCTGAGCCATGAAGTTTTTGAAATCACTCTGAAATGCTGCAAACACCTTCTGCGTGCCGTAGCCTCCTTCATACATGGTGACTTGAGTTCAAGGTTTATTTGTCCCTTTTGGTTGACAGTTTCACAGGCAATATGACTATTGCTTCATAAATAATTAAATTTCTTACTGCTCTTGTTAAGACAAATAATGTGAGCGTATTTCGGTAGATGCAGATGGATTTTTGGCTCAGATTTTGGATCACAGATCGTTCTCTCGATCTTTGTTCATGATGTCGCTTCCTGTGGAAACAGTAAGTGATGTCATGAACCAAGATCAAAGGAATTTATTTACTCTGTTTTTTTTTGCTTTAGAGGTTGTAAAGCCATCTGTAGGCTGTTGTTGCAGGTGAGCTTCAAAGCACCCGGCCATACTGGAGCAGGGATATCCATGATCTGTAAAGAATGGACTCGTCTTCGATTTTTGACGGGTCTGAATCGTCATTTCATAAATGGCAGATCCGATGGAAGTCAGAGTATTTTATCGAACATTTGGCATTCATAGGTTGAGAGGATCAATATGGTAAACGACTATGTATCATTTGGTTTGGAGTGAATCGTGGTGACCTGCGGCATCGTCTTTAGCAGAAGTATTTTGTAAAGTGACAGACATATCTGAAGTCTCACGTAAATCTAGGGCAGCATGGAAAGGGTGAAAGTCCATGAACGGTTTCAGTTCCCATCCACTGTAATATGTTGTGCTGATGCACTCATATATGAAGTGACCAAAACATTCTGGTGTGCAACCATCAAACTGCTCTATTATTTGTTGAGTCTTCAGCCATGGATACCAAATTGGGTCCAAGCTTTTCTAATCTCTCTTTTTTTTCAGTGTTTTTTTTTTTTGTATACCTTGTCGAGGCTCGCATGAGAGCTAACACACAACGCACATCAAGGGGGGCATGAGACAGGAGGGGAGGGAGTGGGTAGGACAAAATAGTGGGGAACAGAGACATTTGGAACAGAGGGGAACAGAGACATTTGGTGTTGAGGAACAAGTCGGTCTGCAAAAGCATTCGGGCAATGAATTTTCTCAAACGAATGTTGAGAGGGGTATGCCAGCCGCCAGTCATCGCTTCACCATGTTTTCCATGACTATTCGCACACCTCAACATTCGGTTGAGAAAATTAATTGCCTCTATTTCTATACTGACCCAGGTGACTTTAGTCTTCCATTGTGGTTTCACCAATCGCCAAGTGATCCTGTCACATTTGTCACACTGAGAGACCTAGATTACAGGCTTTAATCCAAATATCAACACTGTGCATATTTGCATCATTTTTCCATTTGCACATTATGTAATCTGCATGCCGGCTTCTTCATGGGCTCTGGAGACGAGGGTGCAAAGTAGTATATTCTTCATTTCTTATTGTTTATTGGGGTGCAGTACACCACGGTATGTGCAATGCTAAATTTTCCTCCAACTAATGTTTGCGAAATTGTGATTGAATTTATAAAACTTGATCTTGCTGCCTTTGACACTGACCCAACATGTGCACACAGATGCACACACCTGCAGCGCACTCTGCATCAAGGTCGAAGTCATCTTCACTGTCGAAACGCCAACCGTTGGTTTCTTATGGTAGGGTTTAAGGTGTAATTGTTTTGGACAAATGTGTAATCGTGAATGTTTGTGTGAAGACTTGTTCATCTGTGTGATGACCGCTTTTTCCTTTTGTTTTGTTTTTTCAAGCAGAAAATGAAGATGTGTCTCATGATGTTTGCAAATGTGATCAAGACAGAAGGAAAAACTACAGGCTAACAGGTAATCATTGTGCCAATAATTTTTGTCCCTCCACCTCTTCTTCTGTCCACATCGTTTGTCCTGCCACAACGTTATCGCACACCTCTGTTGTTATCCTATAAATTCTGTCCCGTTTTGTTTTTATATTTTCATTGTGGAAGTTGATATGTTCTTGAACTGTGCTTACTAGATCAACTTGTGCAACGTGAAGGTGCTCGTAAACAACATCTTGACCGCCCTCCACCCTCGGTCCTTCCAGAGGAGAAGTCAGTACGTAGAAGGAAAGGACTGCACAGCCAACTGAACCACCACTCAATACCCAGGTAAGTTGGTAATGGCCACAGCATGGGGGTTGGATAAGGGGGAGGAGTGTTGTTTGTTACCTCTGCCACCAAAGGTGGAAGGAGGTTATGTTTTCACCCCCCCCTCTCTCTGTCTCTGTCTCAGTCTCTCTGTCGCTCTCTCTCTCTCTCTCTCTGTCTCTCTCTCTCTGTCTCTGTCTCTGTCTCTGTCTCTCTCTCTCTCTCTCTCTCTCCTCTCTGTCTCTCTCCTCTCTGTCTCTCTCCGTCTCTCTCCCTCCGTCTCTCTCCGTCTCTCTCCGTCTCTCTCCGTCTCTCTCCGTCTCTCCCGTCTCTCCCCGTCTCTCCCCGTCTCTCCCGTCTCTCTCCGTCTCTCTCTCTTCTCTCTCTCTCTCTCTCTCTCTCTCTCTCCTCTCTCTCTCTCTCTTCTCTCCACTCTCTCTCTCTCTCGCTGCACACAAAGACAGACAGACAGACAATGTCAAAAAGTTGTGGATGGATTCAAATGAGATTTTGTGGGTAAGTTGGGTGTGTTACGAGGACGAACTGATTAGATTTTGGTGAAGATCTGGATCCGGATCCGGCTACTAGAATTTCAAAGTGATTGATTCTTCACCATTGAGATGCCCAAAAACTACATATAGCAACGATATCTCAAAAAGTTGTGGACAGATTCAGACGAAACTTGATGGACGCGTTGGGTATGCGACAAGGGCGAAGTGATTTGATTTTAGTGAAGATCTGAATCCAGATCTGGAAACGAGATTTAAATTATATATATTTTTAAAGCGATTCTTCACCATTGAGAGATGCTGGGACTAAAACAATATATAGCATATCTCAAAAATTTATTGGGCCTGATATGTTCCATTGGATCAGGCATTGCCTAGATTATGCATTCTATTGAGTGCCCTTCTAGTTTTGAATGATATTGTGCCTGATGTTCCTGTGGGTATTTGAGTTTCCTGCACATGTTTGTTTTCTTAAAAATTATTGTTGAAATTTACCCTAAACAATGCTACCTATTGATGTGAGCCACTAAATAAATAAACAAATAAATAAAGAGCCACTAAATGTGAAGGGTGGAATGAGAAAAAGAAGAGGAAAAACTGGCAAAACCTTCACCGAGTCCTGAAACAAGGAAACCTCTTCACAGGACCACCAGGTGGAAAAAATATTCCTACCCCCATTGGCTATTTTTTCGGAGATACCATCTCCATACCAGATGGCCATTGGCTCCCGAAGGGAGCTCATCCACCCTGTGTCAGATGTTGTTTTCAGTCCTGGCAGGGTGTCTGTTCAGTCGCCGACTACCCGACCATGCAGGTAGCACAGGGTTACATATTACCAGTGGCAGTCCCAAAAGGCTGACCTGAGTTATTTTTTTTTTTTATTTCTCCTGGTATGCATTGAAACTACAGTTACTTGCATGCTTGCAGACCAGCATCTTTTCATTGTGCTTGGTTGTTGTACGTTTCCTTCTCGTTTCACATGTCTCATACCAATTGTGTTGTTGAGGCATGACCACATAAATGAGCAATCACTTTGCTCGTCCACCAATTTAAACCAATGATGTCACTCTGGACTAGGCAACGTCGGTATCTCCCCCCCCCCCATGATATGATGTTTGGTGGGCTCATACTGGTATATACTGTACTGGACATCCCTATTTTATTTTTTTTTTTTTCAAACACATGTTCCATACAATGGTCCATTGCAGATTCCTTTGACGTACGCACAAATGACGCACGATAATTCATGACATACAATTTGCACTCTATCGTTACAAAAAATTGCAATTTTTTTCGTACTATGAAGAATTTGGTTGATAAGAGTGAAATAGGACCGCACGTCCTGAAGTTCACCTGAATCAGGAGCAACAGTCACTCAAATTCCGTCCCTAGACCTGACTGATGTCATTTATTTCTTTATTTTAATGCCATGAACAAACTTCGGTACATTACGAGTGTTAAGGTTGTCATCAGGTTCATTGAATTGTGTGTGTAGTTTCCGAGAAGAGTGCAATACCTATTTTAGGTGCAACTCACACCCTCCCCTCCCCCCCCCCCACCCCACGTAGCCCTCTCAATGAAGCAGATTTTGATGCGGTCAAATTCACCTTCGTTCGTTGTCAGATATGAAGCTTGTGGCCAAGTTTCATTTAAATCGTGTGTTTGGTTGAAGTAATGACTGAAGTGTTTTACAGACTGACTCACCTGCGGCACTGCTCGATCCCATAAGCTCACCAGATTAAAGTCCAGGTTCGTAAAAGTGGGTTCTGTTTTGTGCTTCACTTCCGTTATTCTTGCAGGATAATTTTAAAGATTATAGTCGATGACCATTAATCGTAAATAGAAGGTGAGTGTTCAGCTCGCGAGCTCAGTAAGTATTATAGCTCAGTAAAAAGCTATAAAAGCTAGCCATCTGCCCAATGGCAACGATAACGACATCTGCAGTACCGATATCTGCAATCGACATAACTTCCCCCCCCTTCTTGCGAGCAGGTGTTGTTTATCTCGCATGACGATGACAATGGTGGCGCCAATGATTGCTTCTAATGGGATTCATTGGGGAGTTTTGCAGGGAAGAACAGAAAGAAACCTATTTAATTCCATGGTGATTTGTACACGCTTAGGGATCCTTTGTATATTAGAGGTAATGAAGTGAAGAATCGCTAAAAAAAATTGTCGGATCTTCACTAAAATTTAATCAATCCGTCCTCGTCACACACCCAACTTAAAAAAAAAAAATTCAATATCGATATACCGGTGGGCTCACACTGGTATGTCAGCGTTGTTAAAAATAAAAATAAAAGAACGTTTCTTTTGGTTTTTTTACGCAGGTTCCAAATATACGCAATGATCCAATGATCCATTACGTATTCATATATGATGTACACATCGTTGACGCACTGTAATTTTACAAAGTATTTCCGCATGGAGCTTTTTTCCCCCCTCAAGCCTCATGATGAGAACGGTTATTTTACTTCCAACTTCAACTTGTTACCTCCACCATCAAAGGTGAAGGAGGTTATGTTTTCACCCCTGTCTGTCTATCTCTCTGTCTTTGTGTGCAGGATATTTCAAAAATTTGTGGATGGATCTGGATGAAATTTGGTGGGCTGTTTGGGTGTGTGACAAGGATGAACTGATTAGGATTTGGTGACGATCCGGATCCGTATCCGGCTACAATAATTTCTTTAAGTGATTCCTCACCCTTGAGAGATAGGGCCCAAAACGATATATAGCACGATATCTCAAAAAGTTGTGGACAGGTTCGGATGAAACTTTGTGGACAGATTGGGTGTGTGATGAGGACGAATTGATTTGATTTTGGTGAAGATCCAAATCTGTATCTGGACACGAGAATCATTAAATTTTAAAGTGATTCTTCACCATTGAGAGGTGGGGCCAAAAAATATATGGAGTATGATATTTAAAATTTTTTATTGTGCCTGATATGTTCTTGTGGATCAGGTATTGTGGGGTGGAGGTATGCGCTCTATCGAGTGCCCTTCTAGTCTTAAAAATTATTTTGTTTTAAAGTGAGATCAGTATTGGTAATCGGCATAGGTGTGGATCCATTGCTATCACGGAACGCTGTACCGGTTTGATTATTCCGGTATCGCTATCGCAGATCACTGACTCGGCACAGGCCTTCCAAAGCACACCCAATTCATATAAATAACTAATTGGCAATTGCCTCAAATATAGTCTCGAGGGCAAAGAAAATATGCGATTGCTTGTACGGGTGCCCGGATGCTGAGGGTTAAGAGTTAAAACCTACTGTACTTCCTTCCTGGTACGTCTTGACGTCGTACATTTCACTGTTCCAGGTGTCGCCGAGTCCATCAAAGCTTTATAAATAATGTATGGTATTTAAAGATTGTAACCACCTTTCTTTGATTTGTTCATCATTGTATCACACAGCTCGGTATATCTACCCATTATTATTTTTTCAGTGTACCGGTATAATGGGTTTATTTAAAATTCCGCCTTACGAGTGGGCAGCAGCTGTTGTTTATCTTACACGATGATGACAATCATAGCGCCAATGATTGGGTTTTATTGGGGAGTTTTGCAAGAAAAAAATAAAATTAAAAGGGAGTTTATTTAATTCCACAATGATTTGCACATGCAGAGGGATCCTTTGTACATTATAGCCTATCGGTAATGAGTTAATGGGGTAAATAATTCGAGTCATTGCACTGAGGCAACCGAGTTAATCGGGTAATTACTATTCGTGACGTCGTGGTGGTGGGGGAGATGGTTTAGGATGTGGAATGAACAGGGGTTTTGAAAGGGATGGTGTTAAGTGGGGGGTGGGAGGTGGAAGGACAACAAGAGTGGTTTGAGATGGAGGAACGAATAGGTGGATTCAGGTGAGGGAAGTTTCCCATGGCAATTACATGGTTTGAAAGGTTAGAAAGGGCAGAATCGTGAGGAGTTGGTGAGTTACTTTTTGGAAGTTAAATGGCAAGGGACTGGCGATGGATGTGTAGCTGGAGTTAAAGAAGGGTTGAAAGATAGATTGATAGACGGAGGCCAGAGCGATTGAAAGATGGATTGTTTGATTAAACGACAAATGTTGGAGAGTCAAGACTTTGGGGACGGGGACATTACTCAAGGAATGAAACAGTCTAAACTCAACACCATTTCCCTCCCCCATCCCTCTAAACAACGGGTGGAAACTGGAAGTCTATTCTACATACAAATTTAAGATGCATCTTATTTTGGGAACGGGAATTAGTTCATAGTCCGTATCGGTATCGCTCTTTCATACCATTCTGGTTTGTAGTGTTTCTTCAATTAATGAATTCATGTACAGGTAGTGAACCAAAAAAATGGAATCGCCTCTAAATGAGGAACACAAAGTATATTGAAAGCAGCGGATTCCACATACAGTCGTGGCCAAAAATATTGGCACCCTTGCACTTTTTCAAATAATGCACCATTTCTTCCAGAAAGTTCTTGAAATTAAAAAAATCTTTTGGTATCCACATATGTATTTATGTGGTTTGCAGTGGAACAAAACAAAAAAATCTGAAAAAAATACGAAATCTGAGCTCATAACACAAATCCTAAAATGGCCTGGACAATATTGGCACTTTTCAGAAATTGTTAGAAATAACTAGATTGCAAGCAGGTGCTTCTCCTTTACTTTGGAATTGAACTCGCCTGTGGTGAGTTGCAGGTGCCTGCAATATATAAATCACTCATTCAACCAGTTTGAATAGAGAAACGGAGTCATTCTGCTGTTTTGTGTCAATCTGCTTACTGCAATGAGCATGGAGAAAACAATGAAATCCAGAGAATTGTCTGAGGATGTCAGACACAAGATTGTAGCCAAGCACGGATAATGTCTTGGCTACAAGTCCATCTCCAAAGACCTTGATGTCCCTGTGTCCACCATACGCAATGTTATCAGGAAGTTTGAGGCCCATGGCACTGTGGCCAACTTCTCTGGACATGGCCACAAGAGGAAACTTGATCGAAGGTTACAGCGAAAGATTGTTTGAATGGTGGAGAAAGTACCTCGATCAACTGCCAAACAGATTCAAGCTGACCTACAGACACAAGGTATGACAGTTACGACCATCCGTCGCCAACTCAATGAAAAGGGGTTCTATGGTAGGAGACCTAGGAGGACCCCACTGCTGAGAGAGAGACAAAAGAAAGCCTGACTGGAGTTTGCCAAAACACACCTGAACAAGCCAAAATCCTTTTGGGAGAATGTCCTGTGGACAGATAAGACCAAATTAGAGCTTTTTGGTAAAGCACATCATCTCTATGTTTACAGAAAACAAAATGAAGCCTTCAAAGAAAAGAACACCTTTCCTGCAGTCAAACATTGAGGAGGTTCAGTGATGTTTTGGGGTTGCTGTGCTGCCTCTGGCACTGGGTGCCTTGAATGTGTGCATGGCTTCATGAAATCAGGAGATTACCAAGGCATTTTGGAGCTCAATGTTCAACCCAGTGTCAGAAAGCTGGGTCTCCGTTGAAGGTCATGGGTCTTGCAGCAGGACAATGACCTCAAGCTCACTCCATAAAGCCCCAGGAATGGTTCAAGACGGAATACTCGATTGTTCTGAAGTAGCCAGCAATGTGTCCAGATCTAAATCCCATTGAACACCTGTGGGGAGATCTGAAAACAGCAGTTGGGAGAAGGCACCCTTCAAATCTGGGAGAACTGGAGCAGTTTGCACAATAAGAGGACCAAACTGCCATTAGAGAGGCGTAGGAAGCTCACTCATGCCTATAGGAAGTGCTTGATGGCAGTTTTGTCCAAAGGCTGTGCTACCAAATTATTTAGTCCAGGGTGTCACTAATTTTGGCAATGCCATTTCCTTTTAGTTTCTGATTTAAAAGGAGATATTAAGTTCTGAATCAAAATCAAAGGTTCTGTAATATTAACAGTGAAATAAAGAATTGTCGAGACCAAATACTTTCGTCAATTTCAACTTATTTTTTGAGAAAATTGTGAGTTATTTGAAAAAAGTGCAAGGGTGCCAACATTTTTGGCCAGGACTGTAGGTGTGGCCATGTGTTAATGAAGCAAATAATATCCCAGCATGCTCGGAGTCATGTGTAGAAATGCTGCACAGACCTGGTTGCCTATAATTATGGCTCGCATGGTTGCAAGAGGAGACATCAGTGACTGAAATGGGCATGATTGTTGGTGTGCATTTGGCCAGAGCTTCAGTGACAGACAGCTCAATTTGATAATGTTTCATGAACAACGGTGGCTAAGGTGGTGTCGGCATGGAACTCTGACGGAAACAAATCATCGGCAAAGGGCAACAGTGGGCGGAAGCGCATACTCCAGGATCATGATAGCCTTGCATTAATTTTAAGTGCAAGGCAAAGCAGGCAAGCAACTGCAGATCGATTGACTGTAAATTTCAACTTGCGGCACGAGAAGCCATTTTCATAAGAAACAGTCTGCCAAGAACTCCATAGAGTGGGATACCATAGTTGGATTGCAGTGCACAAACCGTTCATCACACCTGGCAATGCATGTTTGTGAGTCCATTGGTGCAAAGAGCATAGGCAATGGACTATCGAGCAGTGGAGAAGTGTGATGTCATCAGATGAATCTGCCTTCACCATGTTCTTGACCAACGGATGAGTGCACATGCGACACCAACCTAAAGAACTCTACAACTCTGAGTGCTTGGTTTCTGGTGGTTCTGTAATCTTGTGGGTTGCATTTTCCTTGCATGGTTTTGGTGCAGTCATTCACTTAGAAGGCAACTTCAATGCCAATCACTACTCAATAGTCCCGAGTGATCATCTTCACCCCGTGTTGCAGCATTTCTTTCCTGCTGGGAGGGGTGTTTTCCAGGATGACAATGTCCCCATCCACAGAGCACGTGTGGTCACCCGATGGTTCGATGAGCATGGCACTGATGTTATCCTAATGTCATGGCCTTCTCAGTTGCCCGATGTGAACCCAATCAAGCATTTGTGGGATATTCTGAAATGACACCAAAGACAGCGTTTTCCACGTCCATCTAACAGGTATGAGTTGATTGATTTACTCGTGGAAGAATGGTGCAGCATCCCTCCTGCAGAATTCCAGACGCTGGTGGATTCTATGCCACAGCGCATACAGACCTTACTTGCCACACATGGTGGCCCAATGCCCTATTAAGTGACTTTACATTGGTGTTTACTTTTTTTTTTTGTCCACCTCCTGTATGTCTTGTGTTGTCTTTAAACTCAAGACCACTAAAACGTGCATTTGGTTTGTGTGTGCCAACTGAGCTTGGTTGTGTAGGCCTTTGCAACACAGCAGCATTATGCTGGTGGAGGTATTATAGTTTCCAACCTCCATTGTTTGCGGTCTCATCCACAGATCACAGAATGCAGCCAGTAACACTACCCACTATGTGTCCACGTATGAAAAAGCTTTTGCTCCCAGCAGTCCTGTGTCCTCATTTCCCAAGATGGGCGGTTGTCTCCTGCCTTCACGCTGCAGCGTCCTATGCCGTATGCAGCAGAAGTACCCCTGCACAATTGAACAGGTACTCACCGCAGCTTCACTTTTTATTTCTTTTTTTTTTTACTGGATGCTTAACCATATGTACAGTGTTTAAAATATTTGGTCTCTTTTTACGGCTATTTTTCTTTTTAGTTCACTTGTGGAATTTTGGTCAGGGGTTGGGAATTTGGGAAGTTGGGGGAGTTTAATGTTTAAAATCGAAAAAGAAAGGATAGAATGGGAGGAAAGGAATATTGGGATGGAAGGGAGGGTGATGTGTGGAATAACCTGTCCGTTCATGTCCTTGCTTGTTGTGCCCTTCTGTAAGTTTGTTGCCTCTTACCCTCTGTCACCTCACTCTTCCACGAGCCGAGATTTTTTATACAATTTTTGTATGGAAATGTCGAGGAGCAACAGCTCAGCCGCGAAGTGGTAGGCCACACAAGCTCACAGAACGGGACTGCCAAGTGCCAAGTGCTGAAGCACATAGCATGGAAAAAATCGTCTGTCGTCGATTGCAACACTCACTACGGAGTTTCAAACTGCCTGGAAGCAACGTCAGCACAAGCACTGTTCGTTGAGAGCTTCATGAAATGGGTTTATATGGCCGAGCAGCCGCACACAAGCCTAAGATCACCATGCGCCATGCCAAGCGTTGGCTGGAGTGGTGTAAAGCTCACCACCATTGGACTCTGGAGCAGTGGAAACTCGTTCTCTGGAGTGATGGATCACGCTTCACCATATGGAAGTCCGATGGACAAATCTGGGTTTGGTAGATGCCAGGAGAACACGACCTGCCCGAATGCATAGTGCCAACTGGAAAGTTTGGTGGAGGAGGAATAATGGTCTGGGGCTGTTTTTCATGCTTTGGGCTCGGCGGCTTAGTTCCAGTGAAGGGAAATCTTAATGCTCAGCATACAATGACATTCCAGATGATTCTGTGCTTCCAACTTTGTGGCAACAGTTTGGGGAAGGGCCCTTTCCTGTTTCAGCATGACAATGCCTCCATGAATAAAGCGAGGTCCATACAGAAATGGTTTGGCGAGATCGGTGTGGAAGAACTTGACTGGCCTGCACAGAGCCCTGACCTCAACTCCATCGAGCACCTTTGGGATGAATTCGAACACCGACTGAGCCAGACCTAATCGCTCAACATCAGTGCCCGACCTCACTAATGCTCTTGTGGCTGAATGGAAGCAAATCCCCGCAGCAATATTCCAACATCAAGTGGAAAGCCTTCCCAGAAGAGTGGAGGCTATTATAGCAGCAAAGGGGACACGGGACACCAACTCCATCTTCATGCCCATGGTTTTGGAATGAGATGTTGACCGAGCAGGTGTCCACATACTTTTGGCCATTTAGTGTACATACCAATGGTATTGTGATTTGTGCAGGCGTTACTCGTGTTAAACAATTGGTTTGGGGTAATCGCAGCATCCACTTGACTGATGTTACATCAAAACTGTCTGAAATTCATTTAAGTAAGTGCTCAGGGAGATTCCTAAATTACTAATTTGGATAGGGATTGTTTCACCATTCACTCGAAAGTCAAGATTTTCCTTGCAACCTACCGTTCTGGTGCTGGTGTTACTGTCTGTCAATAATTCCACTCTTCACTCTCCATTGTCCACGCTACACTCAATTGCACAAACTTGTGTCTGTCTGCCTTGCAATCCCTCGGCTTCTTTGCCTGCTATTTTTAAAAGGACCTAAATCTGGACCACCCATCATGTGACCATCGTCTGACTTAATTGGGCTCAGATTCTCACTCCGTAAAGTTTTGGTTGTTGGTACAGGTTTTTTTTGTATATCAACATGCATAGACGATACCTGTACCTTTTGTTCGTCGGACATTCTCCGTAGTTATCGACTACAGAACATGGTGTTTGAGAATGGAGTGTGGTCTGTCACTACATCCCACAATGCTGTTGTCGGCCTCGTGTATTCTTGAACCCTTATCATTTGTTCTACCCCACTTACTCTCTGCGGTGTGTGGCTGCAGATATTCCAGCACGAAGAGAAACAAAAGTACCAGCAGCTTGTCCGAAAGTTTGTCCCTTTCAACAGCCGTATACATTCTCGTCTGGCCAGCCAATCGTGAGTTGCACGAATTGTTGCGATACCACCACACTGCTCGTACTCGACACTTTGGGGTTTCGTCGTTTCATGCAACCATGCCAATGTGTATACTGTAATCTACTTGATATTCACATGTAAATAATTTCTGTGATAATAATTTATCTTTTTTTTCTTCCCAATTCCCACTAATTATAATAAAACACAGCAGATATGCAGTTCAAACTTATTATTTGAACATGAGCAACAAGAGAACATTCTCTCAGTCCAAGTGGACCTAAAGTCTTGAGTTCAATATCATAGCACATTTGTTCAATTCAAAGTCTGCCATTATTAACTGTCCATAATTAACATGCCAATACGCTGGTTGACCACTCTGCAGTTGAGCTCGACTTTTTAATCCAGTATTTCACCATGTCATCGTACTTTTTATCCAAAAGCAAGTGAGAAAATCTCGGCTCTTTTGGCAAGGACTGGATTGTCTTCTCTGGATTCTTTCTTTTTCTTCAGCTTGGCAGCCTTTATACTTCTGACCGTGCTTTCATTTCCTCCTGATGACTTCATCTTTTTTTTATGCATTGTCGAGGCTTGTATCAGAGCTAACACACAGAGCATATAACAAAGGGAGCAGGAGACGAGAGGGAAGCACGAAGCAGTAGGGAGCAGAGACATTAAGAGATCTGTCGAAGGGAGAGAGATGTGGCAGGATACACGGGGTAAACAACATGGATACTGCAGGTACTTTCAGGATGGATAGCAGGGAAGGAGGAGTCCTGTTGGCTCAAATTCCTCTAATTTGGTTACGGGCCACACCAGCTGCATTTGGAATTTATTGACGACATACTACACCAATCTCTGGTGAAGGCAATCTTAGCTTGAAGCTGGTCATCATCGTTGTTCTAATCTCCACTCTTCTGTTTTTTTCTAGGACTTTCGGGCATTAAAGTATTGACGGTGTCGTTGGCATCTTGTATGGTTTTTCGCTGCTTCTTGTGTCTCGCAATGCTCAGGGTTCGGCAGGCCAGGAGTTTTCAGAGGATATGTGGATTTTATCCATTTTCACAATGGTGTCTTTTTCGGCGATGGTTCTGAAGATGCTGTATGTGCAGTATTGATTTGATCTTTCGATGAGAATGATTTTTGTCTCAACTTGGTGCACTTTTATAGCTGACCAACATTTACTCAGATTTTGGCACTTGATTTCATGCCGCCGTTACGCACTAACCGTGTGTATTGTTTAATCTTAGCAGATTAGCATCAACAGCATCAACAGCGTCAAAGCAGCTATGGCGACGTAGCGTCCCACTGCAGCTTCATCTTGATTTACATTTTCTGCGAATTATGATTCCCGCAAGAATGGTTTGAAAGTAAAACCGTGAATGATAATTCCCGCTAATATTAAGTATATTACAGTATTTTATGTGGAGTTCAGTCCCTGCTGGACGAGACTTTTTTGTACCGTGCTTTTTTAGAGTTGGAAGGTCGTAGAAGAGCTTCATGATGGAGAATTTGAGATTAAAGTCTTGAACAGGAGTACTGAAAAGCAAAGTTTAGCCTTACTGATGTGATTTTTCAACACAACTTCCCTCCACCCTCTAAATGGCTTTGGTCTTATTTGAACACACAGTCACATGGCTTGTTTCAACTTTAGCAATTTAAAACTTTCTTTTAACTTGCCAAAGTAGACATTTCTGTACCTGAGTGCATTTAACATTGATTTGCAGCTTATTCAATTATGATCATGTCATCGTAGCTTACCTGTTTTATTTATCTCTGGAGTGTACGTTCCACCAAGCCTGCAGGGTGGAACGAAGGGTCAGGAGTCAAAAGGTGTCACCATTTCGCTACAATAATATATTGTTGCAGTGAGGTTCTAGGTCTGTGCCAATGGCTCCTTTCATGACATACCAGATCGTATGGGCTCTCATGGCCAGAACCTGCTAGATCCCGGTCTTTGATGACCAGATCTCGTGGGCTGCTAAACGATGGTCAGCCGAGTCTGAAGTCCCAAAAAGGGTTGCAGGTCATTTATGTTCCATTACCTTCTCGTTGAACTCCGGCATTCTAATTGTGAGCCGAGCGGTCTCCTACCTGCATACACTTTAACTAAGTGAGCGCTAATTGCTTGTGCCCATCCATCTTAAGAACACGGCAATTGTAAAGAGTGGTACACATTCACAGGAGACCAGGTTGGTTCCAACAGGTGTGTATTCAAAAACCAAGTACAGCAAACAAACGGTAAAACAATGATAAACCCGTAATAACATGCATCCATTGAACAGACCAAGTGACACATGGAATTTCTTAGCGAGATAACTTAGGGCTCATAGATATTCGACACTAGAGACCAGGGTAATGGAACAGGACAGAAGAGCCACTCTAATTCTAATGGAGGCCGGTCCCAAGTCCTGCTGGCTTGTCCAAGGAATGGATAAAGCAATCGTTAGGCCACACCACGGGCTCTGGTCTCGCTGTGACGTTGACACCCCAATGTTGTTTGGTCTTTTTGTGAAATGTACTGACCACCGAGCCAGACGCACCGTCTTCCTTCCCAGCATAGTGTAGGAACCACCAGTGCCAGAGCAGAATGACCTATGATTAGGAAGTCACCAAGCACCAACCGACAGGGACCGACACCACCAGTAACACAGGAACATTGGAGGGGAAGCTTGATTCTGCACCGTGCTTTTTGTCCCCCTCTGGCCCCACCTACAGGCCATTCTGATCCAAACGTGCAAATTTGGGAGACAAGGGTGGAGCTCACTCCGATGCCCCTCCTATAGACTGTTTTGATCTTGTTCTGGGCATTTACAGTAGGCCACGATCCTGGTCACATGCAATGGTACCGAGACCTCTGGAAATAACATAAAGGACCGATTCGGGGAAGAAACATTTAACGAAGCCAAAGGGATGGTAGGTAAAGAAACATTACATAAGCAATGGAGTCCTATCACACGGATTTGACAGTATGCTTAACTAAGCAGGTACTTAAGAAATAACTGATGCTATGCTATCCATTCTTAATCCCTGAGGAATAATTTCTGCAACAACAGAGTTGGCATCTTAATAGTAATTAATATCCACTTTTTCCACAAATTCCTACTCTTGTTTCTCTTGGAATAAAACAATGTATCAAGAAAGTCACAAGTAAACTTGATTTAATTGGTGCCTGTTGTTTACATACTCTTTCGCCTGTTGTGCAGGTCCAGCTCACCTCCCTCACTCCCAAGGGGATACGAAAGTCCTGTATCATTGGACAACGTTTCCTCGGTTGCGAGCCCTTCCCTTGGGAACGGCTCATTATCTGAAACGGACTTTTCTCCAGGTGCGACTTTTATTTTCTAAATCTATATTAGTTTCGGGCATTGTGCGAGATGGAAATGTGAACTCTCACATCCATCTCCAACCAGAGCCTTAATGTGAGACAGGAAATGTGAGACAAATACTTTGCTCATAATGGGAAGAAGGCTCAGCCTGGTGTTGGCTTAATGGTTAAGGTGGCTGGCTGAGGATCCGAGAAGGGTCCTGAGTTCAATCCCCTGTCTGGCCGTTGAATTAACACCAGGTAGGGGTGACAGCCTGTCATCCTTCTGAGGTCAGCAAAATGAGTACCGGTATACCGGTATACTGGTAACGGGTATTGCATCAGCAGCACAGCCGCACGCCCAGACAATGATGCTACTCACAGCCTTGTGCTGGAGGAGGGAGGAGTGAGGATGACAGTGGATATATTAACTGTTTGAGTGCTGTTCACCACGATTGTGGCTCGTGTCATTGTTCAACAATCTGTGATTGTGCGTATTTAAGTGTTTGTTCCTGTTGTTGCTTAATTAAACAATACATACGTTTTATTCAGTTAACCTGAAAAAAATACCATATTTTTGTATTGCATACTGGAAAATTCAGCACTCAAACAGTTAATGGCCACATGGGATGGACAATTCAGCAGCCATTGATTTTTGGTCATCAAGTGTGGAGTTTGTAAGGAAACACTCAGCAAAGAGGTTGACGTGATTCAAAGATTCCATCTGTGGTGAACTTTAACAGTGCAGCACAAAACACCAGAATGTAAAATGGTCCTCCAGTCTTCTGCAGAATGTTGTAAGAAAGGCTTGAGGCAATGTGTCATGCTTGGTGCTTATTGTCTCTGATCCTTCATCATTAGGCCATCAACTGTTATGGTGATGGTGCATTTTATTGTATGTTCTGTGTTCTACCTCTTCATATGCAAAAAACTGGTGGTTCTTCGTGAGCTGATATGTATTGTTTTTATTTATTTATTTATTTTTAAAGAGCTTTTTTGTTGCAGGCTCTGGTACTGAAACCGATTCACTCTACATTGTGAAGACTATAAGAGCACCAAAAGCTCGCTCTTCCAGGTTTTCCATTTTAAACTCTTCTTTTTAATTGTTGAAAGTGTTGCTTTTATTCTGCACGTTTTAATGCCTTGCCCTACTCTGCTTGCAGTTGTACCACAACCATTAACAAGAAGCTGTTTGACTCCGAACAATGGATTAAGGATCTGTAAGCAGCAACTTTCACTCATTTCTTGCAAAAAAAAAAATCAAAAAATCTGCTTGCTTGCTCTTTTTTTGTGTTGCCTTTCATAGCATGTTTGTCACTGCTTAAAAAAATATATTTTCGGTAGTCTCTATTCTGGAGCTTCCAGATTGTGTCTTCAAGATTTTACTTTGAGTAACGAAAACCAAAACAATTACCCAACATAATTTTCTATCTTTGGGTGTTTTGGCATTATGGTCTCAAAAATTGGATTCTCAAATTTGAGAGCTTGGTCATTAGTGGGGCAACTTAGCATAACAATTGTGCATTTTGTGAGGAAAGCACCAAATTTGGCACACTAGTAGCCTATCATATTATGAACAGATTTGGATATTGGGCCATCTCAAAATTTTTGATGGCAGTGGAAAATGGCTGCCACAGCAATCAGTGGCTGAATTTGAGATGGCCCAATACAAATCTGTTCATAATATGTTCGGCTACGAGTGTGCCAAATTGGTGCTTTCCTCACAAAATGCACAATTGTTATGCTATATTTAGCTAAGTTGCCCCACTACATGGCACATTATTTCCTGAGTGGTCTAGAGATCAGAGAGTGCATTTATGTGCACACGCTATACTAACCCCATGCATGCGTGTGTTTTGCCGAAATGAGCACACCAATTCTGACATGACATCAGCGTCGTGTCATAGTGTGCTCCTTTCGTTAAATTTATTATTAGCTCACCTGGAACGTAATCCAGGGAGCTAATGGGATGGCACGTCGTCAGACCATCAGTCCGTCCGTCTGTCCGTAAGCACGTACAAACTTCGTCTCCGAAACTGCTGATGGATTGTGATCAAACTTGGCCAAAATGATACTTGGTATGTTGTACTCAAGTTTGTTCATGGCATAAAAAATGTTGGGGTCTAAGTGGTCCTATCAGAGGTCAAAGTGGGTCCAGGTTTGACCTGCCATAATAGGTATTTCCTTTTCCCTCTGAAACTACACACACAATTTTGCTGAAACTTGACCACAACTTCATCCACCGCGCGTGATGTACCAAGTTTGTTCACTACATTAAAAAAGGGGTCTAAGGGGTTCTACAGGGGGGGGGGGGAGTTTGCCCCAAAATATGTGACTTGCTCCTCATCCAAGTGAGCTTCAAGACTCGCAGTCATATTTTAGCTCACTTCGACTTTCGTTAGGTGAGCTTAGGCAATCGAACAGTGTACGTAAGTCAGTCAGTCAGTAACAACTTCAGTCATTATCGCTTGAAAGAAACACACAATTTTGATGAAGCTTGGCCATAAGCTTCATATCTGATGCCTAACGAAAGTTTATTGACTGCATCAAAATCTGCACTCATCAAGGGGGTCTATGGGGTGGGTGGGGGGGAGGGGCGTTTCACCCAAAATAGGTATTTGTTCTCTTCTCTGAAACTACACTATTTCAGTGAAACTTTACCACAACTTCATCACCTGCAATGTACAGCAGTTTGTTCACACCATTAAAAAAAAAAAAACATCGTCTAAGGTGGTCTGCGGGGGGGGGTTGAGTTGAGTGACTGTTGCTCCTGATCCAGGTGAGCTTCAGGAAACGTGTTTCTATTTTTATTATTCTTGTCTGGTAATCAGCAGGACAGAGACATTGTGTTCGTGTGGCAGATGACACTAATAGGTCCTGCAGCAAGTGCTGTGATGGGACTCGATCTGTGCCCTGCTCCCTGTGTGTGTGTGTGTGTGTGTGTGTGTGTGTGTGTGTGTTGTGTGTGTGTGTGTGTGTGTGTGTGTGTATACACATATATGTGTGTATATATATATATATATATATATTATATATATATATATTATACATATATTCTGTGAGATCTCAAGCTTTTGATATTTTTTTCATAAAAATCATTAATGTAGTCACCAACCCTTTCAATAAGCATGACAATGCTCCTTTCGAACCAGAGTATGGTTTACAATGATGATTTGCTTGGCATGCAATGTAGACTGTCTCCGCCAGATTGACATCTAACTGTTTGACAGGTGAAGATTTATGAGTTTTATTTCTTGGTTTCCTCCTCTCTCAGCCAAAGTAAATACTTGAGCAATGATGAAGAGCGTAAGCGAAGCATTGTGGAAGAGAGCATGAAGGTGACTGTTTACAAGGAAAAGGTAAATATCGGGGTGAAACTCTTCTGTATGTATATGGAAATCCATATTTTTGTATCGACCTATGTAGAAGTTTCTTTATATTTGTTGTTGGCAAAATGCCATGGTTAGGGGGAATTCGAGTGCTATCTTATGTGGATTCATTTCTTAACCCTTTTCATTTGGATTACCTGTTCAACACATCGGTATTGTGACTACGGTAGTTTTTTCACATGTTTTTATGGAAGTTTAATACCATGTATGTTGTAGATATGCAGCCTGATCCATGATGCCTTGCCATCCTCATTGTTCATATTTTTGGTTATTGAATTGCCAATGGATGGCAAATTTCTGTTTTACAACATGGACAATAAATAATCTTGAAGTTGGTGGCATGGGAGCTTTCGTGGTTACCTTGATGTCGAGCCAAGGGAACGTCTGTAAATGCTGTCAGACTACGAGAATAGTATACATTGTATGATTTCCCCATAGTTATCCCCTTCCATGAACTTCATGGAAAATGTCAATTGTACACACAAAATTCATAATCCCAGAACTGAACCGTTGAATGGAATGAGTTGAAAACTTATGGTTGTACTTGTGTGGATGATAGGGGGTAAACAAAATTCATAGATCTGGGGATTCAGAGTGGGGGGAGTACCCCAATTTTCTCGATGTGAATGCATATTGCAGAGGGCTACCTAGTGGAAGCCTGTAGGTTATCACAAATCATAAAAGTGGAATTGAAGAACGGGTTCTTTGCAAGTCCATTGAAATTTGTTCTGCATTGATTTGATCGCAATTTTTAGATCCTCGTGGAGGACCTCCAAGTCTTACTCACGTTGTTGTTCTTGTGGACTTTTTTGTTTCACAGCCTACAGTTTTCATCAAAACTTCCTAAAACTTGGCGTATATATGTAAAAATACCCTGCACAGACAGTAACATCTCAGATTTTGAAAATTCCTCCTAGAAAAAAAGTTATGACGTCAAAATATCTCCGCTAATGGAAATCGCCTAAAAAATTATCTCCGAAAATAGGCAAGCTTTTTGAATTCTGTTTGCGGGAATCGAACAGGGCATTAGCAAGAGATGAATTACCGCACATATGATGCATCACTATGACGTCATATCAATTTTTATGACATTCCTATTTTTTGTTTTTTGTTTTTGTTTCATTTGTTTCAACGCCTACAGTTTTCATCAAAACTTCCTGAAACTTGGCATATATATGTAAAAATACCCTGCGCAGACAGTAACCATCTCCGATTTTGAAAATTCCTCCTAGAAAAAAATTTATGACATCAAAATATCTCCGCTAATGAAAATCGCCTAAAAATATTATCTCAAACTAGGCAAGCTTTTTGAATTCTGTTTGCGGGAATCGAACAAGGCATTAGCAGAGATGAATTACCGCAACATATGATACATCACTATGACGTCATATCAAATTTTATGATGTCATTCCTATTTTTTGACATTTTTGGTTTCACAACCCAGAGTTTTCATCGGATCTTCGTGAAACTTGCCATGTATATGCAGAAAGCCCACACACAGGCAGTAACCATCTCCGATTTTGGAATTTCTTCCTAGAAAAAAGGTTGGCATCATAATATCACCGCTAATGGAAATCGCCTATACAATTATCTCCGAAACTAGGCAAGCTGTTTGAATTTTGTTTGCGGGAATCAAGCCGGGCATTAGCACAGATAATTTATCGCAAATCTGATACATCACAATGACGTCATATTCGTTTTTATGACGTCATTCCATTAAGAGGACGAGGATCTTAGTTCATTCGAGCTTGTTAACTGTAGCTGGGGCATGTGGTTGAGTTGATCATCTTGGCCACAGGGTTAACATGGCAAAATCTAGGGACGCTATTGTGTTTAATGTTTGTACCCATCAGTGACTTCTTTGGCATAATGAGAAGTGATGAAGCCAAGTTGTGATATTTGCAGGATGTCATGACCACGTCATCGATTGCTTGAACACCTTACTTATCCATGTCATTCCCCAATAATTGTCAGCACATACACACAGGTTATTAAAGCATTGGATCGACTGTTTGTAAATGATCTGAGTTGCCGATGAAGTCATTCTGTCACCTCGCATTGACTGGTCCGCATGCGTCTGTGACCATTTATTGGTATATTTTTATACATTGTTTGATCAGAAGTCATTTGCGTTTTCAAGATGACGATCCAGCCGCTCAATCTTGACATTTAAAAGTCAATCCCCAAAAGTGAGAAATAAGTGGAAGTGGGAATGGACTGATCGATGAAGTAACAATTCATCACCAGGCCAGATTCTCTGCATTCCATGTGCAAAGCACATTACGTACAGGGCCAAGGTTTAAACTTAAAGGCTCGTGATATTCCTGCATACCTCAGTGATCACAAAAAATGTTTCACGATAAATCAAATTTGATCGATATTTTACACCGAATAGGTGCTTTACCGACATTGAAAAATCTTGAGATATTTATGAATGGTCCAACATATACAAAAAATTTAACCTTGTGACTTGATCAAAATGGAGGAGACCTCACACAATCATTATTGCACTCATGATGAATTGTCAC
>CM068956.1:103788407-103803135 GCA_035128595.1 Eptatretus atami | reverse complement strand
AACAAACGGACGCAAATGCAATACCCTCTCCTTCGACGAGGGTAACAAAACAGAGTGCAAACTGAGTACTCCCTTCCTTTGGCGCCCGGTGATGATGTCACGCATCGCCTGCATATGGAATTGGCCAGGAGCGGTGTACAATAGAGAATACCTTGTGCTTAAATGGAGTTTCTGTGACTGATTAGGTTCTGCAGCAAGTGGTTGCCTCCAGGCTTGTGCCTACTTTGCACCACCCTGCTCTCTATGTTGTACTCTTCTCTCTCGCCCCCATACAGTCGGTCGTGTTTTGTGGTGTCGTCATGGTAGCCATGTGTGTGTTTGTTGAGTTGCGAATTGCTCTGATTTGTCGGTTTTTCTATCCCTTTTCATGTCAATTTCATCCTTTTCTCCCATCTTTGCTTAGCTGTACATCATTACTCTCTGTCTGTGCCCCCCCCCCCAACCGCTTCCCTTTTCATCAGAACAGATTGAGGCAAAACTTTACCTCCATGAGGAACAAATCGGTCCACATATGACATCATAGGTCACATAGTTTGACGGCTATAATTCAGGGTGGCCATAAAGTCTGGAAACATAGATAATATTATGTCATTCTGTTACAATTTGAAGATGTCCTTGACGAAAGACGAACGTGTTGAGGTGACACTGCTGAGTGGATGTGAGGGCTGGTCATATTGACGGATAGCAGAGCACTTCAACGCATGTCATCCCGGAAGAGCTGCCATCTCTCAAAACAGTGGGGAAGTTGGTTCAAAAATTCAAGGATACAGGCAGTGTGTTGGACAAACTCCGTTCTGGATGACCATCCGTATCCGAGGTGAAAGAAACTGTCGCAGCGAAGGTAATAGCCAGCCAAAATAAGTCAACTCGCCGGACATCCATGGAACTGGGGGTGCCTCGCAGTACCGTCCAAAAGATTCTCAAGGCGGATAACTATCACCCGTACAAGATGCAAGTCCTACAAAAGTTATCCGAGGACGATCCTGACCGTCGTATGGAAATGTGTGCATGGTTCTCAGATCGCCTGGACAATAACGCCTGCTTTACCGAAGACTGTGTGCTGTTCAGCAACGAAGCTAATTTTTATGTGAACAGGGAGGTTAAAAAGCACAACATGTGGTGCTGGTCGCAAGACAATCCGCACTGGATCTCCCATACCAAACAACAAGGAGCAGCGAAGGTGTTGATGTGGTGTGGTGTGGCCTGTGGCGAGCACATGTCTTCCACCCATCCATTGGGACCATACTCTGTGCAGAGCGTTAGTGCTGCCGAAGCAGTCTCTTTGGCTATTGGGCACATCCTGGATGGGTCGCCACTCCGACACAGGATACAAGCAAGCTGGCACTCATTTTGCCGACCTCTGAAGGATGATAGGCAGAGACAACCCCACCTGGTATTAATTCAACAGCCGAGTAGGATTTGAACTCAGGATCCTAGGATCCGAAGCCCACCACCCAAACCATTAAGCCAACACCAGGCATACATGTCTTGGGACCATTTTTCTTTGAATACAACGTAACTGGCGAGACGTATCTGACCATGTCACTTGACAATTAATGCCCGCATTTGATGGGCTAGGGGAAGGTCACCTGAAGTGGTTCCACCAGGATGGCACACCACCCCATTATGCCAGAGTGGTGAGGGAATGGTTGATGATAATTTTCCCTTGCTGGATTGGATGACGTGGCCTTGTGGAGTGGGCTGCATGCTTGCCAGATCTGAACCCCCTTGATGACTTCTTCTGGGGTATGCTGAAGCTGCAGGTTTATTCAGTGAAAATCACATGAATCATCTGAGGCAACGCATCACGGATGCATGTGCAGGAATTGATGGAAATGCTGCATTAATGTACCGTGTTCATTGCAATTTTGCACAGCACATTGAACTGTGCATTTCTCATGAGGGACAACACATTGAACATAACATATCATGTATTGTAATGTAATGTCAAACCATTTATAATCTATATTCGCCTATGTTTTCAGATTTTATGGCCACCTGTAGATTTAACCTATAATCATAAAAAAATCCTCTTCTCCAGAAAGGCTGGACAGATCGAGGGGAAACTTTACACACACTTTCCCCAAGTCTTGGGGATACCAGGGTGTTTACAAATAATTGACAGTTCACATGGTCTGACAGCCATATTGGATTGAATGAAAAATCTTTAAATAATATATGTTTCTCTTTAACCGCTTCATCAATTGACATGAAACTTCAAAATTGTTATCCAGTCATAATGGGGAATATATGTTTTAAATTTCATCCTGATCGGACGTATTGTCTGGCAGCCAGAAATCTTTAATGGTTTTGAGGTGGAGGAGTAACAGCTGAAACCCGAACAATATCCGAGTTCCTTCTGATGGCTCCAATGCAGTACTGCACCTACAGTATTTTGGTCTTCCATATGATTTGAATCAAATTTATTTTAATCCTATTTTGAATTCTGTTTAATAATAATAAGCATCAGGGGTCAGGTGCCCTATCAAAGCGGGACATCTTGGTACCTGGTCATCACTGCCAGCAATTATAAAGTGGCAGTTCTTCTTATGTCTATTGTTCGAATTACTTAATTATGTAACACACCACTACACAAACACCACACAAAACAAGTCCTGGTGAGGGTCTGCAATATCTGTTTGCTCTTTTTTTTGTGAAAGCTTTTGTGTGTAATCTACTGCATTTAACTTCAGGTATCTGTGTTCTGTTTGCTTCTTTTCCTGGGAATAAGAATGTGAGTCCCTTTCACAGTTCGCACACTCCTTGAAACTTCTTGAATTACCTGGAAAATGAGATTCCATTTTCCAGAACTTGAAAGTCCTGGAAAAAAAGAAAATACTCCTTGAAACTCCTGGAAAATAAACCTTTTTGTGTGCACTGTCCCTTACATATTTCTATCCTCTCTTTTTTATTTTTTATTTGTAAGAAAATAAGCCGACATCGGTCATTTTGCCGCCAAAGGATTGATTGACCTGGATTAGGGTTATGTTCATTGATTCTGTATGCAGTTGTAAAGTGTAGTAAAATATCAACCAATGAAAAGCATTGGAAATATATGCTCTCACAATTCATTTGCTGTTGATCGATTGCACCGCCATAATCTCCCTGTCAGTAGCATATTGACTTCAATATTGAGTAACTGCATGAACGTCTCTGCGCGGAGAAACTTTTCGGCTGCAGAATGGAGAAGCAAAATGTCCAAAGTTTGTTATTTCAACACCGCGTGGCTCAGCCATTCCCACTATCGGGATTGGTTAGAAAGGGTGTCCATCCACAAAGCAAGATGTCATGTGTGCAAGAAAGTTGTAGGTATTTCGAACATGGGCGAAAGCGCGTTCAAAAGTCATGCCAAGGGAACCAAACACGTGCGCTTGATGCAGCAGACGGCGGCCGATTCCCGTTCGTGAGTGACAGAATTTTTAGGATCGGTGAGCACATCGGCACCAGCAGGTATCGTCATGGATATTTGTTTATGAAATAAACTATTAAGCGTAAAACGCATCTGCCGTAATTAGATTTCAATGACCACATCACGAAAAATTCCAGTTTATAAATTTGACTTTTTGTAACCAAGGGAGATAGACTTAGCACAGCTAAAATAACAGTATAACACAGATAGATTGTCTCCCCTTGAATGATTATGAATGATGAGTGAAATAATATCCTCATTTCTTGAACACACAAACCGTTACGTAGAAACCACATATTAATTTAATTATAAATATATTAAACACATTTTAAACGTATTTAAACCATATACAGCATCCACCACTTCTTATTAACCTTCCCCACACACATTTAATCAGTTATTTAATATAAAAAATTGGATGAAGGCGTAGGCGTAGGCCGTAGGCGAAGGCGTAGACGTGACCTCTTTTTTTGATTTACGTGACGAGGAAACATAGTATGGGGGAAGTTGCGGGTTCCTGCTTCTTCTTCTGGGCTAGCAGGTTTTTACTAGATGCGGACAATTATCTTAACCCATCAAGCCCATTGTACCCTGATTTGCATGACCGCATCATCTGTTGGGTCCCCACCTTAGCTTGTATCATGACGCTCTCTGCGTCTCTAGAGTGCTCCTTTGCCCACTACTCGCACTATCGTTGCCGCGAGACACGTAGCGAGATCAGCTGTCTGAACCGACACCACCACGATAACGTAGCTTACGCCTATAGACCACACTTCCTCGCTTCTTCATGCCCTCCGTTCCAATCTCTCTATCCCTCTCCTCTGACCGCTCGCAGACCTTCGATCCAGCCTCCGGTCAGATCTGACTTCCACCGTCAATTGGTTGCGAGGGGCATCGATAGAGGTCATTGATGTCTGTCGGAGGTCATATCTTTCGAAAGCCTTCTCCTTGCCAGCAATTTGCCAGTTCACGGCCTTATCCACAGCTGAGCGTGGCTTTATCCTCAGTTCAGGGCCACCACCCAGTGAATCCCTCTATAGACTTTGCCACTTCTGGACATAATCTTTCCAGCTGGCACATTACATTGTCCTCGGTTTCAGTCCTGGATGGGCCTTCTGTATGTTGATGCAGATACCAGGTAGCGATTATGGCAGTCTCGCCGCCACAATACGCCTTCAGCGAGAGCAGTCTCTTGTCCGCGTCAATAGATCTCAACCAGGTGTTGAAGGGTGCACTTGTGTCTTGTCTGTAAAGCCGCTCTAAATGCACGAATAACGCCTTGGTCCATTTGGTTGATGATGATGTAGGTGTTCGTGGCAGGAACTCTACTTTTCACACCTTTCATACGACAAGGTCAATGGCGTAGCCTCCCTGCATGTCCATAATATCCAGGTTAACCACGTTGCGACAACTTGATGCCCTCAACTCCCCTCCTCGACCTCCTTATCGACGTTCAAGCTCTCGACCTTCGGGATTCCTTTAACAGGACACTGCGCATGTGATCACCCAGCATCAGACAAGTGAGGATCCTTTGTGATACACGCCTTCCTGATTGTGCAGCCCAATACACAGGCAAGATGTTATTATTCATATTTTTCAAAGCCCTGGGTTTTTGGATTTGTTAAATAAGGCCGGCTTATCATAAAAGCCCGCCAGCATTCCCCACACATGATGAGTCATCACGTATCTTTCTGGGCTTTAAAGCACCGACTTTGGTTCCTCCTCTAATGAAGGTACGAGACCGGAATGCCATCCTTTTACCAGGAATAAGCCCGTCTCTTCCATTATTAAAGACGGATGGTCGGCTTATAAGCCGCCTTCTTTCTATAATTTTCTCTGAACGTCTCGCCTTACGTAAATGGTCTCCAGGCAAGCAACTTTATTGGTCCAGAGGTGGCTTCTACCATGCAACGAAACGCTCTTGAATTACCATAGCGCCTCTTGGAATGTCAAACCAAATCCCTTCTCGCAGTGAATGGGGTTGCTTTCTTGGGAGAACTTGGACCCTGCTTCGTCGTCTCGTCGATGTTCCATCTCATTCTTCACGTGTTCGGTCGGCGCCCGCGATCTGAGCAAGTTAGTTACGTAATCATACAGATGATTTCGCGCTTGTGCGGGAATCTGTTGTTGGCTATCCACGTCACCGGATATTATTGGTTTTCTGCAATTCACTAATCCAGTGAGACAATGCAGATTCCATCACTAAACCATGCACCCTTATTTACACACGTTAACAAACAAAAAAAAGCAAAAAAAAAAAAAAAAAAAAAAAAAGAAAAAAAAAAAAAAAAAACAAAAAAAAAAAAAAAAAAAAAAAAAAAAAAAAAAAAAAAAAAAAAATCCCTCTTTGCGCAGTTCTTATTGAAAAGAAACCAGCTGCCGTCGATTCTTATATCCTTACTCGGTCTCTTGCTTAATGATAACGTCACCCGTAATTCATTTGAGGCCAAAAAGCGCCCCCTACAGCCGACGTACGTTCTCCCCTCCCTTAAAGCATGGTTTAGACAGTTCTTGTCACCTTTTCCCTGACGCATCGGTCTAGTCTTCCTTGAGCGCCTTCGGATTCAGTTTCAGAAGACTTACGGAAGATGACACGGACGCTTGAGGTGGGCAATTGCAGGGATTTGAAATAAGTTCAAACTTTAATAAAACAACAAAGCACAGCACCGCAGAGAAACCACGTACACGCACGAGATGTGAAGCCGAAATGGACCGAGGTGAAGATGCGGATGCTTCTACACGGGAACAACAGCACCATCCAGATGCTGCCATGTCACTGGAGCCATTTCCAGCGTCTGTGGCATACAAAAACACCATGCTCTGATGGCGCCTCCGCAAACCATCAGCCTCAAAGGCGTGACCCGCGACGTACGATCTCACCTGGCAGGGAAAGCACAGCGCAGTTTTGCTACCCTCCGGTTTTCCATACTGCTTCCGACGTTGAACCTGTCCTTTTGTTTTAGTACAAGCCCGCTACACCCACCGTAGTTTCATGTCTAAATTTCTGATCTTAAATATTTTTATTAACTTAAATTACATTATATGATTTTTACACTTTAAAAATTTGTTCTACTGAATTTTATTCAATGTCTTATTTTTAGTATATTTTAACTTAAAAATAACTTCAAAATAATAAATTTTAATTTTAAATAATCTAAATAAAACCCGCAAAGATGTGAGTGAAGCCGCGAAAAAGTGAACCCGCGACCTATAGCGAGACACTGTGTAATATATATATATTAATACTCTATATATAGCATAATATATATATATATATAATATATATATATTTAAACCAATAACTCCTTTAATATACATCCCAACAGTTTACCTTGGAATGAAAGGTTCACCCACGGGCTACATATCACGTTAAGGGTCAAACTGCTCTCAGCTGACTACTACTATTGAAGTTTTGAGTGCAAAAACAGCGAAAGGGAAATGGCTCATCTACCCAACAACATTCCTATGCTGGAACCATTCCCAACACAGCTACGATTCATCTGGACTGAAAAGGCCCCCTGAAACCCTCACCATACATTAAAGTTCACCCAAAAGAGGAGAAAATAAATAAATGCAATACCAATACACAAGGGATAGAAAAAGAGCAATCCAGAGATTGGCAGACCCTCCACCAGGACTTGTTTTGTGGTTGAAGTTCCTGTGTGGGGTATTTTGATTTGTACTGGTGTTGTTCCGTTAATAAATGAGAACCATTTTTAGAATGCCACTTTTATATAACTGCTTCGGCATGTGCATGGACCAGGCACCAAGACGTCCCGCTTGTGATGCAAACCTTCCTCTCCGCTTCTTGATCAGAACCCTGACCCCTGACCCACTATGACATTATAATTATCAATTGATCAGAATGGGATTAAAATTAAATTCCCCAATTCCAAAATCAAATCGGAATGACCAAATCAGGTACAAGTCTGCTGTATTGGGAGTAATCGAGAAGGAACCCCCCAAACAAGCAAAAATCCAAAGATGGAAAGTCATCAGGAGACACCTGATAGGATTTGCATTTCAGCTGCTAACTTCCTTCTACCCTCACAAATCATCGCAGGCACAGACCAAGTGGCCTATTCAAACCTCCGCCCCCAACCGCCCTCCCCCCCCAATTTCAGAAAATTCCAATAATTTCTACGCTGGCACAGACAGTGTCCCGAATAAGTTGAATTTTTCGAAAACATGTATTCCCCTAAATCACCACGAATCACAACTTGTGAATTTCACGTCAAATGATTAAGCAGTTCAAAAGAAAACATTACTTTAATATTTTTTCTTAAATCCAACTATCAGAGCTGCCCAAAACATGTAACATCAATATTCACTCAACACCCAACCTGTTGTCGCACTGCAACACCTGCCTTGGAACATTATTCACGTGGCTACCACTTAATGACCCCCTTCGTCATACCTGCGCTGCATAGTCCTCGCTCCTCGTGCCGCTGAGAAAAGGTATTTCTTAAAGTTTAGGGTAAAATCCAACATGGCTGCCAGAACCATGTGACCACCCATTTATGCATTCACTGTGTGAACCTTTGTTTCCTCCATGGCATAGTCGGTCATACTAATGTAAAGTTCTCGCCTCAATCTGCTCAGCCAAATTCTCACTGAGAAGATTTTGAAGGTTTTTATTCTTTTTTTTTTTAAATAATAGTCGCTGCCCAAATCATGTGGCTACCAACGATGACGTCATCAAAAAAAATTTCTAGTGGACCACTTTTACTACCCCTAGTATGTACCTTCAAAATCTTCTCATACAATGATCCTTAACTTCCTGCCTCCGTATGAAGTGTTCCCGAAGATAGCCAACCATCGATTGTCATAACGGAAAGCGCACCACGCACCATCATAAAAAAAAAAAAAATCAACACTCATTCCCACAGAGGAGTACTCACTTATGTCCAAGTTTCAATTCTTTCTCTGTTGCGGTTTGAGATTACAGAGTCCAAAGTTTTTTCCCCCATCTTTCTCCAAAATGTGCTGCCACCACCATGCGACCTAATGAGCCTCATAATTATGATTAAAGGCATTCTACGATGAGTCAAGTCGCCACACAATGACTAGCGAAAATGGTCGTCTCAATCTTGACAACACCGGTTGCTTGAGAAAAACTACTAAAGTTCGCGCGGACAAACTAGTGACAGCACAGAAGTCCTAACTTCATTATCGCCTACCAAATCTGTCTTACCGCAGATGCTTCTAGCTGTACCACCACTGAAGTTCTGCACAATACTATGTGCTACGCTCTGTAACTCATAGCACACTCACTGAGTTCACATCGTCACTTAATGTATAGCGTTCCCACAAGTCGGCAGCACTGAAGATTCTTGTTTTCACACACAGCATTGGTAACAAGCCATGCAAGGCGCACAGTATGGCAGATTACAACTTCATGGCCCTCGTCATAACAATCACGAACCGACAAATGAGTACCTATTACTACGATCTGCCTTGAAAGCCAGGATTTCACCTCTCTATGCAACGCAATCTCTACGAGCATTGCAAATATCAGCGAAACGGGAATATCCAATCCTCCACAATCTCCTCGAGTTCTCTCCCATAGACCACCCAACCGTCTATGTATGACCTCATCTAATTGTCACAGAGTCCCCTGGCGGCGTTCGTTCGCCAGATTACCGCCGCCACCTAACGCCTCTTGCGCCGCACGACATCCATATCACATCCCGTACGTGGTTGCACCATCTACTAGGAAGACACCTGCTCCGACCGAGCCTGCCTGACCACCGTCACTCGCTCATCCACAACTCAGCCTCACACCGTCTACGACTGTAAGACTGCTCCTCTCTCACCAGATACAGCAGATACATACGCCATGATGCTTCTCCTACGGCAGCCCGTCCAACCTCAGCTCAGTATTACCTGCTCACTAGCCGAGCTACTGGCACATGCCGCTCGTACGCCATCCACCTCTTCATCCATCATTCGGCTCTCTCCACTCATCCGCAGAGACAACTGCCGCATTCCGACCGAGTCCGACAACGCTCCACTTACAACATCTGTCACCCTTCGGCTGCCCACTGCACGTAGACCCACCAAGTCCTAACGAGCCAATCCTCCATCAACACACTCTTACCATCACTATATTGATCACAATCCTCACGCGTCACGTTGCCCCGCACTTAACTCCCTAATCCTCTGAACCGTCGCCGGCCGTATTCGCAGTTCGAGCCAACACAGCTGTCAGTTACTGTCACACCAAGATGGACTTCACTACGGATACTGTATCTGAGATGCCGGTGAAGATTGACCTCACAGTCGCCGTCGAACGCAAACTACCATCCATTCCTCCGGCACTTCATCTTTCACTAACAAACTCAACCATCCTCGCGCAACATTACGAGCGTACCTCTCAATCTCCATCTTCGATCCCCATCACTACTCTGACACCCTCTGCCCAGATCTAACACATCTTAACAAGATAAGTCTACACACTTTAAACGCGATACTTTCAACCTGTTTTACATCCGCAAGTGTGACTCCATTTCAAGACAAGTCATACCTGTTACTAAATCACGAACGAACGTACCCACGACCTGAGAGGAGCCGCAACACATGGAACGCTGCGACTCGTCCTTACTACAGAGTCATAGTACGGTGATTCCTCCGCGTTGACAACTATTAGTATGCTCCTCGTTAATGGCACTCTTCTGGTCAATGTCACTTCTCACGTGGCTAAGATTTCTTCCTACTAATTAACTTTACTTCAGCAAGCCGTCTTCCATACGTCTGTGACATAATACTTGAACTTCTTCAGAATGCAACCAAAGCGACTACCGGGTTAAAAATAACAATCTCCTCACCACCTCCCACCACCTCTGTAAAAGAAAACTCTTGGACTCAAAAGCATTGTTTTGTTAATAATTGCAAACTAAAGATCTAACCTCCCTATTATTGTGTCTCACTGGCCTCTCATTATGCTCGTACTATTAAGCCTGCGACGGTAAAACTAATATTTTATGACTCATCTCACTCTTCACACGAAAACCAATCGTCCCTGGCCGACTACCTCTTCACTTATCATGTACTCCTAACAGGCTCACCTACTCAATGGTGCTCTCCTGTCTCGGACCTCTTCGACATATTCCTTCAAGACTCGACCATCTGATGCAGCATCACATCTACCATCTACTCTTCGTACGGCGATACACAGTTCACGGAACTATCTTACCGATCCATATCAATCCTTGATCATGACTTCCTGGCTATCAAGTTCTCTTACTCGACCCATACCAACATAGCGGCTATATCTTACCGTATCATAAACGTCTACCATAATCGCATATAACCTCCGCATGCGCTCACAGCGACTCACTACTCTTATATCACGCTATGTACATAGAACATAATCGCCGGCGCATACCAATATATCATCTGATATCCAATCGCTAAGATGTTCGCCACTCAGTGCAATCTGGATTAGATCAAGAGCACGCTTATGAAGGGTCAATAAGCAGGGCGGCAGAACCTGCCCAGCCTCCACCTCCACATTACCCTGCTGGTGGCTCCTTGCCTTCATTAGACCCATATGCGGCTATCCTCCGTGTGATCTCATCATCTCCACTCGCTTACTCCTCTCCCGCTCACTACGTATCACTATAATCCCGACTCCTCTCTATCCACATCAGAGCTCAGCTAGCCACAATCTGAAGACTAGGAAGGCCAAAAAACACTGTTAAGTTCATTTAAACCCACGACAAATTACCTGCTATATCGCCTACATGCGACGATACTTCCACCTCACACGCTCAGCACACATACACGGACGAGCCTAAGAGTTACTACAATCTCATGCTCCTCCACTGATCGCGCTTTACGTACAACTCCCCTTCAATCACACAGCAGCAGCTGTCAGTCCACTGTCTACAGCTGTTGTTGATCATACGATACCTCTCTTGACCTCATCAGATTACTCCATCTATCAGCTCCTATCCCTTAGCAGCGATGTAATCGGGCACCTTCCACCATGCTCTAGTATATGCATATTCCTTCACTCTAAGCTCTTCATCGATCCTCGTACCATCACACGCCGAGCGCAGCGCTGACACTCGATACTGTGAACATTCCAACAATCCACTGCCATTCATCTGCTGGGGAATCTCCTGTTGTATGAGTGAGAGATGGAGAGAGAGAAGAAGAAAATTTTGACTTTGTATCTCTTTACTATAAAAATCCAAAGGCAGGGTCATTACAGTCCTGACTGAATGAATTCCAGGAGTTTCCAGAAAATTGTCATTTTCAAAGAAAACATAATGCTTGTGTTATACCTTGTGTTCAACAATTTACTGATTGAAGGAACGCACAAAATTCTATAACAGTCTTTTTTATTAATTGTTTTCATGATTGAACTGCAATACATGTAAGTAAAGGCAATTTCACCCAATACTGTTTTACTGTATGAAACAGAAACATATATATTAATTAATAACTATAAATCTTGCTAACAAAACAAAACACTTTTGCATACTTTCTCAACTTTTTTGCAGAAACAAGCATTTACAGATACATGTACGTATCTTAAAGTCCGGATGAACTGCAATATGTAAACTTAAAAGGCAATTCCACACAATACTGTTTTACTGCATGAAACATGAAAACGTATTATTAATTAAAAAACTACAAATCTTTGGAAAAAAACAAACACTTTTACATACTTATCTTAAAGCCGCAATTAGCTGCAATATTTAAAGGCAATTTCACACAACACTGTTTTATCGTATGAGACAAGAAAATGATTATATTAATAAATCTGTGAAGAAAATACTTTTTACATACTTCTCCAGAAGTTTTTGCATTTATGTCACTTGTTATCAACAAGTCACCTTGTTGAACTGACTGGCATTGTCATCCGTAAGTGCCACAAGCTAAACAGGTTTCTCAGAAGCCTAACATTTTCTACACAAGTTTCTCTAACTCTATCATTCTTTTTCTTTCTTTTGGAGGACTCTCTCAAACGTTAGCTTCACTAACAAATGACAAATCTCTCTCTCTTTCTGCTCTCAATGAAAACTCGTCCGCTGTTTTTTGCATAGTCAATGTCTGTTTTGAGTCTTTTTTTGGCGCGATTTTAAGTCGATAATTCTTCCTCTATCTTTCGTTTTCTGTCCAGACAGAGACCTGCTGTTTATTTCGCTTCTGCTCATCCAAGTTAATTTGGTACTTCCTTCGTGCAGCACTTGCAGACAATAGCAGCTTCTTGTCGATTCAACTTTCTGCAACCCTACGACATTGTGAAGATCACAGATTACTCTCTGGGCAATCAAGGACTCGTCTCTCAGATTTTTCCACCTCAATTCTTTGTTTATCGAGAAGCCCCTTTCAACTGTAGCCTGTCCATGGGACAGTAGCAAACGTTGTCTCACAACCTCCCACAGATTACTGAACTCCGCTTTTTTGCAATATCTGCATGCCACAGATGTCGAGGCGATCTTTCTTTTGATCGAAATGTGTGTTTGACTGAAGCGTCAGTCAGATATCTTGAGTACTGGTGGACAGTCTCATCGCCATTTTCTGGGTGTTATCCACTTGGCGTCACATAGGGCACTCACGTTCTGCGTATGTCGCGGAGCTACTTCCTTTTCGTTGAAATGTCTTGGGTCCAGACATGCTAAGTGTCTGGCAAGCGCATATTTGATTGGTGGCCTTTTCAATCAGCTTTGACACTTCATCCACAAGAACCCATCGGCATTCATTGCGAAAACTCGAAAACTGCTCTATCGGATGCTTTCTTGGAGAGAACAGCTTCTTTCAGAGCTTTGTCGGCAGCCAGTCAATGTCAATCGTGGACAGATCGGCGTAGTTGTCATCTTCTTACACATCACGACGCCAGACTATCGGTGTGAGAGGTTCTGTGACTGAGTGCTTGACAAATCTCTGAAGTAAGCTTAGTATCAACTCATGCAATCAAGTGAATAAAAGGCAACAAGGGCCGATCATCTTGATAGGTTGTCAGAATGGTGAAATTTCCTGGGAAACGGCAAAGAAGAATTTCAATCTTGCCAGCGTGAGGGAGTTTGAACAATTTTTTTCACAGTGGAAAGGACTGGTTGTCGGGGGTTAGGAACTGATTCTTTTCTCACTTCTCCAACATACTTGCCACTGCAACTATCTCTCCTATTGTCTTACGGCTCTTTGTGGCAGGGTGATTTGTCTCACCATCTTGTTTTGCAGAATTTTAGCGGTAGCTTGGTGCCATCTGTGACACGAAGATAGTCCTCTCTACGCGCAGGTGAGTCACGAAACAGGTGTATAGGGCCCTTAAAAGTAAGAAATTCCTATCTCCGACTTCTCCACGCCGGTCTGAAACGCACATGGAGGATGTGCAGTCCACATGAGCCTACATCCAACCAGGATTTCCCGTAATTTGTCTCCATTTGTGATTGCATGCTGCGATGGAACTTCCAATCACGCTGGCCCGTCCATGCTGATCTGTATCAGGTTGCGTGGATTTAAACCCTCCAACACGGTGTTAATTCCTCTCGCATGTCATCAGCAGTACAATGGCGTGACAAACTTTGAGTCCAGAAGTATCGTGATTTTACTCCATCATTGTCCCAAATACGGATGTAAAAATCCTTCTGCTTCTTCTGAATTTTTTATTCAAGGATTCATCAAAGAGTAGCACATAACTGCTGTTAACCTTTGTTTCAGAAGCGCTTTGAAGTGCGGTGCAAGACCAAATACGTTTAAGTAGGAGGCCTTCTTTTCTGCACATTGAATTGTGATGCAATGCTGCTATCTGGGAACATCCTGTGAAAGTGTTCCAATACCTTGACAGGACCTGTATGATTGTGGGACTCTATAACATGTAAGCCCAAAGAATCTCTGCCTTTAGCACCTCATCCTTTGTGACAAAGTCCTGTATTGTTGTGGTCTCGGTGAGCTGTAGTTGCTGTGCTGGCTGGTGCCGGTCTTACATCAACCTCTATCTACGGATCCACTGTAACATAGTTCATATCACAATTTATTAAATACATCACAGTCATCAGTAAATAAAAAATATTCTCTAAATTCAAACCACAACTTTAAAATTTCCTAATTTTTATTTATTTTTTATTTCATAAATACAGTACGATTTATTTCTCAGTCGTTTGATTCCAAAGCCATAAACTTTAGAACAATTTCTATGATAAAAAAAATTGATTATCATAACCTTATTAATTAATTACCGTTTTACAATTTTCAATTAAGTATTTTATATAATTATATTATATTATATTTTTATTATAATCATAATTTCCTATCATTTCAATGTTTATTTTCTTTATTGGCTTTTGCTACCATGAAAATAAATTG
>CM068956.1:103738308-103752741 GCA_035128595.1 Eptatretus atami | reverse complement strand
GAGTAAGGTGAGGATAGATGGACTGGTTTCAAACAGTATGATATAGTCGAGCAAGGTGAGGATAGATGGACTGGTTTCATACATACAGTTGAATAAGGTGAGGATAGACAGACTGGTTTCAAACATACAGTCGAGTAAGGTGAGGATAGATGGACTGGTTATACCATAGTATGGATAATAAGAGGGGTTGAGGGATTAGCTATGGAACTCGGATTTCAAACATACAGTCGAGTAAGGTGAGATGAGATGGTACTGTTCAAACATACATCGAGTAAGGTGAGGATAGAATGGACTGCGTTTACAAACTAGTTCGAGTAAGGTGAGGATATGAGTGGACTGGTTTCAAAATACAGTCGAGTAAGGTGAGGATAGATGGACTGGTTTCAAACATACGTGAGTAAGGTGAGGATAGATGGACTGTTTCAACATACAGTAGAGTAAGGTGAGGATGATGGACTGGTTTAAACATACAGTTGAGTAAGGTGAGAGATAGTATGGACTGGTTTCAAACATACAGTCGAGTAAGGTGAGGATAGATGGACTGGTTTCAAATGTACAGTTGAGTAAGGTAAGGATAGACTGACTGGTTTCAAACATACAGTTGAGTAAGGTGAGGATAGATGGACTGGTTTCATACATACAGTTGAATAAGGTGAGGATAGATGGACTGGTTTCATACATACAGTTGAGTAAGGTGAGGATAGATGGACTGGTTTCAAACAGTATGATATAGTCGAGCAAGGTGAAGATAGATGGACTGGTCAACACCAGCATCTCATTTTGTATTGTATAGAGTCAGCCAAAAAATAAAAAATATACATTTTTAAAAAAAGGACCTCAAGGACCAACAAAAATTTAAATGAGCTCCGGGTGTGAAACAAAAACCAAATGGAGATTTTCAAATTTCCATAAATACAGATTTTCAAAAATGTCTTCAATCATTCTGAACACATGTGAATATACGCAGCACAGTTGCTGATTAGAGCCTGCGGCATCTCCATTTAAATGGCCTCCAAGGTCACCAGATCGGTTCCCTTTATATTTTTTCTGTGGGGGTACCTTAAGGAAAAAGTTTTTCAGGAGAAGCCAAGAACAATTAGTTGATCTGAAGAATTTTGTGATTACAACTATCGCTAATAATGGGTGCAAGATGCTGCAGGCTGCAATCAGCATCTGTGCTGCATGATGGAAGACATTTTGAAAATCTCTATTGATGGAAATAAACTTGAAAGATCCCACTATTATTGGATTTTTTTCACATTCATATCAGAGTTTATTTCATTTTTATTGATTTTTTGACATCGGCGTAAATTTTTTGGCCCACCTTGCTACAATTAGGCCATGCGGCCAATCACCCAAAATGGACTTCTCATTACCAATCTCGGCGTGCGCAAAAGTGACTGTACTTTTTGAAAGATCTTTGTCTGCGGCCAACGTTTTTGAGTATGATTAGCCACTCCAAATCGCGTAGCTTATTATTGTAGTTTTTTGGGAAAAATAGGCATTTTTGGGGTAACAATCGTGTTTTTGAAATTTCAACTGTAGCAAAAACATTCTGCAACAAAAACAAACATATTGCAGACTTAGAATAAATAGCTATGAAAGTACAACCCATTTTTCGGTAGTGCTGCTTTGGTTGTTTTCAATCGCTGCGACCATAGGCAACAGCCATTTTACGGTAAAAAAAAAACATGCGTTTTGATAAGTGAAACTTTTAAAAATTCATATCTCAGAAATTGCAAAAAGGATTGAACCATTTAAACGATAACACATACTAGATGCCATCTGGGAGTTTTTAAATTCCATAGTTATGAGGGTAAGGTTTAAGATAAATAATATTCGTTTAGGGTTAAAAACATCACATTTTGAATTGCATTCTCGTAAATGCGAGAAGAAAACCCAGTTTTTGCAGCATTTTAAATATTCTCAATTTTATAAAGTATCAAAGTCCATTATCACTCGAACGTATTAGCACATAATAGGTTGGATGACGAACCTAGTTCAAATAGAATGACGTTGCCATGAAAACGACCAATTTTGGGAATAAAACACATATTTTGACGGCTTGAAAGTTTAAAATCCATACTTGGTAGAAATCTAATATTTTCGACAATTTGAACGCTAGCTACCACCCTGACACCGAAGCTGTTTCGTTATGTTCAATCGGTAGAATAACCTGCAGGCAGCTGTCGTGTAAGGTCTTAGCATTTAACATTCCTTGAATCGCCTATCATCAGCATCACTTTCATCATCTGCCATATACGTGACGTCTGTGTCTGCTTCGTCATCTCATATGCCGTGATCACACATCTTGGGGGGGTTTTGTTTTAACAAAACAATTTTTTTTTTTTCCTTTTAGTGCATTTCAGTCCGTTTCGGATGCACGTTACAGTCCTTATGCATCACCAGTGGCGTACACAGAAATACAGCTTATGAGCCTCCAAATACTGCATGGAGCTGGTGGACCAGTCATCCAAGAGAATCTAAGAGGCACCGCTTCATCTGCAGACCATCCACCAACTGCTTGGTGGGAATACTCAGGAGTGCATTCAAGGGCATCTACGCCATAGGCTGCTTGGTAATTTGCCCGCTTGGCATGCTGGAACAGGCATATCTGCTGCATGGGCAATTGTTCTGAAATCATGTTGCCCCCTCTTGATGTGAAGCAGCTGCATAACGACACTGGTTGACTTCAAACTATTAGCTCTGTAGAAACAAATAGAGATTAGGCAGTGGAATGCTTCAAGCTTTCGCAAACAGTTCATTGCATTGCCATGACCATCCAAGCCTCAGCTGAAGCACTAGCCTGATAGGTCCACAGCGATCTTCTTACGTAAGTTTTTAGTGCATTCAGTTTTCCCCTTTCCGGCAAATGCACTGACCGATCGCACCCCATAAAGGCGTGCAGCCAATTAAGCCTTTGCAGACATGCTTTACCAAGGCGTTGCCAATCTTAGGCTTATGTCAATGTACTTTGCCGAGATTTTTGCTTCCAACCTTCGATACATGCCTACGTGAACGGATGATTTTGCTGAAACCAATGCAAAGTACCTATAATGTTCCGTGTCTTCAGCCCAGTTATCACAATTAGCGTTTGCACCCATTTTCTGCTGCTCTGCTGGCATGCCAGAAAATACGAGTGTCTGCCTACTTCCTGCAATAGACTTCATTTCAATGACTTCTTTCCCATTGCGTTCCTTGACAAGCTTAAGCATCGTTCCTCGACCCATTAACGTACCAGCAAACTTTCATCTCCCACGTTTGAGTCGTTCTCTGGCCTTTTCCATTCATCTATGACGAAATCGATGAAACAGGTTTGTTGACGAACTGCGCAAGAATTTCGCCATTCGCCTAATTTTGTTGCCCTCGACTGATATTTCTTGAACTCTAGATCCTCCGTTGCTCCACGATTCGATCTTTCTGCATTCTTATTAGATTGTATTGCGGTACACGGTCAAAAAACTACAATCGATTTGCTTGGCTATTTCACCCTCATGAAGTGCAGAAGCCAGGCAAACTGTCTGCAGCTTTCTGCCGAAAGCTCTGATTGTCCCTTTCATGCGCTGAACTAAAACTCATTCCATCGATAATGGTTGCAGACCGTCTAGCGATATTCTCGGCCTACCATGCCATCATTGGTCATGCTATACCGAGAGCAGCTTTGTTTGTTTTCCTCAAGGACCCCTCAGACATTGCTAGACTATGGAATGGCGCCCCAGAGGTTTTTCCTAAGACTTCCTGCAAATAAGGTTGACGCTCTCAGCAGCAAAGAATCATGAGGCGCGACAGTGGTCTGTCAGCCTTGAAGATTACCTCTTACCATCTGCCTTTGTCACACACTTCTTGTAATTAGGTTGCGAGGAAAGTGTTCAGGTTTATGTTCGAGATTTTGCCGTGGGAAGCCTTTCAACTGGAGGCGTTGCTTCTAGCCGTTCTCCTTGAAAGTCTTATATGATTCATTACCAACCTCATGTGCGCTCTTTCAGCGTCACGTTTCTCTTATGTCAGGAGTAAGCTACTAGCCTCCAGGTGAAATACTGCTAAGCTCAGGCTGGTTTCCCTCATAAGCGGGTTACCCAGTCAATTCTCAAGCAGATCTACCAGTGCCCCCTTGGTATCAGCATTATCCTTTGGACGTGGATGCATGTAGATCCGAGTGCGAAAACGTCTGCGACCTTGGTTGTCGCAACCATGTCACGCATCTGACGTAATGCTGTGCTGCGATACTCGCATCAGTTAGTTACGGCTAAGGCTTTGAATCTGAGACTAAAACCCTTTCGTACCGCCGGAGTGTGTTTCGTGTCACTATTGACAGTCTCTTCTATTCGTACTGGTCAGCAGGAATTTTACCAAATGATTTTGTGATCCTCGCTGGCAGAGAAAAACCTCCATTTAGCATATGAGCATATATTTCTGGGTGGCTTGTTTTAACGGACATATAGAGACATAGCTATACACTCGTAAATAAACGGGCATAGTTGATATTTATCATAAGCAAATGCCCAAGGAGAATTGCCTCTTTAATGCAGTACAGAATGCAAAAGCCATCTCCTCTCTTGATGCACGTATCAAACCCAGAAGAATCTCCACCATGCCCATCAAGATACGACATCCAGAATCTGGCCAAGTCACCATTTCGCTCCATCTCGCAGGTGCTTGCAAGAATGTTTCAAAGAGATGGAGAATGCGTTTTACACTAGGCTTAATGGAGAAAACTGTATTGAAGACTCTTCGTGATATCCCTCACTCGATCCTCGATGCAACGGCAGGCATATCTAAGAGTGCGCATAGCAGTTATCATATGTGGTTGTCAAACCATGGGAGAAATTCCTTCCATGCCAGTAGTAGTAATTGCTTCATAGACCAGCTTGTGAACGTCTAAACAGCTCGGTTGTACTGTCGCCCGTCCATCACCGCCTGCACAGAGCCTCTGCGATTAGGCCAGACGCGACAGCAAGTTCTTGCAGACCAGCATCCTGGGAACGCTTGCCTATTGATAGACAGAAATTCATCCATGGTGTGGAAGTCTTCCCATTGGAGAACAAGACGTCAAGATCTTCTGGATGCCTTCCAAACCGAATCTCTCCACCTTCGCATAGAGCCTTGGCAATACAGAACAAACTTGGAAGCTTAATTGAACTGGATCTTGAGACTGAGTGAGTATCTCCAAAAACCGTAGTTCATCCAGTTGCCGTGCGTTAATTTCAGGCAAGCTAGCTGATCTTAGTTCGGCGACTAATGTAGTTTCACCCCGTTCAGGAGTTGAACCCCATTCCAGTTTGGTGCTTGGCGATTCTGCAGGCGAAATAGCTACCCAAATTCGATTCTTTCCTTCTTGGCATCTCAACCGAATTAAGTGGATCCACCTCCTAGAGATTTGACAAGTGCCGGCCGCGACCAACTCGTTCTCCAGCATTGTACTGCTGTGGAAGTAGTGATTCTTCTATGTCTGATCGATCTTTTTTTGCTCTCACGACAGGTGTGCTTGCATTCTTTTGGTAAACGGCCAATAAACTGTCCTGGCATGATAATGCCATTGACCGATAGGGAGGTACCACCACCAGCTCAGGTCTCTCTCGAGTTTATCTATGTGTGTCCCACACAAGAGTAGCAATCATAGAGATCAGAATGTTTGCGAAGAATGACGCTTGTTGGGCTGTCAGACAGCGAATGCAAACTTCGCATACAAAGCGCGTCTCTATCTGTTCCACATGCGAGTACGAAATCACAGTGTTCCAAGCGCGTTGAGAATTGAATCAGCCAACGTTCCTGTAAGACACTTCACAACAAGAGCCATCAAATATGTTTTGCGGGCCGCTGACGAGGGCGGCGGGGGAGGGGAGCTCCGTTAGTGACAGCATTAGATCAGATTACTTGGCCAATCGAACAAAAATCTGTCTTTCGGCACAACTAGTCACATACTGACTCGCATTCTTGCACCAACTATTAACATTTTCAGAAAGTGTTTCACGGCATCAGGTATATTTGCAGTTTCGCTCCAAGCTCTGAGGGTTGCGCGGCCATTCAGCCATAGTTCCTGCCTTTTTATGTCACCTCGCAAAGCAGGCGCGGCCCTGATAGCTCTAGCCATAGAATTACTTTGTTGTAGCCAGCCAACTGCTTCAAACTTCGTTTCTAAGTTCGATGCTGCTGCACGGCAAGTTCGTCCCTTGGCAAGGTCAGGGTAAAGCAAGACTCTGCGGACCGTCGGTTTCGGACGAAATGGAGTGACTCACCAAACTCACTCTCCAATTTTCGACGCATATGTGTCTTAGTTGAGTCCTGATCTCCGTTTTGAAACCGTACAAGTTCATCAGTGGAAAATTAAACGGGAATGTCAAATCAGTGATGTGCAGAACCTTTGATTTGGCAAAATATTTCGTTCCTGATGAAGTTCAAAATAACTCTTTGTAAGCGGTAAGTTCAGCTGATGTCATAGGGATTTCTGCTGATGCCTTACTGGTTGCGGCAATTCCAACTGTCCGAGGTAGTCGATGCCTTTGTTATACTGCCAGGGTTAGCAGGACCATATCGGTAATGTGCTTCAGCTGCAACAATTCTCGCACTGACTATGCCTAAGAATCTTATTGTCCATTTTTCGCACAGCAGCTTGTCTGACAGCTGTGCTCCGCTCGCAGCTGTTTACACTGCACAAGGGTTTCCTTAGGAATGCTGTCCTGTTCAAATATTTGCAACTTTATCACAAATATGGCACTTTAGCCTCGCTACACGCGAGATGAGACAGCCCCTTTGCCGAGTGTGTCCCATGCGGCTGGTTGCTCGTGTAGTTCTGTTTTCTCACGTGTTATTCTATTGAGGTCCTTATTGTTGGTAAAACCACAGAACGACACCTGCGCATGATATTTCACTGGCGCATCTCTCCTTACGCAATAAACTTTTGCAGCAGGAGAATGTTTGTCATGACCTCAATTTCTGCAGCCTTAACAGCAGTCATATGTTCCATGAACCGAAATCTATTGCGTGACACAAGATCAGTGTCGTCATCAGGTGCAGTGGATAACACAGTCGGACTGGCCGCTTGCGGGGAGGCAATGACTCTTCCTATCATCAGTCAGTCACCTGAAAAGAATAAAGATGCTAAAAAAACACTCTAATATTTAAATACACTGTTCAACAATGGTTTCTCCACAAAATTACCGTTTGCCATGCAAACGTCAGTCTAGTTCAACTTATGATTGCCATAAGAAGAATTCATATTTAAATTGTTAGCCAAAATGACCTTTTATATATTGGTACGATTCAAAATCTTTAAAACCACAAGCACTTCTCAAAATCTCTGCTACAATTCTATCTGAGGAATCGCTATGAATAGTGATGGTTTCACCCTAAAACGCAGATAGTCTTTGTGACCAACCTGCCCTATAACATTGAAATAAACAACTTTCTGTGTGCAGCGCGGTGGTTTTAGCACTTCAAAGATCTCTGAAAATATTATTTCACTTGCAAGCATGAAGTATTTCAACTTTTTACCCGCCAAAAACGTGTTTACCACAAAATGATCTTTCCATGCAACGCCAAATCTTATTTGCAACTAGGTAATCATACAACCTATACATAACATGTAAAGTGATATATTAAATTACATGTAAGACTTTGGATACTCCGTGAAGTTGGATAAAAAAAAAACAGTCCTCTTATCTCAAAAACGGGAGGTTTTTTTTTCTGTCGAATTAGCCAAGAAATGCAATTCAAAATGTGATGTTTTTACCCTAAAAACGATATATTTATCTAAACCTACCCTCATACTATAGGAATTAAAAACTGCCCCCTATGCATCGGATGTGCTTTATCGTTTAAATGGTGTGCAAAAATCATTTTTCATTTCTGAGATATGAATTTTAAAGTTCACTATCAAAAACCCATGTTTTTTACTCTAAAATTGGTTGTTGCCATGGTAACCGGCGATTGAAACCCAACACAAAGCACACTAAAATGGTTTGTAATTTTACAAGCTATTATATCAAGTCTCAAATATGTTGTTTTGTCGCAGATATTGTTTCTACAGTGAAATTATTCAAAAAACACGATTTTACCCCAAACAATGCCTAATTTTCCCAAAAAACTACAATAAAAGCTACCGATTTGGAATGGCATCATACCAAAAAGTTGGCCCAGACAAAGATCTTATCCAAAATCGTACAGTCAACCTTTAGCCACCCGAGATGCGTAATGATCACCCATCTGGCCCATGGCCTAAATACCAACAATACAACATCGAGGTGTTGGCTACCCTGCTTATCCTATTGTGGTCTTTCATTTCCTGTATGCAAATTTCAACTTCACAATTTAATTCCAAACATTGCTTCATGAAACAGTAGCACAACCTTGGAAAAAACAGCGCCATGCTGAAATGTGAATGAACACCTTTCATTCCTTGAACTCTGACAAGTTCAGCATGTGCATCTCTTCTGCTTACAAGTGCAAGTAACTCTTCAATCTCAAAAGAGCACCAAGGACAAGCGACTATGTACTGCCATTGTCTTCTGGCCGGTATTGCTGCGTTGGAGGTGGTGCTTGCTCGCAATAAACGGCTTAAATATGCAAACATTAGTTTATTATTAACACCTTGAAAGAGAAGCACAGATTTTAACAGCAAGTGACAATGTCAAGCATCACGAACTGCCATTGGCTTTGTCTCACTTTGAAGCTCAAACCACCAACTCATGATGGTCAATATCCAGCACAGAACGGCTACAAGACTTGAAAAAGTGCTGCGTAAATTTACAATACCCGGCAAGTGCATACCTCGAGCAAGTCTGCACAAACGGTTTATAAAACAATATGAACGATTGCCAGCTAGAAAAATGGCTTTAAAAAAGCCAGAGCAAAATCTGGATCCGCCAAAAATCTAGTTAGCCTAGTTAAAAAAAACAAAAAAAAAAAACTAGTTCTAATGTACATCCAAATGTCATTGAGCATTTATTTCCGCTGGTTAAAAACAACAGCTGCAGACGAAATCCATCCAAAGCCAATTTGAACAATTGTCTTCGGATCCAAAATTACCACAACAAAAGTCTGGACCGTCAAAAATCTTGAAAAAAAATTGCTCTTCAAAATACTTGCACAACTACAAATAGCCATAAAGTAAACAAGCAATAACTGTTTTTACAAAATTATACTTGTGTAACAAACTGCTTGACAGAAGTGGTAAGGATATGATTACAAAGTCCCAAAGTGAGTGTCAAAAATCCATCTGCCTGAAAAGATTTGCCACAAAATGAGGAAAACACCCAAGCGTGTGACTTGTCACCATGCATCAGAGAAGCTTCTTGGCTGAAGAATTTCCAAACCATTCTCCGTCGGAAGTAAGGCATGTGTTTCTAACATGGGAAGAGTGCGGGGGAAAACAAGCATTCGTGTAACTGCCCCGTTTTAAACCACTAAGTGACCGAATCACTAGCCCTAATCGGATCCGGCGATGTAGTATCAATATACCGGCTTATTATCCGATAAATTTTTCCGTAATCGATATTAGGAATTTGAATTCTGCAATACCGGAATAATGAAGAAAAAAAACCGGTATATCAACCAACAATTGAAAAAAGTGTTTACAATCCTTAAAATACCGACATGATTTTTAAAAAGCTTTGATGCAACTCGCCGTCTTGACTAAACATGAATAGGAACAGTGAAACGTATGACATCAAGATCAAGCTACTGTAACAGGAAGCATACAATTACCCCTGCATGTACGTTTCAACTTGTAAAAACCTCAGCATACGAGCACCCAGTATAAGCAATCGCGTTTTTCTTTGCCCTCGTGGCTGGCATTTAAAGCAATTACCAATTGTTTATGATTAGCTCCTAGTGGATTTAGGCGAAACGGGGCGTTTATGAATTTGCGTATTGCATTTTCGTGTCCGTGCTTGCGTCCCGACAACCATATCTCGACATGTCAGGACCCAATTTTATTCATACCTGGTACAAAGACAACACATGATGCGTATACATATGCACGTCTTTTTTTTTGAGCACCACGATCCAAGATGGCCGACGGTGACAATTTTAGTGTTAAAAAAACAAAAAAAACAACCCATGTCGGGGGAAAAAAAACCCCCCCCAACGTTTTCCCCTCAACCAGTATTTCATACATGCATTTACTGATATTAATAAAACAAATTGCACACATTAATGAATGATGGCTTACATATGCACATTATTTTTCCGAGATCAGATCAAGATGCCGACTGCGGCCATTTCCAGTTGTTTTAAAAAACCCGATGTTCAACATGCCCCTGAACCATTTCTCGACTTTGCATTTACCCGATGTTGTTTCAAACTTGGCACACACATAAGTATGATGACTTGCATTGCTATATCTTTTTTTTTTTTTGAGAATCATATCCAGGATGGCTTACTGGCCGTAAAAACGTGTCCTCAACCATCTCTCAAAACATGCACGCGTCCGATGTTCGCTTAAAACTGGGCAAAAGACAGTAAACAATGCGCACACCACTTGCACCTAACTTTATTTTGCATTCTGATCAAAGCATGGCTGCACTGGTAGACTGCGAGGGTATTTTAGATGTAAAAAAAAAAACAAAAAAAAACACTCGATTTGAACATGTCCCCAACTATTTCTCGACAAAAGCAATTTACCTATGTTGCTTCAAACTTGGCCCCAGATAATGAATGATGGCTTAGGAAATGTACGGCATTTTTTTTTTTTTTTTTTGACGATCAGATCCCAAAGATGGGCCGACTGCGTAGCCATTATGTGACCTTTCATGTGTCCCCAATCATTTCATCAGGACATGCATGCTCAGATTTGGTTCAAGTTTAGCACAAGCACAGTGCCATGAGCATACATGTGCCCGCACTTTATTTCTGCAATCTGATCCAAAGATGCCGCCACCATGGTATCATTGGCAAGCCATTTTAGCTGGTAAATAAATATGGGCTTGCCCTTTAACTCCACACAGCAAAATTACTAAAACAACGGGGCATATGACATTTTAGTCTTTTTTACTGTTTACATTGAATCGGGTGTGCTTTAGAAATCCTGTGCCAGAGTCAGTGATCTGCAATACCGATACCGCGTATGAAAAGCGACACCGGGTATTTATATGGCGGATATGAAACAAATCGAAGAAAAGTTTACAATGTTTAATACCACGTAAATGATTTTTAAAAGCTTTGCATACACTCGACGTCTCACTCTAAACATGGAACAGGAACTAGGAACAGTGAAAATGTATGACGTCAAGCACGTAAGGAAGTAAGTACAGTTACATTTTAACTTTTAACCCTTCAGCATCAAGGGCACACTGCACAAGCAATCACATTTTTATCTTGCCCTCGTGGCTGGATTTTAAAAAGCACTTGCCAATTGTTATTTATTTATATGAAATCAGGTGTGCTTAGAAAACCTGCTGCCAAATCAGTGATCTGCGTGGGCTACCGGTATGGAAGCGGATAACGGTACGAAAGCTTTACTGGTATAACCCATACCAGTACAGCGCTTCCGCTATAGTCATACTGGCTACGCGATAGCCGATGGATTCCGACTATGTGTCGATTACTAATATTATCTCGCTTTAAAACAAAAATTTTTAATTTACAAGTTGAAGGTTGGGAAGTAAAATCACTTATCATCGGAGGAGGGTTGGGGGGGGGGGGGGGGTGAACCCCGTGTGGGAATACTTCAAAAAATTACTGTGTCAATGATGTGTACGTCATATCTGAATACATAATTACCATGGGACCATTGCGTATTTTGGAACCTGGTAAAAACTTTTTATAATCATTTAAAAAAATAATAAATAATAAATCGCATATACCAGGTGTGTTCAAAGTATCCGACCTTTGTTCATTAAAATACTCGTATCCAGATACAACAAACTTACACTAATCTCCTTCAAAGTAGTCCCCCTTGGGGCTGCCACACACTTCTCCCAACGCGTTTGCACTGTCGGAAGCAACGCCGCTGAATGCCTTCTTTTGCCGGATGGCTGCAGCTGGGGTCCGTTGCATCTGGCATGATGTCTTCTCTGCGACTGAAATCTGCGTCCCTTTCAGGGGCATTTTAGCTTGGGGCAAAAGCCAGAAGTCACACGCAGCCATGTCGGAGAGTAGGAGCCTGACGAAAGCACAGTGCTGTTGTGTTTGGCAGAAACTCTGTATCAAATGTGAATAATGGGCGGGTGGTTATCGTGATGAGCTGCCAATTGACCGCTGCCCACAGTCGGCCGTTTGCGTCGCACAGCGTCACGAGGCGACGCAGTACCTCTGGTAGTACTCTTTGGTATGCTTGCCGCCGTGTGGTGCGTACTCGTCGATGAAAACACGCCACTGGAGTTTAAAGTAGACGCGTCAGCATGACTTACATTGCTGCGGACCTTCCTCATGCTTTTTTTGGCCTCCGGCGTGATGTTGATGCTTCCATTGTGATGACTGGGGAACTTGGTTTCTTGTCATACCCATAAACCCAGGTCTCATCGCCAGCTGATCACTGTGTTGAAGAAGTTGATCGCTGTTCACAGTCATCCAGCAGTGTCCTGTCCGATCTCCAAACGGAGTTGCTTTCTGCTCGATCATTAGCAGCTTTGGCACGAACTTCGCTGAGATTCTCCTTAAAGCCCAAATCCTCAGTCACAATGGAATGAACGATCCAATGCTGACGCCCGCCTTCGTTCTGCAAGTTCTCTGATCTGATTCGACGATCCTGCATCACAGGGTCCTCACTTGTGCTCAATGCACGATCTCATTCGGGATGTTGAGGCCTACCAGACGTTGCTTCACTTTCCACTGATGGCGACCATCTTTGACGTTTTACACTCTTTTATCTGTGTGTGCCCATTGCCTTCATTCCCGAAGGCCTGTGAATCTGCAGATCGTTTCACTTGGGGAAATCGCCAAGCTTTACACAAAATTTGATGCAGTAGCGTTGGTTCAAGTTTTCCCCAATTGACAAAAAACGAAAATACGCACGCGCCGCTCACCTTTACACTTCCTCACTCATCGGCGGATCTGTCCGGCGACTGGACAGCTGCTGCAGGCGGGAAAATATCACGCATATGAATAGGATCGCGTTACATACGCTCACCAAACCACGCCTCCCTAGCTTTCATTTGTTTACTCACGAAAAAATTAACGTTTGGATACTTTTTGAACACACCTCATTACCTACCGGTATAACTGGTATGACCCCACTGGAGGCCGAAAAAAACAATAATAATAATAATAATAATAATAATAATAGTAATTTTAAAAATATCGCATATCCATGGATGCCAACTCAATAATAAAAGCAGGAGTTGGGGGTGGGGAAGAAGGGAGGGATGATGGGGAGGGAAGATGGAAGGATGAGTGGGCGATAGTGGTTAAATCAATATTAATTAAAGTGGTGGGAAATTGAAAACAAATTCCAGCCAGAACATCTTTCTCAGCAGAACACACTTTCTGCTAGACAGATAAATACCCATCAGAGAGAGTTGTGGAAGCTATTGGGATGCAGTAGCAAATTGAAGCTGACTGCCATGTTTGTATGGGCAGCTTCAAATGTGACACTCGATAACCAAAGCCGAATAAGTGGCGAAATTGGGCTTATATAGGCACTGGCAAAGCAAGTGATCGGGCCAGTCTGTCATCTTCGCAAATAGCTAAACAACAAAGCAAATCACCGAATTCATTGCATACTTTCCCCACCCACTCCTTTTGTTTCATGAGCAACAAACATTTTGGCTGTCCTTTCCATGCGTCCCTTTCTCTAGACAGTCTCGGCCATTAGGAATGTGACTGACAAGTCTCACCCAAAGAACCAGTTTTGTTTTTTTACCTCCAAAATTCTACTCGAAAGTATGCTACTCAAAAAAACTGCATGTAAGAAAGTGTCTGAGAAGTACCAGGAACTGGAGACTTTGAAGAGATCCAAAAAACAGCATTGTACAACGAATGGGAACCCCCTGAAAAGGACGAATCTGTGGCAATGGCCTGTGGCCCCTCTTGTGGATCCCGGGGGGGGGGGGGAGATGTGCAGATCCCATGCGCAGACCCTGGCCACCCACGAGAAGCTGCGAATTAGTGCCATGCTGGAGTGCTTCAAGTTTTATCCTTCATCTGAAAAGTATGGACTACCCACACTTGCTGGTTGGATGTCATCAAGGAACGTCATGTTTTTTGTTGACAGAAGGAATACAGACGACAACGTCTCACCACACAAATCAGGATGTTCCCCCCTCCCCCTTGACAGATTTGTTAATTATGATGTACACTCAGAAACGGCTCACGTGTTTGCGCAGGTTAGACACACACTTCAGTTGAATCGTTGTTTCTCAGTCATAGCATCGAAACAGCCCTCTTGCAAATAAAATGACAAAACATACCCGATATGCGGTTGTTCGTGTCCACTTGGCCAATTACAACAGCTCTAACACCCAAGGATAATGCTCAAAGCTGTCTAAATCTCCTCGT